>CM023483.1:11485476-12685476 GCA_013339685.2 Hyalomma asiaticum | reverse complement strand
TTGCTGCAGGTTCTCATTGGCCGGGAAGAGTAGGGAATAAAAATATTCATCACACCATGCTTACAATGCATCGAATAAGAGAAATTTCAAATTGAGAACGTGTTTTATGCTTGCTGAAGCTACTAACATGCACAAATTTGGGCATTACAATTTCATTTTGCTTGTAAGTGACACAAGGAGCGCTATGCGGCCCATGTGGTTGGAGTTACTGGAACATACGAGCTCCCGTAGGGAGCATATACAGTAACTCTACATGTGGTTGTGGAATTCGTGCGTGCCTTACAAATAAATAACGTTACTGCCTTCAATATGACTCACCCTGGGCAAACTGCAGACGAAGAGTCCTTTACATAGCCTGATATCTTCGCACAGCAACTGCGCATGGTCGTTGCGATAAAAGGAATTCTGGTGCGGCTTTTTGGGCTACTTGGTTATATACATCAAAAGGTGTCATAGCGCTCATAGGCGTGTGCAGGGTTCTCCGTTATGGGGGCCGAAAGTAGAACGTTTAACTGCAGCGCCCACCCCTACTCCTACAAACCCCCTTCTACTGAGACAATTTCAGTCGAAACGCAGTGCAATGTGAAGACGTGGGGCAGGTTTGTCGCCCCCTTCAGCCAAAATGGGGGGTGGGGCCTACGATAGCTCCTACAATAGCGCTAGCAAATAGGGACAGAGGAGGCGCACAACGCGTCTCTCTTCTATCCGTGTCTATAAGCGCTACGATACTTTTCGACAGAGATTTATACACACACAACCTAAACACCCCCCGGTGGATCCTAACCCCCTCACCCCCCTTCCCCACAAAAATTCTCTAGATAACCAATGACGTGGTATCCACCCCCCCCCCCCCCCCACTCACTCACCCCGTACTAGTTACCCCATGGGTAACAAACACCTCGCCCCCCCCCCCCCCCCCCCCCCCCGAATCGAAATTATAGATAAACCCCTGCCTATGGATTCCGCTGATCCTATCGAAAATCTGCCCATCGTATATCCCTATAATCCGCCAAAACCACCATCGCAATGGTGATTTTTATGATCACGGTGGTTGTACATGGCGGGAGCATGCTTATGTGCTTCACTGAATGCACAGATATACGAACGTTCAAAGTTCTAACTAAAAATGCAGATCTTGCGCTTGGAAATACAACCAATGTAATGCTATGTATTTTGACAGGCTAGCGATTTCCGTCCAGAGTATGAAATGTGCCACCAGATGGGTCAGCGTTTTGTGTGTGTGTCCAGGCAGAGTAAAGCGATTCTGGCCGCGTGCAGTTCCAGCATGTTAAAGGGACACTAAAGAGCAAGACAGTTTTTCGCGCATCACTAAATCACCTTTTGGTAATACTAACAGCATCACTCTTGCCACAAGGGGACGCTTAAACGCACAAAAATAGAGTTACTGTATAGACCTATTCCACCGGGCCTACGTCACGAAGATGCGGTGGCGCTGTCGTCGGGAGTTTTGGTTTCGCATGGTAGGCATCCGCCGGCGCGCCTACCGTAGCAGCCGCTGCGTTTTCGCTGGTGCGGGCGCTTGTCACCGCCGTGAAATGAAGAAAAAAAGTGTTCACCGATGACCTGCTCCGTGGGTTGGTTGCTCAGCAACGCACAAGATATGTGCGATAGGTTTTTGTCGGTTTTCTGCTTATGTTTATCTTAAGGAAAGGAAGAACCTGTAATGCCTGCTGTTTGGCGCATCGGTTATGCGCCAAACATTTTCGTCACGACTAAGCATATGTGTAATTATTTAGCGTTAGTGCGGCTTGTTTCATTTGAGAGAAATAGCATTGTCACAAGTTTGTCAAGTTTCTTGGCATAAACAAAGCGCGGACACAGAGCGATGACGCTTACTGCAAAGCGCGCACGACGTTAACTTAGCTCGATGTGTAGAAGTAATCGCGGTCGCCGTGTATTATTGAAGTGCGGAAGCTATACATACGTCATACGAATTTCATTCACTCAAATGAAACAAATATATAAGAGCCTAATTCACGTAGCCGTGAGTGAAATGCCGATTACAGCTACGCTTTTGCAAATTGCTTACGGCTGCGATAGCATACACACGAGAAGTGTCGTTGGCAATGCTGTAGTGTTTATGATGCGCTTTAAATTTTTTTTTTCGATTGTCAGACTGCTCGAATGAACTACACGCTTGAAATTTGCCGCGTCGTTACAGGACTTCACGCCTTCACGATCGGAACTGAGCGTATGGGCAGAGCCGTAAGTCGCCGTTATGCGCCTTAATTGCTGGCGGTTATTTGAGAGCCTTGTCCTTAGTACGTTATTGCTTTTTTTGCGTGTGCGCTTTATCACAGCCGTATTTACATAGGTTATAGCGTCTCCAATATCGCATTCTTGGGTACCTATTCCGTTATATTTGTTTTTGCGCAAGGATTTCGTGTAGGGATCGGAGGCTTTAGGTCCGAAACAGTATTTTAGCTGAGGTACCTTCAAGTTGCATTCTAGTTACCGAATTAAAGCATACGCATGAAGCGATGCCGACATGATAGCTCGCGATCATTCGCATCATGTGGCAAGGTGCTTGTCCTTTCGATCAGTTTCTCACATCTTGTCATAGCTGGGCGTCGGAGCATTCTTTTCTACATTCACTGAGTGCTTCCTGCAGAGCTAACGCAACTTCATCTCACGCGGCTGCCCCTCGCAAACTGTTGTAAACACGCCGTCGGCGCTCCGACGCCCCGTGCTCGTAGGCAGCTTTCGCACACGCTTCGCCGGCGGCGGTGGCGCGACCGTGCAGGGCCGCGGCAAGCGGTGGGCGGGGCCTCCGCGCCGCGACGTCGACACAAGCCCCGGTTATATCGCCGGTGCCTACCACTGTTTACCAACATGGAATAGGTCTATATGTTCCCCTTGGGGAACATTTACTCTGTATATGCTCTTGTAGGGAGCATATACAGTAACTCCTACAAAAATAGAATACAGGTGGCGGCACCGCCTTCACGTTTCCGCACCAACTCATTGTGAAGTCATAGGTTCTGAAGGCGCCTGCTATGGCACAATTATTTTCCGCTAAAAATGAATCCAGTAGTGTTGTAGGGGGTCCAGACTTAACCGTAGCAAGTTTCATCAAATTTCAGTGGGCCAATGTGGCCAAAATACGAAATAGATACATGGAAATTCGTGACGTGGTTACGTTCGGGTGCCCACATAGGTCCGGGCGCGAAATTCAAAAATGAAACTTGAACCTGCGTTTTCTCTTCTAATACCGAACCTATAGTGGCGAAATGAACGACAGCAGAGTACTCAAATAATAATCTATCGGCCTAGACTGACACATTGTTTCTACTTAGTATTCTTCCAAGGCGCGCGCGACATGAGCGTATGCGTCGTGACAGCAGTGAGACCACGACGTGACAAACGACATCTCCGACGAAGAAAGGTTAGTCTCCTTCGTTACCACTAAGGCTGATCTCGAAGACTGTGCGGTCTAATTAAGCATACCGGTCTCGAAGCGACGACAGCCTCAAAGAAGAATGCAAGGCACTGTAACGCTCTCAAATTTATGATAATCAAATGGATGCTATGCGCGGTGACGCCCGCGGCAGGTTTAGCGCGCGTCATTGCGTGGTCGGGGGACGAGTGGAAACTGACACTTGCGCATGCGACCCCGGTCGTGCTTTTGCGACATGCTGTACTCGCCGGAAGGTCGCGCTTACACGAGAAAGAAGTGCGCGTGAATGTAGCGCAATGATTCGTTATTCGAAACATGTTCCTTTCAATGACGCAAAGGCAGCCAAAGAACGTTTTAGGCTGGGGCCGCGAGATTCCTTCTCACAATCGTACTTAAACATTTTTTTTTTCCTTCGGAAAAGGCAGAAAACAATGCAAGGGATAGCTATTGCGATATGCACGGGATCTGCAAAAAAAAAAAAAAGAAGAAAAATGATGTTTATTAAGACTTCGATTTCCTCTCAGAGAAACAGACAAGGCGCTGCAACGTGTGGTGTAGCAATGCCTAATCCCGGATGCTTGCTTCCTTGAGTTCCCTTGTTGCCCCTACATAAAATGTTCGCTATTTAAACTTGGGTGCGAGTACGGTTACAATCGTGCGTTTATCCATGACTCCAGGTTCGCGGGGTGGAGGGACGTAAACTCTCAAAAACATAAAGTAAGGAGGGTCTTAGAGTACACCAGGTCTCAACGTATCAATATTTGCCACGCTAATTCGCGCTCTGCAAATGGTGTTTGTGACCTACAGTTAAATATTAATAGTGGCTTTACCGCCACAATTGTTCAGTTGCATTATACAACTTCTGAAGTTGAGACTTAGCCAAGGGTTCGTTTTTTATATGACAAGCACATTTTTCAAATAACAAAAATCAGAGCGCAAAAGCGCGGGACAGAGAAGGTAAACACACACCGTCTTCTCTGTGGTGCGGTGTCTATTTGCGCTCTAAACTTTAAGTAAGCAATACCAAGTGGTCTTGGGACGAATGGAAACTCACAGTAGCACTAGCTATTTTTTAAAGCAAAAACAAGAACTAGACCAAGCCAACCTGCACTAAAAATAACTCATTCATTGGAAGGTGAGAATGAAACTAGCCGCAAAGTGTTTTCATTTTTTAACAGCTGACGACAGGTGCAACGTTGATTTGCATGTTGAGAAGCTCGTGAAATGACGACTGCCAAAAGCAATTTCGCAAGCAGTAGCACGAACTGTTCGAGCTGCTTTGCAGGGACGATTACAACTGGCATCTGGCAGGTTTTATTTTGGACGCGGGGTTAATTGCAGCCTGTCACCAAGGTTAAATTAGAGATTGCGACACTGTCGTACCTGGCACATTTACGCTTCACTTTATACGCGCGCTATGTTCATCGCGGCGACGGATGGAAGAATAAAATTCTTTATTGCGCTGGACGACAAACGACCAGGTAGTGCAGGCAATTTGGCAACCGGGAAACCAGTAGAGCATGAAGACGCCGCGGGTTGCCACACGAGCATTTCAACAAGCAAAAAGGACTTGCCCCTCGAATTATTCTCAGACTTGAACCGCAGCCAGACCTGGACCAAGCGCGTTAAAGTTTAAAAAAAGGACGCGCGCTCCATTCGTGCTCAGGGCCCTCCGCTCACTTAAGAGCCCACGAGGTATCAATAACACGACAGCAGAGACGCCGTCAGGACGCCGTTCTCGTCTAAGCTTACGCGGTAGGAAAGGATTGAGCGACGAACGCAGCAGCAAAACGTACGGCTCGAGCCTGTTCAAAAGTCTCAACGCGGGCTCGCGTAGTATGGAGCTCACGATCAGATGCGAACAGCGCAGCAAGCTGTTTGTTCACCGAAAGTCACAACAAATCACAAGCAACGGAACTTAAAAAAAAAAAAGAGAGAGAAAGACACAGGCATTTCTTCACTGCCGCACTACAGGGAGCCGGCTGTTCCAGCAGGTGCTGAACCAGCCAGCGCTAGATCGAGGCGAGGAAACATAATTGCCGAGTAGATAACAAGCGAGGTAGACAAAAAGAAGGACGCAAGAAGAACACGGGCGCGCTTTCTTATCCACGGCTTACGAATCGAAATAACGGTACAGGGGAGAGTTCGTCGACTTCCGCGATTAGAAATTTACGCGCGCTCCGAAGAGTGGCATAAACTTGATCTCACGTACCGAAAAAAAGGAGAACCTCGAGCGATCGTCCCGTTGCGCCTGCTGCCCTCGAAGGTGACGAGGCGTGAGCGGATGCCTTATCCTCGCGTGACACCAGGTTTATAGGCCCGTAGCCTGGGCGCTAAACTCGGAGCACACCGTCGAAGGAGTCCTCACGGTGAAGACCGACCACATGGCGAGCACGATGCACTTGTTGCTGCTGCAGCCGGCGGCTGTTACGCGCCCCGGAAACCGGAACGAACCCTGGTGTTGAGAATTCGCCTCGTCTGGGCCCGAGAGTACAATTGTTGACCACAACGGTCGCTAGGCGGCACCAGCGGTAGCAGTCATCAACCAAAATGGCGCTAGACGATCCTGCAGCTAGTCTCCAGAACTATCAAGTTCAGCTTCAGCAGGTGATTCAACCAAACATCGATTTCTCTAGCACATTTTTTTTTTAACGCCTAGGCTGCAGTGGCAGTAGATGTGTATCGTTACAGCTCTGTGTCCATCCTAAACCTTGTGTTTGTGGCCTGTGTCTCCCCAAATGCTAACACTACCGAAGACCTTTGGCTGCTGCGTTTAACGCATAAGAGGAAGAAAAATAAAGGTTATCTGTATTTTTTAGTGCGTAAATGGCCGTACATTTAACGCCGTTTATACGTGGTGATGCTTACTGAGGCTGAGAAACTACATAGGTGGCTATTGGCTTCTGTATTTGAAGTTTACTATTCAGATTGATGGCCCATGACCCGAAGCGCACTAGCAGCCAGAAAAGCGGAAGCGTATTGTTGTAGAGGCTGTCTTGGCATCCACGACTATATCGAAAAGTTAAGCAATTCAAGAAAAGACTTGACACTACCTTGAGTGGCGTGCTTGTCTAGCGGCTTATATGCCGAGACTAGCCGAACTGCGGTGTTGAAAATTCGCACATATGCAGTTGTAAAGCCGCTGATGGTGGCATCATTCACGAGTGAAGCAGTACATCACTGGCTGCAACGTTCGGATCATCGTGACCATGTGATTTATTCTGTCGCGTACATAGGTTCTGAAGTCTGAATTCTCTCGTTTCAGGTGGAAGCTGCGCTAACGAATGATCCTGATGACAAGGATCTCTTGAAACTGAAGGAGGACTTGCTTGTGAGTGGAGCTTATGAATCGCATGTTCAGTGCTGCTGTTCCGTAGCTAATGGAAATTCTCTTTGTCTTTCTTTTCTCTCGCATCACCTTGTTGCCCTAACAGGAAGTTATAAGCTTAACATTGAACTTGATCAGCACAAGCTCAGAGGAACAGTCGGAAAAACAAGGTTCTGGCGAGAGTTCGAAGCGTTCCGGTGGGGAAGCATCGACGTCCAAGGATGATACGGTCGGCTGGTTTCCTGGGGACAAGTGCCTAGCATTGTGGAAAGATGGACAGTAAGTCATTTACCTCACATTGCTAAAGGCAATTGAAAATGAATGTGTGTGCTGTTTGATTTGTGGAGATCAGCTGAGAGCAAGACTACTACTGTGCTAATTGGATATGTAATTTGCAAGTAGAATAGTCATGCAAATATTCAAGATTCTTAGTAAGACCTGAACATAAGGTCATGCTATCCAATTTGTATTTGGTTCGGGAGTTCATTATTTGAAGTTGAAATATTGAGTTTGTGAGAAATAACAATTATTAGAGACCTGAGCTAAGATATAACAATGGGTGTGAGGGCTGTTTCGAGTTATTTGTCAACATAAACACTGTAGTTGCTATGCAGCGACAGCCGTCAACATTACAGCGATGTCATTGCACATTCCATAGACGAAAAGGTGAAGTTGCGTGTCTTGGTTAGTGATGTCTCACGACCAGCGTGATGCAAGTGTGAAAATTCCACACTCGATTATTTGAAGTATGATTGCTACCAAGTGACTTGAGCACCACATTTGCATGAGGCACCTATGCTTAGTAGCCTCCAGCTATTCAGCAATGGCAGCTGAATCACTTCACCAGTCTTACCATGATCCCACCCCTAAGAAATGATGCGTGGTGCTGTAGTATCACACTTGTCTCCTTCATTGAGCACAACACTGTACGTATATGTGGCAACAGGTCTCTTGGCAATGTCATTCCTGTAGCCCCACGTAATTCAGAGCCATTGTTTATCATCTACAAACTTCTTAAGTGCTTGTACATTGTGAATAGCCTCTTTTGTTATACGAAATGGACTTCGTGTAATTTTCACATTCATGGTGAAATATTCTATTCGCAACCAATGCGAGGATATTCTGTATTCAACATTCAAAATCACGCCCCGCCACGGTGGTCTAGTGGCTATGGTACTCGGCTGCTGATCCGAGGGTCGCGGGATCGAATCCCGGCTGCGGTGGCTGCATTTCGATGGAGGCGAAATGTTGAGGCCCGTGTGCTGTGCGTTGTCAGTGCACGTTAAAGAACCCCAGGTGGTCAAAATTTCTGGAGCCCTCCACTACGGCGTCTCTCATAATCAGAGCTGGTTTTGGGACATTAAACCCCACATAACAACAACATTCAAACTCACCCATTCCCCCACATATTTAGAACCTTCAAATTTGAATTGCCTTGAAAACATCTGTGTGCACATCTGTGATACTAAGTGTTCATTCTACAGTACTCATTATAATGATGTTCTTGCTATATATATAGAAAAAAAAATGCACTCAAGGAGTGCAGGTAGTGAGTGTGTAAATCGTAGGAAGGTTATTATGGCTTTCACACAAAATTTGCTGGAATGAATGATTGCGGATATATAATTCTGGAAATCTTGCTGCGTACTACAAATTTTTGTCGAAAGCATTTTATACGTAGCTTGTAAAGAGATTGCATCTATATGATTACTTGTGTGGTACCACTGTATTACTGGCACAAACACTTGCTGTCGTGTTCTGCTGTTGTGCCCACATCGATGTGAATGTGTAATGATAGGAAAGGTTGTGGGACTATATCCCCGTCACGTCTGAAATGTGATATACTGGCTGTAAATGTGTCGAGCTTACACAACTTTAATGCTAGGTGCTCAGTATTTCAAGAGGGAAAGGGCCAAAATGTGTTTCTTGGCTAATTATTCTGAATTAGACAGTAAATAAATATCTACTCACCATGACGTCTGTCATGTTCTGTTTTTGTATAGAAATAACATGGGCAGTTATTTATCGGTTATGGTTATTCCAAGCAAACAAAAATTATAGTTCTTGTGTGGCTCCTGGAATGCAACTACCCCATCAAACAGGATGGTTTCTTCAATAAAACAATCAGCTGCAGCATTATGTAGCGATATGAAGTTAAATGAGCAGTAATTGTCCACTCGATAAGCATGTATAAAAGTGCAAATCACATTTGATGCTGGTTGAAGTAATATGTGGTGCGTGTTGCACCTTCATAGTTGACGTGTGCAATCGTACACATAAAAGCTTTAACAGTTCACATCGATAAAATACTTTATCGAAACCCAGTTTTCTTGGAAATTTTATGGTAGGAAACAAATATATTAGACACTAAATTGTATGAGGCAAAGTTTTCGCGCTGGTGCATCAGTCTAAAGTTGTGCATTTGGGGGAGCTTTCTCACATTTTGGCCACCCCGGCCAGCTAGACAGTCTTGAAAGTCTCTAGATTCATTTTGGCTCCACCAAGCTTGTAACCTTACGAATGTAATTTGCTGTTAAAGCACGGCACGCCTTTTGGTGTCCCATCAGAAAAGCCACTCGAAAATCAACCGCAAGCAATTTTTAGACTCATTTTATCGAAAAAGAGGTGCACGTTTGATTCTTGTAAATACAGTACCTTTGGTGACCAAGTTGACTCCTCTGTGCGTTTTATCGTCTGCACTGTGAACATAGTGATTGTGTGTTACAGGTACTACGATGCTACAATCGATGACATCATCGGCGAAGGACAAGCCACCGTCACTTTCACAGCGTATGGGAACACAATTATCCAGAAGGTAAGGCATCCAGCCACGAGTGCCCGATCGCGATGGCCACAAACTGTGTGCAGCATAGTCGTGCAGCCCCGAGTCCCTAACATTTTTCCTCGATACTGAGTGGTTGTCATCTGGACTGTCTTTTCTTTCATTTTCCAAATAACAAAGAGCCCACGCCATCCAAGAGAGAGAGAGCGAGGGAGATAATGTAGGCACGTGACACGCCTGCTTTAGCGATGGATCTGAGGAAACAAACGTGTAGGTATCCATCCCATAGAGAAAAAAAAAAAACAGCAAAGACAATTTGACTTTTCTTCTTTCTGCACTATGTGGAACTCTGTGACTGGCGGTTTTGTTGGTTCATTTGCTTCTTGCAGTATGCGGCCGCAAGATGGGTTTATAAAAAAATGTAGGGGCAAAATGTAGGAGTTGGTAAGACCTTTTGATTCTACATAATTAATCGCCAAATGCATATGTGCAGTTGGACCTTGTTTTAACGAACTAGTTTTGAAAGTTCGAAGCCTGTACTAGTCTGTTGTAAAAATGGCCAAAGCTATGTGCCAATAAGTGTATGAGAAGGACATGTAAAGCATACCCACAAAAAACATCATTAGGTCAAAACGTGTCGCTACAGTTTCTGAGTCTTAATAACAAGGCTTACTTCAGGATTAGATAATTGGAAGAGAATGTGTAGAGGTGTTGCACTAGAGTTTGGCTTACTAAGAACGTAGCTGTATACTATATGCATGAATCTCGATTATGATGGAAAATAACGGATAAAAGAGATAGCAAAATTTCCCTCGAAATCCCCATAGAGGAACATGCATTTGAAACCTTATTTTAACAAAGCAGAACTGACCTTTCAGTAAATGTAATGACCTGTAATAGTCTTCCAAACCAAAAATCTCCACGCTATATCGCCTTTCGTAGTGTTTGGCATGATGATTCACTGCTGCCTTCATTTCCCCTTCAAGTCAGTATGACCATACAGATTTGAAATTTATTTCTTTCATATGATTTGCCGTGTAAGTTATCATAGTGAGGTTCAGCTGCACTACTGTTTGTTTCCCTGAAATACTTAAAAGCATAGTTGCCCCGCTGGTCCGTAGTGAATATGTAATTGCAGCTACAGATTTGATTGTTCATTTTTTATCTTGGTTAAACGACAGAGAAACTAAACTAGCTTTACACCAAGCAGCATTGAAACTGATTTGCTCATTATGAGGCAGCATCAACAGCTCATGTGCAGCTACAGCAGCTGTAGTGGACTTGAGTAATTACTGCAAACTGAAATTCCACCGTGGTGCCCAGGAAACAGGTTAGGCAAAATTGAGCATAGGTTTAAGTTTCTCGAGAAACTTTCAAAACGCAGTGATATTGCCACGCACTTCCGTGAAAGTCACTAAATTTAGTATGACCATACTGACCTTAAACAGGTGCGTACCTGGTAACTTTATTCAAAACTTGTTGAATTGATGTAGGGAGAAAACTACATGTCTTTGGCTGACCCCATAGCCTGCTACCTTTCTAGTCTAGTTTGGCAGTTTAGTTCTGACAAAGTTTCTCTACTATTGAATGCCATCTCACGCAACCTTGTTTCTCCCAGCTGTCTCAGCTGAAAGCCCACAAAAACAAGCGGTCTATGAACAATGTCATTGAAGGAGGGCCAAAAACCAAGTAAGTAACATTTTTGTGGCATTTTCATTGGCTGCTAGATGTGTGTCTTGCAAAAGTGTCTAGCTACATGGAAAGAGGGGACAATGCCTACCACAGTGGCTTAGTGCCTGTGTTGTTCCACTGAGCACAAGATCGCGAGTTTGCTTCACCGCCACATTACGATGGGGAATGCAATAAGTCCATGTACATAAGAAATGATTGAGACATTACATTTTGTCGTAGAAGGAAAGCGAGGGTCTGTGGTGTCACGTTTCTTGAACTGGAAGTTCAGCTATGTAGGTGTGGTCTCTGCGTCTCCAATAAGCTCATTGGAGCAAATTAGTATGAGCTTTAAGTTCTCACTAACATGAGCCACCAACAGTGTGCACTACTGAAGCGTTTAAATGTTCTTTTATTTATTTATTTTATTTACTTATTTTTTGGTACATTGAAAGAGACCAAGGGGACCTGCTGTGTGATTGCGAGAGACCCAAAACACATTTTCAAGCGTGTACACAACACTGCAAACACAGCTCATCTCGTAAAATTCGTGCCACAAGGAAAGCACAGGGCAAAAACTCGTGTCTCAATTTTGAGCAGCTGAAAGCAACGTTAACCTCGGACTTTGGACACCTTTTTTCAAAAAACATCCCGAGGACTATTGCTGCACTCTCTCCAAAGCGTCTGGGCTGACTGGATCCTTTCTTTCCTCAATGGTTGCATTTCAACAGAATATGTTTACCATTGGTAATCAAAGCTAATTACAATGTGGGATGTATTAGTCAGTTCAAAAATCACTGTTATAAATGGCACGACAGCAGCTACATGCTTGAAATGAACACAAGGTATCAAGGGTGGCTTGATTTTTTTTAGAGCACTTACATGCGTTCCACTTGTGAAGGGTTTTCACCAAGAGGTGGTTGCCACGCTCCATAAATGAAGAAGTTCTCGGGATTTTATTCAATAGTGACGTCAGTGTGGACTCTGACAACAACGGCGATTGCTGCGGGCAGTCATCAGAAGATGGAAGTGGCCCCGACAACAGTTTGGTGTCACGCGGATCCTGAAGCACCTGTGATTCGCCTTCAGCAGAATGGACAACGATGACAGAATTGAGTCCCTAGTCTGAAAACAGCACCAAAGCAAACGTAAGGTAGATTCCTCTCTCCAGGCCACCAGGACTGAAGTGGCAAGTGAATGGTATTACAGAAGATAGTAATCTTCTTGGAGGCTTTGAACGCACTGCTTGGGAGAAAAGTTCTAAAATCTGGTGACAGGCCTCATAAATGTCTTCGCAAGGATAGAGCACTGAAATGAGCATCGGGCGCCATTCATACTGGCGGCTGACAGTGGTCGCACAATTAGGCTGACTGATTAGATTGATGAGGTTGCTCTCACTGCAATTCTTCAGCCCTGCGACTGGAGTTGCTTCAGCATTTTACGTTGCCATATTTCTGCATGCAGAGATGCGAGAAACAGCCATGAACTGCAACAATTGTACGGTGACAAGCAGGTTGTACTAGCCGGTTGTTGTGAGTAGCTCCTCAATCTCCAGTCGCAGGTTTTTGTCAGCCACCAATGTGAATGTTGCCTTGCTAATAGTCCAATTCCTACATTGCAAGAAGTCTGCGTACATTTTTGTGAGGTTTCCTTCAAGTGCTACTCAGCACTGTCAGTTGAAAGTTTTAATTTCACCTCATTTTTTCATACAGTCAGTGTCCGATTTTCCAGACTCGTGAGGGACCGCCAGAATTTCAGGAAATTCGGGCAGTCCGTAAAACCAAATGAATGAAAAAAACGCATCTCCCTTAGGTATTTCTCAAATAGGCGTTGTCAAGGGCAGAGTGTCATGTTTGCACAACTCAATTTCAACCTAGGCTACGTTATCGGTTGAGAATGTTGCTATCAGTTGCTCATGTCAACTTGGAGCTCATTGACTGCTCTGGCACTGGCTCTTCATTCTCAGTGTTGGTGTCGTCCAGATCCTCTAATAAATGATTTCATCATCGATGAGCTCTGCACCGCCCTCAAAATCTTTGTCAACGTTGGCAAATCACTGAAAAGTCATCCCGTAGGGTATTGAAATGCCAGCGGTGTGCAGATCTTCAAACAGCATCCATAGAAAGAAGTTGACTGCACATGTTTTTGTACAATGCCAGCATGTACTGGCATTGGACTTAAGCTTTTATTCTTTTCGGGCAAGACAGCTGTCTCTGATAAGGGCAAAAGCCGTTGCGAAGTGCCTCTTTTGTTGCTGCCTTTTGTGAGTCCGCAGGTGTGCAGACATCAGACCTAAAGTCGGCAATTTACCTTCTCTCGCTGTCTTAGCACAGCACCATATGGCTGCGCATGCGTGATCTGTACAGATTCTTCAAGTAGCAAATCACGCCTTGGTTCATCGTTGCAACATTGCTGTGGTGTTCCATTTGATGAGCGCAACATGACCGCATGTGAATGGACTTAAAGAGGTTATGCTCTAGCTATAGTTGGCTACAGCTGACAGTGAATTGGCACTTACCGATATGATGTTTTGAGAATTTTGATGCGGTACAGTCTCTACGGTACAACGGCTGGATACACCTAGCAGATTTGGCAGTGCGAGAGTTGTGGTTGTTAGGTTCGAAGCTCCAAGACTATTGAAATGATGTCGTCAGTGGCTTCTTTGTTTTGTGCTTAGTGCTATGAAGTCTGCAAGATAAAACAGCAAAAATTATTAGTGTTCAAAATTTCAAACATGTTTATACATATACCGTAAAAATCCACGTATAGCTCGGACCTGCATATAGTCCGAGGTGTAATTTGGGGATAGCAAACATAGGAAAAAAATTTTTCACCCACATACAGTCCGAGGAAGCAGGCAACTGCAAACATTTATTTGCATATTCACTCATCGTCGTCTGTCGCACCTTCTTTCGAAAGTCCCTTGTTGGACATCTCCTTCCACAGCACCTCTTCTTCAATGCCATCAAGGGCATTCGAAATAGTGTTTCTTGAACGCGCGACGGACAAGCTCCTTGGGAATGCAGGCCCAGGCGTCAGCGATCCCCGAGCAGAGCACCACCGGAGAGGCCAGTTTCAGCCGTCCGGTAGGAGTCACTTCAGGCTCTCCGGACATCATCCACTCTGTGTACAGGCACTTGATATGGTCTTTAAAAGGCTTATTTGAGCACACATTCAGCAACTGCAGCTGTGATGTCATCCCGGATGACGACGAGCTCCAGTGTGGGACTCAGTCAGCAATGTGACACCGAAAAGCGTCCAGCAAGAGTATCGATGGAAGCCCCAGCAGTGCTCCGGGCCGTTGGCTCCATACAGACTTGGTCCAGTCAAGCACGAGTGCTTCGTCCATCCAGCGTTTTTCCTGGCAGCGGAAAACATTTTTGGGAAACTTCTCCCTTTTTGGTAGGGTTTTCTTTTTGAATACCACGTAAGGTGGTAGCTTGTGGCCATCTGCCGTGCAGGACAACATTACGGTGGCCCGCATTTTTTCGTTTCCAGTTGACCTCACAGAAACCTGCCTGAAGCCTTTCTGGTACACTGTCAGAGCCGAAGGCATGTCGAGATATACCGCGTTTGATCAGCATTGCCAATCTAGCCCACGCAGCTTCTGCGATATCGACGTGCACAGGCGTAAAGGAAGCCCAGCGCGACACATAAAACGAGGCATCCAGTGTTTGCTTGCCTTGAAGTCTGCCTGCTCAATGCCTTTCTCTCAAGTGATCTCTCCTGCTTTTGCTTGCAACAGCTCAATGTTGACAGCGAGATGCACTGCTCGTTGCTCCAAAACTAAGTCCATCAGTTTCTGCTCAACATCAGAAAATGCACCATTTTTTGACCCGCGGAAACATCTTCTCAAGCCGCTGTACACAAAGGGGGCTTTTTTTTTTTTTTTTTTTTTTTGTGTCCTTCAACCACGAATGCTGCGCTCATTCACGCCGAACTGCCGCCCCGCTGTAGAGTTGCCAATGGTTTCAGCAGCTAAAATCACTTTTCTCTTAAATGTTACTGAATACTGCCTCTGCGGTCCTGACATGGCATAAAGCGTGACTGTTGCAAAGAGGCCGATGTCAGCGTGGTTGCAATGGCGACTGAGAAAAGCAAAGCCGGCGCAGCCAGGAGGGTGATGCAAGAGCGCACAAAAAAACCTGATGATGATGATGATAATAGCACCGAGCGAGACCGAAACCACAACTGCACATCTGGGTTGAAAATTCTTGGGAATCCGCATATAGTATGGGGCAGAAATTTCACATCACAAAAATCTGGAAAAAAAGCTCTGGCCATACGCGGGTTTTTATGGTATTCCATGGCCACTTGACGGTGCCAGGAATGAGACCAAGATATCAGGCATGTTCGGTAACTCGGGCGTCTGGCAAATCGGATGTTGACTGTATTAAGAATCAAGTACAATTCTGGAACATATCGCAAATCTTTAGTCTTTAGTGAGTTTATATTATGGGCTTGATGTGACAACTGTTCAATAATGTAAGACGTAAAATGGCGGAGTGTGCATCCAGTGTGTTTGTTCTTTTGTTTACTCTCACATGTGACACTGTGCATTTGCCACATGTGGTGGGCACTTGCAATTTGTGGTCATATACAATTTCCTTCTGGCTGCTGGTGTATCTGAGCACATCACGCATTCAGTGTTTTCACACATGGTAAATATTCCACGAGCGCATTACCCCTTGCTAGGCTTTGGTGGCACTGTCCGCAAGATTCAAATGTGCGATAAGAATCGATGTTTTCTGCCATGTGCTGCAGAGCAGCTCTTGAAGCAAGCATTAATTTCATTTTGGCTTACTCGTCTGAACTTCTGTGCTTGTGCAGTGGGCTGTGACCAAGTTGCTACCTTTCTTCTGCAGGAAACAGCTGTTGCTCGCTGAGAGGGAATACAAAAAGAAGAAGGCGCAGAAGAAGGCTGTACGCCTGAAGCAGATCGAGGAAGATAGAGAAAAAGAGAAGAACAAGTGGCAAGAGTTCAACTCAAAGGTGGGATTACGTAGATTTACAGTAGAATCTCGATAATACGAAGTCCTCGGTGCCATGCAAAATATTTATATCCCGAATTCTTACAATCAAAAACAATTGAAATCGTAACGTAAAGTGAGCGCAAATGATCAGGCACAGTGGCCTTAACATCCTGGAGGCAGTGCCAAAGGCATGGCAGAGCCTTGTACAGTATAAGATAGCAAGGGGTGGAAACTGTAAGTTAAGGTAAGGAAAGGGGAAATGATGAGGGGAACGCCGCCTCAGTCGCGTTTACTGCCACCTCAGTCTTCGCACCACGAGTGGGAGCTGTCCCTTTTTTCTTTATTTCTTGAACTCCATGCAGGTAGAGAATTGTCGACAACGTTTCTGTGATTATGGAATCCCTATTGCTAGTTCTACTTCAAGTGGCAGAGTCAGTGTTCCTTGTGACATCATATGTTGGAAGAAGAGGTGGCAGTTTCCAGCCGTACTTGAAACCAGATTGTGCATTTCCTGATGCGCGCAGCGCACTAATATTTAGCTCATGGGAGCCTCCATGACTGATGATCACCATTGTCAGACTATGTTAAAGCATTGCAAGACCTCAAAGTGCTGTTTTGTATAAAATGTATCTGATTTTATAAACGAATTCTCAGTTTGCCAAAAGCGGCTGTATAATGTGAAACATATTCATGCAGGTGTGACAGTGGTTTGCTTGACGCCGTGCAGTGTACTACAAGCTCACGTTTGTTCGCATCCCTGCACGAGGACGTTTTTCTATTTGGAAAGAAGTAGATATGTGCTTATTTTACCCCCAGCCCACGAAGTTCTTGTGGATTCTTTTAATCTGAGAAAGATAATCGTGTTCACCTTGTTTGGTTTCCTTTCTTGACAACTTGGCACGCTCCTGCTAAGAATGCCACATCATGGTGTTCGGGACTGGGAACTACCGAGTGTTCAGCAGTACGGCAGGGCATGCAAGCATTTTGAAAAAAAACGGCACCGCATAAACAAGGATGAAAAAAGAATGGACACACACCAGAGCTGGTCTGGGTCTATACTTCTTACGTCCTTGTTTCTGTGGTGCTGTTTTGTCAAGATGCTCAGTGGTCATCTACTAGCCCAACTTTATTCCTTCTACGGGATGTGCGAGATGGCCGGCAATTATTCTTGTGGAGCAGTAGCAGCTCCCCAAACGCTCTTTCTTTTATTGGAGTGTAGAACAGCTGATGTTTCACGTTTGGCAGTCTTCCATGTTGAACTGACAAACCAAGGGGCACACAGCGGTGACGCATCATTGTTCTTAAATGCTAAGGCGGTTGCAATGGCTTGATGTTGAGTGAAAGTCGCACTTCTCAGTATAGATCGTTAGTCAGTTTCTCAGTGGGTGAACGTCCAAATTATACGCTGATGAGGCATTCTGTGTACCACATGTGCACAGGCATTTTCTGTGGCTTTAAAGCGTTGATTGATCGTTCGGTTTCACATCACATTTACTATTGTGGAACGGCCGTGCAAAGCCTTACCGTAATGGCGATGTTAGCTGTTATAACGCGTGAAGAGCTTGTGTCGGCATAGTCATTGTCTGTTGGCTGCGACAGAAAATTTCTGGTAAAATACAATTAATAAGCTAACAGTGAAGTGCAGATTCACAGCAGTATTTGAACCAAGAAACTCGATATTGTGAGACAAGCATGCACACGAAAACACAAATGACCACAACAGTTCAATGTGCTCATCTTGTGTTTGGTAAACTGAAGTGCGTTATGTATGATGATAGAATGCATACATTTTTAAAATGCGCTATTTTTGTTTGTTTCGGGGGAAGGTGTTACACACACATTGAATCCTCCCGTTAAATAGTGGAACTTCTGCTTGGAGCCATATTTTCCTTGCTACGAGAAAAAGAAAACCCTGTTCCAGTAGCTTAAATTTCTGCTCCAAAGCACCAAAATTCGCTACCGTCACTGGACCAGTCACACAAGGCATGTAAAAATGTGTGCATACCGTATTTACTCGAATCTAGGCCGGACACAACGGCAAAGACAGCGTTCACAAAAAGAAAACATTTATTGAACATGAAACAGAGCAGTTGGTTCACGATGCAAATAACTCGAGAAACACACAGCCGCTAGTCCTACTGTGTGTGTTTCTTCTTTGTTGTGGTTTTTTTCGCGCTGCTGCTAGTTATTTGCATCATAAAGATGCCGCGCTCATTCCGAGTCATCGTCGCTGACTTCTTTGTCGCTGTTTTCAAACAGTGCGCAATCCTCGGTGCCATCAAGCACATTGGATATGCTGCACTTCTTAAAAGAGCGCACGATCAAAGTTCCTGGGATATCGTCCCACGCTGCAGCCACCCAGCCTGCCAACTGAGAAAGTGATGCCCGCTTGATGCGGCCCGTCGGCGTCAGCTGGTGGTCCTCCTTGCTTAGCCAGTCCGTGTATAACCCCCACAGGCGATCCTTGAATGGCTTGTTTATGCGCACGTCAAGTGGCTGCAATTGGCATCATTCCACCCAGTATCACCGCGAGGTCGGTGTTCATATCGGCCAGCGCAGCCTTGACGCTGTCCGTCAAGTGCCCGCGGTACAAGTCCAGCACAAGAAGAGAGTGCTTGCATAGAAGGGCGCCTGGACGCCGCCACCATACAATATTCAGCCACTCCTCGACCATGGCGCTGGTCATCCACCCGTTCTCGTTGGCCCGCACAATGACGTTTCGCGGGAAGGCCTCTTTGGCAGGCAGTGTCTTCCTCTTAAAAACAGTATAAGGAGGGAGCTTGTGTCCGTCCGCTGTGCAGCACAGCATCACAGTCGCGCGCTGCTTCTCATACCCCACAGAGCGCACCTTCACTTCCTTGGCCCCTTTTTCGGAGACTGTGTACGCCACCGGCATATCAAAACGTACCGGCGTTTGGTCCGCGTTGCCGATTTGGCCTAGCGGATACGCTGTCGCTCTTCTCTTTCGTAGCACGAAACGCTGGAACTCCAGCAACTTCTCTTCGTAGTCAGCCGGTAACTTTTGGGCGATTGAGGTGCGACGACGGAGGCTGAAACCGAGGCGCTTCATGAATTTCTGCAGCCAGCCTCGGCTGGCTTTGAAGTCTGCCACCGACACACCTCGCTCCCTTGAAAGCTCCCTCGCCTTGGTCTGGAGCACTTCCGTCGTTACAGGAAGGGCAGCTGCTCGCTGCGCCCGAACAAAGTCGGCCAATGCCGTCTCCATTTGAGGGTGACGGCCTTTCCGTGGACCGGTAAAAGCCATCCTCGTTGTGGCGCACGCAAAGAACTTCTCCCGTTGGCCCCTCCAGTGACGCACATTTTTTTCGTCCACTCCAAAGTCCCGCCCGGCTTGAACGTTGGACGACGACTCCGCGGCTAGGACAACTTTTCTTTTAAAAGCGGCACTATAGTGGCACCGCCTGTTTGGCGCCATTGCACTACGCCACACAGACCGCTCGAAGCGCGACTCGGAAATGACAAATGGCTCGCCTCAACACTCGCGCCACGATGATCAAAATGGCGGCCTCACATGTGTACTTAAGTCAGGTGTTGGCTCGGCTACTAACGGCTACAAAACCTTCTAGGTGGCGCTAGTTGTGCACCACATTTCTCATTGAAAAATGGTGCATTTTTCAAAATCCTCGAATCTAAGCCGACCCTGGAGTCCGATACAAAGAAATTTGAAAAAGACTATCAGCCTAATTCGAATAAATACGGTATGGTGTGAGCTTCCAGGCACCATCGACATTTGGCACGAGAATGCAGCAAGTCTTCTTTGCCCATGAATATGCAGAGATTTTATTTTTAACCTTGTACTCACTTAAGCATTCATCGAGTAGGTTTAAAAGATGTCACCTCTTTCATTGGTGTTGATGCACTTGCCAGCTAAAGGTTAAAGTAGGATATTACCATTGGCTCCCTGCCTTCTTTAAGAACTTGCGGTACCAGTGTTGGCATTCACATGGTCAACTCTGGTTTTGTGCACAGTTCTTGGTCATTTGCACATGCTCTGCATACAGTTCGACTCTCTTGTGCTGTTTCCTCGTTTTCATCTGCTCAATTACATTTCAGCACGATGGGCAAGCACCCAAACAGCTGCACGCCTGGCTTTAGATTGAACGTGGGAAGCATGCAGCTGGCGGACAGTTCATCATGGACAAGAAGTGCGTTTCAGACTGGTTCTGTCAAAAAGGAGCTTGGAAGAACATAAGCAGTAAAAAACATCCTTTCCGAAGCAACTTATGCTAGGTTTCTTGAACTGGAGGGAGAGCTGCTCCTGCCATTGATATGCAAAATTAAAATATATTTTGCCATGGATGGCCTAAGCCATTCTGTGGTATGGGTGCATGAAACTACTGAGTCTGTACACACTAGAGGTGTACCGCTAGGGCAAAGTGATGCAAGTTGTTTTATTGTTCTTGCCCTATTACATGCGTTGAAATCTTTATAAGCCATAGCGCAAAATGTGTCTCGCTGTGCATCTTTGAAGCATTTTTACACCAGTATTTTCCTATTGTCCCACCCCCTCAGTCACAAGGAATGCACAGCTTGTTACACCGCCTACAACTAACATTGCAATCTAACGGGACTTGGAACTCGTGCTTCTAAGGGCTGCTGCTAGTTTCCTTCGAGTTAACTCCTTTGCCGACATGAAATGATGCCACTCGTGTGTTTTCCTTGGTTTCCACGTGTGCAGGCCTTCAACAAGAACAAGAAGGGTCAGGTGAAAAAGAGCATCTTTGCCTCACCGGACAACGTCAACGGCCGGGTCGGCGTGGGCACATGCGGCATCGGAGGGCGGCCCATGACCGAGTTCCATCACCAGGAGAAGTGGCGCAAGCAGGCGGGAGCCTCGGGCAGCCAGGGTGGCACACCGATGCCCACACCCGTGGGCGCCGCCGGACTGATGTCTCTGCCGACGTTTTCCATGCCGTCTGGAGTGTCCTCATCTGCTCCTCCTTCCATCTTCTGAGTCATTGGACCACTTAAACCCCACCTTCTTTTTCCACTCCTCGCTACAATGAGCTCATATGTGTTATTTCACCTTGCCTTCCACATTGGGAAGCAAAGTGAGAAAAGAAGGGCATGTACAGTCTTATTCATGGTGCGGTCAGGTGTGCAGCCGTACTGCTGCCAGTTCCAACTTCAGACTGGCCCACATGCTGCTTTATTTTGTGCACCTTCTTTGTGTGTAAATATTGAGGTGTCCCTGAACCAAGCAGTAAAAGAAACTTGTAACATCCTTGTTCAAGCTTTTTCATTTTATTCGAACTTGATGACAACACCACCATATTGATAGTACCATATTTAGAATTAAAATTTGGTGAAGTTTATAAGAGTTCATACTGGAAAGAAGATGCAAGAACTAGATGACATGAGCGCTCATCTTGTCTAGTTTTTCCTTGTGTCCTCGTTCTGCTTTGCACTTCTTTCCAGTATGAATACCGTATTTCATCGCATAATGAATGCACCCACCCCCAGCTTTGAACCTCCGCAGTCCCACGAAGGGCTGCGCTGTGGCTTTCCCACTTCACTCAATCTGCAGTATCCGCAAGCCGGTCAGCGGGGCGATTCATAACTCCCTCGTCCCAATAAAACTGCCGCATGTTGCTGGGCGTAGCCGTGTGCAAGCAGTGGTAACATAGGTGAATATAAACAAATGAATTTCTAATAAAGTATGTGGATTGAAATAAGAAGGCTTGGAAGAATAGGCACACGAAATTACTTTCACCTTTGTACCAGTCAGAATTTTCATGCCAATGCACGAGTTGCTCCTCAGTCGGATTTCTTAGTCTCAACAGCTGATATTCAGTGAGTGGTTTTGACTTGGCATTTGGGCAGCTTTCCCAATAAGAAAAGAAATTGCTGCTTGATTCGTTTACAGCAGAGAAATGGGTGTACACTCCCACAGCATAATCACGCTGCAAGCAAATGCAGGAAAACTATGGCTTTGATCTTGCCGGGAAAACCAAATTGATGAAAATTCCAGTAACATTTAATCTTATGGCCACTGAGCAGAAATCAATTTTTGCGATTCTTAAAGGAGTACTGCCACGAAAATTTTCAATTGGCGTTTTTTTTGCGTGAAATGAAAGGCCAAGCCCTCTAGCACCCAGAAAACGTACTGGTAAGCATGAGCGCGCCATGAAAATTTATTTACAGCACGCCTTTAAAAGCTGGTTTTGGTTCCTACTGTAGCCTGACGTCGCGACACAGTATGTGCGTAGTAATGAACCCCTCGTGGCGTGCTCCCGCAAAACATGACGTTTTCGCCCAGTGGTCTCTTGTGCACAGCGCCTGTAGCAAGTGCGGGGTCAACAATGTACAAAATTTTGTATAGCGACTCCGTGACGACAGCAAATACTTCGGCACAGTGCAAGATGCAACGTGCGACACACACGGTGGGTGTCGGCGTGGCTCCGGAGCCCTGCGATAAGCCAAGGTGGCCTCAAAGTCCTCCGCGGCATTTCAAGGGCAAAATGCCAGCACCACAGCTAGCTTGCCTTCAGATTATACGCGTGCGCAGATGACAATAGAGGGTAATTCGACTTCGCTTGCTCGCTCGCTTCACGGGCACTCTCGTCAACTATGACGACTGAACAGCTACAGCAGACGACCGAGAGCAACGCGTGAGCGGCCATTTTGCATGTTTTTGTACCTGACGTCATCACAACTTGCTATACTGCCACCAAAATTTTTGCTGTACTCACCAATATTTGTACTGTAGCCTGACGTCACACTAGTGTCGATGTCAGTATGCACGCCATGTGAAAATTGACTTTGACGTCAAATTAATATATATTATCAGCATTTCCTGAGCTTAACATTTGCTCAGAGCTGTCTACGCATATAGGAGAGTTGTATGGTGGAGTAAACTCAGCTTCGAAAATTGGTGTCAGTACTCTTTTAAGCAAGAAGACTTGCAGGCACGGTAGCATTGCTTGTACACACGAATGTCGTTGCCTGTAATATAGCTGAAATTGTAACTGTTTCGGCAGTAAATGAGTGATAATCATCGGATACCCTCTGAAAGATTGGAAACTAAAGCTTTTTCAAGTGCTACAAACAAACTTTTTCTGAAACGAAACAATTTACTGGCATGCCGATGCAAGAGTGATAGCCAATGTGCTGGTTAGAAATTCAGTCGCTCTATGACACTAGGCATTTGGCTTCTTGAGCAGCATCATTCATGGATGGCTTTGAAGACTGTGCTGATATTTGTCAGTTGATATGTATGTGTTACTGCGTGGTTGCGTCATAGCTGTCACATCCAGAGATCACCTTGTGTTTTTACTTGAACAAGTTATTTTTTTTTATTAATCACATAGATGACATAACATGTATATCAGGTGCAGACTGTCATCTTACGTGTGGAATAACGCTCTTCTTTTTTTATCATCTGCACTGAACATGCAGCTAACACTTTTCTTTGCCTTGTGGGCTTTTCTTTTTGTTGCAGTGCAATTAAGAAAAAGTTTTACACTGCAGAGAACCAAATTCAATGCAATTTTGTTGTACTGAGCTGTATAATAACGATTGGTAAAGAGGTAGACAACATGCTTGTACAAGTATTTTCCTTGGCAGTTTTCTCACATCCAGTTTTCTCACTATTACATGGCATTTTAGTACATACCGGACTCATGTGAGAAAGGTTCCATTGTGACCTAACAGCAAAAGTACTATGTCAGTCGCGTGACCTAACTACACGAGTATGATGTCAACACTGCTTAAAACATTCGGCAACCTGCGTTTGCTCTTGATTTCACTACATGAAAGGAGAACAAAGTTGAGTCCACATGTGGCCAGTTGAGTATTGCAGCATGGACGTATATGTAAGGTTTAATATGACTTGCTTCTAACAAGTATGTCTATAGCATGCCGAATATTTTTCTGAAGCATTGGTTATCTGCACTAAAAGGAAAAAGAAAAGCACAAGCTTTAAAAGGATGCAGTGAACATATAAACATTTGGCAACACAGAGCACTCGTGTACCTAACGTATGGGTTCATGAAGAGTGCCACGTAGAAAAACTGAAAAGTTTGAGTGTAGTTTTGATGCGCAGTGAATTCTAAAATAGCGTTCTGCCAAGCATATCTGTACAACCTGAGCAACAAAGGCAATTCAAGAGTGCCCTTTGCTCAATATTAACAACACTTTCACTTGGCTATAAGAGCTCGTTACTACTAAAGGTGTGTAAAGTCAGCAGCATGTTCTTCGTGGCACAGACTGGCCATGTGGAGTTGACCCTGACAGTGGAACTGAAGCTTGTCCGGATTCATCCAAGTTTAAGGCCTTGTGGTTATGGAGTATCTGCAAAAGAAAACAGATTACCAAGGAGTTGGCTGCACATTAGCCAACGTTAGTCAGTAGTGGTATTATGCAAGTAAATACAGCGGATGTGACATGAAGCTTCCACATTTTAACAGTGGAACCATTCCATACGCCGAATTTTGAATGGTTGCAGGCCATAGCTGGAACTCGGGCCGTGGCCTGCAATCACTTAAAATTCAGCGTAGAGGATGAAATGAGGAGAGGAGGAGACAGGGAAAGAAGAGAAAAAATAATAAAACAAATTTTCTTGCCGAGGCAGGATTCAAACTGGCACCCATCGTCCGAAGGCAAGTGTCATAACCACTAGGCTCTACATCCATGCTTGCAGAACATGCATTTATGGGAACTGTATGATGGTGTTTTACTGATAACTGTAATACAACTTGTGACGGGTGACAAAGAGAGAGGGTGGAGCTAGGATGATTGCAGCACAACTTGCCATGGGCAACAGAAACGGAGAGAGAATGACTGCTGTCTGGACCCCTGAGGAAGGAGCCGCTTGGCTAAGCCCCCATGGCAACTTTGATCATTGTTGTTTACGACAGTAGAGCCAAGCCTAACTTTTTCAAAATTAAATGCTGTTCTAGTGCATATTTTTCATGCATGATAGTAGCTCATTATCCCCACTCTACATCACTAGAGGTTTTTACTACCTTACTACAGTTTGGAAAATGTTTCTTTGATGCCGATCCAAGAACTGCTAGGACTCCAGTTAACTGCTCATGGAATGTTTCACATTAAGGTCTGTCAAACATATACGCCTTAAGTAATATACGTCTTAAGCACTATTAATGACATGTATTGATGAAGCGGTGGTAAGTATATTTACACTATTGTGCATCACTGAACAATGGATCTGTCAAATTTGTTTCAGTTATGCACCTTATCCACACATCGGACACTTAGCTCGCAGCTTAGTTAAGCTTGAAAGTTATAGTACAAAGTGGCAAGGGCAAGGGCTGACAAGAAGAAGGACCAATTTGAAACTAAAGTTCACTGCAAGAACACTACGTTATACAACATTAGAGTACATATAAGCTAGCATGTACTATCACAAGTCGCAGGTGTAAATGTGAAGATACAGAGCTCGACAAATGCATGAAAAATGAATTGAGAATAACGGAATGTATGAAATCATGGTATCTGTTGCATCACATAGCCCACACATCTCTATCAATTCTTTCTCACTCGGAGGAATAATAATAGTGTGTGCCTGTTTGACAGTAATACAAGTGCCATCACTTGTTTGTGTACACTACTGTAGTATAGTGAAATCCTGGAATACAGCCAGATGTATGACAAATAAAATACACAGGAAGACTTTCTTTAAGCACAGTCTTCTTATCATCGGCCATATGCAGTAAATCTGCACACGTATATCTAGATCCATTATTCGCATAAATCATGGATGGACGAATCATGGACGGATGAATGGGCCACCAAACTATGTTTAATTTATCCTCTACAAACGCTTGTTTTCCCAAGTCGCACATATTTCCCCAACAAATTTTGCTCTAGACATACCTAGTTTAGCTATTGGCATTCTGCTGTGAAGTAACAATCTTAGTCGAACTATCTTGCTTTTCTATTTGCTCCATACCTTTACACCACCTATACCTACTCTAAGTGCCTTTTACTTATCTCTATCGCTGACATGTTTCAGCTTTCCCATGCTATCCCTGAAACCGATGGCTTCCTGCAGGGTAGTGTCCATACATACACCTGGGTGGATATCTGTACATCAAAACATGATCTGTCGTTTCCCTAGCTTTCCCACGGCACATACATGTATCCCCTTCTTTATTGAATTTTGCTCTATAACTTCATGTTCTCAGGCAACCTGACCTTGCTTCAAACAGTAAAGCGCTTCCCTTTGAGTTATCATAAAGCTTTTCTCTCTTGATTTCATCTTTCACTTTTCTTTACTTGCTCAATGCCAGTTTCTTCTCCATTGCTGCTATCCAATCCAGCTTCTCCGACACTCTGACCATGCACCTAACGCTCTTTGTTGCCCTATCCGTTTCATTACTGGCTGTATAATTACTAGTAAGCCTCCTAGTTCTCTTCCTCCATAGTGAGTCAGTGTTCTTCCTACACAAATATCTGAATACTTTCGCTGCCCATCTGCTTTCTTTCACATTTCTTAATCTCTGTTCGTACCTAATTTTATTCTCAGCTTCCCTTCCCTCAAGCATTCAGGCAACACCTACCTGTGATATTAGGAACCTGGCTGCATCCTCAATGTTCACATTCTCTTTGGCTGATGTGAGAAACCATCCTGCAAAGTTGTTGTCCTTGCAGAATTGATCCATGGAGGCTGGGTCGTTTACTATGCCTTCTTTGGACATATCACACTGTAAGCGACATCCACGAGAAAATGGAAATGCGTGGTAAGGTCAAATGTATGTAGAGAAAGTTTACAAGGGAATGTAGATCACACCAGGCTTCATGTGGTTCACTGATTTAATGCAGTTGGTAATAAATAGAAATGTTTATAAGTTAAACATAAAATGTGGGACCCATGACGACCAACACCCTATCTCTCTTTCCTGCTTCAGCTTCCTGCAAGAATCCTGTTTGCTTGTTTTCAAAATTAATCCCATTTATGATGACATTTGGATCAACTGGTAGATAAGAGGGTGTTCTTTGACCATGTCCCACCACAATCACGGCAGAATACAAATTCTTTCATCACCCTTGTGCCACCTAACACCCTAACTAAGCCTCTTGCACATCACTTATCACCTTATGGCAGGATATAAACAGTCAGAGTGGCAGTGTGAGTGTGTGTGTTTAAACAAAAACATAATGGCACTTTCAAAATGAAAGGTAAGTTGTGGAAACACGGACACTAAAGAAGTCGACAACGCCTTCAAAGAAACAATCTTGATTAGATACTGGCTGTCTTGCCAAGTAAACATAAGCCCACTGGCCACTAGGTCATTAGACTACATTACCCAGTGGCCTTGTCTCGGTGCATTGTAAGTAACCCATAGATGGCTCTACAGTGATGTGTAATGTTATTGCATGTGTTCCCTTTGGAAGCGTGTATAACTCTCGTGGTGTGGCCAGGGGCGAATGCAGGATTTCTCCAAGAGGGTGGTACGCTATAAAGATGGGACATTTATAACGACGTTTCCAAGATAGGTCCTCCTCATGGGGGGGTCAGGACATCCGGACCCCCACTCTGGATCCTCCAATGGGTGTGACTAGGATGCAAACTGAGTGCCGGGACAAATCACCCGGTGGATGGAGGTATGATGTGACAGGGCCTCGTGCACCATTCCTGGATACTTTTTGCGGGTGGGTGCACTAAAGTGCACAGTGGGTCAGTATTCACTCCCAGGCATTGCACAACCTACGCGATACATTGCATGTCAGGGTACGCCTGGCTTGCTTTTTGTTTGACCGGCAAGTGCCCGACAACCGTATTCAAACCACCGACTGCTGAAGCTGTGGCTGAGTGACCGAACCATTCCATCAAGGCTACGGTGCTTTAATGGAGAAAAGATCACAAAGGAAAAAATGGCCGGAATTCTAGACCGCTGTGCAACAAAACCAAATTAGGACAAACATTAAGATAGGTTACTATTTTTCATCGGCCCTTTCAAAGGGCATGCCAAGAGTATGGCAGCACCGTCATCAACTTGGCGCAAGTAGCAGCTTACTAACCTTCTTCCTTAAGGCGAAGTTTTAACATTCGCGCCTTCTTTGCTTTGCGGGTGCTGTTTTGCTAAGTCGACACAAGCCGAATTGCCCACTTCCATTGCCATAACATGACATCCGGGCCCATTGATGCTGTAGTGCTTTTGTTGAACTTAAGTTTACTGCAGTCGGATTTGTTGTAAAGTACGGTCCCTGCATTCACGTCGGGGCTACACGAGCGCCTTACTGCGTGGTGATCGTGTGGCCCACCAATGGAATTTTGTTAACTTGCTTGACTTCATGACAAGTATGCTTCATTGCATAACACCTCTGTGTTGCGGCAAAACAGCCACAGGAAACAAAAAAAGGAAACAGTTCAATGAAAAACAAAGAAATAATTTAGTGTGGTGGAACTACGCCAGGCACATTTTATCGCGCTAATACGTAATTGCACAGTAACGACATGTTAGTTTACTGTAAAGCCATGCGTTGACGAGCTGTTATAATAAATCAATCTCGACAGCCTTACGCACTGGATAGGCTTCGCCGTGCGACTACCCTTCTTGTGGCAAAGCGACATTTAAAGGTGACTGATTGATTTCTGGGGTTTTTACGTCTCAAAACCACGATATGATTATGAGAGATGCCGTAGTGGAGGGCTGCTTCTCATGGCACCGGTTCCCATAGTGCGTGGGATCTGCAGGATTTTTTTTTTTTTTTTTTGGTGGTGGTCGTTTTGCTTTGCGCTATACGCTTCGTCCCATTCAAAATTACCCTAATAGAGGTATACATACCTTGTTCGCAAGCAGCACGCAGGGTATGGAGCTGCCCTCGGGAAGCTGCACTTTGCTGTCCAGGTCTGCCTTCCATTTCCTCACCGCCTCGAATGTCTGCGACCGCGTCACGTCGAACACGATAAAGGCACCGACGGCTTCCTTGTAGTAAACGCGTGTCATGTTGCCGAAGCGCTCCTGACCTGCAGTTGAATTGAACAGGATGTACAGCAGCAGACAGGTAGCATGCATACATATTCCACCTACATAACAGCCGCGCGTGTTTTCACGAATCTCTCTCTGTGCGTGTGTACGTGTGTGCGTGAGAGAGAGAGAGAGAGAAGTAGTGGAGCCATACAGTCGCCACTGCTGCATGTTGGCTCGCACGTGTATAAAAATTAAATGGGATTTCACACGTCAAAGTGACAATAGGCACGCCATGTTAGTGACTTCGCTGTGGCTTTAACGAGCACAAGCACATGTATTTTCTTCTTATATTATTTCGTCACATCCAACTGCAGCCGCCATTGACCGGAATCGAACCGGTGTCCTCGTGCTTAGCAGTATGACGCCTTACCTGTATACCTACCACGGCGTGTATCCATGCGTGGGCCATTTTTTTTACTAGACATCGCAATAAAAATAACAAAGTTTTGCTAATTTCGTATGTAGTCGACATAGGATTCTAGAAATCGTCTTTTCTGGCTTGCTACATGAGAGCGGCGCACGTATATGTTGTCTGCTCATGGTGCGTGTCCGAACTACGCGAAACATCACTCTCAGACGAACTGTATGGCGCTTGATTTTTAAGAGAATTGCTCCTGCAACCAAATACCCGTCGCACAGGTAATGCGTAAAGAACACTCACCCGCGATATCCCATAACTGGAGCCGAATGAGAGTGTTTTCGTCCCATTCTACAACCTTGAGAGCGAAGTCTACGCCAATCTAATCAGCGCTCGAGTCAAGGATTGAAGACAGCATTCAGGGGAGCATTCGTTGTCAATCAAACAATGAATGTTTCATTTTCGTTTTTACGTGTACAACGACAAAACGAAAATACGTGGCAGGAGAAAAAGCTACTTTGTTGCAACTTTACAAAGCTCCTGCCACCCGTACAGCAGCAAAAACTGCCACTGATTAACCGACGCAAATAACCTCGCTATGGCCATACAAGCATATAAAGGTCGACGCTTTGCGAAGAGAATGCCTGCGACTCCTACGAAGAGGGGACTAATTAATGTAGGCGTAGCAGAGGGCAAGTACAGCGCAGGACGCCAAGACAAAGCGAAACAATAGCGCAAAATGGCGTTGCAAGACGTTGCATTCTGAGATATGAGATGGGAAAGAGAGTTTAACAAGAATAGGGATCCTGCCCTGCAGGGGGGTATAGTTGTGGGAGAAAAAAAAATTAACAGCGTGAAAAAGAAACAAAGAAGGCGGACATAGGCGAGCATGTTAGTGCACTGCTTCATAGTGTAAATACGAACCTAAATTTGCAATAGCTGAATTTTATCATACTTTGACACGAAACCTTTTCTGGTATTTCGCGCGAAAACACGAGAACAAGATGGCAGCGGTGACGCGTGTCACCGACTGCTGTCCACTTTCGTCTCAAGTTGGTGGTCTGAAAGTAAGCGCCACGCAGACAGTTGATATAAGGTAGCAGCTATAGAGCTTAAATCACGCAACAACCCCTGGATGAAGAGATCATGAAGAAAATATACCTGAAAAATAGCTTATCTTCTCCATTTCCTCCCTGTTTATGTTCGCTATAGAATGAAACGTGAATTAACTGCGACGCTTCTCCTTGTCCTGACAATGTATACCGTATAACACAACCTAGAATTCTTGCCGGCCAGCATGCAGAGCATACGCTGTAAGAAAAGGATACGGTTGCCCTGTAGTGGTGTGAAAAGAACTGGTGCACGTAGCGCTTGATGATGCTGGTCTTGCCGGTACCCAGCTCACCAATGACCAGGATCTTGTACAGGTGCTCGCGCTGCGGGTTCTTCATCGTCACCCTACAGCGTGGTGGCACGGAAACAGTCGGCAATGGCGCGCCTGTAAAGATGGTGCAATAATTTGAGTTGATGGGACGTACACAGGCTTAACCTCCTCGACTGGCTATGTATGATAAAGGGTGTCCAGCTAACACGGAGCAAGCAGGTAAGGTTTGCGGACAACACTATTATTGTCAGCAGCCTTCTCAAGATGCCGTTATGGTACCAGCCAGTTATTATAGTGCTCATATCTTTCAAGCCATAATTTTTACTGAATAATAATAATAATAATAATAATAATAATAATAATAATAATAATAATAATAATAATAATAATAATAATAATAACGGCGTTGTATGACGTCATCCTATTGTTGGTATGCACACAACGTAGGGTACGTACTATGGTAGAGGCGAACAGGGAAAGCTGATGTTAGTTTTTGCTGGTATATTAGTTACTTAGTTCTGGGATATTAACGATGGCAATCGATGGCAATGCATACTTGGAGAACACATTCAAACACATGTAGATACCGAGATTTTTTTTTTTTTTGTATGGATCTTTAATCTTTTGGCATCTATATATAGGACCCGCCGCTGGTACGCACGAATGGTGGACCACAGTGGCTTTCAAATAATTTCGCGTACGACTCCGTGTAGATGCACGCACACATGTACAGCTTCGAACAGTGTGCGTGGCATTCCCTGTGAATGCACCAACGGTGCATCCGTGTGCTTAAGTTCGATTAGCCTCATACACTTGATAAGGCAACCAGTTTTTAAATGGTTAACTATGTATTATATAGTGTCGTTAGACTGCTTTTTACTATGGGCTTCTGTTGTATCCATCGCAAGAACCTATCATCTTGGCACGTGGATCTTTCTTTCTTTCTTTCTTTCTTTCTTTCTTTCTTTCTTTCTTTCTTTCTTTCTTTCTTTCTTTCTTTCTTTCTTTCTTTCTTTCTTTCTTTCTTTCTTTCTTTCTTTCTTTCTTTCTCTCTCTTTCTTTCTTTCTTTCTTTCTTTCTTTCTTTGGTAGAAAATCAGAGAGAATAATGAAGCGTCCGCACACCGCTTTCACGACGATGATTGCTCTCTCTAAAACAACCGCGACGCCAAGTTGCGAGTTTTCAATAGAAGCTTGGCAAGCTTCTATTGAAAACTGCGTCTTCGAACGTTAAAGACAAATTAATAGATCCCTTACTGCATTCTAAGGCGACTCACGATGAAGGCCGTTCCGCATTGTCAAAGATTCACACACGTACTGGGTTGCTTTAATTTATCTCTGAATTCATTTGACACCTCGCGAGTGTAATTTGACACAGGCCGTAAAGGTTAACATTCAGTCACGTGCGGCGGGTATCCCGCATACCATATGCGCGACACGCGATTGTACTAACAGTCGTGACGCAAATGACAAGCGTGTCACTTTATTGACGTCATGACGGCGTTGTATAACGTCATCCAATTGTTGGTATATCCTTCGTATTGATGCCGATTCCCGCCACGTTTCGCGTTTGATAAGGCGTATAGGGCTTTCGCCTTAAAATAGCAGGATATTCTGCCAAAAGAGACTCAGAGTCACAGAGGTGCGCCCCTGCAGCTCACTGTGACGTCTAAAAGCCTGGTTCTTCCGTAGCATCGATATCGTTTGAGTGAGAGCTGATAAGACGCCGCAAACCGCAAGCTATTGACGTTTGCCACAACGAGCACATTCCTCTCGAGTACGTATGCGTATGAGGCGACTTCGTTCTTGTCCCGATTTTATGACGGCACATGGACAAGTACACCTCAGTGGACGGTGCATTGTATATATTCGGGCGCAAGCAAATGAACTTTCTAAAGCACACCGTTGATACGGGGCTTCTCCCTTCATAGACAGATTGGTACGCTCTGTTTACCAATGGAACGTAAATAAACGACGCACACGAGCATTGAGTATCTTAAGCATAACCGTTATTCTCATGACAGGCAAAGACATACATGAGTATATGCTTAAGCACTCGGCAAGTGTACGAGACGAGGACATTTCGCATTCGAGAAAGGTAACTCATTACATGAGCATACATTTCCTGACGCACCATGCAGTTACCATTTACTTGTGGATAGACATTGCCTCTCGTGATCCCAGATTCACGCGACCTGCAGTGACAGTCATCCTGTTCACGCATATACTATCCTGTTTTTTTTTTATCAACGACGGAGCTGCTGTAGGGCTCGGCCGTCGGCAGGTCTCCCCATAGTGGTTGATGGTAAGTGCACCACGCTCTGAAGCAAGTCTGCGCCTTTGCTCTCGACCCATTACCGCTTTCGACCCAATCTTGCTTTCAGCCACCGCTATACCTAACTACTTGTAGACGCACGCTACAAGTAGTTTGGTAATCTAATCATACAAGTTACGTACACATAGGAACAAGGTGAAAGAATATTACATCGTGATATCAGACACACGATATGATTAGAATGAGAAGAGCGGAGTACTTTGGTAATCTAATAACGCAACAGAGAGCCGCAGAAGGTGCACGGCGCATAATTAGAATTGGGAGGATAATATACCGAGTCACTATAGAACGTCGGCATCCGGGCCCTCGAATAAGCGCAGCACGTGCGATGTTGAGGTAGAACGCGTATAGTGTTGCGCCCACTTTGATGTCGTATAAAAGCGTGTATCAGCTTTCGACGCGCATAGCGCACTTTGCCAGAACATTGTTCTCGCAAGATGTAGGCCACGGTCGGGCCGCGTGTCAGATACAAAGACCCGTACCCGGAGAAAAAGCAGGCTCACAGATATGTAATACGCGTCCGATGCGTGTCGGGGTCTGTGTTGTGTGTAGCAAAACACTGGCAAAGAACGAAGCCCTACTAACCCCTTTTGTCGAGCATGTGCAGCTGGCGGTTTTGAAGGACGAGTAAGTTTTCATGCTACGTATCCTATGGGGAGCAACGCGGCTCTTTAAAGACATTTTTGAGCCCGTATTAAAAAAAAAGAGAGAGAAGAAGAAAAGTTCTTCAAGCTAAATGAAAAATGAGAACACCCTTAGAGATGAGAAGTACGATACACAAACTGTCATATTAAATTATAATCGCGAAGAAATGTACGGTACGAATAATAATTTTGAGAAGAGAACGTGCATAGCTTGCGCGAAGCGGTACTGCATTTACTCACATAATATCAACACTTGCTAGTGAGAGCTAACACGGGTTCACTTTGGTAAACTTATAGCTTTTGGTTCGTTAGAAATGAAATCATTTGAATTATGGATTCTTGTGTACCAAACCGACGACATAATTATGAGGCACGCTGTAGGGGGAACTCCGGATGAGTTTTGATCACTGACGTACGTTAACGTGGGCTGACGTTGCACAGTAGACGGATGCTCTAGTATTTTCGCCACCGTCTAAAGGAAGCCGCCGCGGCCAAGATCAAGCCCTCATGTTTTGGGTCCCCAGCCGAGCACCGTCACCGCTGTACCACTTTTGCGGCACATGTTACAAGCTTTGCTTACCCGAAAAAAAGACACGCAATGAAAGTTCAGTCCCAACTGAGGAGTTTGAATATTGGAAGTGCTTTCACTTATTTCGTTCACCATATACTAACGGTGAGGAACTTAGAAATATTATTGTCATTAAATGCAGACAGGGTGTTGTGGTCATTGAAACATAATGACATATTGCTTCTCGTTTTAGGAACGTAACTAAGATAACTACGCCTTACATTTTCATTTAGATGTGTTTCGAATCTAAATACTAATAAAAGAAACTAAGGTATATTAACGTATGTTAAGGCCAGTGGCTGCGTTAAGGCAATAATTTTGGACAAGATCTTAACAGCAAACATTTTAATGAAAGGAGTTGGGGGATAAGAAAGAGAGATTTATTGGTAATAGGGCCGAGGTATTTTCCTCATATATATATATATATATATATATATATATATATATATAGCAGTCATGGTGGTGAATAGGCCAGAGGCGTGAAGACAGAGATGAGTAGTAGACCCTCGGAATCGGCAACAAAAATGCGGAAAGCGTTTATTCAACGTTTCAGCCGGAGACCGGCCTTCACACACACACACACACACACACACACACACACACACACACACACACACACACACACACACACACACACACACACACACACACACACACACACACACGCACACACACGCACACGCACTGCGTGTCTGGCGCTTAACTTTGCACGTTCAATATAACCACGAACTTACCAAATTTTCTACCGTATTCTGCAGCAGTTACCACTATTGTAAACAACATTCCGCTCTGTTGACACAGGGATGCTCAATAGTTAACCGTGGAAGTTACCATTCGCTGACATTGTTCTTTAAAAACCTGCGCACCTGTTATCAAGTTCGTGCCTGCAGTGTCGTGTTGTACTGTAAAGCGCTACGATATCTTATCGGCGAAGCATTGTTTACATAGTTCAAACATGAAATTACAGGTTTGATTCTTAGCAGCGGCAACTACATTTGGATAAAGGTAGGACGAAAAAAAGTTGGCAGATCCCACGTGCAGTGGGAATCAAGAAAATGCGAAGCACGCATAAGGAACGTAAAATGGATTTGCATTGTTGCCTCGCTATACCGAGTTTGGTACATATGAAGTTAACGAAACGGCCGCAAGAGCACCATGACTGTGGCATGTAAACCATGCCGCTCATACACGCATGTCATGATTCTAACGTTATGACTTGTCATTTAAGTTCGTCATGCAGTCGTGTTGTGCCATAGCAATTTTGGTATACATCCCTTTAAGGAAACGAGTGGCATATAGATCATGCCGCTCATGACATGCATGTCACGATTTTCATGTTATGACCTGTCATTTATGATCGTCATGCAGTCATGCTGTGCCAAACCAATTTTCGTATAGGCTCCGTGCAGTCGAGGTTTCCATGTGCGACATCAGCGCCAGAATGCACTGCCTGGCGGAGAGAAGCAAAATTGGGCAGACAGTGACAGGGAAATACGCGAACGCGATGCGCGTCTCCAACTCTATAGCAGCAGCGACCGCCCGTCCCATCTTCTTTCGTTTTATTTCCTTTGAAACGCACGCTCCAAACCGGCGGCAAACTGTTCCAAAGGGCGACGCCGCGAGCGTTCGTGTGGTTCGCAGCACGCCCGCAAAGCAGCGAAGAAACGCGCTCGTCGCTGTCGCCTTGGTTTCCACCGTGCGCGACTGAGCCGTCCGACGAGAGCTACGTAGCGCCCTCTGGTCAGTAGACGGAGCCCATACATCCCATTAACGAAACGGCAGTATAGCGCCAGGACCATGACATGTAAATCATGCCGGTCATGACACGCGTGTCATGATTCAAATGTTATGACCTGTCATTTACGTTCGTCATGCTGTCGTGTTGTGCCATAGTAATTTTGGTATACATCCCATTAACGAAACGCCTGGCATGTAAATCATGCCGCCCATGACATGCATGTTATGCTTTTCATGTTATGACCTGTCATTTGTGTTCGTCATGCAGTCATATTGCTGCATACCAATTTTCCTATACATCCCACTAACGAAACGGCCAGGAGAGCACCAAACCGTCGCATAGAAATCATGTCACTCATGACATGCATGTCATGATTTTCGTGTTATGACCTGTCATTTACGTTCGTGATGCAGTCATCTTGTGGCATGCCAATTTCTTTTGTACACATCCCGTTAACGAAACGCGTGGCATGTAAATCATGTCGCCCATGACATGCATTTCATGATTTTCATGTGACCTGTCAGTCATGTTCGCCATGGAGTCATGTCGTGGCATACCAATTTTCGTATACGTCCCATTAACCAAACGGCCAGGAGAGCACCAAGACCGTCGCATGTAAATCATGTCACTCATGACATGCATGTCATGATTTTCGTGTTATGACCTGTCCATTTATGTTGCGCATGCAGTCATATTGTGGCATACCAATTTTCGCATACATCCCATTAGCGAAACGGCCAGGAGAGCACTAAGACCGTGGCATGTAAATCACGCCGCTCATGACACGCATGTCATGATTTTCATGTTATGACGTGTCATTTACGTTCATCATGTAGTCAGTGATGTGGCATACCAATTTTCGTAAACATCCGATTAGCGAAACGGCCAGGAGAGCACAAAATCGTAGGCGGCTAGATAGATAGATAGATAGATAGATAGATAGATAGATAGATAGATAGATAGATAGATAGATAGATAGATAGATAGATAGATACGCTCAAACTCGCCGAAGTTCGCTAAGAAATGCTTCGCATTAAAAAAAATTGGGAGATCCCACGTGCAGTGGCAATCAAGGAAATGCGAAGCACGCATAAGGAACGTAAAATGGATCTGCATTGTTGTCTCGCTATACCGAGTTTGGTACATATGAATTTAACGAAACGGCCGCAAGAGCACCATGACTGTGGCATGTAAACCATGCCGCTCATACACGTATGTCATGATTCTAACGTTATGACTTGTCACTTACGTTCGTCATGCAGTCGTGTTGTGCCATAGCAATTTTGGTATACATCCCTTTAAAGAAACGAGTGGAATGTAGATCATGCCACTAATGACATGCATGTCACGATTTTCATGTTATCCCTTACAAAAATGCTATATCTGGCCATATCAGGAATTGGGCAAATGTGGCTATATATGGCACGTGCCCGTATGTGGCCGTATTTGCCCAATATGCATCAGTCTTACATGACATTCCTCGCGTGTGTCTTTCATTGCCACATATGTTTCTAAAACGATTTGGGCAAATACGGCCACATACGGGCACGTACCATATATAGCCACATTTGCCCAATTCCTGATATCGCCATATATGGCATTTTTGTAAGGGATGACCTGTCATTTATGATTGTCATGCAGTCATGTTGTGCCAAACCAATTTTCATATAGGCTCCGTGCAGTCGAGTTTTCCATGTGCGACATCAGCGCCAGAATGCACTGCCTGGCGGAGAGAAGAAGCAAAATTGGGCAGACTGTGACAGGGAAATACGCGAACGCGATACGCGTCTCCAACTCTATAGCAGCAGCGACCGCCCGTCCCACCTTGTTTCGTTTTATTTCCTTTGAGACGCGCGCTCCAAACCTGCGGCAAACTGTTCCAAAGGGCGACGCCGCAAGCGTTCGTGTGGTTCGCAGCACGCCCGGAAAGCAGCGAAGAAACGCGCGCGTCGCTGTCGCCTCGGTTTCCACCGTGCGCGACTGAGCCGTCCGACGAGAGCTACGTAGCGCCCTCTGGTCAGTAGACGGAGCCATCCCATTAACGAAACGGCAGTATAGCGCCAGGACCATGGCATGTAAATCATGCCGGTCATGACACGCGTGTCATGATTCTAATGTTATGACCTGTCATTTACGTTCGTCATGCTGTCGTGTTGTGCCATAGCAATTTTGGTATACATCTCATTAACGAAACGCCTGGCATGTAAATCATGCCGCCCATGACATGCATTTTATGCTTTTCATGTTATGACCTGTCATTTAGGTTCGTCATGCAGTCATATTGTTGCATACCAATTTTCCTACACATCCCACTAACGAAACGGCCAAGAGAGCACAAAGACCGTGGCATGTAAATCATGTCGCTCATGACATGCATGTCATGATGTTCATGTTAATACCTGTCATTTACGTTCATGATGCAGTCATCTTGTGGTATGCCAATTTTCGTATACATCCCGTTAACGAAACGCGTGGCGTGTAAATGATGTCGCCCATGACATGCATATCATGATTTTCATGTTGTGACCTGTCAGTCATGTTCGCCATGCAGTCATGTCGAGGCATACCAATTTTCGTATACATCCCATAAACGAAACGGCCAGGAGTAAATCATGTCGCATCTAAATCATGCGACACCGTCGACACCGTCGCATGTAAATCATGTCACTCATGACACGCATGTCATGATTTTCGTGTTATGACCTGTCATTTATGTTTGTGATGCAGTCATGTTGTGGCATACCAATTTGAGTATACGTCCCATTAACGAAACGCGTGGCATGTAAACCATGTCATTCATGACATGCATGTCATGATTTTCATGTTATGACCTGTCATTTATGTTCACCGTGCAGTCATATTGTGGCATACCAATTTTTGTACACATCCCATTAACGAGACGACCAGGAGAGCACGAAGACTGTGACACGTAAATCATGCCGCTCATCACACGCATGTCATGATTTTCATGTTATGACCTGCCATTTATGTTTGTCAGGCAGTCATGTTGTGCCATACCAATTTCCGCATACATCCCATTAGCGAAACGGCTAGGAGAGCACTAAGACCGTGGCATGTAAATCGTGCCACTCATGACATGCGTATCATGATTTTCATGTTATGACCTGCCATTTATGTTCGTCAGGCAGTCATGTTGTGCCATACCAATTTTCGCATACATCCGATTAGCGAAACAGCCAGGAGAGCCCTAAGACCGTGGCATGTAAATCATGCCGCTCATGACATGCATATCATGATGTCATGTTATGACCGGTCATTTATGTTCGTCATGTAGCCATGATGTGGCATACCAATATTCGTAAACATCCGATTAGCGAAACGGCCAGGAGAGCACCAAGACCGTGGCATGTAAATCATACCGCTCATGACATGTATATCATGATTTTCATGTTATGACCTGTCATTTATGTTCGTCATGTAGTCATAATGTGGCATACCAGTTTTCGTAAACATCCGATTAGCGAAACGGCCAGGAGAGCACCAAGACCGTGGCATGTAAATCATGTCGCTCATGACATGCATGTCATGATTTTCATGTTATGACCTGTCATTTACGTTCGTCATGTAGTCATGATGTGGCATACCAATTTTCGTAAACATACGATTAGCGAAACGGCCAGGAGAGCACAATATCGTAGGCGGCTAGATAGATAGATAGATAGATAGATAGATAGATAGATAGATAGATAGATAGATAGATAGATAGATAGATAGATAGATAGATAGATAGATACGGTCAAACTGGCCGAAGTTCGCTAAGAAATGCTTCGCATTTTAAAAAAAACGTAAATGTGGCATGTTTTGCTTTAACCTGAAATCGCTGTCTGGGGTTTTACGTCCCAAAACCAGCTGTGATTATAAAAGACGCCGTAGTGGAGGGCTCCGGAAATTTCGACCACCTGGGGTTCTTTAACCTGCACTGGCGTCGCACAGTACACGGGTCTCAACATTTCGCCTCCATCGAAATGGAGCAGCTGCGGCTGAGATTCCATCCCGCGACACTCGTATCAGCAGCCGAATACCATAGCCACTATACCACCATGGCGGGGCGATTTAACATGAAGTAAACCCGAAATTATCAACGCCATTATCGAATAAATAAAAGTTCGACGACGTTTAAACTTTGCATTTAAAGAGTGAACACTATAGCGTCATTGAACACAGTTCGCATCGCCTCCTCGTAACAAAATTATATATTTTCGTACGTTCAACTTACAGTTGTAGTTATCATGTGCTTATGTTTTAGTTGAGCCCTAATTTGCAGTTTTATTGTGATGAATCTTACTTTGAGAAAATTAATATTCTTCACTAACACACCTGTGTCGGTGGTAGCTCGAAATTGTTATTTCCACTGTGAACGCCGACACCGAATTTTCTGAGATACCAACTCCCGAAGCATGCCCGCCACGGTAGTCTAGTGGTTATGGCACTCGGCTGCAGGTCCGAAAGTCACGGAATCAAATCCCGGCCGCGGCGGCTGCATTTCGATGGAGGCGAAATGTTGAGGCCCGTGTGCTGTGCGATGTCAGTGCACGTTTAAGAGCCCCGGGTGGTCGAAATTTCCGGAGACCCCCACTGCGGCGTCTCATAATCAGAACTGGTTTTGGGACGTTAAACCCCACAAATCAATGCTCCAAACATCATATACGTTGGCCAAAATACATGTAACGTTGAAAGGCAACGATCATGTTTGCTTTATCGCTCCGCTGCTTGCATGACGCCTTCGATGAGCCCCTCTTGCTCTGCAGCCACTCTTATCCTTTATCAACAGGTGATTCGCATTGTCAGACTCGCGCTATCTCAGTGCTGCTTCCATATACCAACACTCGCGAGCAAGTCGTGTCCTAAAACAACAGGAGAACCACAGGAGGACAAGTGACGTCACCGCATTTATCGCAGGTCTCCTGCTGTGGTGAAATTCCTGCCGGTAATACACTATGGACACCGGCCTAAGGTGTGGGATATCAGTTATCGCTTTTTAAAGCAACGCTGAGCACAGCATCCTCGCATAACGCTTATTTCTTTTAAAAAACGAGCATAATAGGAAAGCACCTTCGCGGAATTTCGCCCGAGTTATGTTTCAATTAAAAACGGTTGGGTGCACTCGATATTCGGGAAGGGATGGATACAAAAGCGAAGCTGTACGGGACCGCGACGTCCCTAATGAGGGCACCTGCATTACTGTGGAGATATTTGGAGCTCCGCGAGACATCGACAATCCTGCGCATTCTTTTCGCACTGCCCATTACTTCTAGCCATGACATATTCTACAATACGCGAGGAAACGAAATATCTGTGTCACTGTTCTTTTTCACGTTTAACCTAATATTCTTTGTCGTCTCTGTGTGTGCGCGTGCGTGTGTGTGTGTGCGTGCGGTGTGGGGCGTGCGCGCGCGCGCACGTGTTAGGTGCCTTCCGTGTCCTGATCGATCTTTCTTAACGCGCCTGTTACGCGCCCAAACGCTGTCTATTGGTTTTTGTCAACCAAGCGCATTTAATAATGATAGAGAAGCTGTAGGTTTCCTTAACGTTCCAATCATTTCAAAATCTCCGAGTCAAACGCGATTACGAGGACGCCCTGTACACTGACTCGTATATAGTTTGCTGCATAGGTTCGCTTTGATCGCACTTGGATCCAAGTACGTGAGAGTTTTCACATTTCGCTTCCATTGAAGTATACAACCGCATTGGGAAGGAATCGAACCTGCGCCCTCGAACTTGGTAGCGCAGCACTTTACCTGATTAGATACTACGCCGCGTCGCGGCAGCAGATTGTTATTTTAGGACGGTCGCAAGCAGATCGAAGCTGTTGAAGATTCATAGCTATGGAATACAAGCTAAAGGGAGGACAGCCCGTGGTCTATGCCTTCACATCTATCTTTCTATCTGTCGCATCGTGTTCCGCCGCGCTACCAAAGCATGGATGCGAATACTTTTTTTTTTTCGTCGAGCAGAAACATTCTTTAAATGTATACACAGCGCACTGTGCTAAGATAAAGAAAAGGGTGATACGCCGAATCCGGACTTAAAAAAGTCCGAGAAGGATAGAACCTATCAATAATAACATTTTTTCTTCTTTTTTTGACAACATAATGCGAATAACTTGCTGTGAGATCAAAGTATAGATAAAGAAAGGTCGGAAACACAATACGCTGTAAAGTAAAGAAATCATAAAGTGTGAAAGATCATTGACGCCTGTGCACTTCATCAGCACGCGCGTATACGTTTCTGAGTATAGGGTTGGGCTGATGTAGAATTATATGACGTCACGCTCGCAGTGACGTCATCGAAGAAAAGATTTAAAGTTTGCGAATGTCAAAAGAGGACAAACCCATACGTATAAGTTGACCGATGTCACTTGTACGAATTTCCAACTCTTGCTCAGCGCGGTATAGCGCGGCAGCGCAACGAAAAGTGCTTTCCCATTGAGATCGTGATTCCTAATGACGCAAAGTTACATCAAACCCATAAACATTCAGGCTTAAGCGCATTCTTGCAGTGCTTCTCGGATCAATTTGAACTATGCGATATTGTCTAACATGTTTCGATACCACACCATTGACGTTTTTGCTTACAGGTTCCATGAAAATTTGATTGCATGCGAGGTTGCGGGATAGAGACGCAATTTCGGCAACCGAATTTCCATGGAAGAAGTACGCAAGGACCTCGATGGCGCAGTATCGGAACATTTAAAATAATATCGTGGAGTTGAAATGCGTCCGCAAACCACGTAGCAATAAGCTGAAGCCTCTTAAAGGGTTTGGTATAAATTCGTGTCATAGAGGAACCGACATCCCAATGGCAAAGCACTTTTCTCTCACCGTTTCTCGCAGCGCAGTACAGCTCTGAGCAACCGTCCGGAATTCGTACAGTCGTATAGATCAATTATACATTTCCGTTGTGCTCATTTGACAGAACAAAAACGAGCGTGCGGGAACATGACTGCGGAAGGCTAACAGGGCGTGCGGGCGTACACTTACAGCAGTCATGACGGGAGATTATAGCTGCGCGCGAAACATTTGGCACTTGGTCTATGACGTTTCCATGGTTAAACTACAGGCCCTAAGTCTTCCATTTGTGTCATCCCTTTACACTTAGTTACGTGTAACCACGGGCCTGCGAGCTGAACTTCGGCTCACGACAGCTGCGGAATGGTTATCCACAGAGACCAGCACTAAGTTGACAGAACGTTCGAACGCCTGCCGGTCTCATAGATTCAATTGAGCGATTAGCGTATATTTCGAAGGACGGCATGTTTGTAATAGGTAAAGTAATAATAAGGAAACAAAACAGTCATCGTGATTCGAGACCACAGAAACAAGCGAGCGATACGGGCGCGACTACGGTGCCTCCCCGTCACAAGTGAGCGCGAAAACAACGCGCTCTTTGCACGCGCGAGCCGCTTTGCTCGAGACGTTCTCAAGGTATGGCTCGCCTTCATGCGCGCCCATGGCGTTCCTCGATAGGGATTCTAGCTGTTCCAAATAGGGTCAGCCTCGCAGGACCCGAGGCGAGGAAAGACGGAATGAAAGAATGCAGTACTCACGGGCTAAGTTCACAGGTCCTCTCGCTGGATCGTGAGGGCGGGCGGCATGGCAAGCGATTGCTACAACGGCAGGAGATAACCGTCGGCAGCCCAACGCTGTGCGTGACGCCTGGTGAAGGACGGTCGCACTATACTATCTGTCGCCGGGAGGAAAAAAAATGTTTCTGGAACGCTATCGGTTCGGCCGGCGAACCCACTGACGAACAGGGCCACCGTGGAATCAAGCAGCCGGGTGCAGCCGGCCGCGCCGCGTCGCCACAGCTGTCTCCGGCTTGAGTAATTTTCATTGCTCGTATTGTCGCGCATATTGCGTCAAAATCCGCAGCGTCAGGAGCAGGACACAATTCGGTTCGGTCTTTAAGCGTACTTAGATATGGCGTTAAGCGACCCCGATTTAGCGGCACGACGTCTGAGCGGTGAAAGAACAGATAGATAGATAGATAGATAGATAGATAGATAGATAGATAGATAGATAGATAGATAGATAGATAGATAGATAGATAGATGAAAGCCCTTATGTCGTCTTGATCACGTCGATCGTTCCTGCCTCAGTGTGCGCTATTCCGCTAAGTAATGAAGTAATTATTATGCGCAGCGCGCAACTAATACGGTATTATACACAGGTCACAACTCAACACTTGACTAGCTCAGACAGATGTTTACGAGAAGATGGAGGAAGAGATCGTTGAAGAGGGAATATCGCGGGAGCCAACGTATCGACAAGTGGACTCGTCTTCGTCAGGGCGGCCTTGACGAGAGCAAGTCCACTTGTCGAAACGTTGGCCGTAGCGGTATATTCCCTGTTCAAAGGCACTTCCATCAGTTCAACCAATTAAGGTATTTCAATGATACCAGTTGGCCGTAGCGGTATATTCCCTGTTCAAAGGCACTTCCATCAGTTCAAACAATTAAGGTATTTCAATGATACCAGTGTCCCTAAAAAGGTTATAAAATATTACCGTTGAACCTGACTGTCAAAGGTGAATGACGAGTTCGGACATAAGGCTCTTCTTTCCAGTAGAGACGCTATGTAAGAGCATAACAGCTACCTTGTAGGCGGTGAGTTAATTTGGGATGGTAATTGCTGTTAGGCCAGGGACTATTTAATCATTCTCACCATAGCTTCATAGCCCGCCGTAGCGGCTTACAAGGTGAGGTGTCCTGCTCTTAAGCTCGGAGACATGAATGCAATTTCCAACCATGACAGCCGCATTCAGATTGGGCGAAATGTAAAGCATCCGTGTAGTTATATTTAGGTGCACGTTAAACGTTCTAGACGATCAAGATTAATACGAAATGGTGGGACGTTCTGAAACTCGACGGGAAGTTTATTTGTATACAGAGTACATATACTTCGTACACTCGATCGGACATACAGGAAAGAGAAAGAGGTGCTGCGAGTTCACTTGAATAATGCATACTTACCCAAACATGGTGCCACGTGTTTTAGCTTGTAATCGCTACGTTTCCTAGTCGCTGCACGCGCTGCAGAAGTTGTGCTTCCGTGCGCAGGAGTTCGAGTCTCAGACGTACAACATTCAATCGCGAGTCGAGGTAGCAAAACAGGCACATCGGTTCACAGTATACAAGCTTTTATTCGAGGTCTTGTAAATATATCCAAAGAAAAAAAACCAAGAGCGAGGGGGAAAGTAACTGACATTTGGGCATGGTCCTGCGTGGCCGCGCACAATTCAGTATGGGGAAAGATAGAAACAGTTCGGACGAAGGCAGTCAGAGAAATGACAGACAATTATGTTTAAATAAAGAGACTCAAACTTGCGGAGCCGGTCTGTGGGTTCCACTGTCGCCACTGTCGTGATCCCACCGCTGCCACCAGCTGTCGTGGTTCATCCCACTGCTGACTGGTGGCAGTGGTGGGATGAACCGCGACAACTGGTGGCAGCGGTGAGATCACGACACCACTTAAGAGAAGAACAGACGCCGACATATCAGTGCATGAATCAGCGAGACAATATGGACGTCATCGCAGTGTTTCAGCGTGATGCGCACGTGCTTCTATTGTTCTACGTCACCTCCACGCAGAATATAGAATATAGTAGTACATCGAGTCTAGCCGTTGTAATAGTAGCGTGGCAGTAGCAGTGATACTATAGCGACATCTCACGGTAACAAAATCTTTAGGCTGTAGTCTACCTCTACAGGGGTTTTAGTAGTGACGTCATCGGGGCTGCCATATTGTTGTACAGCTATCACAGTGAAAAGCTCGCTGTGTCCATCTATCTTTAGAAGCACAGTGAAAGCTGCGAATCGTACAACAAAACAGCGATCGTTGACATCACGCGAATACTCCGTATTGTCTGTTAACACAGTTTGTGATGTCATCCATGAAATAAGGAGGCTCATTTTCGTACTTCAGTTAAACTTTTATTAAACCATGTAAGAGCAGGGCAGCTGCGCGCATTGTTTGCTTTGTGTACTAGAACGGCTAAAGTTCTGGACACAGCATAGCCTCAGTGCGACTGTTGTTGCGGCAACTAGGCTTAGCTAGGCCTAACTAGTCCTAGTTAAGCCAAGGCGAAACGAAGACGGGTTCTGGCTTGCTGCGTAGTTGAACATAACCTCGCGAGATGTCGTTACCAGACAATAACGGCCACAGATATACATCGCACGTCACTGCGGCGACGCGGATAATAGTAGCACGTGCGCGCCGAAGTTAACTAAGTTCCTTTTCTTCTTCTTTAAAAGCCAAAAAAGGACAGTGTGAATAAGAAAAAAAATGCAGTAGAGAGGAGATTCGTTCGACACTGGTTATAAATAGTTTCACAAAGAGCTCTTCTTCTCCATGGTTCGCGTCTCCAAAATCTCCCTTCTTATATATATGTACCATTTGATCGGTTAAACTATGTTACCAGATGGGTGCACATTCCCGGAGGTTGTTTAGGAACTGGAGGAAGAAAAAAAAAGGAGTACGTACACATGTACGCCCATGCACGCAAGCACACACAGTTTTAATGACTAGAACTATAGACCTCGCGAGCTTTTTATTTATTTATTTATTCTCCTCCTGCAAAGACATCAGTAGAAAAAGAAACAGCGAGCTAGAAAAAAAAACGAACTGAGTGAATCCAGGAAAATACGTCCCCTAAGCGCGAGTTAGGGTAATCAGCAAAAAAAAAAAAAAAAGCGACGACATATACACATACAGCTCTTCGCTTCACGTCGACAACGGGAGTAACACAATGTCAGTCGATAAATTTCATAAAATTTGGGAGCTATTTTTAAACACGTACACCTTTCTTACGCAAGCACGCATTTCTTTCTATTTTTTTTTCTCTGCGCATCCACAGATAAATATTCGCGGTGGATGTCATTAGTAAATCATCGCGTAGCCTTAGTTTTTATTTCTTTCATAACTCTTATGCCGTTTATCTGTTCGTCTCAAAATATCTCGATTCGTATTGTACTTTGTGTATTGCGTTTCAATTCACGGCACAACGTACTGTTTCTTGCTCTACCCCTGTCGACGAATCTTTTCGCGCACAAACACCAAACGTGACGTCAAGCGCCTCTTACCAATGCAGTGGTACGCGCTTGTTAAACAGGCATGTACATGTCTTTTTTTTTAACCACGCTCGTTGACACTTTCACTTTCTAAAATTTTTTCTGAGCGTCTCTTCCTTATTTATTTTTTCGTCATTATAACAGCGTGACATATAAATATTTAGTACCATTGACATCAGTAGAGCAAGGAAGGATTGAGGGGCTTAGCTGTAGCGGGAGTCTCGTACAATTCGATGTAAGCATTCGTGTCATTCGTGTAGGAAAGCATAACTTATTGCCGCGTTATAGCAGTTCTCAGCGCGCTTCGGTGTGAGCACATACATTACCTCGTCCTGGAACATGCTCTTTGCAGCTTGAACGTTCAACACAATATAAGTGCTTCGGGATCCAGCAGGCTCCTTTTTTTTTAGGCAGCCTGTAGAAGGGTGCGAAGCTTTACCCCAGAAACAAAACAGACAGGTGACATTTAGTCAATAACGAACGTGTCTCAATTTAAGCAATTCAGAGATTGAGAACTGGCTGCTTTGTGCAAATGATTCAGCTACGCCCATGAAAAAAAGAGCGGAAGTGTCAGTTGTAATGGGTAAGTCTGGTCCAATGTCCGGAGGAGCTGATCGCCGTCAACGTCATTGCTGCGTATGCATCTATATATGTGTAATCATTAGTAAAGATACAATGAGGTAAATTTGAGAGAAAGGCCCAGCGGTTCGTGTCGATTTAGATATTTCTCAAAAAGAAGAGCAAATGCGTACATTTTACCGCGGGCATATGCATGCTGCAGCGATAAGCTTTATAAGTCAATTAGTTTCGATTACACGAAGTGCAAGCAGCGATGTGTATCGAGGGTTGCTCAGCATCGAAATAAATGCTTATAAAAGGGGTTGCAAGGGTTTTGCAAAGAACTCTCACTGAATGAAATTGAGCGATTGTTTTGCCAACACATTATACCAGACAAAGAGATGGAAGAAGAAAAGATGAAGTTCATTCAGTTCATATCGGTATCCGTTCACAATAGAAGCACTTTTGTGTGCTGAGACAAGTTCAATTGGACAGTCAAACGCAGGCGGCCACCCCGTGTCAAGAAAAATGTGCTCACACAAGCTCCTAATGCATTGTGCAATGAGCAGCAATGCGCCAGTGACGCAGTCATTATATAAACGTACTTTTGTTTTCATTTTCTTGCCCTCTCACACCAATCAGACTGGTGATTCCGCATGGAAGCGGCGTGTAAGCAAAGGCGGCGAAACATGGTGATGTGACGTCACGCACATTCCGTATAATAATTACAGCTGCATAAGAGGACCAAATTACTGTGAAACTAACAAGAAATAATATTCTGCCCCCCCCCCCCCCTTCCCGCTTCCTCTCTATTCTAGCGAATGCCAAATGCGCATACAGTTGCAAGCACGGTTAAACCACGCCCCCCTCTCACCACTCGCCACACGATAGTGACATTTTACGAAGAAGCAACTCGTCAACACGATATCGTTATACAAGGGCAGGCCACGACACACTCACACACGTTGGCGGAATATACTCCGCACCTAAGCAGCGATGACTCACAACCTATCACACGCTCGCTCACATCAAGATGTTGTCTATGACAGCCCTGAAGAATAAGAAGGGGAAGTTTTTGAAGAAAGCAACCGACCTAACCCAAAACGTGGTTAGGCGAAGTTCCTCGTAAGCGAAATATTAAAATCGATAAACTTTTGGTAAACAATGTTCCTTTCAAGGGGCACTCAGACTTTTTTGGGGCTTTCAGGGGAAAAAAGAAAAGTCACGTTTCCTGGCAGTCGAGCTTTGAAAAAGAAGTCACAGTACTGACATCATCCTGTCTGTTCGCAGGTGCACCTTTCAGGCCCTTGGCAGTGAGAAACGGACTGCACTAGCACGTGCTGTCCGTGCGCACCAGGCGACCTGTATACTTTCGCTAACCGACTGCACCTCGCCGAATAACCTGCAGTGACGCTACTACGGCCATTTCTAGAAGGAACGTCCGTAACAGCCACATCGGGGACGTCAAAGCAAGCCTCTTGGAAGGATGCGTACAGAAGTCAACGCTTTTGCTTTTCTTAGGCGCGCTCCGTCCCAGCAGCTCCTGTAAGACAGAACTTAGCTCCATAGATAACGTGCTCAAGAGATTCAACCGGCCTGTCCTTGCTGAGTTCGTATGCAGCTGAAGTTATCTCGACCTACAGCGGATTATATCACCTCGCAAACGCAGTCTGTACGCCGAATTACATGTGGGCGCCAGCGAGCTTAGTCACGTGTGACTTGGCCGACGTTTAACGACCTTGGGGCGAGGCAGCCATACGTATATACGGAGGGCTGCTAAGACGAAGCGTGCTCAGATCTTGTATATCCTAGTGCGCCTGGCCGGCGCGGAACGGAGATTCCATCACGAGACCCATATGCATGGCGTGCAGTGCACCTGCTAAAGTGCTCCGTGGCCTCACTAAGTGAACGGCTTCGTGACTAAACGGTATATACTCAAGGTGCACGCTGCTATACTTTGTACATTCACGCCTGTTCCGTAGTACACGCAGTGAAAGAGAGAGACAAGATAGATATCTCAACAAGATTCGGCAAATGTGGCAGTCAAATGGTGCTTCGTCACTCCACACCTGGTCGTGTATATAATGTCTGGCTAGAGCGCTTGTGTGTGTGTGTGATCGTATGTGTACTGTCTGACAGCGGTCACCGTCCTGTCCTTACCGGGTAGTCGTCTTTCTAACAAAAATTTGTCCTCGGAGAGAGATTGAGAGAGCGATGAAAGTAAAGCTAAATTTGCGCACGACGCTCTGTTTTTACAACCAGCTCTCACAGACGAGTTACACGCACGGAACGTCACACACGCACACGCGTACGATAGAAAATATATATCACAGTGGACTCGCACAGGTTGGTTGACTTCTACCAGGAAAGGTTTGAAAAAAACGAGCGGGTAAATTACAGCGGGACCTATATACTATACAGGGCATGGTGGCGGCATATAGTTGTATGTATAGAATTGGTAAAGGTCTCAGAAATGTGGCGAATGCGGGATTCGGGTTGGGAGAGTGGCAACGAAAATAACTAGGGGGAGTCACGACGGTGCAAGCCGCTTCATTCCATTTAAGCCTTCTTATACGACTGGGATTCTATCAACACCGGAGGGGCGCGCCGCTTGGAATCGACATCACGAATGATGTCGCGCACTTCGCGCATTGTATACGCAAGGGCCATGCAGACGTAAAACAATGCCACGCGCCAAGCTGTACTTGCTTCCCTTTCTTGCTGTTTCTTTCTTCGGTATACACGCTTTATTATTTTTTTTTCTTGGGTTGTGGTGCATTTCGTTCGCGTACACTCGCGACCGCCGAGAAAGAAAGAAATATTTGTAAAGAAGCAGCTACGTCTTTTTTCAGTCTCATTCGCTCGATGAGATCCACCTATGGTAACAATCGAAGAGATCCGAACGGAGCCTACATCGAAAGCGAGGGTAGGACATGCTATGTAGCAGCAGCGGCTGACTGACTGACCAAAAGCGACAAGACGGGAACCATCTCTCCTATCTCCAAGTTTTTCACAGGGTCCTTTTGACCGAACCCGTCGTCAACTCAGCGAAATATCACGCTTACACCACGAGAACGCGCGAGCATAAAGAAAAAAAGGAGGCCTCGGAAGGTACAGGGCTACACAGCTAAACGTCTCGCACACAGACAACGGCATCATCGAGCGTTTCCTCTCGTCATTACCGACTCCGTTCAATCTGCTTGCGTTTCAGACTGACCCGTCTGTTGCTGCACGGGGAGGTTTAGTTCTTACAGCGCGTTGACCAGCGTCCGATAGTTCTCTCTCGCGCGCGGAACGTAACCTGGAAAGTTACGCAGCGCAACGTTCTTCCTGTGAGGGGGCATTTTGATATTTGAAGTTCTTATCACAAAGACTGTACTCGTGAAAGTTCGATTCCCAAATTTCACTTTGCTAGAGTAGAAAAAGAGGTAAAACAGCAGGCTGATTAAGAAATGCTGGCCGATATAAATACGTCACTCCGTGACAGTAAATACCGCACAGCGGTGTTCAGGTCGTATAGCATCAGTAAGTTAAAATGCTTGTACAATTTCTCGTTACTGTCGTAAGTCATCAAGAGGCGACAATCACGAAAGCACACAGGCAAAAAACTAGCGAATGGCATGTCAAGTACAAAACACAACGTACTCATCATAATCCACCCATTCGAGAGTTTTTAGGGACACAGTTCCTCCAAATGCTTTGCGGGACACCCGTGCCAAACTATAGTCATAACCGGCAAAAACCTTTAAGGCAGAAAAGTTACGTCACGGACGAACCGCCATGTACAGAAGGGAACCGACAGAAAGACAAAGCCAGACGGGACAGACGGGGGACGTCTCGGAGACACGTGCCGTGCCGCAGAGAACTGGTCATCCATCGCTCGCCGTGCTGTTAGCGTCGTCATCCGTCACCAAAAAAGTGGCGCGTCTCACCGGCGCTGCGTCGCCACCACGGCACTCCAAGCCGCGAACCCTGACACAGAGCCCGCTCAAGACTTAAAACGTCGCCCTGTAACGGCCCCGAGCCCGGCGCGGTTGCCGACAGGTGTCAGACAGGAGACGGCAATGATGGCGGCGGCCGACCAGGAGCGCGCAAGATGGAGCACGTCGAGGAAGATGGTTCGAAGGGCGCGCGCCGCCGTCGCATCAGGTCACGGCCAAGTGTCCCTGCAGCTGCGACGGGCTCTGCTTGAGCACGAAAGACGAGTCCGACTTGGAGTGCGTGTACGCCCTGACGGCGCGCTTCATGAGCTTGGAGGCCGACGGCCTTGGCGCGTGGTTGTTGGGCACCACGTCGGGCGGCTGCACCGAGTACGCGGCGCGGTCTCCCACCACCGTCAGCGAGGGCTGGCCGTAGATGGACGACGGTCGCGGCTCGTCGTCTTCGCCCGGCAGGGCGGCCCGCAGGTCGTGCAGGGCGAACGGGGGAGCGGCGGGGTAGTGGTTCTGGTGGTGTTTGTGGTTCCGGTGGTGCCGCTGCTGCTGCTGCTGGAGGAGCTTGTGATGCTGCTGCTGCTGCGGCTCACCCAGCTGCAGGAACGGGCTGGCGCCGCCGAAGCAGGACGACTGGGATCGCTGGCAGTGGCCGCTGTCGAGCGTGCTCCGCCGGGGCCCCGTCAGGGTGACCGGCGAGTCGGGACGGATGTAGGCGAACTCGAGCGTCGCGGAGGCCGTGGCGCCGCCCACGCCGCCGCACCGGACCCCGCCATTGCGGCCGTTGGCCACTTCGGGCGAGTTGAGCACGTGCTGCGCGTATAGAGAGCGCTGCGCCAGGGCCGGGGACACCTGCGGGAATAGCATAAGCATTAAAGAAGGTCGGAATGCAGTTTTTTGTCAGGCACGACGTCCACACCTATATTCTTGAGCGAATACTGCGACGTTTATTAGAATTAACGTCTATCATTGACAGGTTACTTGCAGTTAGGCTTCTACGATGCCTGACGCAGTTCATTTTTCAAGCACATGCTTCTCGCTATCGAGGTAGACTGAGTCCTAGAAACGTAATTCATAGGGTTGTTCGATCGTGAATCGATATGCAAGAGTGCAAGGGCAGAAAAGGGACGCTTCAAAGTGCGACTCTCCGACTGGGGACAAACTGTCAAAACTTTAGCCCCATATGTTGAGGTCGCGATCCTTTGACCAATCAACGCTGACGAATTCAGTACTCTGTATTCCTGCGACATCCGATGACAACACAACTGCACTGTTGTTACGCAACCTTTGCTTTGTCAACGACCCGCTGACTTTCCAAGAAGGTGATTCAAGAATCGTCCGAGCGAGATATCCCCAAGATGTTGTTACCTGCAGGGACCGTGGCGAGGGCCGGTGCGCTCCGAGGGAGCGCTGACCGAGCGAGATGAGCGAGCTGTACGAGCCCGTGGGCCGTGGTCCGAGCGGGGCCGACCAGGGCACCGAGCGCGTGTCGTAGTCCACGCTGGCGGAACCGGGCGGCTGCGCCAGGCTGCCGCCGCTGTCGCTGGCCTCGGTGGCCACCGACATCCTCTGCGCCCGGCGCGTCAGGCTGGGCGTAGGGGTGCGCTCGCCCAGGGAGCGCAGCTCGCACGAGGTGGACGTGCGCACCGACGAAGACGGGGACTGTGCCTCCGACGAGGTCAGCGTGTGCTGCAGCAGCAACGCCTGCCTGCGAGTGGGACGGACGGGAGAGGTTGAGTGTATGCACCACACTTATTCAGAAGCTGGGGCATTTTGGTTGATCATATTGATTGACCGAGATTCGTGATCCAAAGGTAACATACAGGCAACGAAGACGACTGGTATAGAACTTCGGCGATTGTTAGCGTATATAAAGTTCCGTTCATGGGCGTCTCAGCCATCGCATTCCCAATAGGAATGGAGCTTCCAAAGCAGGAACTGAAAGAAGCCACAGCGGTGCACAAAAACATTTTCGCTCGATGGTAAGATTTTCGTGCGAAATGAAATGTTTTCAATCAGTCGCCCGGACGGTGGAGCATTGGTGGTGACAACAATGCACTACACAACGCAACTGTACAAAATAAGGTACATATTTGTGTCAGGTTTAAATATTGTAGTATAACCATTACTTATAGCTTACTAGTTAAGTTATTAAGCTTGACATCAGACGTGCCTAAGCAAACGAACAAATCACAACAGCGAACACTGGCATCCACAACGCTGGCGCGGATGGGTTACAGACATCTTGAACGACGAACGCTCTCATGCAAATTAGTTGAAAGTTTTTCTTCAGCGCCCATTCAAGGCAGTATATATACGCGTGTGCACTGGTGGTCACAGACTTCGTGTGGTGTTGGTCAGAGACGACAGCGTTGCGATTTTTTTGTTCAAACCACGAACTCCGCTAGTGTGGTCTCCAACCGAACAGAATTTTCGCCTCATTAATATCCGACGCCTCATACTTCTAGCTCCAACTTTTGTAAGCAACCTGTACGTTGGCGAATCTGTGACGAGGCAGCAATATATATCATCCTCTTCCCTCGCGGGCATGCCGCGAACACCCTCTAGCTGTTGTAACCTGGTTTAAGGATGACGTTGCCTTTGTCCCAGTAAACAATCGCCGATACGACATTGCGATGAGTTTACTAAGTAAAGAAAGAAGCACGTCTACATTGAAGACGTGAGAATGTAAGCCGCTGAACTTAACAGGGGCATTTCATGATGATTCATTCTTCGCCGTCTAAGGGGTTTCTGTGATGCAACGATTTTAGCATCACTCAGAACACGCAAGAACCTTCCTTCTCAGGTTGCGTTTGTTATCGAAAAAGAAAAGAAGAAAGGATACCGAAAAGAAAGCGGGAGGTATGCTATCATAGTCAAGCTTGCAACGGCCTGCCGCGCCCGCACGCAAACTCCGCGCCAAACTTTGACCTGATTCAGTCAGGCCCGAGTACACTTCACCATGGAGCCACTATTTATAGACCGTGTACATTCCTGAACCGCATACCACGAAATTCTCTTCCGGACAACGCGAAAAGGGCAGCGCGCGCGTGCCAGCGATCTTTATTTAAATCTCTGGCGAGGTCGCCCGGAGGACGTTCACACCATGCTTTTCAAGCAACGCCGTCTCGCACTGCCCTGCGCGCACTCGGCACGGAAAAGCCGCCAGCTGCGTGCACGAGAACTCATCCCCGCCCAGCCGTCAGCGCGCGCACGGCAAGGACCTTCCCACGCCCTTTATAGAAAATTTCGCCGAGCCCGGCCTTTCGTGTACACTGCTGTCGTCGGCGGCACGCGAGGACCCAAGCCAAGCTGGGACACACCTAAATTTGGTGTTGTACCCTCGCGTGTTTTCGTGCAGCGCGTATAAAAACGCCCCGTGGCCCTCTTTCGTGCACGATAAGCTCGTGTAGTGATAACGATGACGGCTGCAGTATCGACGTTTACATTCACCGCGTGCGTGAAAGCGATAGAATCTTGATGAACTCGAAAAAGTTTGCGATCATTATCGCCATCCGGCAACTACGTAGAAATCGCAGAGAAATGACACTTTCCACTGTATGAGGAAACTTATGAAGTTAAGCTCACGCGCCTTATTATTTTGCGAGGTTTCACGTCCCAAAACCAGCTCTGATTATGAGAGACGCCGTAGTGGAGGTCTCCTGAAATTTCGACCACCTGGGGTTACTGACATCGCACAGCACACGGGCTTCAACATTTTGCCTCCATCGAAATGCAGCCGCCGCGGCCGAGATTCGATCCCGCGACCTCCGGATCAGCAGCCGAGTACCATAACCACTAGACCACCGTGGCGGGGCTCTCACGCGTCTTATAGTTTATTGAATTGGCGTGTAAGGAGACCAGAATTTGCAGCGAAGAGTTTCGTCCTCTGCCGGAGAATGCGGGAGCTGGTCGAAAGAACATGCACCGATGACACCCAGCGTGTCGCTATCGCGTGTTTGCCGCCTGTCCTCGCTGGCCATTGCTTTGTGGTCGGCTATCTCGTAATTGAATTCGCAGGCTTGTGGAGACAACCTTCGACTGATTAAGATCATGTGAGCTTGCTCATTGCTGATTCGGTTACAAGGTTCATTGCTCCGCCCCCTTCCTCGTCCCAACACCTTCCCACTGAGACCAACCGCTTCGGTCAAGACGCAGTGGAATATAATAGTGAATTCCACTGGCGGATCTGGAGCGGTGTGCCGAATCCACGACGGAGCAACAAAATCCGTCGGGGAGCAATTCGATCCCCATCGGCCAGCGGAAAATAAACTCGCTCCGGCAGGGATTACAGCGGAAGTTGTCGCACGCATCCGGTTGCCCATGTTACCAACCTTACGTTGGACTACGTTAGACCTCGCACAAAAGTATGCATACCTCTTCCTCCGAGTATGCGTGCACTACATCGACGTAGCCGAGCATTTTGGGGCGTTTGTACGGGGACTTTGGAAACAGCTCCTTAAATAACGTTTCGTACAGCACGTACGACTCTTCGCTACTACTGCTACTGCTTTTCGACGTAGTGTCGCTCATGCAGAGCGAGGAGCAGTCCCCTGTAGGGTCCAACGACGCCATTCCAAAATATGTAAACAAACGCCCATGGTTGTCAGACAGCTCCTAAAAAAAACGCTGAAGAAAATCGCCGTGCTCGGCTGATCCGGAAATGACGACACCGTATAGCTGGAGTTCCGGCAGAATCCGGCTCTACGAGACGGATCAACGCGGAGCGCTCCGTCGCGGAGCAAGTTGCCCCAAATCGCCCAGTGGAACATGCGAACTTGCTCGGGATCCGCCAGTGGAATTCAAATTCTCGGCCGCGGAGCAAAAAAACTTGCTCCAGATCCGCCAGTGGAATTCACTATAAGGTATGGAGCGGATTTGGCGACCCGTTCAGGTTATTGGGAAAGGGAGGGGGGGGGGGGTGCAACCTCACCGCCCCCTCTCTTCCCAATAACCTGAATCCTCCCCCCGTAATGCTTCTTGTAGACATGAAGGTACAAATAAATAAATAAATAAATAAATAAATAAATAAATAAATATTATCGCCGATTGGCATGCCTATAATGTCTTCTCGCTTTCATTCTACCCTACTTTCGCACCCGTACAGGCACCATGCGTGGAATTGTGGAAGCTAAAGGCTGTCTGCTGAAGGCCCATATATGTGCCTTCTGTTGAGCGCGTTAAAGCACTGGGAAAACTGTAGCAGGCAGTGCCTTGCACGTTTTAGATTGTGGGTCGGTCGGCTGCTCGGTTAGTCAAAGGTTCCCACGAACATGCGCCTTCCATTCTGGGACGAAGGATAGCACATGCAGCTTCGATCTTGCCCGCTCCCACGGTCCGCATTGCCAAAGCCGGGGCATCGCGTGCGCAGTGCAGCATTGTATACAGAAGCACCGCATTCAGCGCAAGAGCCCGAATAAGCGTTGCATCGACGATGTTTTCGAACAAATTAGCGTGGATGCGGTTGTTACGTTTCGCCAGTATATAGGTGAGGGAGGCGGGATCCTCACCGCCCTCTGATGCAGCTCTGCGGAACGTGAAGTTCGGCATGTCGTGCTAAGGGTTACGCGCTACTTTATTGTAGCTCCAAATGTTACGCCTTATTTGATTTATTGTCCGCAGCGGTGGTGCAGTGCATGGTTATGGTGCTCGGCTGCTGATCCGAAGGACGCGGGTTCCGTCCTGCATGGCCGCAGAGGTAGAATAACGACGGAGACGAAAATCCTAGAAGCCCATGCACTGTGCGATGTCGGTGCGGTTTAAAAAAAAGCCTCTGCCGGTCGAAATTTCTGCAGCCCTCCATTATGGCATGCCTCACAGTAGTAGTCGTGGTTTCGGCATGTGAAACTTCCGTAATTATCACTATTTCTTTATTTGTTGATGTAGACACGACCTCCTCTGTCTTTTAACAGCGGAGCTGTTCATTTTGAGGCTATGCCGCGCATCGTATGATCACGTTGTGGTTGTCACGCAGATGGGAAAAGCTGACCCGCTTTTGCCCTCAGCCTGCTGCCCGCTGTCGTGCTCGATCCACTCTTGCCCTCAGTCCACTGCTATATGAAAGCGATTATGCCATGGCCAATGTGCGATAAAGGGTAGAAAAAGTTTAGCTCAGAGTGACGGGTTCAATCCCCACAGTCGCGGCTGCATTTCCATACCGCGGATAAGCAAAAGAAAGAAAGAAAGAAAGAAGAAAGAAAGAAAGAAAGAAAGAAAGAAAGAAAGAAAGAAAGAAAGAAAGAAAGAAAGAAAGAAAGAAAGAAAGAAGTGTATGGTGAAGGATCGCATACGTTCACATAATGATTTAAGGGTGGTATGACTAACGTAAGTGATACGTCATGACATCAATAACATTAGGCCCCAGCCAGTTACGTCGCGATGAACGATAAATGAACAACTTGGCTGCTCCGACGGTTTTCACGGCGTGAAACTATAGCTCTTTCTTTTATTTTCATTCTATGGTGAAAGCATGGCTGCTGTGGCCATCAGTTTAGCCCGTGGTCAACAGATATGTCCGTCTACCCGTTCAAAGACTTAAAAATTAAGCTCCGTTGGTGCAATCCCATGTAAAACTATATACCGATGACAGCTATACGTGTGTACTTCATCACTGCAAAATAAGACCGTGTAAGACGGCGCAAATAAGAGGACCACATTTACGAGTGAATCCGATTACTTGAGTGTTCTATACTCCCTCCAATATAGGTTCCTTTACTTGTCGGGACGGTGTCGGAATAGTCGGCTGCGACCAGTACGACCTCCATCTTTGGTCACTGCCTTCGGACGAGCGCACGTGGACAGCCGTAGGAGACGTAGAGATATTCTGCTTGTCCGGTACGCGAGGAATCGGTAAGTCGCGCCGCGTTTTACGCACATTCTCTCTCAGTATTCTTACTCCCCACGGGCATATATGAAGCGCAAAGTACAAAAGATGTTTCGCACTTCTTTTTTTACTGGCGCGGTCTTGTCGTACGTGTTTGCAGCATGCGTATACTGTGCACTTCTGCGTCATAGAACGTCCCTCTTCTAAAGCCAAGGAACTATGGAAGCCCAAAGCAGACAAACCGTGTGCCAAGTACACCACCTTGTGCACTTCTAGACAACGCACAGCCATGCAGAGTGATTAATCGTGCAAGAAAGCTCTTGTTCTCACTAGGTTACAGCAAAAGACGCACGTCTGCTTGAGTACCGCAACAAAATTAAAAGTAAAATAAGGACGACATGCCGCAGAGGCCCACGAGCCCATTAGGCAACGCCTAGTCTGAGAGTTGCGCATCAGCCAAAACCCTCCTCCGCTGTCGTCTTGTCAAGCTGCGAGACAAGCTCACGTTTAAGCCATCAGTCAACAACGCCGCATTGTGTATAGTACAGGACACGTTCACATTTCACTCTTACCCGACTCGTGGCTTACTTCTGAACTGTTCGATCTATACGGAGACGTAAGTGTTACATTTTACACATAGTCCAGTCCAAGAGGCGCACCGAGCATACCGGCAGTGAAAACAGCATGCGTAAAAACTTTGCCTGTCGTGTACAGCTGCATGTAGAGATGCAGAACCTAACCGATCGTGACACTGTGTTGCAAGGGCGATAACTATGGACATACATGCTCACTCACGCGTCACTTCGTAGATGTTCAGTAACTTTTCTACCTACATGAATATATTCAGAGACAATAGGATTGCACTTCGCTTGTTGTACTTGTAATTACTTCATTTACATAACCTTTAACGTGTAGCAGTACGCCGCTACACGCTGCTACGCTAAACGCCAGGAACCAATCAATCATTAAGGAAGTCGTGTCGCAGAAAATACGGTGTCGGCGTCGGCGTCCACGGCGGAAATAATCGTCTCGGGTCACCGCCACGTTTCCCGAAGCAGCCGACCACGCAGTTCTCTCCACCGTGGCACAGGCGTGTTAGTGAATGAAATTCAATTTCTCAAAGTAAAATCTGTCAGAAAAATCGTAAACTATACGACTAGACAAACACCTACACACATGATAGCTTGAACTGTAACTTGAATGTAGGAGAAAGACAGATTTCTGTTATGAGGACGCTACGCGAACGGGGCCCAATGATGCTATATGGCGCTCGCTTTCGAAGGCGATCGCTTAAAGGGATACTGAACAAAAATTGGGAAAACTAGCAAAAGCACTGAAAACCTACACGGAAGACGCCACTATTCCGATTAACAGAGTTCATTTTACGTATTTTCGAACAGTTGGCCGTATTTTTAGTCGATTGTGAGAGCACGGCGGCTGCACGCCAGTGCGCTTGTCGACGGCCATGACGTCACATGCAACCGGCGCCCTCTCTCCTCCAGCCACTTCCCTCTCCACCTATCCTCCCAAGAACCACTTGTGTCGCGAGTTGCTCGTCTCGAATGTATCCGGTGGGTGTCACGCAACTTCCTCCGGCCGCTAGACGCGCAAACTTGCGAAAAATGCACTAAATTCAATATTTTCCGACAGTCTCCCGCTTATATGAAGGTTGTGGAAACAACCCAATCTTTCAATTGGATCATTTATCTCGATGGCGAAAGTTTTGTTCACTATCCCTTTAAGCGTCCTCCAACCTTTTATTTATGGCGTTCAAATATTTTTTTTTTTTTGCTAACGCACGTAGTGCCGTAAAATGTCACGGACGATCCGGTTACTTCACCATATAATGATTTACGTGGTCTTTCGTGCGTGTTCGAAATCAAAACGTCCCAGATTGACTCGGGAACATCGTAAATATCGCAAGCCAAGGTCGCCACGTCTTGATAGCTCGGCAATCTTTCCACGTAGAGAAACGAAACTATTACGCAGCGTGCCACCGATCCCTCGAACGTTTTTCTCAAAGCTTCGATTGAAACTTAGAGCGAAGTGTTCTGAAGGGCATGCAGATTGCAATTCGCGAACTCGGAAAACAAACGATGCAAACAGCGTCGCGAGAGCTCTTGCCGCAATGTCCCACGGCGCAAACTCCTTATCATGCACGCACTTTCTTTTTTATTTCTTTGTGCGCAAAGCAACGATGTTGCAACGCCGTCAAGTTTGGAACTTGGCGGTTTTGGCAGGAGGATCAAAAGGCGCGCGATGTCGACACACTGCGCGGGTCTTGTTGGCAAACTCCCGCGGTACCGCTACTTCTTCTCGTCTTACTTTATCTTTCTTTTCTTTTCTCTCTCTCTCTCTCTTTGAGCCCATTCGTCTCTCCGTGCAATCCTTTCGCAGCAACCGCCCTGCATATACGGAATAGCCTGTCGCGATGTTGCAACGTCATTCCAAGACAGCGTTGCGGAGGAAAACTTTGGACGCATATATTTTTCTTGGCCCGGCCGTGTCGCCGACCCATGCGTAAGGATGGATTAGGCGTCTGGAACAATTCTCACGGTCTCCTAAGGCTGCAGTGACGGTAGCGGGCGACGTGAATATATGGCACGAACAGAGTGTGGGATTGTGCATGTCGAGGTAAAAATAATAATAATAAAAAGCATGGTGCGCAGTATGCCGAAGACGCGACGTGTGCTAGCTCGACGGACAATCTATTTCGCATACATCCCGAGGCATGGAGCAAGAAGCATATTGCTTCGCAAGACGCGAGTTGTCGCTACTTTACGACTTTCGTGACACACTATATGAAAGATGTCGTAATGTGGATAGACTGCTTCGATGCTTTATAGAGCGATGTATATAAGCTGGGGATGTATCTCACGCCGGGGAGGAGGAGGAGGAGGAAAAACTTTATTTGCAGATGAGTTTGGGCCCATTACGAGCCCTGGGCCACCGCACGGCTATCCCGTTGCGCATACGTGTCCAGACCACGCAGGGCCAGGGCACTGGCACCCCGGTTCACACAGCGAAGCTGTGTGCCCAGGTAAGTACATTCAGATTACTATACGTCGAACCGCTCCTCGATATCAGTTACTTCGTACAGGGTGGCTATCAACCATCATGCTAAAATATATTTTAAAGAGCCAGGAGCTTTAGAAAACATTGTCTCAACTGAATGTTTTGCTGTAGTAAAGCGTGCCTGCGACCAGCATTTTTCTTTCATCACTAACCATCAATTAATTAGGTGCATTTAATTAGTCAAACTTCTAAATATTCCTTTCATCGCGTGTGTTTCGTGTATCACGTATCTCGCGGGCTTTTCTTTAATTTTTTTTTTTCGAGAGAAAAGGAACAACCACGTGAATTTCAGCATGGAGCAAATGTTTGTTTTCGTGGTTATTTGAGGCAGCCTACAACTTCACAATTTATACACAATCGATCAAAGCCATATTCGAAGTGTTGATAAATTAAGAGCACTTAATTGATAATTAGTGATGAAAAAAAAGTATTGATTGCAAGCGCACACGACTGCCACCAAGGTATAATCGAGGCGACTTCGCTACAGCGCTCAGATATTTTTGAAAATTTGGTGCTTGATAGTTGGGACGCCCTGTACATGTGGTGGTGGTGGTGGTAACAACTTTATTTGCAAGTCAGGCAAATTCGCGGCCTGGGCCTAGGCCGCCCCTGAGGAGGTCCGGAGACCCTGTCTTCTCGCCGCCTCACGGGCTTGCTGGATGGCCCATAACTGGTCTTGTAGGTTTGAGCTGTGCAGCGCGGCCGTCCACTGCACCGCAACTTCATCTGAGGAGACTGCATTTTCCCTGCCAATAACTTCACATTCCCAAAGAATGTGCTTAAAGGGTGCGTTAGCCGTACGGCATAGTTTACATTTGTCGTCAGAGTATAAGTCCGCATATATCCTCCCGAGATGACAGGGTTGGGGAAGGTCTTGGTTTGTAACTGCCGCGAGTCTACCGCTTGGGCGCTGTCGAGTTTGTGGCTAGGGGGTGGACAAACGCCCCCTATCCCCCATCCCCCCAAAAAAGGATCCTTCTACGCGGGCGCGGAACATGTGTGCAATACTTTTAATTCAGAACGGAGAGAGAGAGAGAGCGTAAAGAAAGGGAAGTAAGTAATACGGAAAAGTGCCATGGCTGAGCAACTCTGGCTACCATGGTGAAGTGTAAAGATGACTGAAAGATATATTAGAAGTTCGTGCATCGCACAAACGCGCAATGTCCGCTTGTGTACATGCCTCGCGGTCCCCCTTTGCGAAGTACAGCTCCGAAAAAGAGTCCACACGCTTTTATCGTTAACCTCGTGCTTGTTTGCTTTCTAATATATCGTGTAATATAAGATATCGTGTAATATATCGTGCTATCGTGTGACGTCGTTCTCGCGTATGCATATTTCGACGTCACACACACGTACCTCTTGGTGAGTCCCGCCTCGTAGAACTGCGGACCGAGCGTATGCGCCTTGCGGAGGGCCTCTCTGCGCCCCTTGCTCCGACCGATGGCGTCTCTAAGGGCGAACATCCAGTCGTCCAGGCCGCAGTTGGTCCAGAGCAGGAGCTGGCCCTCGGTGCCCACCCGAAGGGCGATAACTCCCGTCCGCTTTTTGTCGGCCCACTGCAGCCCCTCCACGTCTGCCAAGTTCACCTGCGACACAAGGCGAACATATATGTGCGACGCAGCACGAATACAGTACACAACTTGTCTAAACAGCTTTCAAGCAGATGGTCCAAAGGTCAACACACGAGCGCTGTTACAATTAAGCCTACTTTACCGAAAAGTGAACAGGCGGCAGACTGGAAGCCTCCTGTGCAAGGACATACCGAAACACTCCAATGCGTTTTTTATCAACCACATGGAAGCCACTTTCCAGACGCTCTATAGAGCGTGTTATCATAGAAAGGGTCGCATGCTTATTGAAACGCAATTTTTACGGCCAGGCAATGTGCCTAAATAGGTAATATAGTACTTTCGCGGCTCCACAGGTGTGGATAATGACCGCAGGTTCACCACTCTAAGACAGATATGATTCGCGCTGAAGACAACGTTATGAAATGCTTGGCGTATCTGCGACAGAAATGTTACGCACCCACTGTGCCGCCAAACTAGCTCAGTGAGTGTTATGATTTTGTTCTTATATAAATGACATTTCGTACTTTTTGTTGCCGCCCATATTAAACAAGACTTTCGACTAACGACCAGCATCTGGAATTCAACTGATTGACAAAAGCGAAACTAGAGAGAGACAGAGAGAGGCTTGCCTTGTAAAGGAATCCTCCCATCTCGGATGTTCCGACCTTGGATTCCTTCTTAAAGCACGCCAAGTAGTCCTTGGTGAGCACAAAGTAGCGCTCCTTCCAGCGACTGAAAAACTTGTCCCACTGCTGCCACAGGAGTCCCTTCTTGACCGTGGTGGTCTCGAGCAGGGGCCCGTTGGCCGTGCCGCCGTTGGCCGAGGCCATGGCCGGCGCCGAGTTGTCCTTCTTGACGCCTCCGTTGGCGGGGCAGCAGGCCTCCGTTGAGCAGGCCTCCGTTGCGGCCCACGCTGCCGATGCTGCTCATGGTGGCGCATCTTACGGGCGGCTGCTGCGGGTGGTGGCCGCGCGAGGAAGCCAGCGCACCGCCGGGATCGGCCGCCGCCGCCGCGCCTTCCTTGGCCGATCGCCGCCGCCGCAGCAGGAAGCCGCGGAAGCTGTTCCAAGACGCTCTATAGAGGTGTTATCATAGAAAAGGGTCGCATGCTTATTGAAACGCAATTTTTACGGCCAGGCAATGTGCCTAAATAGGTAATATAGTACTTTCGCGGCTCCACAGGTGTGGATAATGACCGCAGGTTCACCACTCTAAGACAGATATGATTCGCGCTGAAGACAACGTTATGAAATGCTTGGCGTATCTGCGACAGAAATGTTACGCACCCACTGTGCCGCCAAACTAGCTCAGTGAGTGTTATGATTTTGTTCTTATATAAATGACATTTCGTACTTTTTGTTGCCGCCCATATTAAACAAGACTTTCGACTAACGACCAGCATCTGGAATTCAACTGATTGACAAAAGCGAAACTAGAGAGAGACAGAGAGAGGCTTGCCTTGTAAAGGAATCCTCCCATCTCGGATGTTCCGACCTTGGATTCCTTCTTAAAGCACGCCAAGTAGTCCTTGGTGAGCACAAAGTAGCGCTCCTTCCAGCGACTGAAAAACTTGTCCCACTGCTGCCACAGGAGTCCCTTCTTGACCGTGGTGGTCTCGAGCAGGGGCCCGTTGGCCGTGCCGCCGTTGGCCGAGGCCATGGCCGGCGCCGAGTTGTCCTTCTTGACGCCTCCGTTGGCGGGCAGCAGGCCTCCGTTGAGCAGGCCTCCGTTGCGGCCCACGCTGCCGATGCTGCTCATGGTGGCGCATCTTACGGGCGGCTGCTGCGGGTGGTGGCCGCGCGAGGAAGCCAGCGCACCGCCGGGATCGGCCGCCGCCGCCGCGCCTTCCTTGGCCGATCGCCGCCGCCGCAGCAGGAAGCCGCGGAAGCTGCCGCCACCAATGCCGATGCCGAGGCCTCGCCTGCATGTATAGGAGTGACAAGTGTGACCAGTGGTCTATATAGACTACGCGCGGTGCGTTATGTCGCCGCGACGTGTAAACAGCGTCTTAAGGAACGCACGAAAATAACTCGCATTAGTAAGTTACGCTTATGATAACGCGAAAGCCCTTACTGGAAAAGTGTCTATAGTAAGCGCCACAGAGATATACATAGAGAGAAACATCGGTTGATGCCAAGACCATCTCGGTGTGCCCGCATCAGTTCAACGTGACGTTATCTAGGCTGTATTTTTTAGGCGCTACAGATATTTTATAAAAATGTTATGACAGTAAGGCATGTCTCTCGTCTTCTTACACTAACTATACGCCCAGGTGTTGATGCCAAAGTCACACTGAAGATTATTACGGTAATAGAAAAGTTAATGAACTCTTTAACTATCGAATGAGGGCAGTTGTTTATACGAGAAAGTTGTAGGAGGTAAAGTTAATTACAGCATACCCATTTCCTTACAAATTCGTAAAAATGACACGTAGTTCGAAACATTCATACCCGGTATTTCAGTGATTGATTTATTTGAATCACGACATGATTATGAGAGACGCCGTAGTGTAGGGATCCGGAAATTTCAACCGTCTGGGGTTCTCTGAAGTGCACTGACATCGCACAGTACACGGGCCTCAACATTTCGCCTCCATCGAAATGCAGCCGCCACGGCCGGGATTCGATCCCGCAACCCTCGGATCCTGGATTTCAATGACGACATCGAAACCGTGCTCATCAAAAGCGCAATAAATGGGCCGCTCTGTTACGTCACACGTGACGATAAAGTGACGATCTTTGAACGAAAGCTCGTCGTAGCAGTACTCAGTCGTGAAAAGGGCGTCGCAAAATGACCCGTAAGGAAGCGAATACCTTTTTACATGCGAAACAATACGCAGAGCCGTTGAGCCGACGATACAGGAGTCAGTGTCTTTTAAAGTATTTCCCCGTTTTAGCGTCCTTCCTCGCAAAGAGTTCAGAAGACAAATCACCATTTCTGTCTTTTCTACTATCTCTTCGAAGCGGGTTATATTATTCCGAGCAACCTTCAACGTACTGCGCCTCCGCTCTCGATACATGAGGTTCAAAACTTGGGCAGGCACTTGCGTAGGGCCACTCGACTAGATATCTTTCAACGCTGATGGATCCTACCTTGAAATGTCGCGAATGCATTGCCACGCACACGTCAGAATTGCTGGGCGGTGATGCAACTGTTCTTGCGACATATTCACTTCCGTCGTGCAGCTGGCCGCGCAGACAGTACCCGAACGCCTGTGGAACACTGTTTAGCATACGCTGTCGGAAGGGCTCCTCGACCTTGAGACAATCTCGCGTGTTTGTGATCGCGGGTTTCCGAGGTATAGTCGTGCACGTCAGGGATTCAAGCGTCTCAGGAGGAGGAGGAAAGAGGCAAACAGAAAGGCAGGGAGATTAACCAGAAGAGCGTCCGTTTGGCTACCCTACGCTGCGGGAATGGGAGAGGGGAATAGAGGCAGGGGTCGAAAATTTACAAGACCTTCTTTCGTAAGTCCTACTTGGTTTTGGCCAAATGCTTTCGCTAATGATATCCCCAGCAGCAGAACCAGTTGAAGTCTTTCTTCTACGAACAATACTTGAGCAAAGGCCTTTTGCGGATGCGGGTCCGAGTTCCTACCCTTGTTTGCACGCACGTCGACATAAATTTGACGTCAGAAGAATGGAATAAAATTGCCATGGAATTGTTTCGCATTACAGTCTCGCCTGGACCGTATTCACAAAAGCAGGTTACGCTGAAAATGTTCGTAAGAGAGAGAGAGAGAGAGAAATGCACATCAGAAAATCACAATGATGGGCATATCATTAGCAAAGCCGGATGTGACCGATGGCAAAATAGAATTACCAAAAAAATTGGCAGATCCCCCGTGCAGTGGGAATCAAGGAAATGCGAAGCACGCATCAGGAACGTAAAATGGATTTGCATTGTTGTCTCGCTATACCGAGTTTGGTACATATAAGTTAACGAAACGGCCGCAAGAGCACCATGACTGTGGCATGTACACCATGCCGCTCATACACGCATGTCATGATTCTAACGTTATGACCTGTCATTTACGTTCGTCATGCAGTCGTGGTGTGCCACAGCAATTTTGGTATACATCCCATTAACGAAACGAGTGGCATGTACATCATGCCGCTCATGACATGCATGTCACGATTTTCATGTTATGACCTGCCATATATGATCGTCATGCAGTCATGTTGTGCCAAACCAATTTTCGTATACATCCCATTAGCGAAACGGCAGCACAGCGTCAGGACCATGACATGTAAATCATGCCGGTCATGACATATAACATGAAAATCATGAGATGCATGCCATGATTTTCGTGTTATGACCTGTCATTTATGATTGTCATGCAGTCATGTTGTGGCATGCCAATTTCCGTATACATCCCATTAACGAAACGCGTGGCATGTAAATCATGTCGCTCATGACATGCATGTCACGATTTTCGTGTTATGACCTGTCATTTGTGTTCGCCATGCAGTCATATTGTGGCATACCAGTTTTTGTATACATCCCATTAACGAAACGACCAGGAGAGCACCAAGACCGTGACATGTAAATCATGCCGCTTATGACATGCATGTCATGCTTTTCATGTTATGACCTGCCATTTATGTTCGTCAGGCAGTCATGTTGTGCCACACCAATTTTCGCATACATCCCATTAGCGAAACGGCCAGGAGAGCACTAAGACCGTGGCATGTAAATCATGCCACTCGTGACATGCATATCATGATTTTCATGTTATGACCTGCCATTTATGTTCATCATGTAGTCATGTTGTGGCATACCAATTTTCGTAAACATCCCATTAGCGAAACGGCCAGGAGAGCACAAAATCGTAGGCGGCTAGATAGATAGATAGATAGATAGATAGATAGATAGATAGATAGATAGATAGATAGATAGATAGATAGATAGATAGATACGAAAAAATACGAAACGACAAAATACGAAACGAAGAGTTGCTTTACTGCGAATAGAAATACAAAATATTTCGCCGCGACAGGCCTAATCGATGTGGCGGAGGTGTTCTTCTTGCTGTGAATGAGAACATTGAGAGCTACGCTGTTGTCTTGGACTCTGGCTTAGAAGCAGCATGGTGTTGCCTCAACGTGGCTTTTAGAAAAGTTGTCATTGGCGTATGTTATCGCCCGCCTTCTGGATCTGCTAACTTCTGTGATGACCTACATGATTGTCTGAATCGCATGAAAGTTTTGTTCCCCCGCGCAGCAGTAATTCTACTAGGAGATTTCAATTTCCCTAGCATTGTCTGGTCGAATTCGCATTCATACCCATCGTCTAGGTCAGCTGAAGCGGACCATTTCATTCGCATCTGTACAGACTTCGGTCTGACCCAGCTTGTTAATTTTCCTACACGTGTTACGAAAACTACATCATCCATTCTTGACCTTATTTTGACGTCAGAGCCAGATGTTGTATCTTCTGTGACCAGTACACCTGGCATCAGCGATCATGATCTTATTCAAGCTACTATTTCACTACCATTCTCACGCATGCGTAAGCAGTTGAAAACAATACGCGATTACAAAAAAGCCGACTTTGACTCGATCAACAATGCTTTAGGCTCCTTTCTAGACGAGTTTTTACCTGACTACCTTGAAAGGTCGGTGCAGAACAACTGGGACTTATTTAAAGCTAAAGTTACAGAGCTAACCGCTAAACATATCCCCATGAAAAAAGTTTTTTCAAACACAAGTGCTCCATGGTACAATAGATACATAAACCGTCTTTCAAACCGCAAGAAAAGGTTTTATCGTGCCGCTATGACATCCCCGTCTGGTAAGCGTTGGTCAACATACAAATCCGCCGCTGCAACCTACTTATCTGAAATGAAGCGAGCCAAATCATCCTTCTTTAGCGGCACACTACCGACTATGCTAAAAAATAACCCTAAACAATTTTGGAATTTTGTGGGTGGCAACGAGCCCCGCGCAATAGCCTTACTGACGGCCGAAGGGCATCCCGTTCCGGACGTAGAGTGCGCGTCTGTGCTAAATGACACGTTTATAAGAGCATTCTCTCGCCCCGTAACTGCCAACACACAGATCACCTTGCCGTTTCTGCATTATTTGCCCATGGACGCTATTTTTATTACCTCGGAAGGTATTCGAATGGTCATTAAAAAACTTAAAAATTCATCATCATGTGGAGTTGATGGTATTAATGCTAAATTCTTGAAAAACACTGTTGAATACTCGTCTATTATCCTGTCATGCATTTTTTCACAGTCTCTGCAGCATTCTAGCCTTCCGGAAGACTGGCTGGTGGGGAAGATAGTGCCAGTTCACAAGTCGGGAGTAACACACAATCCATCAAATTTCCGTCCGATTTCACTAACATCTGTCCCGTGCAAAGTACTTGAACATATCATTTTTACTCACCTTGTTAATTTCCTTGAATCAAACCAGTTTTTCACAACCGCCCAACATGGTTTCCGCAAGAATTTTTCTTGTGAAACGCAGCTTTTAGTCTTTACTAATGACCTACACTTCTTACTTGATTCTGGATTTACCACAGATTGTATTTTTTAGATTATTCTAAGGCATTTGATAAGGTTAGTCATCAGTTACTATTTCTTAAGCTGAAACAACTAAATTTAGATCCCAACGTGCTTAACTGGATTCGAGCGTTTCTCTCTAATCGAACTCAGTTTGTTTCTGCTAACAATGTTAACTCGACTGCCCAGCCAGTGCTCTCAGGTGTTCCCCAGGGCTCTGTGTTGGGACCCTTACTGTTCCTAATCTTCATCAACGACTTAACAACTCATGTTTCATCAAAAAGTATGTCTATTCGCAGATGACTGTGTCATTTATCGGAAAATAGCTAACAAAGACGACGTCACCTCGCTTCAGACTGATTTGGATAACGTATTCACCTGGTGTCATCTGTGGAACATGGAACTAAACATTTCAAAATGTAAAGCAATGCGTGTGTGCCGCACCTCACTTGCATGTCCACACTATCACCTTAACAATATTCATCTTGAGGCTGTTTCATCTTACAAATATCTAGGAGTTCATATTTCCAGTAACCTGTCATGGAACCATCATGTAGAGTACATCATCGCCAAAGCTAACCGTTCACTCGGGTATTTTCGAAGAAACTTTCACATGGCACCCTCATCCCTTAAAAAGCTTCTTTACACTACATATATTCGACCACCACTTGAATATGCATCATCCATCTGGGATCCCGGTGGCGCTGGACTAACACACGAACTCGAAGCAGTTCAGAATCGTTCAATCCGCTTCATTTCATCCAATTATAACCGCATGGCCAGTGTTACCCTAATGAAGTACCAGCTTAACATTCCCGAACTTTCCATCCGGCGAAAAATAGCCCGACTCAGCCTGTTCCATAAACTTTATTATCATAACACTAACCTTCGTGAGCAGTTTGTTAAACCACCCTCATTCATATCACACAGAATTGATCACCTACAAAAAGTTCATGTTCCTTGTTGTAGAACCGTAACCTACTCACATGCATTCTTACCAAGGACCACATCTGAATGGAATCAATTGCCACAGTCAGCCACCGCCATCATCGACACGTCAAGCTTTAAGGTTTTTTTGCAAAATATGTTTTGACTTTTGGTCCGGCTTCTTGATTTGTATGCAGTGTCCCTTATTCCATGGTTTTTTCTTTCCTTGACGTTTTTCTTGTCTTAGTTCTTGAACATGTATCACATGCATAACCCCAATCGATACATTCTTTTTTTTCTTTCGTTCTTTCTTTCTGTAAGATCTTTGAGACGTTATATATTTGTATATTTCGGTGGATTGTTAAAATTTTGTTATATCGTTTTGTATTAAGTGTTCTGTTCCATTTCTGATATGTAACATGCCCCTCCCCTCTGTAATGTGCAAACCCTGAGGGAATAAATAAATAAATAAATAAATAAATAAATAAATAAATAAATAAATAAATAGATACGCTCAAGCTCGCCGAAGTTCGCTAAGAAATGCTTTGCATTTAAAAGATGCTTCGTGAATTCAGTGTCTGACCTTGAGGATCATCTAGAATTTTCGCTGCACCACAACTATATTGCAAGACGATCACTAGAAAGAGGTATATGACGTCACAATGACGCACCGACGTTGTTTCGGGGATAATACATAAAAGGTGGACCTCTCTGGCCTTCAGCTTCTCATCGAGTAATCGGCATATTTTCGCGCGCTTTACAAAAACTTGATCTTGTGGAATGCTTTATTAGTCTATGAGAGGATTCGACTAAGATATATATTTTACTAAATTTAAATAATCTAAAAAATTGAAATTCATTGTTAAAACTACATACCGCAAACTAGCTGAGGAGAATCGCTCTCAACCGTTGCCGGTGTACTGAACTAATCGGACGTTTTTCTATGCCATAGCCATTGCTTAAATGCTGGATAATTGAGTGAGAGCTCATGAATCTAATGGCATTATTCCTGCTTCTCGTTTCTTTTTTTTTCGTTCCTGCGCTACAGCAACCTTTCTCTCTATTTCTTTTCGTTCTTTTTCGTGATGTGCAAACATGAACCAGGGTGCTTCATTAAAAAGCTTTTATGCTCTCTCCAATTCTTCGCAACACCGACCACGGTTTCATGTGAAAAAAAAAATAAATAGAACAAGAGCTGCCCAGCCGTAATATTCATCACGCTGCATTACCCGCACGGAACCACACTTTTTTAAAAAAACACTACTTTGGAATTAATCGTCCTCGGTACATTGAAAATGAGTTTAGTTTTTGTGAGTGTGTTCCCCGAATCAGTCAAATACAATGGCGAGTTTTTATTTGCGAGAAGCCTCTAAGGCTTGACCTTGTTCATTACGCGACAAAGATATTCGTAACAAATATATATACATTTCTGGAAGCAGCACAGAGGCGAGCGGCGCCTGTTTAATTATACTACGTGCCTCACGACGGCGCAAATTAATTCATGGATTTCAGGTCGTCGGAAGTGTTCTCGGCTCGTAACGTAATCTTCTGCATTCACGCACGTGACTATTGACGCCGCTGCACTTTCGGTGAATACGTGCTCCGTCTGTCGCACTCCGACCTCCTCTCTTCTCTTCCTTCCATTACTCTATACGTCCTCGCGTATTCCCTTTTTGCCCGGTCCTTTTATTTGTCCACCACTCTCAGTACTCCCTGCGTGGAGGCGCGCATTTTGTCTCGAACCCGAGACACGTGGAGTGGAGTCGTGTAGGACTCCGAGTGTCTCGACTCTTCCAGCGTTTTCCTTGTTCATTCCTTCGTCTTTTTTTTTTCATTTTCTTTTTTTTTTTCTTATGGTAGTAGCGCGTGCAGGCGTCGTTTAACGCACTAGCGCGCGCGCGAGCGCAGCCAGACAACAGGACGTAATCTTGTTTCGGGATCAAATATTGACACGGGAAATATCTGGCGATGGCGGCGATCCGAGACGAGGCGTTGAGAGTGCTGGCGACGACGGTACACACGAAAAGAAAAAAGAAAAGCAGGAAAAAAATGGTGCGCCGAGAAAGAAGCAAACAGATCGAGGCAAACTACAAATCAGTACAATAAGCGAGCCTTATATACTGTGTGCTATAGCAGCTGCACAATGGTTGGACGGCACCCAGGGCGCGCTCTCGGAGTTCCGAGCAACCGGAGTACACGGTATGTAGGTGTACACAACAGAAAAACGAGGACACGTAGTACGTATAGTACACGCGAAACGTGGGCGGCACAGATACGTGTAACACAGTCTCTGCGGGCCTCAGGTTTTGTTGTCGTTGCCGATGACGTTTCACGCTGCTTTGTCGTTGAACGTGGACCCGTCCATTTGCTTCACGCGCTCGACATTGCACCCCCCCCCCCCCCCCTTTTTCTGTCCTCTCTTTTTTTTTTAATTGTGTCTTAGCACGTCATGCTTACTATGTTCATTTCTGCCCACTTTTTTCATACTTTCCGCGCCCGTCGAGTCTTGTAGTGTCGTCGTATAATTTATTCCTTTTTTTTGCATGTATATATGGATGACTGACGCCATCGCGTCTCTAGGCTGTTTCATCGCCCTCCCCCCAACCACCCCCTTTCACCCCGTAGCGGCCCCTGCCAATAAATAAGAGCGTTTCACAGTGTTCCGTCACGAGAGAAGAAGAGAATGGGACAGAACACGACCGGATCCGTACGTCGCTGTGCGCATTCGTAGCGAACAATGCAGTCCCACAGTGGGAATGGAGCGGCCGCTACCGCGTCCGTGAAGCACACACGCGGGCGCAAACCTCGGGTTACGGCCAACGGGTTGAGCCCACGTAGGGACGGTCGTTGACCCGAAGGAAGGGCGTCGTCACTGCCATACACTTCCATCGAGCGGCCGTGGTTCAACCATCAGGCAGCAGGGTGCACGCTCTGTGAGCCTTATGTCCGGCGAAGAATAACACTGTCGGCTTTTTGGTCAGCGTCGTTTCTGGATGTGTTTGCCTTTTGTCTTACGTTGAACATCGTATCCCGTCGCTCACGTTTTGCCGTGTCTTGCGCTCGGATTCGGTCGGCCCTCGGCAGTAGTACGCAAGATATCATGACAGGCGGGATATGTCATCGCGACGGAACTCTTGAGGGCAGTGTGTACAAAGTCAGTGAACGTGTAGGTACCAAAGATACCGTTGGCTAAATTCATAAAGTTAATAATTAGCAAATTCTTGATGTGAAGATTGGTAGAACGCGCGGTTATATATATATATATATATATATATATATATAATAAATATTATATATATATATATATATATATATATATATATACCACCAAGGAGAGTGTTGATTAGACTTGTATAAACGTGGGTATATGAACGTAAGTGCGTGACGGTGAGTCTAGGGGTGTATAATACGTATTATATATATAGGTTTGAGTACGGAAGTGGCACTGCGGGAGTGTCTACATATCGGCATATGTGCGACTGCAAGGTTACTGGATATCATTCCTACACCTACGGCTACACGTATGCCCGCTAGCAATTCCTTTCAGCGCCTCAAGAAACATCTCGCCGGCATGTGCATTTGGTCCCCATTACTGCTAACACATTTATTGAACGCAAAGTTCGAGGAGGTAAGCAGAATATAACATTCAATACAGTGCTCCACGTCGTGTAGAAAAGTTATCTTGCCTTTAATAACGTCCCTTAGGCGTAATGACGAGCCTACAGTTATCCATCGTTATTGAAGTTATTATATTGTGCGCTGACAATGATGAAGGTTTGAGCATCACGACTTCTTCATAAGCGCAAGTGTTGATTCCATTATTTCTATTTAGCTGAACACCGACGGAAGCTTTTACTGCCCAGCGATTATAAAATAAATAGGGAGCAGCAAATCAAGTGCAGACAGCGAATCACGCCTCCTCGTCAGTTGCAAGAGTTCGTGAGCCAGTAGCGCACCCAGGATCTCTGCCAGGGGGGTGCGGTTGAGGGGGGGGTCAATTTTTTACAAAAGGCCGGGCAAGCGATTAGTTGCGTGTGTAAAAAAAAGTAAATAAAATGCCAAATAATAGTCAATGATGATTATTATTTTATTTTTTATTTTTTCGGCGTTTCGCAGACATTAGCTCCACATTCTTCTGGGACATAGGAGCAGTTACGGAGTGGGAGGGGGGTTAGGTCGGCTTCAGGGGGGGGGGGGGTTACAACCCCCCCCCCCCCCCCTGGATTACGGCCGTGATACGGGGGCGAACGCATTCACAATCAAAACACGTTATACTGCAACAGGTTACAGCGGCGCGAGATTATTACCCACTCAGCGCCGCTATAGCTACTCAACCGCGTGTACCACTTCACAACGCTGTACAGCTGGCCGGCTTCGCAACGCACTTAACGGCCGCATTGTCGAGACCCGCGACAGCGGCTTTCTCAAATCTAACGACCGGCATCGCGCGTGCGAGGCCCATCGTCGAGCGCGTGGCCGAGAGAGTCGCGTTTTACACGCGCATGCACCTGCATCGGCGAAAGGCCGCACGCCCCGTAACGGTGCGACGTTGGGCTCGGCGTCGGCTGTTGGAATCGGGCCCCGTATGCTTACCTGTGAGCCGAATCGATTGGGGACACCCATGCCGAGGCACGGACGAAATACCGAGACAAGGAAAAAAAAAAGAAAGAAGAAAAGTGACTACACGTATTCAAATGCAGAGAAAAAAGAAAAAAAAAAAAGGATCAAGCGCAACCACCTACTCAATTGCTTCCGAAACTCCCCCTTTTTCACCGACGCTTGGGTGGCCTCCCCGAGCCCTCCTAGTCCATTTCAACGTCTTCAATCGGCAGCCGAGTTTCCCCCCGGTTTCCTTGCTATGCACTCGTTTTTCTGAATTACCAAAGGAATGGCTTTGCTGGCCGTGCGAAGAAAGGGAGGGGGGGGGGGGGGGGAGGGGGCGTCGTGCGCACTCCCGAAGCACCGGCGTCAATGTTCTACTATACTATACTTATAGGGAACGGATTCTGCAGAGTTGTTGAGGCGGGGGAGCGGCATAGCAACGGCAGGCACGCCAGGCTCGCACATCGCCCTCTTGGCATATACGTAAGAGTGGTAAGGGGAGGGAGAGTAGGGGAAGAGGGCCTACCGAACGACAGAGTGAGAGAAGGGCGCTAGTCATTTTCCCTGGAAGTCGGGAAGCAGCAACGCCCACTCATCCGCCAGCACGTGAGCACCGGAGAACAAAGGAAACGAACACGGCCCGCGCGCACATTTCACGACGACACGCTGCTGCCTGCCAGCGCAGCCAGCTTATATAGCCTTTGTGAGCACCATTAGCGTCGGAGAAGGAGGGTGTCCGACGCTGTTCGCCGCAATCGCCAAGGGATGGCTGGCGCGGGCCGTACAGAGACCACCTACCCCTCCCTGTCGGTGCTTCCACTGCCTGCCATAGAGATGTGTCTGCCGTGCCTTCAGAACCGACGGGCCTGTCTGCCCCGCGCACACAGTCGGTTCCCAGCCGAACCCACTGCCTTCCTCGGCGATCGTCTCTTTGCCATGTACTACGTATACGTGTGTGAGCGTTTGCGTTGTGTGTGCGTGCTTGCATAAACGTCAGCGAGTATGTCTTGTCGTGAGTAGTTTCGTTCATCACTTCCGAGGTACGGCTCATCCCCGCCAAGTCTGCAGCGCCGTCCCAACAAGCGCGCATCCCCACCCCTCAGAGCAGCCATTCAGGTTTAGCCGGCGCTGCGTGCTATTGTGACCGCGGGCGCAGCTTATACGAGTACAAACAAACAAACGTTGGTTCGTGTATGTAAGAACGTGGAGACGTTGAGGGACAATGCGGAGAGAGGCGACCGAAGGAATAAAGGCAAACAAACGGAATGGAATATAACGCGGCTCTCGGACTCCTTTGACGGTAAAAGGATGGAGCTGCGCCAAGGGACGGTGTATACAATGGGGATTACGTGGGGGCGAACGCGCGCTTCGTTAGGGCAGAACGGAAGCCCCGCCCGTTCGCGTGCACCAAGCAGGCTTCGCGAGGCAGTATGAAGAGCCCGTCGCTCGCAGCAGTGCACGGCGAAAAGACGCGGCGATGTCGGCACCGGTATACAGCACGCCACGTAGACGATTGAAGCTGCGCGTCTCTAAGCCCGGAGTCGTCGTTATAGTATACACGCCGGCAGTCAGGAAAATCATACATACATACATACATACATACATACATACATACATACATACATACATACATACATACATACATACATACAAAGCGAGCGTGTGTACCTAACGGTCGCTAAATGCTAAGGAGCGTATAGTAGCGCAAAGTACGGCGAGAAACTAGTAGTTCGCCACGAAGGAGAAGAGATTCATTCGTATGTTTGTAAACAAAGGGACGGTACTAATACATTGGCGCACAATGGAAAGCGGGAAGAGTATACAGGTCGACGTACCGACAGCCCATTTCTTTTGCTTCGTCTATTCGTCGATTTATGCAACCTGCAGGAAGCCGCCGTTGAAAAACTTACTCCCCGTGCACCAACCTCGTTTTACGACGAAATGTAAGCCCAGCATAGAGTAACGAACATACTCTGACGACGCGTCATGGTAAAGCTTGATCTTGGTTGTATTAACCCGCCGATTCGTTTGAATACGCATTCCGCACTGCGCGCAGTACCAAGCTCTAGGCCTATTTTCACAATCTCTGTTGGTCCATTTCAACTCTTGGTTAACAGAACATGCGTGCCTTGTATTGACGCGATGAAAAAGCTCAGATTTATTTCTGCTTTTTCTTAGCCATCATGTTTTCTTTTTTTAATCATGATTGCATAGTCTACGTACACGGCGATATGGCTATGCCGTAATGCACGCCAGCCCCGCCACGGTGGTCTAGTGGCTAAGGTACTCGGCTGCTGATCCGAGGGTCGCGGGATCGAATCCCGGCCGCGGCGGCTGCATTTCGATGGAGGCGAAATGTTGAGGCCCGTGTGCTGTGCGATGTCAGTGCACGTTAAAGAACCCCAGGTGGTCGAAATTTCCGGAGACCTCCACTACGGCGTCTCTCATAATCAGAGCTGGTTTTGGGACCTTAAACCCCACAAAACAACAACAATGCACGCCATAATACAGAAGTTATAGTCAATACCGAAGAAAGGGAGATAAACCCGCCTGAACGTACTACCATTCCCATCCAGGAGGAAAGTTAAGCTCGCGATATAGCGAGCTCGTTTGACTTCCTGCAACGTGTGTAGTTTACCTGCTACCAATGTTGTGCGCGTATGTATACGACGTTGACGACGTTGTAAGTTCTGCGAGACCCACGGGTAATCTTCATAGCATCCCCGCTTTTCTTTTTTCGCATTATATACCTGCAGCGTGCTAGGAGCACGCTTCAACATATTGATTTTGTGCCATACAGAAATGCCGACTTAGTCCTCGGCGCTCGCGACGTGTTCTTTCTGGTGGAGAACAAATGCAACGCTGAATGGGTACGCGCCTATGGAATATATATTACTTGAAAGGAATATTCAGCGAACTCCGAAATCTTAAAAAAAAAAAACGCAGAAAACAGCCTGAACAAACTGGGACACAGACTCAAACAGTCAAAGAAAAATGAAAAACTTTCAAATCAATCAAAGATGCAAGCGCAATATACGGGGCGAAAGAAGTACTTCGACGAATAGAGAGAGCGTTATTTTCGAGCGTCGTGGACGTGATCCGCAAGTTTGCGAAAGCGAATTGCGACAACGGTTGGTGAGCCAAGAAAAATGCGTTCGTCGGCGGCCTATATTCTTGCGTTGCTGCGCAAGCACGTCACCGCGACCTCGGTCAGCGTTGAATCCGGAATTACTTGGAGGACTTGCTTTTTTTTTTTGTATTTTCAAAGGAAATCGTTTCGCGAAAACACCAGTGTCCGTAGCTGGGGACACGGAACGATTTGAAGTATATAGAGCAGCATGCAGTTTTCAAAGCTGTGTTGAGGGAATGCGACGAGGACGTGGAAGAGGACAAAAGGAAAATGAGGAAAACGAAAAAAAAAAAAGACGGACAAGAAAAAAGTGTCGCTCGTGCGGCACCAGAAAAGCGAGTGACAAGCGTCACGTGTTACGCAAACATTGCACTATAAAAGAAATAAAACAAAGGGTCAATATATTCACGTTGAGATGGTGAGGAACGGTGCTTCGGAGAAACTTTATTTGAAAAATGGAGAGTTTTCCACATTGCCATTTGGTGTAATTACCCACTATTTGTATTATATCGCTACAGGCATATAGAGCGATGACAGTTGAATGAGAGGGCTGTGAAAGTTTTTGCTCTTTACGGAGTAAGAAATATAAATACGCGTGCGCATGGCAGCGTCTTAGTAGGCTATATTGAATTGCTTGTCATCTGAATCCTCAAACATAAAACGTGCGTTGTCTTTATGAGACGAAAATGATGCGATGGCCCGGTAACATTTCGACTATATAGTCTATATATCTGAGGCTGTTCAATGACCGCGGCAGCTGGCTTATATAACAAACGCACTGCATGACTGTTCTTCATCGAAGCAGGAACACTGCACACAACTCTTGACAACTGCGCTATTGCATGCAACGTAGGCACCAAACTAGTTTTAGTAGTATGGAATCACTGCGTGCAGACAGAAGGTACTTGTCTGTGCTGTTTTGAGCTAAAAAAGAAAAAAAGATAGTATTATGAATTCGCATCAACTAGCCCGCCAGCGCATTCGGCAGGAGGTAATTACAGATGCTTGTTGTATGAGCAACAAGTACGCGATGCGTTAATGTTGCCGTTCACTACCGAAACCACCGCATTGGTATAACACGACGAAACGCGCACCACGCAAGTCTGAGACATATATCGTTAACATAACGCGAGAATCATTATGTCATGCGAACACGTAAACAAACTCGGTCTTATCCAGTATTCATATTCTCTTCGTGCACTTTTGGCCGTACGCAACCGATCGTTTCTTTCAAAGCGTGCTCGCACGAAGCATGGACTCAGAGCAACAGGAAATGAACACGCACACACACAAAAAGGGAATCTACGATCGTACGGACGTAACGCCCATCGCAATTTCCGAAGAGTGCGAGTCAAAAGTGAAGAGCACGACTTTCCGTTATAGCCTTCTTCCTTGATGGCTCCAGAACATTTTTTTATTATTATTTTGCCCATACACGCACGTTGTGCGCGTCTCGTCGCTGCGCCCCCCCCCCCTCCCTCTTTCCCCGCCCCCCTTGGAAAGGCTTAACGAAGAAACTAGTCTTCCTTATATTTTATGTTGCGCATTCTCCCATGGAGCAAATAACTTTCCTTGTGCATGTTTTGCAACTATGGTTTTGATCGCCTCTTCTGCCTTTCTTTCACGCGCGGTTCTGTTCTTTTCCTTTTTGATTCACCAGGCGACTTGGAACATTTCGACGTTACGCGCGGCGCATCTCATCTCGTTTCCTCGGCGCGCGGCGCGCTGCGGCAACAAATTTGGGACGTGCACGATATCTCTCCATCGCCACTGCCGCAAGCTTTCTCGAAGCTTCGCCGGGGCGCATCCAGTGTGTATATGCAATGCCGCAGAAGAAGACCACGTCTTCCGCATCTATGTCTTTCTATGTGTACGTGAAAGTTCGTTCCTCGTCAATCTCGCGCTGAAAAAAAAATAATTTAAAAGTTCAGAATCGTGCAGTTCGAGCGGTGCTTTCGCTTCTCGCACTTATATTACGCAAACCGTACGGCCGCAGTCAGTTGAGCGTGCTCGGAGTAACTCAACTGCCCGCGTGTATAGTTCCCGTTTCACTTTTACTGCTATACTTCGGAGTTAATTTTGTGTGCGTTTTTATTTCTTCGCCGAATCCGGAAGGGTCATCACGTACTATAGTGGAACGCCTCTTTTGAGCGCGTGTCTGTACAGAGAGGGCATACAGACGCAAAAAAAAAAAAAAAAAAAATTTGTGCATGCTTCTATTTATTCATTATTATCATTATTATTATTTTCTTTTCATCATTATCTGGGAGGGCAGTTCTCCGCAATTTCAGGCCGCGAGCCCAAGTCTTTCCCTTGACGACCTCCGTCGCTCATTGAGGACGCGGATTTAAAAAGAAATTTTTTTTTACGCCCATCATTGGTGATATTGGCGCTTCTCGTAGTTATTATATTTTGCACTGCTGCTCTGACAGTTTCTATGGGTTGCGTCACTTTGTGTGAACTGCGCTGATTCGACGCACACTGTCGAGATCAGGAATGATCAAAGTTTCGAAACCCGGTATGTATACTTTTGAAAGCACCATATACGCTATAGGATTGTTCGAGAGAGGAAAATTTCAGAGGGAGGACATCCAGTCAATGGCAAACAAGACTTGCAAATGGAAAAGTTTGTGAGTGCGATACCTCATTGGCGGGGTTTAACTCTCGAGACTCTTAAGATTTTTTTTTCTTTTACAATTAGAGGCGCCGTAAGCTGCAAGAGTCAATATAGATCTTTACCATCCGGGCTTTATCTCGCGCCCAACTCTTGACACACGATGTTTTTGTATGCTGGCCCCTATCGCTACGCCTGTATTCGGAAGATGAACGCCGTATCACATAGAGACGACACCGGCGGTGTCGTGCGCATACGATTTGTATCACGCGAGGCATCGTCCACGGTGCCCATATTTGTCTCTCATATACGCCTCTAAGCCAACTTTCAGAATCTTCAAAGTTTTTCTTTGATGAAGCAATCAAGCTAAGCTGTGACCGTAACAGACGTTCAAGCTGTCGATATAAGCTCTTCCTGCGAAGCAAATAACTATATAGCCCAACTTTCTGTAGTTCAATATAAGCGCTAACAAACCACTTCGAGCGGCCGATAAAAAGAGAGAGAGAGAGAGAAGTAAAAAAAAGACACTAACTTCGTTTCGCACTTATATCTCCTCATGCGGTCAGCGCACAAAAACCCATGGCGCCTTATATAATGCGACCATCAGTGCGTGCCCGCCTTTCGCGTTTGGCGCGCATTTCAATTACGCGGGAACGGGCCGACCGCTTTCGACTCTGAGTGCGGGCGCGTGCTTTCTTCTGCGTGTCCGCAGCCCCAAGCACGCATGCCGTAAAGAAAAAAAAAAACAAAAAAAAAAACGCCTTCGTATACCCTGCATGCCGTGGTGCTTCCTCATCACATATCTGATGATTGCGTTGAGAAAGCCGCTTTGAGAAAGTGGATTTCACCGCATTTTATCTTTCTTTTTAATTCCAGCATATATAATCCGAAAGCAATACGCGAAAAAGTAAAGTTTAAGTAGCGTATGCGAGAACGCTGAAATCAGAAGCACCATGCTTTACTGAGCATGCAACACGAAGAATTCATTCGCTCGATTGACCGTCTCAAGACAATCCCTATTACTATTTTATTTTCGTGGTCGCTTGTGAGCGTTGGGATAAGCTTCCAAAAACTCTAAAAGGTCTTCTCATGTGGACGTCGAAAACTCTAATACCTGAAATTCATATCTTTCTCCGAGAAGACGGATTTATGGCGTCTCGCGAGACCGACCGTCAAAATTCCTGTCCTTCCTTCGGCATCAGTGCGCGGTGCCGTTTTCGTTATGTGTTGCCAGCTCACGATGGCCGACCGGGACATTGCTATTTAACGTCGATGTTTCGCAGTTGCTGGGCAACGGGAAGCTGTGGCGCCTATTTCTTGCGCTGCGAGTCACGGACGATGAATCGAGTGCGCTGTCGGCCTTTTGCGAAGGTAAAACGCGGGAGCAAGCCATAAAATCAAAGCGCGGCCACTTGCGAGCGTCATTTGGCGAAGATGTCACTGATGGATGCAACAGGAATCAAATACATTTAGTTTCAGTAATCTTATTGATTTCTGGCGTGTTACGTCCCAAAACCACGACATGACTATGAGAGATGCCGTAATGGAGGGATCCGGAAATTTCGACCACCTGTGTTTCTTTAGCGTGCACTGACATCGCACAGTACACCGGCCTAAACATTTCGTTTCCGTGGAAATGCAGCCGTTGCGGCAGGGATTTAATCCCGCGACTTTTGGATCAGCAGCTGAGTGCCATAGCCACTAGACCACCGTGGCGGGGCAGTTTCAGTAATCTAAATGAGATAATGGGGAAAGGTTATTTGTGTTGGGATTGGGTGATGGTAGCGAATGTCCTTCAGGTGCCAGCAGCGTGTTGAAAAGAACGTATATTTTTGCCCGGACGCCACACCGACGGCATCCACATCGTGGTTGCAGGGTATAAGGGCACATTCTTCCGTACAGCTCATGTACAACTCCTTGCGTTACCCAAAAATATCAGTGAATGCCAACACAATTAAATTCTGAGGCGCAATGCTATAGACTACATGCGTTACGCAGCTACAGTTCAATAGCTGCGAAGCCGGCGTTAAGCTGAGTTATGTCCCTTCCTGACTCACTCATCATTTTGTAATCTTAACGCGCGAAGCCGCTTTCCCAGGCTGTTACAGCAGTAACTGTTTCTATTAATTATACTGTGCATCCTCCTCCTATACTGTGCATGAAAGTAAAATGCGCCAGAACATCAGGTTGGTAGCTTGACTTGGTTGGGTTGAGTGCTTTTTGCATGAAATATTAGTCGCAGTATGAGACAGCTATCCTTCCGCCTGTTGTTCGCTTTCCTGTTGATGCCTAAAGCGCAGCTCTTTTCGCCCATCAGCAACGAGCGCTTGAGCCCTGGCGATGAGGGCTATAACTTTACGTTTATCTTTCTCTCTAACACAATTATTTACCTGCTGCTATAAAGAAACATGCCCTGCACCCTTTCACAGGGACAACTGCCTTATTTTTCCTCAAGCCCTTCTTAAAGTTTACTCCTAGGAGATAACCATGCTTTAGTAATGAGCGATTAGCTATCTTACGCAATAACTTGGAATTATTGCGCCAGTATCAGCGACAGCCTTCCTGCTCAACATGTGAAAGTTTTTAGTTTTTTTTTCCCCCTTTCTATCTTTCTTATGGATAGAGCACATTTCCGTGGCAAACAATTTTATCATACGTCACTATTAAAAATCTACATCTGCTAGTTTTGCACCCGCTTCTTCGCTTAATTATTTGATAAATGAAACGACAAAAATCCCGCCTGGGATGCTTGAATGACCAGTGGAGAGGAGCGCGCACCCGAGCATATACTGGGCACTACTGAGAGGCCACATCGTCATCGTGTTGAGACCGTCGCGTCATATATCTTGGAAACGAGACTGTCTTTCACACCCCGCCTCTAAACTGCACCATCGGACCAGTGTGGGCAAGTGAAATCTCTCTCTTTCTCTCTAACTCTTAGTTCTCTCCTCGACCTCTGAGACATCACCAGTTCACCACGGGGGTCGCGGGTCATACCCACGGATGGCCGCGGAGGAGACATCCCGCGTCGGTCGCGTTGGTGATAGCTAGGGGCTTCCCCGCCCTGGGTTCAGAGACCCCCACCCGGCTGGGATAATAACGGCCGAGCGACCGTGCGCGGGCTTTCCCCACTCGACACAATTACGGCCGGCGTACAGCTCCTGAAGGTGGCAGCTATAGCCGCATGAGGCGGCTCGGCTCAAATGACGCTCATTCATCTACCGCAGACGACCCCGCGGAGGCATGTACTTGACGGAGCGGGAGTGCTACCGTTGTCACAATGGCCGTAGCGCGGTTAAGCTTCGTCGTTTAGTGGAGCTCACCATTTGATCATCCATGGCAAGGACTTTCGATTACGCCACGGATTATACTTAGCAAAAGAAGGGACAGTTGGGCGAGTTGGTACTGATCCATGACAGGCTGCGCAACACACACAGAGACAAGAGAAATGTATACACCACGAGCGCAAACTCGCAACTGGTCGTGTGACGAGTATCGAATGTGACGAGTAGCATCTAGCTTGATAAAAGTTTAGCAATCGTTAGTGTTGTCAGGTTCGTTCTTGTCGCGGTAATAGTGTTGTTGCTTCTGTATATTTCTTGCCGAGGCCCACACGAGGGGACGTTTGCTTTAATGAATATATAAGCGCATTTCGATGTTGTAACAAACAAGTTGTGAGTTTGCCCTCGTGGTGTCTACTTCTCTCTTGTCCGTGTGTGAGTTGCGTAGCCTGTCATGGATTACACTTAGTGTCAAATGATGCGCTTCCCTTAATAATACCAATATAACAATAAGCAAAAAAAAAAAAAAAAAACTGCGCTAGCCATTTTGAGTGTTGCATCGACTATTTGCTTCTCATGAATTATTTCACATCTTCCAAATGCTTGAGATCACCTTATTAACTTTTTTTGCATCGTTGTTAATATTCTTCGTCTTGCAGCGCGTGCTGGGATCAACTCATGCAACAATAAACGTGTCCAGGAGAAATTTTCGTGGCTTGCAGCACGCTACTATTTCATACAATATGACGAAATATGATTCGGTGGCCCACCCAAGAGCGGTGATCCCGTTACTGGAGGACACATCTGTCGCATATTCGACATTTGCCAACTGCACGCAATTATACGTCACCGCTTTCAAGGCCAAGCGCAAACCGGCAACACAGCTCCCGTCTACAACGCGAAAAAAAAGAAAAAAAAAAAAGAAGGGGGGGAGGGGGGGGGAGGCACTCAGCTAGATCTGAATATCTGTGGAGGAAAAGAAAACCGAAAGAATTGATGTATTCTATTTAAGGGTGCAGTTCCGTCTTATATAAGCAGCGGGGTATCGCACTACAGTTTCAATAAGTCTCGAAAGCAATACGTTGCGGATGTGCTGCTCTATTCAGGCTTCTTTCAATGTGTCCTCCGTGATAACATGTAATTAACACCAATTCCCTGCACTCACATATATATTTCTGCTTCTATATTTATTCAAGTGTGTTCAGATCCTGGCTAGAGCGGCCATATTGAACACTCATGCCAGACGCACACACACAGAAACGGACACCCGAATGCACACTCAGAGCACAATTAAAAAACAATGAAAACAAGACAAATGTATCCACTTAAACTAACCAAAGAAAACAAATAGTGAAACATTTCTGAAGCTATGTAAATCAAACAAAGACATGCCATACTTAGCAGAATACACCCACAACATTCGAACGACCAATCGCAGTGCCTAGTTACCGAGCCACTTTGAACCTTCCCAATTGATCGAACGTATCCGAAAGGAGCCTGCCATCTGACCCTCTTCGAAAGCCGGAGCTTTCCACACATTCACAAGCGCGCATAGAGGTCGTACAGAGAAGGCGCCCGAGGTCGTCGTGCGTGGCTTCGAGCTGTTCCTTAACGAGGCCCCCGGGAAACGGCCTCGCCGGACGACTGTTCCCTTCCATTCCGCAGCACCCGGTAATGAAAAGTGCAGTCTGCGAGGATGCCGATTGCGAGTATCGACTCGGAAGGGTAATGAGAGAAACCCCATTCTTCGTGCACTCGGTCGGCACGAAGAACTGTCGAGGGGCATTGCGGCGGGCGTTCCGCCACTAAGCTTCAAGCAGCATCTCGTCTGCTTCCAGTAGCCGCAATGGCCAGTTGATGGCCGTGATAAACAAACACGCGCAGCCGCAGTCAAGTATAGTTTCCGAGGAAAAACAGTAAACTTGCAGCGAGTGACCAAGGGTTAAAAGTGAATACATTCATGAAATCAGATCGGACGAAAAGGCGCACTGTCTTTGCTCTTTGTTCGAAAGCGCATTTTGTACCTGTGTTTTACTCCAAATTATTGCGTCCTTTCTTTTGTTCTATTTTGTACATTTATAACCTGGTAACCAATTCATGTATCGCCACCCCCTCTCCCTTCTCCCGTGTAATACGCTCTTCATGAAGGACTTTGGACATTTTTTAAATAAATAAATAAATAAATAAATAAATAAATAAATAAATAAATAAATAAATGATACCCCCACTACATTAGTGCGAGTGCACTGCGTAAGTGCAGGAAACTATAGGGGGGGGGGGGGGTACCATAGCCTCGTCTGTAAGTTTAGAGTTACTGTATATGCGGGCTAGTAGAGTAACTCTAAGGCTAAAGCAACACGAGCGTCCCGAAGAGCCAGCTACGGGAAGTAATGTACATTACGCATGCCTACGTTTAAAAGGCACGTAGAAAGTGCCCCTAGGAGATAGCGGCACCAAAGCGGTCTTCAAGCACTATACCATTCCACGCCATTACAGGATTTACTAACGTCTATATAGCGATGTATTGTGCACAGCTTACATAGGATTTCTCCAGTACGTCCAACTGAACAGACATAGATAAATAGTGCACAAAAAAAAAACTAAGGCTTCTCGAAGATTAACCTCCTTATCTTTGTTTCAAAACTGCCTAAAATGCATAATGTGTTCCGAAGTAGCGTTAGTTAATAACGTAGGCGTTCTTATTTATAGATTTCTACGGAGCTTACAGATATCTTGTGCAAAGGAAACTAAAGCAAGATTGAAAGTACTCCGTCTGTCGACATGCTACACACTTGATCCTTGCGGCATTACTCGAATAGCAGGGCTTCCACTCCAAGAGGCGAGCTCCGGCTATACGTTGTGGACCACAGTAGGGGACGGATACGGCGTCCAAACCCCGGCCTTAAAACTCCCGAGACGAAGACTGAGCTGATCGGCCATTGTGTTTTCCGGCTTATTATTTCTTTTCCACCCGCCTCCTCCCTACCTCCACCATTTCAGTTGGCTGGGGACAGGGGGAGGGGTCCGAAGAACGATTTCACGCAAGAAAGATGGCCAACCTCTGGCTTTAAGGGCCATTGCGGGCCTAACTTCCTTTGTTCTCGTCTAGCCCTCCCTCCTTTCCTTCATCAACCCCCCCCCCCCCCAACCTTGCTCCGTAACACACATTGCCTCTTACGATACAGCTCGGTAAAGATTGTGCAGCAGCCCACCGCGATCTCGGCCCGCCCCTACCCGTGGCATTTCGGAAGAAGTTCATTGTTTCTGCTGCGGCAAATGACCCTGGTCTTGTACGTTGTGCAATTGCAACGGTGCACTGAATGCAGGATATGCCCTTATAAGCAGCCGCCGTAACGCAGGGGTCGCTATAGGTCTGCACGATTAAGGTTAACTCGCGACGACACGATCCGATATAAATGACTAGGCAACGTCGCAGTCGCCGACTTTTGTTTCGTTTCGCCGTGGTCTGTTAAAGAGCAAGTTGTGAGGACAAATTCGGCGTTTACGTTACAGTAGATCTGACGTACGTTCAGGAGTTAAAGGACAACTAACCGAGAAAAATTCTCAATTAAAAAAAAAAAGTCTTGCTCAGATACTGGCACACAAGGAAAAAATATTGAGGCGGTGGGGGGTGAGGAGGAAGTAGGAATGACTACAATGGCCGCTGTCACACATATAGGATACAACTCAAGAAATCTGCGGCAAACAGCGCACCCAAGTGTCTTACAGAGTTACAAAAGAAGCCCGCGGTTCATTTAAAATCCTAGGCAGTTTCTAGGACTTAACGATGCATCCTAAACATTCACATATCCTCTTAAATGCGTAGTCATAACGCAATATATTCTCATTACGTAGGTCGTGTCCTTATTACAACGACTTCATTATACAGTCATTACGCATTTTACGTATCACACCATCACTTCGTGCTGCATGCGGCTGACCTAATTAAAAGAAAACTGTTGCAAATTCCAGAACGATAAGCATAGATTAAAATTAACCTCATTGCGAACGACGCTCTCGTTGCACACGTTGGCACTGTAGCACCCGTAATGAGAATGCACGGCTGCGAACCGTGTTCGCCCCGAAAGAGAGACGACAAAAGTGATTTTCCTTCATTAGCGATTTCGTCCACTGGGACTGAATTCCTAGAGCGGCTGGCCGACTTTCGCGACTCTGCGCGAAGAGGCTCCCACAGACTATCCATTCAAAGCCGCAATCTGCAATTAGTTTGTTTTCGGACTGCGGTGCTCGCGGGTCTCCTGGTGTCATCGCAGCCCGAGATGAACGTCAGTTTATTCATCGAAGAGACGGAAACTAGAAATAAAATTGAGAGAAGCTGGTCAGGTTTCTAGTCCGGCTCAGAGATAGCGGTTTCAGGTTAGGACAGGCACAATAAGAAGCACGGCGCAACCCGTAAGTGCATGAGCAAGGCGCAGCGCCGTATGTTCGCTTTCGGGTTTTATACTTTTTTTCAGTTTCGGGGGTTAAGACTTGAGTGCTGGGGGCCGATACCGTAAAACGGAATACGGAATGCCATTCCGTCTTGGTCCTCCCTGATTGGTCAGTTCTGCTTGTCAAGGCATATTTGACCAACCCCTGACCAATTTCAATTCTCTGATTGGTCAGTCCCGCCTTGACAAGCAGAACTGACCAATCAGGGAGGACCAAGGCGGAGTAATATTCCGTATTCTGCTTTACGGAGGCCCACGGCTTTTCCAAGTGATTTTTCGCGGTGAAATCGGGCTTTTTTTTTTTCTTTTGTCAACCATTCGAAAATTCGGGATTTTCTGGTCATATTTACGATTTCACAGGCATGCAGCCTGTGAAGTGAACTATACTTCATTATATACAGTCTTCATTTATGCAATAGGATGCAACTACATTGTCCCGAGGTCGGGTGGCTATCTGCATGTGCATCGAAAACCCCGCGCAGTATAAAAGGTAGGTCGGCATGCGGTATTAGAATTCAGGAAGAAATAACATTTAACCCGATTTTCCTGAAGCACGTTCGGGGTGTAAAAATTGGGTAAAATTTGATTTTATCCGAAAAGAAACAGCCTGCGGAAGAGGGTTCATTGAGGGATTGGAACATAGAAGGGAAATGGAGGGAGAGGTAACGGAGCGCTCGCGGAAAAGATAAGGGCACTAAAGATGAAAAGAAAGGATCTGTGATGGATTAACCAAGATGACCGATTCGCCTTAATTGCGATGCTGCACAGCCGGACCGCATTTCGTAGCAGCAGCCGAGCACCGTACGACAGCAGTTACGGTGTTGTTCTTCTGACCTGAAAGTGGTGGGTTCGACCCCGGCCACGGCGGCAGCATTTCGACGGAGGCGAAGTGCTGGAGGCGCGTGTACCAAGATTTAGTTGTAGGCTAAATAACTCGAAGTCGTCGAAATTTTCGGAGCCCTCCACTATAGGAAATGCCTTATGATCGTACGTACCGTAGTATTTGCACACAATACCTCGGCAGGTTAGAGTTATTATGGATGCTGTAAGTTCAGGTAACTGTTGCACTGTTCCCTCGCAGCTCCTTTTGTGTACCGTTTCCATTTCACCAAACAGATCTAGCTGTACCTACCGAATACCACAATGCCACAGTGGCGTAATAACGCCACCGTGACGTACGGCGTATGCTAGGTTCCATGACAGAGAAACGCCGTCACACTGCCGACACCTCCGCGTGCCGTTTCCCGAAAATAAACGTTTCATATCGCTCATGTCTCACTGTCGTCACATTGTTGCCAACTTTCGTCACGCGTACGCCAATTTCCGTTCCGCGAGTTCATTAACAGCGAGTAATTATCGCTGCGCATTCTTCGCACGTGTCGGTCTTAATTCCACCAGAGCTGTTCGTCGCGGTCCTCTCGCGTGTCTTCACATCGGTCCGCACCTCGGCGTGTGCGCGTCGCCGCCGCTAATTCTCACTCGGACAAACAGTAACAGAATCGATAATCACAACTCGAAGCAAATTTCCGGCGCCTAATTGCGCTTCTGCGTCTCCGTAACGAAGCACGAGCGACGTTGACTCGCGCCGAAAGAAGGCCTCGTCTCGTTTCTCTGTTTTCTTGTCCGAGATGACACGCTAAGTGGCCCACACGTCGTCGTCGTCCGATTGGGAGAAAAATCGCGCTTTGCAAAACCGCCAATTTCCGCACTGTCCACGAAGTTTCCTCACCCGCTGTCGCTCTTGCGAAGATTCAATAGATTTAGTGCTTGTCTTTTTTTTTCTTTGTTTCTGACGTGGCCGGCTAATGAAGAGTGAATTATTCAGGCTGCTATTTTCGAGCATCGCGGGGACACTTTCTCATCGCCTCCTTCACTTCACTAGCTTTCATCACCGCCGCTATTGCTATAGCGAAGATTCTGAGAGGAATGAAGAAACGGGCAGTAAGTGCGTGCGTGCGAATGAGAGAAAGTAAATATATTAGTGCCATACATATTACCACAGGCACAATTGCGCCATACAGATAATTTATTCAGCTGGGTTAGCAAGATACATATCGCTACTACGTCGTTAAATGTATAGTGATAATCTGGATACAAACAAGCATGCACGTACGTGGTGGCTGGGATAGGTACCACAGAACGAATTTTACGGGTCCTAATCGTTGCAAGCGCGGCCGTGAAGCAGTTTGCCTTATTAAACATGACAGGTTCACGATGTAAAACCCACCTATTTTGCGTGCTGCCACGCTGTATTTTGTGCGCACCAATTTAAGCTTTGCTGAACCTTAACGAACGCAGTGGCGGGTGGAAACAAAGAGTTTGATTTCGCGTGCTCATATCCGTGCTCAGCACGCTTTGTTAGCTGCTTCGGTTGCAAAGGGAGCAATCACGGCCAAGTTAAAGCTTCTTTCATGACCGCTCGTCACTGCTAACTACAGAAATGTAAGGAAACATTCATGAACCTACTCGTCTTAAAGACATGTGACTGCGTAAATGACTTACTGGATCCTTCCGTCTCTTCTTTCGCTTATACAATACTGCAAGGTTCACATTGTAGGGAAGGTGGATAACCTCTCTACTTTTTCTCTAGTTTGTTTTTTCCCTCAATAAGCACAGTCATTCGAGAGCATTTCAAAAGCTAGTTTTCTATTAATTGGCATGTAAGGCTTAGAGGACAAGGTCAGAGGAAGCCCTCCGGCAAGAACTGTCCGTAATAGCGAATTCGAGCAAACGCTGATGCCAGGTTTATTACGATAGTGCCGGCCGCGTTTGCTATAGCAAAAGCGGTCGGCAAAAGGCAAAGGACACCGACGACGAGAAAGCCTTTTAAATACGGCTCCAGTATACCTTTAACAGTAATTGTATACTCTTTCCTCGAGACTGTGCCGACTCAAGAGCTAAAACGACACGCACCCTGTTGCACACTCTCGAGGCGGTGAAGTAACTAGACCTCGAAGACAGAGCCGAGGTCAGCTAGCCTTGCGCAGTATAGCTCATAACAACCCTTTTGACAACACTTGTTGGAAAGGGATACATGGCGTCGAGCTAGGCAACGAAGTCGAACCCGTCATTAGCGGCCACAGCTTGGCGGGACACGCATGACCAACCTGTCCAAACGCAGGACAGGAGAGCCAGCCGCGGTCGAACCCCATCCCTCCTCTACTGCTGCAAGCGAAGCCAACTGTGGGGCAAAGATTTCTGCCGTTGTAGTGGCTGTCTATAGTTGGCACCTGACTGCAAACGAGCGCGGTGGCGGCGTGGCGTGGCTACCGACCGGAGAAAATAAACGTTCCCCGGCTAGCTCGCTGCTACCTGACCGGAACGCAGGTGTGCGCTCTTGGGTACCCAGCCAGAGCCAGGAAGTCATCCGCGAGAAGCAATTTCCGCCAGACTCGCCGATTTGGTCGGGGCCGCTGCAGCATCGACCACACACCGATGGCGCCACGAGCGGAAAGAGGGCCGCGTTCGACGCGTGCGCCGAATCCGTGCGAGGAAGACTGCGGTTCCCGGCTATATAGGTGTTTGAGTTTAGTTGTGTGCAACGTGATCCCCATGTGGAGGATGCCTCTATGGCGCAGGAGAACTTGTTTTCGCGCAGAGTGACTCTCGGGAAGCTGTACAATGACAGCGCGCATGCGCACTTGTAAATACCATATCCAGGAGACACATATTCAAATTGCCATTGTACAGAAATACAAAGAATGAATGGTTTCAGAATTTGTGCGCGCGTGATTCGACCTTTGAAACCAGGAAACTAGCCGACAAAATGAATGAATGAATGAATGAATGAATGAATGAATGAATGAATGAATGAATGAATGAATGAATGAAACTGCCGGCTAGGAAATTATGACGCAGTGTAACCGTGCTTACAAAAGTAACATATGTGGGCAATGATGCAAGAACCGTCGTTACACAGCATCCAATTGAATATGTACACTGCATCCTTGTTAGACTGCAGCAACGCCTGAAGCACTCGGATCAAGGTGTTTCAATCAGTCGCACTCAGATTCCACAGCAGTGTGTATAAAGTGCGTAGAATTTCACGACCAGTGCATAACGTAGAAGACGATAGCAGCGCATAGTGCCTTACATCATTCAGCAGTACGCCCATATAATCCGAAAGGGGTGAATGGATTGTAAGGGGAGATGGAATAAAACTATAAGTGAGTTGAATCAGTGAAAGCAGTGCTTTCTTCGTCGTCCGAAGAAACGATCGAGTGGCCACGACATTACACGCTCTCTCAACACGTGAACTTCGATGTACCGGAACGTGCTGAACGCAACTTCGTCACCGTGTTCGGGTCGGCGTGCTTACAAACCAGGGCACAGACTTCCCAAGGGCACCAGCGGGCGGCGTGTGTAGCACACATGCCGCGTGGCTAGGAAACCTATAAAAAATGCAATAGGCCTCCTCTAACCACGGAAGCTAACCGTAGCTGTGGTTAACGTAATCTGATTTTCTATCCTTACTCTGAGAACCACGTGTGTGTGCGATCTCGGTCGACCAACAGCGCGTTCTGACGTGAGCATGGTACGCTGCAAAAAGATGGCTCTACTACGCGGCTAGCTTCAAGATCGGAATTAGAACACAATGTGAATTGAGAGAAATGTGGAGGGTACGTCGGAGCTCGTGCCGACGCATTCGGCCCCCAAAGACACGGCACGAATTCTTTGGCATTTTGCATGGCGTTGCGGTTTTTCAGTCTTAGCGCACACCTGGGCGCTCTCAATTTCCTGTGTGTTTGCTGACCTGAATAATGTTCGAGCACCGCTCTCTGTCTGTGTGCGACCAAATAAACTGAACAGAATAAAAATTAAAACTGTGGAGTCTTTAAATGGAGCACGTCGAGGGAAGTGTCCTCTCTTGCATGCTCGCTCTTCATCTCATTCTTTTCTTATCACCTTTCGGTCTCCCCTTGCGTGCCACCCACATTAGGGTAGCAAACGAGATCTTTACCTACTCGTGCATATTATGTACTTAGCATACTCCCTATGGTCTCTTTTGGCTTATAGTTCATGTGATATCTGCAAGTGTACGTTTGGTCCTCTGAGAGACTATGTGAGCTGCCACGGTCATTACTAATTTCAGGGATCAACTGGAAGGGGACGAACTGTTATATCCCAGCAGTTTCTCTCTTGGGAATCGCCGTTTAGTTCCTACAGTCACACTATCGAGAATGAAATGTTATTGTCCCCGTTACTCTACAGTGACTCATTGTTAGTCCCGGTAGTTGCTCTCAAGCGTCAACCGTTAGTCTTGGCAGTTGCTCTCTCAGGAGCAACTCCTCATCCTTCCAGTTACTCTCTAGTCCACCATATCTGCTATTACCCCATATGGGATTCAATATTATCTCAGTTACGGAAGGCACTCTTCACTGACACTGTGATCGACCGCCTTATTTCGTCGGCGAATATTGCCGATCCAACTAGGAAAAGTGGAGTTCTCATTCCCCTGATAGGGCATCAGCCAAGATACCTAATGCTTTCACCGGATATATCCGGGAAAGCTATAACAGTCCACATACTTACGCCCGGCTTTGGAACACACTACAAGGGGATGCGTAAGTTGCATAAAGCTTTGTACTGAACTCCGGTATACAGTGGCGACGCCACGGTCATCGCAAACTTAAGCGAATTGAGTTCCGAAAAAAAAAGAAAAAAGAACGAATAGAGCGAATGCACAATCACATACGTGCAGGTTATACCACCCACTCACCAAGATCAGTTCTATTAAATGCGTCTAAATTAATCTTCATTTTGAAGATGAGGTCGCTAAATAGCTGTAGCGATCTTCACGCTTATATGCCGGCGTCATCCCTCTCTGCCTTCCGTAATTCCCAGCTGCAGCTGCGTAACCGCTTCGCATTGTACGCCTCTTAGCCTAATGACGGGCTCAGAACATCCCCACCTTCCTTTTACAGAGCGACGGCGGTTTATTTTGCAAGCTTGAGACGAGTCGCACATATAAACTTTCAGGCCGCTATGAGGACTTAAAACGGCACATCCGAAGAACGCGCAGCACAACAATGGAACGGGGAGACGCAAGTGCATTCATTTCGACAACACGACGACTGTTTGCCGGGAAAATCCGAATGATTACGGGATTGGGGGGAGGTGGGGGGGGGGGGGGCAGATCAGCGGCCGCGCCCCGCGAAGCGTTCCGCCCAATCACGCGTCGAGGCCTGAAAACGGTGACGGGATTACGGGCTTCAAATCCCGAATCCCCTCGTCGCCGACCGAGTGTTCGCGCCTCCGAGCGGAAACAAAACGAGAGGTGAAACAAAAGAGCGGGAGCGACTGCAGGTCTCGCTCCAGAAGCGCGGGGTAGTTCATGAGGCCTCGCAGAATCTGGAAACGTACACACACATATACGTGGCAGCTGGAAGCGTGGCCAGTCATCCCTGTGATCCCAAAGGAAAACAAATTATCGGGGTGCGTGTTGGGTGTCCCGACGGTGCTGCTAGAATGCGCAGGGTGCAATCAAAGTCATACACACTCTGCTTTTACAGGCTTAAGGATTCCTCGACGGCTGAGAAGAATGGGGATATATACTCAGCCGTTAGCCCGGAGGGCGCTGCAGTTCCGCTGATAGACGCTCGCGGCGCTGGAACCGTACACGGGTGAAGTATACAGCTGATTGTGCAAATGGTTTTGAGCCGCACTGGGTGTGTATACACTGAGCTCCGCAAGAGCCTTTCGCTAACTCGCACAAGCGAGGCAGGAGCCTGGCGGTGCTTTGGGACCGAGCAGAGGGCCTGTGCATAGTCGCGTGTCAGCGCGGAGTTTATCGCTCCACGTATACACGCTGATTGATATATACAAGCGTGAAGCAAGGGCTGGCATTATTAAACAATGAAGCGCCGCGTGGACAAGAGATAAACCGCCGTGTTTTAGTATGAGTCGGGAGTAATGACCGATAAGCGCGCCTGGTTAGCCGTTATTACGATAAGACCACCCTGGCGTGACACGCGCAAACCTAACTTGACGTGGCCGGTGAATGCACAAAGCCGCGCTGCCTTTGCAAGAAATTGAAAGAGAAGGCGTAGCTTTCACCAAGTCAACTTACGCTGATAAGGGTATTGTTCTAAGCACGTCAGCAACAACGGCGGCGCAACCTCTCTCTCGAATATTGCGAGTAAAATGTGATCATATACAGTATTGTTAGGGTTGCCGCAAACAGACAGCGGGGCTCTTTGATCAGTCGCAGGGAGATGCAGTTATGCCCGGCGGCAAACGTCTCCACTATATGAATAATTAAGGAGCTTCATAGATTGGCAAGCCCTATGGCAAGTCACATAGAGTGCTGACGTGTAAAACTCAAGACGCCATCTCAACGCCAACATTGCTTCTATACTCATTTTTTATGATATTCACCATGCCTTCGTTGATGACTGACTTATTCGCCATTACGCACCATATGCTTAGAGCGAGCGCTATATTGCATCGTTCTTTTAGGGCTACCCGCTTACGTTATCTGACAAGGTAACCATGCACAGGAGCCGACGCTGTCGACACAGCCGTGCATTGACGTATATATGTATATTTATATATATCCATAAACAGCCGGCCCAGTAGGCTGTTAAGCATGAGAGCGCGTGTCAGTATTCGCTCGCTGCAGACGCGTTAATTAAAGCCACGTTGCCATCATCAAATGAGACATTCGGTGCACCTGTACACTTAATTTTCTGCTCTCGAATCAACATTGCCTGTGCAGCGGCTTTCGCGTCAATACGCGCAGACGCAAACGCGCCCGAACTGCGCAGAGCGGACTCGCACTGCCTCGCCGCGTTTGCTATGCCGCGGTTCCGAAGCCTCTATGCCGTCATTAGGTCGGCTATTTGCACCGCCTAAAGATGCAACCATCTACGCTAGAGCGACGAACAACCACTGCGTCAGTACAGGTGTCGACACACTGTACGTACACTGCTGGGGTTAGAGAGCCCACGTGCGGGCGCCTCGCCGCCTTTTAGCTCCACGTAGGCCCACTTCGTTGTTTCGGCAATCGCTTCTAGCATCCTTTCCTTGGAACGTTAATATGGGCATCTGACTCAAGAGGGCCGCGGGATGCGGCCAGGCTTTGAGAAAGCTAACAGCGCGCATCGAGAGGTGTGAAGGGGAAAGCGCAAGGAACGTTGTATACTGGGCATGCGGGCCAAATGAGCGTCCTCAGGGAGAACAGACAAAAAAGGGGCGCGTTGGGGTTGCTGCGCAATTGGCCCGGGAGCCGAACGCTGGCGCCCTTGCAAGTTGCAACATCGCCGTTTGCCTTCTTGAACCCGTAGAGGGGAAAGCGAGCAACCACCGCGTGGGGAGTCGGGCGCACCTATATATAAGGAGAACGAGCTGGGGAAAAGAGGCGGTAATGCCGCGAGGCGCCTCTTACGTGCTATACCCTCCCGCACCGCCGGTTACCACGCACTTGTCTGTGCCGTGTGTTATGGGCTCATAAACGCACGCGACATTTGTTCCTATTTGTCCTTATACAAGGGCCATGACCTCTCCCTTGTTATACGGTTGAAGACAAAGACGGGCTGGTACAGAATGGAGAATGTAAGAGAGATGAGGGGCTCTACTCAGTGATGAGTTGGGAAAGCGTAAAGGTACGTGTGTTGCTAGACGTGCTAGCCGTGTAGTTTGCCGAATCTGAGGAACGAGCAAATGCTTGCCCGGTCAAGTAGGTGACGAAAGGGGTGTTGGGAAACTGGGAATGTTGTAACCTGATTACATGCCTCCCTGAGCGAATAAAGTGCGTGGGTTGCAATGCTGGCAGGCATAGCGATTGCTTGAGTACTAGGTAAATGGAGCCTGGAATGCAGAGCATGCAGACGTAGCAGGTTTTCCACCTTTTATTTCAGTGAGGGGAGAGTAGGCTAAATTGTTGAGCTGGTTTCTTTCTTTTTTTGCTCATTGGATAGCATCAGTCACTCAGTAGGTGCATGTGTAAAATCGCGTAATGTCATGAAAGAATCAAAGCAAAAGAAGAAATTCCAATGTAGAACAGCTCTTGCTACCGATAAATCGAGAGCGCAGTCTCGCAATACTATGCGCTTTCCAAAGACACTTTAGGCTTTACACAAGAAGCGTGAACGCCGAAGTCATGCTGACGTTGCACGTAGGCGATAACAAAAACGAAAGAATTCGTTTTAACTATCCCTAACCTGCTTTTATTTCAATTGGGCATGCCTGTACGTAGTGACGTCACGGCATGCTCCTCTTAACGTTGAGGAAAGCTGTATATAGGCTACATGCTTGCGTCGGAGGTTGCAGCAGAAGTAATCGAACGCAGAGTTCAATTATAAAAGGTGAACCTCGGTAACGTTCGTTTGCTCTTGGCTAGTTCTTCGCGCATGTTGAGCGATATGTACCAGCCCTTTAGTTAAAATTAAAAAAAAAAAGGTCCCCTACACCACGACTTCCTTCGCTCAAAATTCATTGACCAGAGCGAAAGTATTGAACGTGTTTTTTCCGGTGTTGGGAGCATGATTAAGTTGTGCACTGCTACACCACGGATGGTTCGTGGACACCCTATAGAATGTTCACGCGTAGGCTTACTAAATCTAACCGTAGTAACGTGGTGATTATCGGAGACAAAAACAACCTCTCCGAGTTCACACATTTGTAGTGTTATATGATCTAAAAGGAGTAATTTCCAAGCATAAAACGCAATATCGCAAGGCACCAAACCTACGTCGTTTACAAAACAGCGAGCAAAAGCCACAGCCATCAGAGCTTGCTGAGGTGGTACATTAAGCGAGAGCCAGTTGCACATGCAGCAAAAAGTATTTTGCCTACCTAGGATGACAGAAAAGATCGCGAAGTAAGGTTGTATTATTAAATCAAAAAAAAAAAAAGAAAGAAAGAAAGGAAAAGAAAAGACGGGTCCCTGAGAACGCACCAATCGTCAACGGCATCCTCAGTTTCGCATACGGGACGTTGGCGTTTGTTACCTCAGCAGTCCGACTAGTTGAATTTACCGCCAGCATCCGCGGCCTCACTCAGGCAGTTTCCCCCCATTGTCACAGGCACACACGCTACATGGACCAACCACGTGAGGCACGAATAAATGCGGCCGGAGCAATGGAGAAATCGGTTCGTCTCCTCCTCGCCGTCTTTATATCCCTTTTTGTCGTTATTGCGCAAGGCCGTTTTACGCGGTTACCCACCCACCGAGACGATACAGTAAGCGCGCATGCGCTAAAGAGTGACATAGCGGCGGGTGAGTGGTGGAGGGGATCGGCTGTAGTAGCTATAGAGCTCTGTGTGGTTCCATTCGGGGCGATCACAACACGAGACACAAAAAGAAGCCGTGAAGGGGAAGCCAGTCCAGGCAGAAACGGGCGCTCTTTACGGCTCTCGTTTGGCCAGGTGTATAACGCGCGGCTGTAAACTGACCGAAAAAGAAGGCTGGACGTTAAGGGGGGGGGGGGGGTGGAAGCTGAGGGCAGCGGTGGCCAAGCGGTGGCTCTCCGGTCCGGCGTCGTCGTAACGGTCGACGAGGGACGGGGGACAGGGGATAGGCCGTCGTAAATACGCCAAGTGTCGGGGGTGTGTAGTGAGGAGGCATGGACAATACCCGTAAAAGATCGGAGACAAAAGAAAAAGGGACACGGCACTCCTCTCTCTCCTGCTGTGCTCTGTGAAGCCTTTCCTCTAAATACTGCGGGCTCGCGTGCGTTAACGGCGAGCTTCTCAGCGCACTTAAGCAGCCGGATGCTCGCGCATAATGGGCCCAGGGATGGCAGTGACATTCTCGGGATGTGCGACTGGCCACAGTATGGTCAGCGTTAAGCCCTTTAGGACCGGGCCTAGGCACGTGCAGGTAAATAACGGGTTCGATAGACGGCGGTGGATAAGTGTAATGCAGGTTTCCAGACTTCCCGAGGTCTTGGTTAGCCTGCATCAAAGCTCTTGCACTGATGTCCTTCGGGGATCATGTTTCGTGGACGAGAAAGAGCGTAATTTGTGCACATGAATGACGTTGCCATGATTGTCATATACGTAGGGATAAACAGCGTCAGAGCGAGAGTCAAGAACTGCCCGCAGGAAAACGTCTCTTTATAGCGCCAGCTTCCTGGCTTCCCATCTTAGTGTTGTTTACTACACTACGTAGCCACGCCACAAGAACGGCCCCCCGTATGGGGTACATATGCGTACCATTCAGACGTATGTATAACATCGGTGCATAACTTGAATTTGCCAGAAAAAGGCTATGCAAAATAGATTCCCAAGGGCTAAATTATAGTCAAACGGCCGGGCTGCTCTGGAGAACCTGGGGCATCTAAGTTGCGCGCTTGATCATCCGCATTGGCACGTCTGACTGATCAGTTCAGCTGCGACGATGGAAATACCGTTCGACCTTCCGGCGATACACACTCCCGTAGAAAAAAAAAAAATGCAAGTCGCACGTTAAACATGACCTTTGGTGTTTAGAAATTAGTGTTTTCCGCATCGTTGTAGGTATAGTGTCTACCGCAGAACTGCTGCTTCTGTTGTAAAGGTTAATACCATGAAATGATTAGAAAGGTAATACGGATAAATAATCGGAGTGCAGATATATATATATATATATATATATATATATATATATAGAGAGAGAGAGAGAGAGAGAGAGAGAGAGAGAGACGAAAATGCGAACTCGAGTTGAACGTCACAAGTACAATAGCGTTGACACGCCAAGAATTCGAGTTGACACTGTGACCTTTTAAGGCTGAACGTGAGCAGTAGAATATACATAAACAAGTTTTTCGCAGGTCGCCAGCTGAGACCACTAGATCATCTTACTATGAGTCACATTCCAAAGCTGACGCGAAAGAGTTTAAATGTCGGGAATCAGTGAGCGCACCGAATGTATATTTTAAAAAATTAACAGGCGCGTTATTTGCACCAAAACTGCAGCCGCATAAGAATCTTCTTCGTCGCTACTACTGCAAAAGAAATTAGAATAATAAAGTAGGTTTATTAGCCATTATTAACATAAGAAGGTCATTAAGAATGATAGTGGAGTCGAGACACTAATTAAGAGATGGACTTGCGGGGGTCGTATAGCATCGGGTGACTATTCTGAGAAACTTAACCTAACTTCATTAACCTCCAGTCTACGTGAGCCCGAGTTATATATGCCAGGATGAATGATGGCTACTGGCGTCCAACAAGGTACGCGCATTAGCGAGTCAGCGCCAACGCTTAACGTGCTGCTGTCCGTTGTCATAGCAACGAACTTGAAAGTGGAATTCCGTAGTGTACACGTCGAGAACATTTCAGATTCGGGCACATATCGCTTAAGCGACGTACTTAGCTTTTAATACTGAATGAAACGGGAACGATAAAACAGAGGTATCAACATCATCATCAACAACAAGAAAACAAAAAAAGACAGGACGCTTTCGTAAAAGACGACGAGATTCGTGCGAGAACGGGAGAGTCGGCTGCGTCTATGGTAATGAAACTAGGTTCCAGACTTCACATTCACAATGTTTAAATTGCGAAGGCTAATTAATGCTACCTGCCTAAGCGACGCTGTCCCGGTGGGCATTACAAGGGTGCAGTGCTCACCCTGTAAGTGCGTCATTGTAGGGAGAGGTTCGCTTGCGTGGATTTCTGGCATCGCAGATCTAAACTTGATAAAATTGCTAAGTACGTCAGCGACAGGCGCGGATGTACACCGCAGACAATACTGCACGAAAAAGCGATCGTCTAAACAAAATGTCAGGGGAATAAAGCGCAATCCTCAAAGAGAAAGGAAGGCCGTTGCGATAAGGTTCCCTTATAATAATAATAATAATAATAATAATAATAATAATAATAATAATAATAATAATAATAATAATAATAATAATAATAATAATAATAATAATAATAAAATTAATAATAATAATAATAATAATAATAATAATAAACATTTTGAAAGCGTCTTCTGCTGTATGTATTCGTGCCTCTTGCCGAGGTATTTCCAAAAGTTCATTTCATGAAGTTCATATATGCGGGGCCTGGTAGGTCCACGAAAACAAACCTCTTCCCGCACTGACGCACTTGCAGTGTGCAATTCTCGGAAGGGCACACTGCATATCGTAAGCGCAGGAGCGCTCTCTTGCAATGCGAAGCACGACTACATCGATGACGCAGGTATCATTAAGGGCACTGATCGCATTCAATGCTTGTTGAATGCCAAGTCTGGAACATTCGTTATAGTGCGCATAGCTGGCGTTCCTGCTTTTGGCTAAGTGTCATCCTCGTTTCCAAAACGCTTCCTTCTTCACACTTCGTTTTCTCTTCTTTTTTTTTTTTCAAATTTAGTATTAAGTACTACGCCAATGGCTCAAGCGATAGTCACGGCATCTGAAACATTTCCAACGTATGATACATACGAAACAAATACTTATGGTCAAAAGGAATAAAAAATTTAAGCAACCTTCCAGGGTAAGGTTAATTACTGTTAGAATAAGTCGAAATGGCATAGCACGCATTCTCCTGCTTAAGCTGCGGCGGGCCGCCTTACGATATTTGGCTTCCTCATTGACACGACCGTTCATTTTGTCCCTCCTCTTCGACTGAACGCAAAAAAAAAAAAAAGTTGGCGAGTGAAGTAATTTCGCGCATTGCGGTCACAGAGTTGTGTGCTGTGCTCAAGCGCATGCCACATAGAGCAAACTAGAAATAAATGAGTAAATAACTGAAATATCAGAACTAACTACACAGATGTATAAATAGGACAGGGAAAATCAGAGGCCTCACATTGCTGAAATTCCCGCGTCAGATGGACCAACTAAGCAGGGTGTATAGTTCGATCCTCAGATGCGGTAGCCGCAGTTAGGTGGATGTACAACAGAGAAAGACAATCATATATAGAATACTTCGTACGCAAGCGCCCAAATTCTTTTTCCAGAACTTGTCTTGAAGTAATCCAGCCAAACCAAACCAAAATTATTCCGTCGTGTTTCCGTAACTCGCTTTTGCACCTCCCAATGGTATACGTAAGCCGTACAGTTAAATTTTTGTTAACGGAAGATGATCTTCTACACGAATCGTATCTCTCAGCGGTCATCTCACTTCGCGCAAAATGCTACGTCGAGGATATATAGAAAGCGAGCGAGTTACAACGCTAAATCGGGGCCAACGGTCAACCCTTTGCTTCCGCGATCGTAAGGGCATCCCATAAAGAAGGAATGAATGGTAACAACGGCGTCGGGATGCTTGGTTTATCGCTGGCTAGTTTTTCTTTACCCTCTATTGTGCCGCAGAATAAGAAATATAAAAAAATCACGTCGTAAAATGGCGTTACGATGCACGAACAGCTGAACGCACGTATCGCTACAACAATACGCGTCATCGTGTTAAGTTCTGCGATTGCGCAAATAAAAAAGAGTCGTAGCGCTCTCCGTGTATGTTCCGACTTGACTTTCTTTTTCTGGGATGTATCACATACAGTGTGTAATCCATCGCGATACTGCATTCTGTCTTGCGAGATGCCTTTGACAACGGGTACAAAATGTCCTACTGTAACGTTTAACGGCTATATGCGGGTAATCGCGTACAGGCCGCATACAGCGTTGGAAGCTGAGGATTGGCTGCAGTAAATATTGTCGCGAGCTGAGACGGCAGAATTATGGACGTGGTAGTAAAAATAGACCTCAGCTTTACGCGTCAGGCCAAGGCACACGATTGAAACGCTACGTAGTATAGCACAGGGTGTTATCGCCGCAGTGTAAAAACTGGGCCAACGGCAAATCGCCTACGTGCCGAGTGTTACGTTCCATACATACATACATACATACATACATACATACATACATACATACATACATACATACATACATACATACATACATACATACATACATACATACATACATACATACATACCAGGGGTGGGCAAAGATACTTTGAAATTGTATCGCGATACGATACAAGATACTCGGGCAAGAAGTATTTCGGATACAGATACAAGATACCACCTCAATAACTGTATCCGATACGATACTTGCCATTTGTATCTTAAGATACTTCGATACATTTATAAATTTCATATTATAGACATATATAATGCAGCAGAAAACGCCTATGAACAGGAGTGTTTGCTTTAGAATTTCAGAACTGCGACCAACCAAGTTTAACTTGAATGAAACATGTGTCAGTATCTCAACAACTGTTGTTTTCTGGCTATAATTATATTGTTTTCATTCCCAAACAACTGATTGGGGCTCTTTTGGCTGCTAAACATGACAGCTATGTATAAGCTACGCTGTCGGCGGTTTTTTGTGGTTTTTGTAATTCATGGAAGTCGATGCTCTACTTGCCAACCAGGTAGTGGTTTCCCACGTAATAACAAAAATGGCGATGCAAAACCTCGGCACGATGCCGCAATTACGACTTTGAGTTTAACCTGGTCCGTACGCGTATACCGTTTACGCAGTACCGGACCACGGGACAAGTGTACAGGAGTAACAACGCTCGTAGCAACATATTTTGTGACGGATCTTCTATACAGAAAGGACATAAAACCGCTATGACTTCCTAAATTCTAGTTATGTGCTCGCGTAAAGCGCTCGTCATCGACGGATTCACGAATGTGCAATTTTTGTAATAATTTCTCTCTACGAGAGAATTCCAGATATCGTAGCGGTACAAAGTGTCGCAGGATACCTCCGCTACTCATACTCTTGACATTGATTTCGCGAATTACCTTGTGATTTGTGACAGCGAAAAAAACAATGTGACTCAGAAAGGATGGATATATATATATATATATATATATATATATATATATATATATATATATATATATATATATATATATATAATAGAACGAATCGTGCTGTAACATTATTAGTTACGATGTTTCTCAGCAAAAGGTGTCGTCAGCCTACCAAGTAAGATTACACACTGGAAATTTCACTGCTTGTGGAAAATGTCATGAAAGAGCTCGTGGGGACGGTCACAATAATAATTGTTGAGGGTTACATCTCCAAACCGCGATATAATTATGAGGGATGCCGTACTGGAGGGCTCTGAAAGTTTAGACCGTCTGGTGTTCTTTAAGATGCTCCTAAATCTAAGTACAGTACTGCACGGGACTCAAGTATAACGCCGCTATCGGATTTCGGCCTTTACGGCCGGGATTCGATCCCGCGACCTTCAGGCCAGCAGTCGAGCGCATTAACCACTAGGCCGCCGTGGCGGGTGGTTATAAGCGTTATAAGCTTAGTGGCGGCAGTACCTGCTTGAGCAGCGGACTTCTGCCAGTATTTCTAGTGTCGCGCGGTGATGTTCCGACATCAGTATCTTGTATCTTAAGATACTCGATACATTCTTCAATGTATCGAAAATACAGATACTGATACACGTCTTTCAAGATGTATCGCGATACAGATACAAGATACTGAAGGAGTATCTAAGATAGTGTCTAAGATACATGTATCTTCGATACTGCCCAGCACTGATACATACATACATACATACATACATACATACATACATACATACATACATACATACATACATACATACATACATACATACATACATACATACATACATACATACATACATACATACATACATACATACATACATACATACATACATACATACATACATACATACATACATACATACATACATACATACATACATACATACATACATACATACATACATACATACATACATACATACATACATAAAGTACCAGCACGCTTGTTATTTTCTGGGGTTTAACGTCCCAAAACCAGCTCTGATTATGAGAGACGCAGTAGTGGAGATCTCCGGAAATTTCGACCACCTGGGGTTCTTTAACGTGCAGTGACATCGCACAGCACACGGGCCTCAACATTTCGCCTCCATCGAAGTGCAGCCGCCGCGGCCGGGATTCGATCCCGCGACCTAGTGCCAGGTACCATAGCCACTAGACCACCGTGGCGGGGCAGCCAAGCTTAGATAGATAGATAGATAGATAGATAGATAGATAGATAGATAGATAGATAGATAGATAGATAGTGAAATAACGGCGAGGGTAAGCAGAGGGAATCTCTGGTTGGATACCCTGTGCTGGCAACGACAGAAAGCGTGCATTCTTTCAAGCCACTGACTGACTTCAAGTTCAAATGTGGCTCACATAGCCGGAGAGCACTTGCTGTGCACTTACAGACACACGAACACAAGCAGTGCGCCTCTTCGCGCACGCAAATCAAATGACAAAGATATCGTGCTCCCTATATGTCGCGTTAGGCCGTTATTATACGTACTCCCACTGAACGGTTTCTAACACGAATAGGAAACTGACGGCTAAAATGTACGCACGAGGCGCTCAGACTTGTTTCACGTACAGGCGAGCCATGCTCGTTGCCTTTATTTGCTTTTGTTTTGTCTTGTTTTTCAGGGGTCTGATTGCAGTGGTGCATATAGGATGGCAACAGCTGCGAACCGGGATCACGACATGTGCGTGTGCACTGAGTGGGCATCCCGCGGGCGTTGTTCATAAGCAGGGCTCTTCAAAGCGGGGATATTTATACGACAGGCGAGTCGCGTATGCACGCGTCATTTCCGAAGTTACTGCGCGCAGCAGCGTCGGGTATGTGCATGTGTGCATTTCTTAATCCCTGACTATACAGTGAGCTACAAAGGTACAAATTGCAGTCGATACACCGCGGGAGCGGCCGTGTCACGGGTGAGGCACTGGCTTTCTTCTCACGTTGCCGAGAATAGAGATCTGAATTTTAATCCAACAGGCACGGAATTTACAGAGCAATGCCTTCCGACCTTTTCCGCACCGAGGTACACAAGCTAGCGTTTTGGGATGCCTGAGTACAATAGACTTGTTAGATCGATCAAGACGCTGGTACAACCACGGTGAACAAATTACAAGAAATCAAGATACACATACTGCAGTTAAAGAATGTCAACAATCTAACGTATCCGTACAGGGCGAGATCCTAGAGGCACGCTAATTTGGGTTGGCAACAACTTTATTTCGTAACAACTTTATTGGCACGCTAATAAAAAGAAAGCAAATGCAATAAATATTCAATGGTGCGTTGTCGATCACGTTCCACTCATTTAGCACTTTCTTCTGCAAAGAAAAGGGCAATGAACCGTATCTGGCGAAGTAATGAAGGCATTATATCACTTTGACCAGCTGAGCAGAGAAAGTCACCAGCTATTAGCAGTAGCGAAGTTAACGTTTAAATGCGCGTAAGCGCTCGTCGCGAGACAACTTGTGTATAGCAACAAGATAGAGACAGAAATAGCAACTGATCTAGCAATGAGTAACCTTCGATATTTGCGGCACCAGACGCCCGCTAACCATCGCAGTTAATTTTGATGCTTCCGACTGCACTGTGACACCCAGGAGAGTCTTATCACCGGCGGACGCTCCCGTGGCGCTAAATATAAAACGGTAGCCTTAATATCAGCGACCACAATGAACATAAAAGGTACCAAGAGAACCTAGATGGTTCCTCCTACACAATGTATATACCATAGCCGCACGCGCAACCAACCTGAAGAACGCGACAACGACGCACCCGTAGCTTCGTTATTGCTCTCACAGAGGGGCGCGCACGGTGGCTCGACTAGTGGACGGCAAAACACGCGATGAAGGCTTTGGATAACGAGGCCGAAATCTACTGCGGAAGCCGACACAAGTTGCGACATCGCCGCGAGACTTGATTTATTCTACGCGAAGTAAAGAAAAAAAAAGAAAGAAAAACTCACATTGTCGACTCCTTCGGTCAACGCGGCGGAAGCCACGCCGGGCGGAGCACTGGCGATATCGGCGGCGAAGTGTTTTAACGAATACACGTGGATACGATTTGGAGTTAAAATGGCGCGTAGCTGCCGCGCGATGAACGGATGCAGCTGACGGCGCCGCAGTGGCGGGAGCGGCGCGCAGCTGTAGCGGCGCGTGTTGCATAAGTAAAGGAACAAAACAAAAGGATGGCAACCCGTGACCTCCGGCATCCAGAGCACGCTGCACGAAACCACGCCTTGCCTGGCGCTAATCCTGAAGGCACTTATTAAAAATAAAAAATAATAAAACCAAATCTTTTGCCAGAACATTTGCCGCCAGTGGTGAGGAAGTCGACGCGCCGGTGTAGAGGTTTGCCTGTCATTCCGTTTTATGCGTCATTAAACAAGAAAATTTGGTTCGCACTAATGTATGCTTCATGCTTCTCTGGGTAAGGAGAATGATCAAACTAAAGAAATGGTTTATTTATTTGTTTATTTATTTATTACTGAGTGAGTGAGTGAGTGAGTGAGTGAGTGAGTGAGTGAGTGAGTGAGTGAGTGAGTGAGTGAGTGAGTGAGTGAGTGAGTTGGCAAGACAGTGCTCAATAAGTCAATGCGTGAAAACATTGTCCCCACAGAGTGGAAGCGGCGGAAATGGCCTTATAATGAACGTACGAACCACCTGTGTATTTGCTTTTGATTAGCAGAAGCTGTACACTCTAGCGCTGCGTGCAGCTACGTACCCCTCCCCTCATCGTCCTCGCCCGTCTCCCCCTTTTTTTTTTTATAGTGCGTGACCAGTACTACTACTATAGTGAGTGCTCGTGCAGGTGTACTGCGGGACAACTGGAGCTCGGTAGAATGTTTACACGCTCCTCTTCCTGCCTTCTGACATCGGCGTGCCGTGCAGAAAAGTGGCGTACTCGTGGCACACAGCGCAAACTATGATTAAACAAGCGACAAAACACTGAAATCCGAGTACGCGCATGACAGGCGAGAATGCGAAGGAAGCAGACCGGTTTAACTTACCCGGCTTTCCAGTTTAGTAATCGATTCGAACGAGTAAACGCATTGACACTCTAAAATACAAAATCAGGAGGTAGAATTAAGGACGTCAAGATTAAAACAAATGTCATTACGCTTCAAACGTTAGAATAGACAGACAGAAAACACGAATAGCAGTTAGAGTGCCTGCACAGCTTGCACTTAAATTCTATAGAAGTAGCGTTACAGGGCGCAGTGCGTGCGTTAGCTTAATCCTCGCCTTTTATTTTATCCATTTTCATTTTACGGCGGTCGAGCTTATAGAAATACACGGGCTCTCCCCGCTTGTCGATGGCACTGTCGTTGTCACCGTTGTTGTTATTCCTACTGTTGTAGTTCTTGTTCATCTTCGAGCAAGTATTGAACCTCAGTGCATCGTCTCGTGTTATTCAGTACGTATCTCGCGCGCCTCATAAAAAGGGTGTCGGTAGACTAGATATTACGTTATCCGCGGGTACTCAATGAAAGCGAGGGTTTTTCTAACCGTCAAAGAAGTATTTATGCTCTTATCGGAATCTAAGCGACAAGCGAACAACCCCAGACAGTACACGTCAGCATTCTACCCACAAGAAGATCGAGTCAAGGTGTGTACTCGTTTTAAAACAATGCATGCTTCAACGGATGCGACGGGCTCTTCCCGTGGGGCCACCGCAAGGCGCGTCTCACTTCAGGTAATTCCACGAAGTGCGCTCCTTGGCTCAATAGTGCGTCCTCGTTACAGTCTCCACCTTTCGTATTTATAGCCGCCAAGCGGTTCAGTATACACACTAGGCGATGTGCGCTATGGAAAGGCTTTCGCTGGAGAAGAAATACGCGCTGTTTAAACGAGTTAAAACGACTTCCAGCGTCGTCGCGAAACGCGATGAGGCCATCTGTCATACGGAAAGCTAACCGTAACGAAAGAAAAAGAGACTGCAATCGACTCTCACCACCGCGCGACGAGTCCGTGCTGTCGCGGCGCGCACGACAGTCGCCGACGAAGACTCGTTTGTCATCGGCTTTTGCAGCGACGCATTCTCAAAACACTCGCGAAGGATTGTTTCCATTATTGAGTCGGTCGGTCGGTCGTATATATACAACGTCGCGTATACTGCTTATATGTTGCAATGAACGCGCAGAAAGATTATCGAGTTTCTTCTTTATTTTCTTTCTTTTTTTTTCTATATGAGCAAGGTTAACCCGCGGTCGGTATCGACATTCAGGAAGTCGATGCTTTCTATATATACTAATGTATAATACACACATACGAACCCATTTCAATCTCACGTACACCCTTCACGAATCGGCGTCAAACGCAATTGTCGCAGCGAATTTATGAGAAACGAACAGTTCCTCTATATCGCTGCTACCCGAAAATAACTGCCCGTCGTGCCGAATGTTTTATTCATTACAGAGAGGACGCCGTATACGCGTTTGCTCTGTGCGCAAACAGAACCGATCGCGGATGTTGTGGAACGTACATTTTGATCTTGGCAGCCCTCTCTCTTTCTCTCTCTCCCTTCTCAAAGACGACCATGGAAGCTCAACTCCGCCTCTGCTTGGGTGCGCATACGTAAGCTTCCCAGTGCTCATCGACTTATCTGCGGTATTAGTCTTGCAGCTGTGTTTCTCCCCCCTGCTATCATACCAAGTTCACGTCGCATCCGCAAGGTTTTAATGAAGTATAGCAAAAAGCGAAAGAAATATAAAACCGCCACATTCACCCCTGCTATAGCTATAAACATAGTTTCGATTGTTTGAGTAGGAAGCAAACGGACACGTGCTCCATTTCCATGCAGCTTAGTATATATGTGCAATGTACGGTGAATGAGCAGCGACACTATACAGTACCCGTTGGGTTCATGAATAATCCGCTATCGCGCGCGTAATAGGTCTGATTGGCTCATTACAACGACCGTTTTCATTTCTACGTAGTCGCTCGGGCTCGTTATGGGAAATGGGAAGGCTATTTGCCCGCGCCCGCTATTCGCGTAACAACGAAGGAGCGATTCGACCATAGAGCTCCCTTTCGCCCGAACGATTGTTATTTGAAAACGAGCCCGCGCCTAGCCTTTCCCTGCGTGTATATTTTAGAACTTCGACGAGCACAGGAAGTCAATTAGCTAGCACGAGGATCAAACCACAAGAGTGTCCTTTGTGCACGGACAGGGGCTATACACAGGAAGGAAACAACACGGAAAGTCCTTGATGGGCAATGTGTTGTTTTGGGAGAAGAGGACGATGAGGTCCCTGCATATCAGCCAGCATACAACGCCTTTATTGTTCGGTCGCAGTATACAATGACATTGCGGGCTCACCAATTTACTGCCCGTGGCTGCAGAATGCGACAATGTAAGTGCACTGATAACACAATGTACTAGCTTTCAAAGGAGGCAAGACGTTCGGTACAGGGCGTCTCGAACCTATAACGAAGCCGCGCTTCGCCTAAGACTACGACTGCGTAAACGAGTTCATTCGTTAGTTTAGTGCGGGTAACGATGTAGCGTATTCTATCTGCCTGCACACGGTGCAGAAAAAGCTTTTACGTCGCCCCCCCCCCTCCCCCTTTCACACCAGCCCCTCCTTCTCATTATACAAGCACCTCAATAAAAGTCTATTTACCTAATACGGCGCCGTAACGATGCCGGTGTAGTGGATAAGAGAGCGACGCTTGCGTTAATACGTCGAGGCAGTGGTGGACTCCCCGCGGATCTAAGATATTTTCGCAAGGCTGCAGCTCGCAAGCAGCAATTAATCGAAACTGTCGAGGATGGAACGATGATAAACACCATAGAAGCAAATTTTTCCAATTGCATGCGGAAAGCTACCATGACATTTGTGAATGTAGCATGGTTGTGTATTCTGACAACGTCTCTCTTTCACGCCAATTTTCTCATTCCGCTTTAATGATGACGTTACTGAACGCACTATACAGCTCGTGAGCGCCTATACACCGAATATCTCATGCGCACACAGACGCACGCGCAAACTACGTACTCAAAACACGAACGCAGTGCAGGTTCTGTATTACGCCGCGGCACGTCGATTTAACCGCACAGCTAAGCACGCATTACGCAGTTGCTGTATAAGGCAGAACGTGGGGGAAAAAGAGGGACAGAGAAATGCGCTCTGAACGAAATAAACAAACAGCAGCGCGCAAGACAACTCGCCCCCACATCTCGACCAGCCACAAAAAGCTTTCAACGTTGACGGTAAGGAGAAAGATTCTTTTCCCTCTCAGCAAATGTGATTCTACAATTGAAAACGCTTCACGAATCCCAGCTCGCTTATAGCTCACTCGTGCTTACCGCTCCAAAAATAATATAACAACATGGACGAGAAAGAAGCAGAACGTAATAACACGAGTGGGCAGCCTGTACGAGAGGATGAGTGCCATAGCAGCACCAAATAAGAAACAACAGACTAAAATGAGTATATATGTATGAAAAAAAGGACAAGCATTCCGCTTCGCGTTTTTCCACTCTACGCCATCGCCTTTCCCACAAATGCTGCACTATTAATTCCCGTTTCAGGTCAAAATGCCTTCTTTTTTTATTTTTCTAAAGTGTATATTTTTTCTTACGTCGCTATAAAAAAAAAAGCACTTTCTGGCTCCCTTCGTTGTGCGTACTCACAGAAACGTTCAACGTCGACGCGCTGCGGCACGGTTATATTGTGGCGCTCTATAGCGGTGCTTCGCGGCCGCCGTGGCAGGAGAGTGAGATCGTCGAGGGACCTTCTTTTTGCCTTGCCGGCCTCTCGCACGAGCATTTCGACATTTATTATTATTTTTTTTCTTCAGCTCTCACTTATTCTCCGCCATCTTTCTTCTCCCGGTGTTGCCCACCGCTCAGCCCTGCCTTGCGTATTATTCTGAAGGGCGTTACTCCTCTCGCATGCACGTGTGGCGATGTGTTAAAAAAGCAAGCGATCTGTGTAAATGACGTTAGATTAGATTAGATTTAATGAGACTAAATAGATAGATAGATAGATAGATAGATAGATAGATAGATAGATAGATAGATAGATAGATAGATAGATAGATAGATAGATAGATAGATAGATAGATAGATAGATGAACAGACGTTTCTTATTTGGAAGAGCGAAAAAGCTTTCCTTGCTCGCCCCGGGTGGGAGATACTAGGAGGACTTAGAAGTTCCCACAAACAATAGCAACATGCTATATAACCGTCTTTGATTGCGGCTTCAGGGAAGTTGTCGTTAATACGGTGCTACGTCAAGACCCAAAAGGTACGGTCACGCGAGGGCAGGACACTGAGGCGCGTTGGTAATCATTGCGTGCTGCTACATAATCTGGTGTGCTGCACTGCTTCACCCAGCTTCACAGGTATACCAGCCTACAAGGGCGACCCGATCAGGTTAATAAATTGTCGTCACTTAGTTGTGGCGGCGTAACTAAGACAAATTGAGCGTAGCTGGCTTACTAAGCATGAAGCTAGCACGTTATCACAACAGATGAAGAAGAAGAAGACAATAACATAGAATATACAGACTACGGCCAAGACTGAGGTTGGTGCGTGCTGGAAACAATGGGTGGACGAGCGAAGATGATGCATGGTTGTGGACGGCGCACTGTGTAATACCTTCCGGAATGTGAAAAATGACCACGCATCATGAGCTGGTGTGCTCTGAAGTGGGAAGGATGATGAAACGAAGAAAAGGCGTGGATCAACGGCAGCGAGTAATTATAAGGTGGATTGCTTCCGTTCCTTTGAAAGAAAGAAAGAAAGAAAGAAAGAAAGAAAGAAAGAAAGAAAGAAAGAAAGAAAGAAAGAAAGAAAGAAAGAAAGAAAGAAAGAAAGAAAGAAAGGCACACAAGCAAGCAAGAAAAAAAAACACTGCTTGCTGCATGAACTAAATATGTACACAGTCTACTGCATGTATAAACGTATCTGGACTTGAGTTTGTCCGTAAAATTTCATCGCTGATAACGCAAGAAAAGGGACATAAGAAAGACAGACTGGAAAAGCGATGCTGTACTGTATATATCTGTGCTTGTAAACTTAAATTTATCACTGAGTGAGTGAGTGAGTGAGTGAGTGAGTGAGTGAGTGAGTGAGTGAGTGAGTGAGTGAGTGAGTGAGTGAGTGAGTGAGTGAGTGAGTGAGTGAGTGAGTGAAAAAGAGAGATACCCGACCAGATACGCGCAAATGCCGTTGATTGAAGAAAAAATCATGTAAAATGGCAAGCGTTCTTAGGCTTCCTATTAAATTACTGCGTCATTTTTTACCGCTACACCTCCTTTTCGGTAAGCACAAGAAGGAATCCGGAAAGAAGAGCGCTTATAGCCAGCGCACGCTTAATTAAATGAATGCAAAGGCCTGGTATTTCAACGACGCTTCTGTATAAGTACAGAAAGCGGTAACCGGCCTAGCGGGCGAAAAAAAAAAAATCTCCTGCCGCGAAAATGACCGTTAGAGCGTACAAACCCGTTCGTTTTGGAAATCCGATTGGCACGACGTAACGATAGAACGGGCACTTTACTTCGCCTAGAGATGTCGGAAACAGTTTCTAAGAGCAGTGTGTACGGCGTGAAGGGATAATTTAGGCGCTTCTTTACGCTCGATAGCTGGCCATCAGGCTTGAAGAGAAAGCTTAGAGTGTTATAGTGCTTCATGCTCGGTTGTACGGTGTTATATAGAGAAACGAATAGAAAGGAAGGACGGAAGAATGCTTGCGTTTTGTGCAAGCATTTCACCTTGGCTTCGAGTGGGAATTTCAGCTAGCTCCGATTGCGTAGGCTATTCTTAATTATCAGTTACGTCAATCACTGTGGAGAGTAGCCATACATAGTGCAGGTGATTATTTTTTTATTATAACTACAGGGGAATGATTATTTTGATTATAAGTACAGGGAAATGCCGAAGGAAGAAAGAAAGAAAGAAAGACGTAGAAGCGAAATATCGAAAATTTCTACACGTATTCATCCCCGTAGCATGACAATTCAAGAGGCAAATCACTGATGGAACATGCACTTCACTACTTGAGTGATCCCCTCATGTACCACTCGATTGAGGCTGCTTGTGAGTGCGAGCTTGGAAGAAAATGTGCATTGCTCGCTATCGTACATATGCTGTGTACAGTGTGCGAAAGCCAGTTTTCTCATTTACATTTTCGCATAAAAAAAAGAAACTATGAGAAGCTGTGCAGCACTGCATAGCGTGTGTGCTTTTACTCTACATTTTCCAGTAGTTGTTCCGTTCCATTAAAGAGAACGTGTTAATGTCGACCACTTCCAGCAGCTATATGGTTCGTTCCGTTTGTCAATGTGTTTGCGAAAGGGAAATGGAATGTGTGCAGCGCAGACAGTCTTACGTTTCCGCACTGAACAATACGCTATAGAACAGCCTATTTCGTGCCTTACACAAATGAAAAAAAAAAATGTTGTTGAAAGTTTCGTGGCCGGACATCGTGCACCAGGCATTTTCACACCCAAGTGATGCCGATGTCGGTGGAAGATTCGGACTATACCTCCTTGCTTATCTTTCGTGGTCTCCTACTCGAGAGCATGTCCGTTTAGATAAGAGCTTTTTAAACCAGCAAACTGCGGAATCCTAGCCGACAACCGCAAAAAAGCTTGTCCGAATTGGCACAGCAGAAACGACAGATAATAAAAACAACACACTATCGGACGCTTAAAATTGACGGCGAGCGTGCTAAAAAGAAAGAAAGAAAGAAAGAAAGAAAGAAAGAAAGAAAGAAAGAAAGAAAGAAAGAAAGAAAGAAAGAAAGAAAGAAAGGGAAGAACGAAATTGTCATTGTGCCAGGAGCCAAAGACGAAGGAAATGCGTAGACTGGGAAAGTTATCGAACTGTTACACATAGGATGCGGCTTATCTCCTCAACACCTTGAACGGCCATTTTATTGCACATTCCAGGGTGCAGGAAGAGAGCGGCTCCATGTTCCGGACGGTCGAAGACGATCGACAGCGCTTGCACGTCACTAACTGCCAGCACTCCTTGACACAAAGCAGAAGTAACACACCCCAAACAGCTGGAAAGGAAGGAGACGATAGAAAACGCCGACGTCAAAGCAGCCATGACGTTTGGACAGTAGCGGGATTTCTGCGGCACACGTTAGCTGCACACTGTCGACGAGCTCGAAGAGTGCAGCATCTCTCTTATCCCCGTTCAGACACTTAGCGATTTTATGTGTATATGTACTACTGCCGTCTTCTCGAAGTCCGATATCCGAGTGTGTATACAGAGAGAAGCGCACGAACTGCTTCGCCACATAGAAACATATCATCTTTCCGTATCGTCCCTGAGGTAAAAAGAACCGTTCCGCGACCGCTGGTTCGACGGGGATCCGCAGCGCTAACGGCAGCTGTCACTGGATCTCGGGACTCGAAGCCCGATGGCCATCCTCTAGCCATCTTTCGCAGCCTGCGCGTTGTTGTGGTGGGGTTCTCTGCCTCCATCTGACGATACATTGAGAACGGCGATATCCGCTAGCTAGGAAAATAAGAAAGGAAGGAAAGGGCGAGAAGGATACGACGAAGTGTGCTTGTTCGACGCACGACACACTGTATACCGACGACATGGCGCACAAATACACACGCACTCTACGGCCACTCCAAGAATTGCGGAATAAGGCCAATATAAAGTCGAAAAAAATCGAAACGGTGATTCGAGCCCAATACTGCTAAACAAACAATAAAAATACAAAGCAAGGCAAGCTCTAAATTGTACGCACGTTACATTCGGAGGCGCCACAGTTACGAAACTGTTAGGGAGACTTATTAAATCGATCTCTCTCGTCATTTTACTATACCAGTTTTGACATAACTCTTCCGGAGCGCGTTGCTTTTAGAAACGTAAGAGAAAGGATATGAGCGTGAACGTGGCAACAACTTCATACTTATATTATACGGCCGACAACGCAAGATACGGCAAGCATGTGTCCTTCATATACGTATACTGCGGTTGACAGTAACGGTAAATGTCTCGGTTTAATCTATAGACGTTCCGTTTGCCGTGCTTGCGGATTCGCTTAGAAACGCTTGCAGCGAATACCGAAAATGAAAATAAAAGAGAAGATACGTCTATATTATATAGAATGATGGAAACACGTTTCCATCAGGGATTCCCACGGGATTGCGGTTTTCTGCAAACGCAAGCAAAACAGGCAAGGCGTACGTGACATACTACTTGCTTGCATGGCTCGCGCGGCACGACAGACATGTCACCACCCATCTGATTTCGGGAATATACAGTCGAATCGACGCCAACCCGCAGGGCGGTATGAAACACATGCGTAAACGCAAAGAAAAAAAAAAAGACGTTACGTTTCTTACAAGCGACGTTTCCTTACAGGTTGATGTCTGTTTACGTCCCAACCCCTCTTTTTTTCTTGCTCTTTTCCGTCGGCGCGCTGTCACGAATGCTGAAAACCGTGCGGCGTGAAATTGCTAACGACAGGATTCAGATGCCGACGACGGGCAAGGATGCGACAGGCACGTCGAAAAATGAAGCTTTCTGGCCGGAGGCAGCAATACGTTGTTCATCCATCACAGATATTTTACGTTAGCTGCTTTTGTTGTCGCTGCTGCTCTTCCTGGTCGTAGACTAAGCGATGTTGGCGGTTGAATTGTCCGTAAGCTCAGCCTTCCAAAGAAAGCAGAGGAAAACGAGATGAAAAGCTCTAGTTATTTATGGTTCTTCCGCTGTATGCTTTACAAAACGTGATTGATTGATTTGTGGGGTCTAACGTTCCAAAACCATCTCTGATTATGAGAGACGCCGTAGTGGAGCGTCTCGGGAAATTTTGACCACCTGGGGTTCTTTAACGTGCACTGACATCGCGCAGAACACGGGTCATCAACATTTCGCCTCCATCGAAATGCAGCCGCCGCGGCCGGGATTCGATCCCGCGACCTTCCGATCAGCAGCCGAGTGCCATAACGACTAGAACACCATGGCGGGGCGCCTTTAGAAAACTTTGAAATACCAGAACGCACGAGCGTTGAAAAGGAAATAACATCAAAGCATATCCTGCAGGCAAGATTCGCGACGTGAGATGTTGCTGTGCTTTGTATACAGAGGAAATTTTTCACGCTCGCAGAGCGATCATTGTCGAGGGGGGTGTGGAATGGAACGGACAACTCCGTTAATTCGGCTTATCTTTGCATGCGTTTGCCGCTGGTGTTGGATCACAATTAGTCGTGACGTCATCAAACTCTCAGTTACTGTGCTGGTCGCTCCGACAAGTGTTAACTGTGGTGAATATTACGTACGCTTGCTCTAATCGCAGGTGCAAGAGTAAAATAACCTGGACCCGTGTCCACAAAAAACAACCTAGGCTAAAAATGTTCGCTAGAGAATGTTTCAACCGGACCTGACGTTGAACACATCATTTGCGAAGCCTGCTGACCTATGGGTAAAATCGCCTGCGACACAGAAGGCTTGTGAATTCGGATCACAGGCAGACATAGAGAGAGAGAGAGAGAGAGAGAGAGAGAGAGAGAGAGAGAGAGAGAGAGAGAGAGAGAGAGAGAGAGGGGGAGATTCGGGTATTAGAAGGATTTACGTTTCCTCGTAATTTTCCTGAATGTGAGCTTAAGTTGATCATCATAAGCCGAACTTTTTAAATGTCCGCTGCATAAGGAAGGCCTGCCAGATGTATGTAAATAGTAAAATAGTATAATAATTACTTCACAATTTGTCGATACAGAGTGCGATACACAGTTTGTGTTATAAGGGGGAAAAATGGCTGTTCTTTTACGAGTGCGAAACACTAAACCTAGAAATGCTTAGCAGCGCGATGAAACTCCTTCGACGGTGTAAAGACATGCGCGTCAATATCTGCAGCTCCTGATGTAAAGAGCATCAAGCGTGCCCATGGAACTGTTATCGCTACAAAAGTACAAGGACGAACGAATACGACAGAGAGTGGGAGCTGCTTTCTCCGAGGCATGGATGAGGCTAACGTATATGTATAAAGCCCACGTAATGTCGTTGCGAAAACTCTATCCGGCGTTGCAAGCTAACGCCCTCTAGAGCTCTTTGATGAGAAACAACAGACGACAGCAGATATAACCGGAGTCGATACGACAGGAAAAAAAAAGAAAAAAAACAAACAGAAGAAACGAATGCCTCGACGTTTTCTCGGTCAGGAACCCAAAATAACGCGGCTTTCGCTCCACAGGGGATTTAGTGCTAGCGAACTCGATGTATATATGTCCATGTATATATGAGTCCATGTAGATATGACGTATACTGAAGTCGGTTTCGCTCATGCGTGTGGTAGGGCAAACCAATTTCAAGCTGCACATATCGTTTTGTACGTACTACGCTATAAGTTACTTCTTTAATACAGGCACGGGAAACCGAATCGAAATTTCCCCGAATGAGGACAAATTAGGAACGAAGAGGTCTGCATCAACGAAGAGGTGCACTTAAAGGGGTCGATCGGGATGGGTGGAAAGCGGAAGTCTACAAAGGTTTATCCGATTATGCGAGCGCCATCTGTGTGCTCAGGTCCCGCTGCGCGTTTCTGCGGGCATGGGAAAATGGGGTTAAGATATTTCTGTTCCGCGGCTTTACAAAGTTAAGCGCAACTGAATCGAACATGTGCGCAACCAGCAGCGCAAGCCCAACGCGAGCTGAATTGGGAGGCAGGTGATCGCGAGGTTCTCTTAGTTTCTTTCGACTGAATATTCGCACAGAAGCGACCCAGACCACATTGGCTTCGAATCATTTTAGAACTTCGAAGTTTGAAGAATTGTGTTCTGCGGCTGAAAAAAAAAACAAAAAAAAAACAAGTTGCTCAGTTCGGCAAGCGATGGAGACGGGCGGATAACGGCATTAAAGGACTTCGTCTCTCAGAATTTGCTGACGAGGTTATCGAACATATGAAATGATACAGTTAAGGTGAAAGAAATAAGCTTGTCTGCCATAAAGACGTAACAGGAATATGCCTCAGGACGGAAAGGTGAAGTGCATGTGAAGGAAAGCGACCGAGGAGAAAAGACCTTGCGACGTTAATATATGGCGAAACGAGAGCTAAGCCTGGTGTCGTTCAGGGATCATGAGTTATTCGCTAAAGAATTAGGAAGCAGTCTTGAAGGTACCGGATGCGAACACGTGGGCTTACGTACGTGCTCATACCTGGGTGTTTTATGACCGAAGTAATCCGTGGAAGAGTAGCAAAGTTACAGCCGCTTAAAATATGGCCTGGATCCGTCTCCAAATGTGCAGCAGTGGTGGCTATATGGCGCAACTACTTTCTCTCACACACACACGCACACACAAACTTCTACCGTTCGACTCTAGACATGAATGAGTAGACATTTGGTGCTGTTACTCAGATACGTGTGCAGGCACACTGTTTCGTGTGATTTTTTTCTTACTTGCGAGCACATTCAGTCGAATCGACGTCCAAATTCCTGTACAGCCTGCCATACACTTTTGATTTCGCTAAATATTTCATAGAAAAGAGAGTCCTAACGAAATAGCACGTAAAGCGGCATATTTATATAGCTGACGCGGCCAGCGTCATGGACAGCGCCTTATTATGCGTGAACAGGGCTGGCTTTCCGAAGGCGTGCAAGAAATGAGTGGGCGTTTTCTATGAGCAAGCGTGCGAAATAAGACGTCGGCCGATATTTATAATTCATAAGTCCTAGATAGAGCACATCGCATGCTGTTCCTTTATCCTCAAATATATGCCGAAGCACGCTGGAAACAGATTACGAATTCACGATGCACCACATTTGGGAATTGCGCAACGACTGCTGAACTGCCGTGAAAGGCTGGAATTCTACTGCCAGCTGAAAACATCCTTTTTTTTTTTTAATTTAGAGAGGTAAGCAACTCGCAATTCAGGAACAACATTTATTATTCAATCGATAATCCTCTACCGTATATCTCATAGTTTGTAAGGATGGTATATACTGCGACCATGGCACGATTATAAGGTGAAAGTTTTAGGCGTCTCATGAAGCGATGACCATTAGGAAAAAACGCGCCGGCGACACGAATGAAGCTGCCTAAAAATGTATAAAAATGCTTTTTTACCTGGATCGCGTTGGGCGCATACCCCCTTGGAGCGGTGACCTTGAGGATCATGTTCGGCGCATACCCTCTTGGAGCGATGACCTTGACGATCATGTTCGGTGCACACCCGCATACCCCAGCCATGGATACGGCGGGTATGCGCTACGCGTGATTTTGTGCGAAGCGAGAACCTGCTATAAGCGCCTGTTATTGCATTAAAAACGCATAGGCTTAACGCATTACCAAATGTGCAGCAGCTTTTCAGCTTTAGGTATTGCAGAGCTGCTAATAGTGTATTATAGCAACGCATACATCTCCTAGACGCAACACACATTTAAAGAAGCTGTGCTATATGGCGGTTTAAACAGGTCCCTGGTGCAAGAATTTTCTCTACTATAAGAAGCTCGTCACACAGTTGCCCTAAATGTGTACACGAAGAGCAAGCTTCTTCATGTTTGCATGATGGGCATTGACACACGAACTGTTTCGAAGTTTATTCCAATGCCTCCTTTAAAAAGGAGGCGTTGGTTTCTTCTATGTCACGTGTGTGTGTGTGTGGCAATAAGAACTGTCCACAATTCCAACAATACAGAGAAAAAGGCAAGAAAGCCAGCGTCATTAATGGTCAGAAAGATTCAGAGAACGAATATGAAGTAGTAGTACATACGCACCACATAGCTACGTCGCTACCCACAGAAGCCATTCAAGAGCCGAGTAAACAACCTTTTAGGACCGGGCTTCAGGGCCGTTCTCTCGAGCGAGTCTTGAAAAACAAGCTGCGCCGTTTCTTCGCACGCGCCGGCGCTTGTTAACGTGCTGACTCTGCAGCATCCGTCATTTTGTTTTAAAACCTATAGCTGTTTATTTTTCGAGCGCGCCGCTGTTTACTCTGGTGCGCAGACGTCCGTGTTCCAACAATAAATCGAGTTTCTCTCTCTCTCTTTCGCTTTGCTTCGCTCTGAAAACGTGCCCGAACACCGCCGGTGTCCCATGGTGACAACTCTTATCGGCCCCGGACTTTCCGGGCACTTTTTTTTCTTGCTCTTTCAGTTGTTTAACGCAGAGTGCGAACAGAGGCAGTCGTAAATGGAACAAAAAATAAAACAATCGAGAAATAAGGGAGCCATTCCCACTTGCTTTGTGTTGGACGAGGGTGGAGGGCAGATCAGAAAGAGGAGTGAGCAGAGAGAGAGAGAGAAAGAGAGTGGCGGGCAGGAAGAGCTTGGTGTATGTGGACACAAATAAAAGTGGAGAGGGAGAGCAAGGTGTGCTTCAACTGGTGTGCTGTTAATTTAGAAATTTGCCGACCAACAGTCGGAACTGCAGTTTCAACTGCGCAAGGTTCACCGATATGAGCGTTCACACCGCACATTAACACATTGGCCTTAAGATGTTGACGTTGCTTTTATAGTGGCCGTGCGTGCGTCACCCAGCGTGCACTCGTCACAGTATACATATTCCGACCACAGGAACACAGAAGGAATGGGCCTGTGGGTTCAGAAGTAATGCCTCCGGCGATGACACCTACCGGACCCACAGTGATTATCGTATCGAAAGTGGCGTAATAACGCGGCAACGCGAGGTGGAGAAATACACAGCGCCGGCGTCGAACTATACGCCACAGTTAGGTTTATACACAGACTTCCCGACTTGTACGGCGTCTCTTTCTTCTTTCTTTTCTTTATTTCTTTCTTTTCTTTATTTATTTCTTTCTTTCTTTCTTCTTTCTTTCTTTCTTTCTCGTTCAATATAATTCAACACGCCCAGTGTCGGACGCTAGTTCACCGCGCAAAATTCGCACATTCATATTGCGTGAAATGAATGTTTTGACAAAACGTTAGACAAGATGGGACTGAAGAATCCACTACGAACAAACTCTCCGGTTGTACGACGCTACTGTAAAACAAGACGGGAACACATGTTCGCGTTCTGCATTCGTATCTTAAGGAACACATAATCAACGCCGAATGCGGACGCGAGAGTAGGGCATCGTGGAGGGTGACAACAGGAAGGGAGTAAAAAAAAGAAAAGCCGGCAGGCGCTGAGAAGGGGTTTCTCAACATAAAGACGGCGAAAAATATTACGGTTGGCGAGCTAGTTAAAAGGTCACTTCCTCGTTCTTACCATTACATACTTGAAAGGAAAGGAGAGGGAAAAAGCAAAAAAAAAAAAAAAAAGAAACGCGAGACGACAAAGTCAAAATAACGAGCTCCCGTTATCCGCTGCATACACTTTCCGAAACGAAAGAACAAAAGAGGGTTCGCGCGTCGTTTCTACCGCGGCTCTAATGAAAAGTGTCAAACGGGAGGGCACGTAGTACATATACCGAGCGAGCCGAGTGCTCTAACTTCGTATTCGCCGTAAAACGAAAGAGGAGCTGAGGAAACAAGGACGCCATAACTCTTTGAGAGGTTCTTCAAAGAAGAGATGAAGAAAGCCGGAGACTGCATGACTTCCGTCTCTCTTCACACACGCTCGCACCTCGGTCGGCCCATCATTTTTTTTGGGGGGGGGGGGGGACACATTTCCTACGCGATAACCACGTTGTTCGCGAGTCCTTCTGCGACGCTCTCGTCTTGGCGATGACGGAAGCGAGGCCCTTCCCAGGATCCGCCAGCCTGGTCTCTCTATTTTTTTTTCAGGATTGCAAGGTGTATACTAAAGGCACGCAAAAATGAATTTCGCCGTTGCTGAAGAACTATACCAGCGAAGCACGCAGGGTCAAAAAGAGTGGACACGCCGAACTCGGGCTCGGTTTCTTTCTTTTTCTTTTTCTTTTCTCGTTTTGCGAGTCCGAATTTTCTTTATGCCCCAGGGGTATAGTTCTGGAGCACAGTTCTTTCTCTTTTTTTTTTTTTTCCTATTCTAGTACTCGTACTAACCCTTTCTGCCGTCTTTGCTTTCTCGCGGTCCACACCAGCGGTTTAGACAACTCTGCAGTTTCGCGAAGTGTGCTTGCGTAGTGTCCACAAAAGACGAAACAAAACAGACATCAAGTCGGGTCAACAAGAAACGTATACGAAAAGCACGGACAGGGGAAACTATACGTGGGTGGACAGCGGCCATGCTTGCCTGGGCAAAGGGTCGAGCGCAAAAGCGAACTTTCGTGTCGCGGCCTTGGCGATGGAGGACGCGGCCTGTTGCCTCTCCAGAGAATGCTCGCCTGCCGCACTATAGCTTACTGGTCAGGGTAAATGTTGTTGCGCTTCGATGGGAATTTACGTCCTGGAACAAAGGCGCCAGGAGGGCCGCTAACTTGTCCTCACAATGTACAATGCAGCTCGTTGAAACCCGAGTATATAATGTTCTGGACGAACTTCCCAAAGAGTGGAGTAAACAGAGCATTAACGGTCCATTGGACGCTCCTATTCTGCAGCGCTTTCAGCTTCCGTTTACCGCATGGCCCATTCCATTCTCTTCATTTCTTTTTTCATTTTGCACCAACTTCTTTATCATCCTCGACCTCCATGGCGTCATTCGTCGGTGACGTGTGAACAGGAAGAAGTTAATGCCCGTGAAACAGAAACGATAATCCCCGGGTCTACATTCACTCCGTCTTGCGAGTATTAGCGTGAGAACAGAATCGTGCGCGTTTTACCCCTTTTATTCTGTCGCCATCGCCTGCTATACGAAAAGTCTGACGTCTGCGTACCGTCATCCGTAAGCCTCCAAGTCTGTGCAAGCCTTTCTGTACGATGTTGCTTTTCGATCCCTGCATCCGTTGAGACCAGAGAGGCGAGATAATGTTGGACCCTTTATACCCTACGTCTCTCATATTTCTTTTTATACTCCAATAAGCGCTGTTTTTTTGTATTTTTTTCTTTTTGCGCCAAGAGCGTCACAATCTCTCTCGACGCTCTTAACGTATAAGCTTCTGTCGTACATGTAGCGTGCCATCGTCAGTCGCAAGATACGCGTAAATATATAAACATGGAAACAGAATTCAAAGCTGAGAACCTGCCCTAAAGAAATTATAGAAAGGATCGGATCAGAGACGAAGAATTCGTGCTAGATAAGCCCCTCTCAGGAAATCTCTGTCGCAATCATGAATCATTCAGAGGCGCATTCCGTGATTGCCTTCTGCTCACAAAGCTTCGAGAGAACCTTCGGTAACTCAGAATGAGAGAGCACTACAAAACAGAGAAAACAGCAAACAAAGATAAGGCTAAAGGTGAAGAAATTTCAGACACCCCGAGAACGACGCCCTGAGTAGATTTTCTGAATGCAGATGCCGAACGTACTGATATGCCGAAATTTCGGCGCCTAGACAAAGAAACGCACTTCCAGTCTCCGCTATCCTTACAAACTATACTAGAAAGTAAAAGAGGTAAACAAGCAAAAGAAAAAGAAATCGGGCAATCGTATTCAGATGAACAGTCTTATACTGAGCGAATGGAACGAACGTGCGGGTGGATTCTTCTTCCTATACTTCTCTTGCCTTTATTCACTGACGCAACTGACAGGACAATCTTCGCTCTCTCGTAGGTCGCTTACGCAGTCGTCAGCCTATGCTTAGTTGCACGCTCGAGGATTATCCGGGTAATCAACGCGTTCCGGTTGATGAACTTCCTTCGAAATCGTCGCGCTCCACGGCGGCCCTCTCTTCGCATTCTCGCAAGGAGTCTTTCGCACGTCGACGTAATCGCTCTCCGCGTTTTTCGCACACTCCCAATGGTCATTTTGTATGTATCTGGGACGCGGGAAACTGCGGCCCTGAGCTTCTTTCTCCTCGCGCAGCGCCTAAGGGATTTCGAGGGAGCGACTCCTCTGATCCCTCTGGGAACTGGAATGGAGACGTGGCACAAAAACTGAGAGATTGAACAAAACTGGACACAGGAGGAAGAAAAAAAAATAATAGGGGGGAGGGCGGGATTTTAAGCTTAAATGAGCCAGACGTACGCATTCCCTTCATTTGGATCAATATACCCAGAATACAGGGCGCCTCATTTTGAGAGAGAGCAAGAAAGAGAAATAAGGCCAATTTTCTCGCTCAGTCAGTCTTAATCCTTAGAATGACTCAAGAGTCTCCGGAGTGCATCTTGAGAAATTATTGATATCTGCTCAGACCGAACCGAGGACGGCGGACAATGAGAGACGGCGCGGCAAGTCCAGAACTACAGTTCTCTAGAACTGTCTCGTTTCTGTCACGTTTTTCTGCCTTGACCTCTCGCATAAATAAATATAGCATCGATTTCTCCATCGCGTCTAGTTGCTGGACCCAATAAAGCTGTTTCACTCACTCACTGACTAAGGAAAGAAAAGGACACGTTGATCATCCAAGTTCCCGATACACTTTACAATGCAACATTTCTTCAACCGTGCAACGGTTGCAGTCTTATAGCGTATCTTGCTGTGCAAAATAAGTCGAGACGCTGACAAGTTAGCCGCTATATGACATAAATTATTCAATTCTCATTATTACTTACACCCACGGCTCGCACTGGAAACCAAAAGAGCTCACGCGAAGTTCAGCACGTGTTAGAAGCCTACTGGGGATTAAAAATTATTCGGAGCCACCTGCCACGACGTTTTGAATGAGCCTCGTGGTTCGGGGGATGTTAGGCCGAATAAATAAATAAATAAATAAATAAATAAATAAATAAATAAATAACGAAGATGTTCCTTGGCACCCTTACGAGATTTTACTTGTAAGAGTGCCAAGGATAGATAGATAGATAGATAGATAGATAGATAGATAGATAGATAGATAGATAGATAGATAGATAGATAGATAGATAGATAGATAGATACTAAATTTCATTGCGGTCCGGAAGAATCTTTACGCCGTTGTCAAGTAAAATATTTACGCATGTAGAATAATTTGCTTGCGTAAATTTTATGAACACTACGTGTATTGTGTACCTGACGTAAGGACTGCTTGAAAAAATGGCATTTTTGTGTTCCGCGCTTTCAGGAGTGTGTGTGTGTGTGTGTGTGTGTGTGTGTGTGTGTGTGTGTGTGTGTGTGTGTGTGTGTGTGTGTGTGTGTGTGTGTGTGTGTGTGTGTGTGTGTGTGTGTGATGGAACTTGTACGTGACTGTCTTCATTGCGTCTTTTCATGCTTATATTGTTGTAGGCTCACAGGGATGGTAGCTCAGGCAACGCGTATGCGTACTTATGGAGAAACTGGCAGCATTCTAATGATACATAACGAGGCATTAGAACAGCCGCCAGTCATGTAGCTTACCTTCCCGTGTATGTGTAATAATTAAACAACAAAAGGCACTGTGGTGTCTTGCGATTAAACACAAAGACGAATGCTACGTCGTTTTCCTTTGTTTCTTTTTCCATTGTAGACATACCAATAGGAACAAATATATAGAACGAGCCCGAGCCCGGTTATTGGCCGAGCAACTATTGGGCAAACGATACGTCTTGAAAAAGAAATAGGGCTAATAACGTTCGACCGCGCAGAGTTTTCGCAGCGTATATCAGCATGGACACGCCTTACCTTTCCCCAATCAGTCTGCTGCAAGCAGTCCCGAGGGGATAAGGTTACCCCAACGAATGCTAAGGAAATTGCATCGAATCGCATTACGCTTGGAGCAGGCTTTCGACAGAATCTCAACAACAACACGTGAACAGAGAAAGGAGACGATGCTTGGCATAAACAAAACAGCTCCCCCGGCTTCGTCGTGGCGTACTTAGTTCGAAGAGCGGTCTTTTCTTTTTTATCCTTTCTTAGTTCTACGAGTATAAGCGCGTAGTGACGTACTCATTTTACAACAAGAACCAAAGAGAGTTAGGACAATTTTGTATTTGTTTATGGGCTGGTTTTAGACTGCAGCGGATATCAGTTTACCAGTACTTTTCTCTCCCGCCTCTGCTTAGTGTTGTTGTTTGTCTACGTGCTCATCCGTCAGTTTGTTTGATGGTAACTAAAACTCAGAGCTTACACATGGGACGAACAAAAAGCTTGACGAAGTGAGCGTTCTTGTGTTCAAATTCGTAATTCGTGTCGCGTATGAGCGCTTAGTTCTATTTACCCCACAACCATATAAAGCTAGCTCACTTTAGATTTCGAATTCCTCCATCTTATGCACTGTTATTGTTATTATTACACCGCTACTACATACTACCGCGGCGCTACCGTTACCATGAGTTTCTTTAGCTGCGTTATTAGGACTGCCTTCTCCTTCGGAGTCAACGTATCCTACAAGGGGGTCGGAACGCGAAAGGAAGACCTCCGAAGCTGCATGCCCTGCGGTGCCGCATGACTCCGGCCTCCTTGCCTCGCGGTCGAGCTCGGCACGAGATAATAATATACGGGCTAGAGTGCTGCCACCGCTGCACGCGCGGTACGGCCGGGAACCGCAGCGGGGCGTTCTTTCGTTTAATTTCCGTTGGCGCAATTTCCGACCGCACGGGACCACGGACCATCCATCTTAGCCCGGTTCGCCGAAGCCGCTGCTGTTACGCGATGTCTCGCTACTTACACACACACACAGCGGCACACGTGGGCTCAAGAGCGTGCTTCTATACGCGTTAATAGGCACTCTGCGCAGCGCTTTATAGACCATACGCTCTGGGCCCGCTCGGCTCAGGCGAGCACCTCTCCGAGAGTTGGAAAAGTGTGTACAGACTGTTTGTTCTGCGTTGACGCGTACTGAGTGTGTGTGTGCCGCGTCCGGGGGAGGAACGAGGGTTTGCGTGCGTGGATTGGTTGTTTCAGTGGGCTTAGTGAATGCTGCGCAGCAAAGTTGGCTAGGGAGGCGTGCCGGAAATTAGCTACTCATCGAGTCTCTGTTGCGCAACTCATTTAGGCAGTGTCATGTGCTCGAACAATGTCGCTGCTTCCGGAACTGACAGGCATCACGGTGCCCCTTGGTTCTCTGTCCAGGACTAACGGTTTTTGTTTTCGGTGGATTTCGTTATGTGGTTTGTACGCTGCCAAGCAAACGTTCGAATAGAGCACGGTCGTACGTGTACGGATCGCCAACTGACACATTTTATTTATAAGCCTTCCTCGCGTTGAAAACGGCGACCCAGCGTGACATTTCCAGTTTCAAAAAGCTGAAACGGGATTACGAACTAAGTACTGCATTACTCCCTGCTCATCGTAACGCCGGGCAGGAACAATAGGTATGATAAGATCGTCGACAGGCGTGCTACGTGCCGCATTGGGCGTTATATGACGTACTGCTGACGGCGAGCTAATTTAACGTGATTATAGAACATCGCATAGAATTATGGCAAACAGGATACAAGAAAATCCTCTCATACTTTCCAATGCACTGTTCCTTCCTGATTTTCTAGAATGCCTTTGTACACGTCATGTAAAAGCAGCTCCCTATACAGAACTAAATGTTGGATACCTTTTCGTAAAGAAACTCTCATATCTTCATCAAACAATAAGAGTACGCTTACTGACATTGTACATATGGAAAAATAATAATAATAATAATAATAATAATAATAATAATAATAATAATAATAATAATAATAATAATAATAATAATAATAATAATAATAATAAACACTGACCCCTGCCCATAGTCTATTAAAGATGTTCTACGTTTCTACATCGTTGTCAAAGTGACCGCACGCCGTTTGTGGACGTGCCAGGAATTGCGCCCTTGAAGACAGGGAACGTGATAGCAAGAATCCCGCCTTCTCTACTGCTGCCTCGATTTAGGCAGTGGCATCGAAAACAACAAAACACGGAGGCGCGCACGGAGAAAGCGTGGAGCTGGCATGATCACCCACGCACCCCTGCGTACCGTAAGTTTGTCGACACCCATCAACGCATACGAAAAAATAAATAAGTAAAAAAAAAAACAAGGAACAAAACTGGTCTCCGGGGCACCGTATGCACTGAGACCACTGCAGCAGCAGGACAGAACGCATCAAGACGCGCCACTTACAAAACCTAAACAACCCACAGCAGCTGCTCCGGCCTCGAACAGCGCCGTAGGCTTATCTGAGAAAGAAGGAGAAAAAAAGTAACAATACTAAAACAAGGAAAGAAGAAAGCAAACAAAACTGCCTGCACTTGTTCTCACCGCAAGGAATTCCTTCCACTCCTGCCTCGCCCTCATGTATACTCGTCTTCCCTTGTGGATATTTCGTTATCAAGATCTAGTTTCCCTCGCTGTTTTCCCGTAGCGTTATATACGGCAACGCTATGCGCATTCTGTACGTTTGTGTTCAAACTTCCAATGCATGCGCATTTGCGGTGCCGGTCTCCTGTAGAAACGTTTCGAGACGAGACGGCCGCCTACGGGAGTCGAAAGCCGTCTGAAAGGCAGCCCGTTATTCTTCTTTCTCTTGCTTCCTTTTTCTTTTTGTTTCCACTCGGTTCTCTGTGCACGGCAGATGGCGTTCTCGCGATAGATTTTCGAAAAGGAAGAGGACAAACACGCAGAAAAAAAATAAGAAGAGCTAACAAAACCCTTTCGCGATCGAAGACTGTTGTTTTTTTCTTTCGGGCCGTAGTGTGAGCCCCGACGGCAAACAGTGCCGCGATATACGGTATCGCCTCTGGCACGGCAGGCAGGCAGGCAGGCAGTGGTGCTGCGTGAAAGGAGAGCGGCGGTGAGTCGTCATTTACATCACAAATGCAGTTCGCCGGTTTCCATACGGATATCAGCCCGCGGCCACGCCAAGCAGCAACACCAGCCGCCGACACCGCCAACACCACCGCCACCAATGGCGACGAGGATGTCGCCAGAAGCAAGTAATGCGCGCACTCCCTTCACGGCCGAGATCTCGCACCGGTACACGCAGACTTTTGAATTGTACCAGCGGCCGGAAGAAAGGGGTTTGGGAAATAGGTCGAAAGATGGTGCGGGGAGGGGGGAGGCGATAAAATTCAGCAGCGACACGGTTGACCGGAGGAGCGAAACCTCTTGGCAGTTTTCGACGCCGATTCCTCATCACAAGTCCACGAATAGAAAACTGAGGGAGGGAGAGAGGGTAGACGCATAACTCAGGTAACTCTTTCGTACGCTCTTTTGCTTTTTTTACCTTACCTTTCCTTTCTTTTCATTTTTATTTTATTTTTTCGTTCGATTCGCTTCCCGAGCGCCGGCTGAAAAACAAGCCCGCCCGCTGCCCTCGGAATTCGTCATGAGCGGGGCGCCTCAACCTCCTCGCGTCATCGGGCGCCGAGGCTGACACAGAATGCCAATCGCGTTGTGCGTGCCTGAATAAGTTTTGAATCAATTACGGGAGTTTCGCGAAAGTGTACACACGAGAGTGCGAAGGAAGAAGAAGATGAAGAAACAGAAAGTGAAAGACACGCCTGTGTTGCGCAGGCGGAGGCGCAATGCGACTATTGCTCTTTTTTCAGATAGGAAGCGGGTGGAGAGAGAGCTAGAGAGATAAGAAAAGCAAATAAATAGATAAATAAAACAAACAAACAAACACAGAAATTAGGCGGCGTGGTGCGTTCGAAGTAGACGAGCGTTATCTATACACGTGTCTCGTCTGATCGAATCCCGCAAACACCGGCGTGTATAAGAACGCAGAGACGTGCTGTGCGAATGGAGGTCATCTGCTGGCTGCGGGCGTTTCCCGTGTTTCTGCGAATATGTGACACTGTAGCGCTCATTCCCGGTTAGTGTTTACATAACATGTTTTCTCTTTCGCGCCCGTTTCGGTTGCACGACCCTGTCTAGGCTGAACAGTGTGTTCTTGGCTTCACGTCGTTCGCTACGCTACGCCCAATGACGTCTTATTTTATGGAATTGGGAAAGGCGGATCGATGTGCTAGCAAGACAAGTCGGTTACGTGCGATGCGCGAAGCTAGCGTTTGAGAGCTATTTGTGATTACGCTACAAACAAGTACGTCGGTCAGTACATGAGATAATGAAAAGAATAATGACACAGCGAAGAACAACGAAACTACTGCAACTTATTCTAAATTTAGGTAATCGATCTGACTTCAGGCAGACAGTCGTGTATAATCGTCTATCTTTCCCAAATGCTGTCTTTTCCTTGTAGTACATTTTTCTCTCCTTCTTCCTCTAATTGTCATTGATAAAAAGCATTATTTCAAACTTATGGCAACCCAACGTAACGTGATCAAATACTAATGTCCACTTAACCAAAGTAGCGGAGTAAATCAGGGGTGCTCGCGAGTGTGTGATGAACGCAGACGCTGTTGCGGCATTCCTTTGCTCGATGATCGCGGGGAAGCTCTGAAAGGTTCTGTGTTTAAATCGCAGACACGATAAAAATTCTTTCGAGTTCTACAAGATACATCATGAGTGGGCTGTATGCAACACAAAAGCTAATGTATACCAGACTCGCCGCCATTTCGCACACTCAGCCTCGGTGAATCTCATACAGCGACCACTAGAACGACACTCACTAAGCAGGCTAGCAAACTTTCCTGCCGTACCTGGGTTTATATTCAGCTGAACCACATTTACGGTCAAGACAAAGCTTACGTCGCTAATCCCCGAGCTAAAGAAGTCGGACTCTAAGAAGGCCGTTTTCACGTATTGTGAAAGCGTCTCAGCAACGGGAAAGGTGGTGCAGCATGCGTAACGTCCACGCGCGCGAATATTTATGTCCTTGTAAGAGACCCCCCGCTACTTAAATTATTCCAAAGCTGCTACTCAAACGTACCGTATCTTTTCTTGAGCGCAAGGTTCTAGGCGGCGTAAAGATTTCGACATTTCTCTTGGCTCTCCCAGCAACGTACCCTACAAAGCCGGCGGTGGGCTCTCCCGCCAGACAGCTAAGTCATGCAGACATCCCCGCTTTGCAGGGGCCGTAATTGCCTTCTCTGGGGAGCAGCACACGCGTGGAAGGGAAGGGATAAACGCGCGATTTCGGGGCGCTCTTTGAGGCCGGCCGCGCTGGTGGTGGTTCTTGCGTTGAGCGCGTGAGAGGTTTTAATGACGCGTGCCGCCGGGTGTGCATTGTGCGACGGCCTAACTTTTCCACCGCTTCGTGGACAGGGGACGACGTCGCTGCAGAGCGTACACCGGGATCCCCGTCGCTTGGCTGCATATTTCCGTTCCGTATATCTCGTGCGGCCAGCCGCCGTACGACTGTTTCAACCCTTCTCATTTGCGGAGAGACGCTTTTCTTTCTTTCTTTCTTTCTTTCTTTCTTTCTTTCTTTCTTTCTTTCTTTCTTTCTTTCTTTCTTTCTTTCTTTCTTTCTTTCTTTCTTTCCAGCTACGCTTCATTTTTATTCCTACCCCGCCTCTTTTCTTCATTTTACTTTTTACTACCTTGTTATTTTACGCTTGAAAGTCATCAGCAATGTTCTGTTGGGCAATTTCGATTTCTTCTTTTCTTTCTTTCACGGTCACTTTTCTGGTATTTCAATGAAGCACATTTTCTACGTTTTCCACTGCCGTAGCGGGAAGAGTGACGAACGTCTCGGTTCGTTATTTCATTCGTTCTTTCATATATATAAAAAAAAGTTGCGAAATGAGAAGTTGCGTTCAGTTCATTTGACACCGAGCCGTTAAAGGCGCTTAAAATCTTCTCGGAACATTTGCGCTGGCGTAACGTTAAAGTATCACTATGTGCTCGCCGTGCACAACACGACAGGGGAAACGGTAACTTCTGGGTTTATCTTCGTTCAGTTTTTGCATACGAGACACACCCACTGCTCCGGAAAATCCTTGCTGAGGCAAAGCTGATAGCATCCCTAGCGCAACGGGAGAGGTTCACAGTCGCAGGAACACATGGGTGCTGATCGCATGCGAATTTTTCACTCTAGAAGGTGGTGGGGAATAACACGGTACTTGCAGCAGAAAAGTTGTGGTGCATGTCGCTATTACCTTGCTTCCGCAGTCATGCAGTGTATCGACGTAAGTATGACTCCAAAGCGATAAAGCGAGGTTCGAATGACTCATTTAACAGGATGCTGCGTCGTTCAAAACAACGCTATAATAAGCTCAGCCAGCTTTGCGAATGAGTGGACACGTGACGTTGAAATCCCCGGGAACCTTCAGTTTTCCCGCGTAGGAAAGACAAAGATGCTTCTACGTCTCAGCCCGCACCTTCCTGTCATTCATTTCAAATCCTTCACATTTAGCGCTATACTATTGCCTCCGCATATTCGTATTTCAGAATTATGTTACCTTCTGTTAGTTGTACACTACGGCCTCCGCTCTCATAGGACACACCGGACAATACGTATGAGTGTAATTGGCAAAAGACAATGCAACTTCCTGTAATGACGCGTCCGACAGGACTATTCGAGCCGTATATTGGCACGCAGGCCTGAGTATAAAGTATAACGCCTGCGATCAACGTCGCAGTACCAACCAAGTACGAAGGTATATATCGCAGCGCCATACGCGTCAAAACCAAGCCAAATACGGTGCCACATCCTTCTGTAGAGGATATCCGCGCTTAATTCAGTCTGAAAAGCAACGCGTCGTGTGGAATGCCAAAGTGCGCCTTCTTCATCAAAAAAAAAAAAAAAAAAGAAAGAAATGTGTTAAGGTCTATAAGAGACAGAAAGAGAGCAGGAACCAGGGCGGTCGGTGGTTTTGGCAGAGACGATCTTTCTTTCTCTAACATAAAAAAAAAAAAAAAGTGAAATGAGCGGGAGGCTCTCCAAATTAGACACCCTCGGTTCGTTACTCGGAATCTCCCGCGATCCACAGCCGGCAACACCTCGGCTATAGCTTCTCACTCCCTCGCTCTCTTCTCGCATTTCCTAGAGTTATGCTTGTCTCTTTATCGCACGCTCTCGCGTCGTCCGTTCCCGCGCTAGCTGGGAGAGAAACGTTAAAAAAGAAAGTCACACACGACAGAGTGGTGTGGAGGAATAATCTTGGTGCACACCGCGTATAGGCCGTGGTGCAAACTGCGATGAGGGGCCGCTGTGGGGGGAAGAGGCTCGGGAGGTCCGTGGCTCCGAGTTGAATGAATGAAGGGAGACCGCGCGCGGCGGCACCAAATGCGTCGGATTTCGACGCTCCACACGCGTAATTATGCAAGACGATTCGCAGGCTACAGAAGAAAGCCAGCCGGCCGGCTGGCTGGCTGGCGGAGGCGGCGGCCGGGCGTTTCGTTTTGGAATGAAGAGCATGCGGAGCGCGTCTTTGAAAGGCGGCTCGCGCGGGAACGTCGCGGGGGCAATTCCCGTGCAAAGAAGGCTTCGTTCAACAGAAGCACTCAAGCGCCAGACGGCGCTTCGTAGAAACCGCGCACGAGCGAAGGACTGTCTGGACGAGAGAAAATGTAACCTTTCTTTTTTTTTTTTCTGTGATGGAGAAACGTTGGGTTTTCACAACACCGCCGGTGGTTCACCCTTAAAACGCCTTGCGATCGTTGAGCAGCGCTGTAGCAAAATTAATGCGTCTGCACGTCGAAGAATGTGGAAGATTATAACCCCTTCTTTGTCGGGAATGCGAGGAACAACGTTTAAAGAGGGAACATTTGTTCAGCAAGCACTCGTGGGAGACCTGGCATAAATGTGGGGAACATAGTAACGTTTTTCACTCCGTTTCGTCTGGAAATAGGTTGCAGCATAGATGCTTTTATTTTGTTCGATGGAGTTGCGCGAGAGGGTATTTCGCCATCACTGAGTTGAAGTCCGTGCCCTACAATAGGTGGCAACAGAAACAGCACCTCCATACGCATTATGTAGTGAAACCGGTACAATAACGAGCGCTACGGACGGCGTTCAGCTATTCTTTGCCAGCGTAGCTATGGCAACTGCATTCGACGCTCAAGAACTACTTGCGTACTGCTTGAAGAAAGATCGTTGTTTCAACACCCTAACAACCTTGCTCGAACCCGCATACGCAAATGCATACGAAAGTGAAGTTTGCATCTTTCTTCCATTTAGGTCACCCGTTTTTACGCAATCTATGCATATGCAACATTCGAAGTAGCGCTTTATAGCGAGGTTGTTGAATGGAAATAAACGATGGCATATTGCGTCGGCGCGGCTTCCAATTCTACGAAATTCTGTCAGGCTGTCCGATAAATGCCCCCGAAACACACAAAGAAACATTGGAACACCGAGGCAAAACGTACAAGGAATATACGGCCAGTATGAACGCATAGCAGCTGGAATCACTTATTACTTACGCCTACCACGCTAAGAAAACGCAGCATGGACGCGAAGAGAAGAGTACATGGTTTTAATGCAAACTGATACTGTTGCACTAAACTTCTAAATGATCCGATGTTAGCAAGTCTTTCCACCTTCGTTAACCGAGTAGAATGTTTTAGATCCATTCTGCTGATGACCTCACTGTAAGCCAGCCCAGTGCGCATTACTCGCTGCAGATGAGCTGACCTGCAAGCGAGATATACCGTGCGTTCGAGTTTGCTGCTGCACTATTGCCAGCAATGCGTTTTTGTTCGCGGAAAGTGCATAAAGAGACGCGACCGTGTACTAAACCCCCACACTTGCTTACCCGAACGATATAACCTGCTCAGAGAAGGGGGCCAAAAGCCGCGTACACACCACGCCGAGAAGCACGATGATCAAATCAGTATCGGAACCAGCAACTCCGTATGACCCAACGAACACTGATGTGGTCACGCCGGGTGCGCGCGCCTAACTCTGCCGGCAATCGCATCCGGTACACTGCAAGCGAGCGTCCCACTAACTTCCTTTTTCGCTATATCTACGATCGCGCTCGACTTCCCTCACTGCATCCCTTCAAAGAAAATGAGAAAAAAAAAAAGGCAGTCCCGGAAATGACAGGTTCAGAGTGGTGAGCGAGGCCATGGAACGTGTGTACTACAACAGGCGTCTCCCCAGAAGACAGAGATAGAGATACGTAAGCTCCGCAGAGAAAGGCATGCCGGGAAGGACAGTTAGCTACGGACCCACGCAGGGTTTCTCACATGGCCCTCAGCGGATCTTGTTGGACGCCGCGAGACATGTCTCTACAACCGGACAGGGCTCTAAACGGGGGAAGCCATCATCATGCTCGCACTCGTCGCCTCAGCGCCTTCTGATACGTGGTTATCTCGCGACCTCCTCTTCCTTCTTCTAGAGCAGCAGCTCATCCCCCGACGCTTTTCTCCACGATTCGTTCTGCGCTCGCGCTGTTGGTTTCCTGCACGTGCTTCCCCCAGCTACGCGCGAGCCGCCTCTGTGCAGTACACACAACCCGCTCAACCATCCCCCGGCCTCCTGTCCATCCGTCGAGCCCAACATCATTTCCTTCGCGATGAGAGATCGGGGGTGTCTGCCCGCGAACTCCACGCACCCTCGCAACCCACACAACAAGCGGCGGCGTCGCAAAAGGGGCAGGCATCGCTCGGCAGGCGTAATTGGACGGCCCTTTCCCGTTTGCGCCAGTGCTGTGGTGTGTACGTGTGTGTGCGTTGATTGTTCCCCACACGGAGGCTGCAGAGACGGACGAGCTCGTTGCCGACGCCGAGACAACGCCCCAGATGGGGTCTGCCGCCGCGGCCACGTTTCGGGGGTCGTTGCTGGTTTTATATGACATCATAACCGGACGGGAATTGTGCTCGGCTGGCGGATGCTACGTGCTTCCTCGTGGATGTATAGACGACGCATTCGGCGTTACGGCACCGGGTAATACAACAGAAAGAAAAAGGAAGCTGCAACGCTCTGGCGCTGTACAAAGCTGTCGCTGATATTTTGCTCGTCAGTGCACCGACTGCACCCTGTTCGCTGTGCTGGAACAGGAATAAACTGGCCTATGATGCTCGACTGGCTTAAGCCATAACATCCAAAACGATATACCCTTCGGCTTCTACCGTTCCCTTTCTCTAACGGGTATGGTGATGTCTGGTAATAGTTTCTTAATGACCTCAGCTGCCGCATTTACTCTCGTACAACCACCATTGGCTCCTATTATCGAACTGCCGGCTAATGTAGGTTAATTATGGCTAGCTCTTGGCTATACCGCTGTTGTAGAAGCAACACTGCCTTGATTCGATTTGAATTCATTGGTCGAGTTGTTCACCATTTCTTACTGTTTGGAGGGATGTGAAATAAGCCACATACGTTGCCCGGAGTTTCAGATTGTCTGCTACATATCGCAGTTGCACGATTCCTTTCAGCGACCGCCGCAGTACTACGTGTATAAAAGGTTAAATAAAAAAGAAGAAAAGAAAATGAAACGGAAGAAGCGGCGAGGGTGTTTCGCTAGCACGACATAAAATGTTCCAGTTTAGTGTTACGGCAAACACCCCACTGAACACATGGACAATAGAACCGACATCAAATTTCGGCTGAGCGCCATTTCGTAACCACGGTTGCTACAGGAGCGGGCTTCAGCGCAAGCTTTGTAGGAGTCACAGACAATATATGTGTTTCGCCGTCTACGATGGAATCAGAGCTAAGTGACACTGCCGTGCCGCACTCGACATCCCCAAAATTCCTGCAAGCCCTGAGCAACGATACTGCGGCGGTTCAACGTTGCAATAGTCATTTTATGGCGCTTCAAGTCGCATCTTTTTTTACTGCCATTGTTATCGTCGTGGCTCTTTTTTGTCGTTATCATCAAACTTGTCGTAGTAACCCCAGAATCGCTCAAATACCCTGCCCGTGTATTGAAGGTATTGCCTTCCTGGTCCGCTCCGCCACCTGCACCTTTCAAGAAGCTGTTTCTAATTTCTGGCCTCATTCAACTATTGTCTTGTACACTGCCAGCCCAGACTAAATTTATCCGAATGACAAGTGCTGTTAAGTGATGTTTGTTTTTGTGGGGTTTTACGTCCCAAAACCAGCTCTGATTACGAGAGACGCCGTAGTGGAGGGCTCCGGAAATTTCGACCACCTGGGGTTCTTTAACGTGCACTGACATCGCACAGCACACGGGCCTCAACATTTCGCGTTAAGTGATGTCGACTAACATTGTCTAAGGATATCGAATTTCCCTTGCATCTGCTATAACAACACTATTTCCTTCACTCAATTTCAACACAGTGATATATAGTTGTGTTTCTACACCTGCCTTTTTTTTTCCCCTATAAATATTTGATTTCAATACCGAGCTTAAATCTATATGCTGCCGTCACTATTTTCACCGACCTGAAAGGTCAGTGACCCCCCCAAACAAAGCTTCAACTTCGTCGCAACACAAACCACTAACGCCACAGTTCGACACTATCTGTTGCGGGGGCGCGCGAGTGAGCTGCAGCTGACAAAAAAGCAGCGCAGATGAAAGCAGCAGGGCCGTCGTGAAGGGCCGTGATGGGTACCGCGCTGTGCGGCGCAACCCCTCTCTCTGGCGGCAGCATCCGAAGCGGCGGGCGTTGCTGGTGGCGTCGGCGGCGCTCGTATTAATGACGGTCGTGTGATCTGCTGGCTGCTTCCGCTGTTGAGAGCGCGCGCGGCCTCCCCTGATTGCTATCTCTTTTCTTCTTCCCCGTAGGCGAGCGTGCCCCGGGCCACTGCGAAGGGGCCATGTTCTTGTGTATAGCAACCACACACACCACTATAGCACCAGCATCGGCAACAGCGGACAACCAGCATGGGTAGCCTGCGATGCCGTTGTCGTGGAGATCGATTGTTGTCCCCCCGGCGGCAGTGTCGCAGCGCTGATGAGCTTCGCGTCGTGTCCGATGGCATCAGAGCGCGTCCTACCCCCATCTCACTCCTTTTTTTTTCTTTTTTTTTGCCCCTTTCTGTCCTTACTAGTCTTCGCAGAGTGCGCAGGCGAAGAGCATAGGAGGCGGCGTGGCGTTGTCGTGCACTGCCTTTGGTTGCTCGTCGTCATCGGCTGTGCACGTCAAGTTCCGTGTTTTTCCTTTCCTGGTAGCACAAATTCGAGGTCCGAGTGGCTCATGTCCCCGTAACGTTGCGTCACATGCGTGTCCTGTGGCAGCGACGGAAGCGCTGCGTGTCGGCCAAGTGCGCTAGTGTTCTGTCACAACAACAACAACACAACAACAACAACAACAACAACAACAACAACAACAACAACAACAACAACAACAACAACAATAATAATAATAATAATAATAATAATAATAATAATAATAATAATAATAATAATAATAATCGCGGCCCGGGTAATTATATCCACTGCAGGACGGAAAGCCTCCCCGAATGATCTGCAACTCACCCTGTCCAGCGCACGTTACTCCACTTCATGCCTGCAAATTTCTTAAATTCGTCCCGCTACCTAACCCTCCGATTCCCCTCGGCTGCGTTTAACATCCTTCGGTATCCGTTCTTTCGCCTTCACTGGTCACTAGTTATTTGTCCTTCTCATTACGTGACCTGTCAAGTTTCACTTTCCTTTTCTTTCAAATGTCCACTAGGACATCGTCTACCCTTGTCTGTTGTCTGATCTACTTTGTTGTCTTCCTTATGTCTGCAGCTAAAGTCAGGCGTGGCGTTATCTTCGGGTCGGATGGTAATCTTATGACAGCGCACCAATCCTGAGGTCTTAATCGGCTGGCCATGGCGTATAAAAGAAGAAAAAGAAGACACCGGAATGCAGACCTTTTTAAAAAATACTTTTCCTTCAACTTTGTTGACGTTCGCGTGGTTTACTACACAACATTCAACTAAGACCGAACTGGCTGTAGAATTTAGGCTCCGAAATAGGTAAGTCGGAAGAAACGCCGCTTTCCGTGTTAAGTCTAAGTTGTTACTTCCTCTCGTACTATAGCTATAGGGTTTGGCGGGGTCAACGACACGGAAGCGTCCCAGCTACCCTGGATGCGAGAAGCGAAACTACGGCGCGAGTAACTCGGGAGTTATCGTCGCGAAGCGGGACCGGAAAATGGCAATCACTGGAAAAGGACGCGGAAGCCGGCGCGCCGGGGCGCCTCCTTCACTATACTCAGAAACTCGATTTCTCAGGCCCGGTGTACGTGTACGCACGCGTACCGCGGGAACGTACAGCTTCCGCGCCGGGCTCGAGCCGATTCGGAAGTATATATATATAGGAGAAGGCGTTTGCTATACCACGGCAACGGGATGCAGCGGCCTGGGCTTATATACCATCACTGAAAGCAATCGTTATACTATATCACTGCGATGCAATCGCAGGGGCTACAACGTATTCGATTACTGAAAAAGGTGCAGAACCGGAAATGCGCATCCATAAAAGACACTAAACAGCGTCCCGCTGTGGTAGAGTATAGTTATGGTGCTTGGCTGCTGATACGAAGGTCACGCGTTCGATACCAGCTTCGGCGGTCGCATTCTCCACGAAGGCGAAAATGCTATAGAGGACCGTGTACTTTTGGTGAAAATTTCCGGAGCCTTTCACTGCGGCCCTAATAATAATATGGTGGTTTGGTAGGTGTGACGCCAGCAGTTATTATTAAAACACACTGCCCAAAACCAGTGGTGTAGCATGAGTAGCTTGTACTCTAGGAAACGGCTAAGGAATCTAGGAAATTCCCGCAAAAGCACACACGGTATAATCGCCAAGCAGAAACGCCAAGCGCCGGCGAAAGATTCAAAAGCAAATCAGTTCATGATATCGGCGCAGCCACGTATTCTTCGAGTGCGCAGAAATCACGTACTCATGAAGACGGCTTATACGCGCGCCAAATAGGAAATTTTATATAACGCGTCGCGCTTAGGCGCCGAAAGCGCGCTAATTCGATCAAGTTCGATCCTATTCTCCAAACGAGGGTTCGTAACAGTGATATTGTCAATTCTGTCACTGATTCAGCGATAAGACGTAATTATTCACTGACCATGGCAATGTGATCACATTACCATGGTCAGTGAATAATTACGTTTTCTCATTGAATCCTAATTCCGTTGACTATATTAGACTAACGAACACTTGCTTGGCTAACAGGAGCGAATAATGCTAACTAATACAGAACAGTACTATCAGATCACGAATCAAGACAAAAGAAAAAGAACTACAAGACGAAAATACCGATGATAAAGAGGAGAGATAAAGAAGGGAAACAAAGGCGAATCACTGCTCCGTAGTTCGTACAGCTTTGCACTGCAATGAAACTGGCTATGTTGACCGCGTAACTCCGCCCCGTAGCGACGTCGTTGCTTCAGCGGTTCACTGAGGCAGGAGACAAGAGTGTCCGTTACAGTCGACGTGAGCGCATTCCAAAACTTCGTCTCTGTCGCAGTGTGCCAGGGCTCGCACGAAGTGACCGCGCGAGATGGGGTCGGACTCGGTTTAGCCGAAATTAAAGTACTCCAACAAAGCAAAAAGTGGACGGAGCCACGTCTAATTTGGCTTCGCGTACACGCAAGACAGATGGGGTCGTAGCACGGATGGAGACGTAGCAAACGAGAGTGAGTGAGTGAGAGTGAAAGAGAGGGAGAGAACTGGAGCGGCGTCAGAAACTCGGCGTGAGACTGGCCGCATACGATGGCAGCGAGGACGCTGCCATCGTATATGGCCATCCATCTCCGGCTCGGACAGAGAGCCCCTGCTTGGCTGAGCTGCACGTATATACGAGGATGCAGATTTCTGTGTTCGGGTTGATGTTTGTTTCCAGGTTACGAAGGAAGTAAATCTTTCGTTTTCTCTCTCTCTATTTCGCTCGCTGTTTGTCTTCCGTCGGCACTGTAACACTGTTGCTATGTTTGCATGTCTTCGGTCAAATGGGAAACAGGCGGAAATAGCGATCGAGCGTAAGCTTGGATGTATAAACGAAAAAGGCGAGCCAGAGAAACTTAGACGCAAAAAAGAAAGAAAAAAGAAAGACACACGTAACTTCATAAGGAGTTGATCTGGCCAATGTGTTATTACGACTTCATGGTAGCTATCAGCAAGGACTGTGCATCCGGAATATTTTTATAAGCATGGCGTCAATATATTTGTTAAGCAGAGAGCTGACGTTCCTGCCACAGTCGCGGCCTATAGCAAGTGCATGCAAAATCATTTGTGGGCATAGTAAGAACTATACACTCATCGTATCACGTTTCACGTGGATACAATGAGTGTATAGTTCTTACAATGACTTTTTACTAGGCCCACAAATGATTCTGCTCACGTGCATTCGCGTGATTTGCAGCAATTGGGCACGCACACACGTAGTGGCTCTCAACGCAGACTGTGCCGTCAACAGAAAAACAGACACTCTCTGAGTCCCGTTCCGTAATTCCATGAAAGTATTATGCTTTAAGCCATGAACACTAATTTCCTTTTTTTTTTTCATTGCGCATCATAAAGCGGATAGCCCGTGTATACACCGCCTAGCTAGATTATATCTCGCTTTATTCGACTGTAGAGACGCGGATGGATTGTGAACACACAAAATGAAAAAGAAAGAAACACCGAAGAAGCAAGCATAACTTTGCAAGTTCTTCGGAAAATACAAGCGCGCTGAAGAAAAATTGCCCTCACGGACAGGCCGAGGTTGAAAGAGGTCTTTGAACCGAGCCCAAAAATCGTAATGGCGACACGCTACACGCGGCGTGCGCACACAAGAACCACGCCCGCCCTCTCCTTTACACATTTATACCTCCTCCACACGAAGTCCCATGCAGGAGGCGACTGGCCGACTAGACTGTGCACTCTCTTTCGTCACCCGCTGCGGTCATATACGTCGCCAGACGCAAACGAGCGGAAATGACGTATATGTGCACTGCCGCGTTGTGATGCCATTTCCGCATAGACCTCTGTATGCGCATGCACCGAGGCTGGTGGCCGAGGAAGAGTCATGCCTCTGCCGCCGGATGCGAAATTACGCACCGACATCCTCGGAGATGCCGCGTGTACTCGCGTCGCCACCACGGCGTGCACAGGCAGCGCTATATGTACATGCGTCCCTGCTCGTCATATATTATGTGTGCTTTTTCGATTGCCTCCCGTTGTGCTGCGTTTCGTTATAGAGCTTTCTTTGTTTAATTCTCTCACTTTGTATCTCGCTTTACTGATGCTTTCCTTTCTTTTTTGTTTAGGTTATTTTTTCAAAATAGCGCGCACACTCTAAATCTAAGACGTCCCTGCACGGCAGGCTGTAACGTTTTCGTCACGCGGCGACAGCTGAAACAAAAAAAAAAGGAGAAACGCTAGCAGAAAGACTGAAACATTCGTTACTCAGATGTCTCCTGATTCTCCCTCCATACCCGTTTTCTTTTTTTACTGCCCGTATTTCACTCTATTTTTCGGGCTTCATTCGGTTCGTCGCAACTGCATTTCACTTTCCAAGAAAAAGACGCAGTGGCGTTGTATATAGACCACAGCGGCAAGGGTTGGAGAAGCGAGAAGAAAATAGCAGCAGAGGTGACAACAACAGCTACTAGAGAACCTACTTTCTCGCAAGACGCGACCGCGCCTCCCGCAAAGAAAGGAAGCCGTCGTCGGCTGGAATGTCGTCGTGGACAGAAAATAAGTTCCTCCCGACTGTGGCAAAGAAAGAAAGAAAGAAAGAAAGAAAGAAAGAAAGAAAGAAAGAAAGAAAGAAAGAAAGAAAGAAAGAAAGAAAGAAAGCGGGTAGCACGAGCAACGGAGCTGCACAATGCAATGAAACACATCGGTGCAATGTACAGTGTCATGGCTTTCTATGGCTCGACGTTGCAGTTGGCTAGACGACCGCCACAAAGCGAGAGGAGTGAGACGCACAGCAGAGGAAAGAACAACCCTTTCACGTCACAGCTGAAATCCTTAGTGTTGAAAACGTCGCTTTCGTGGGCGCGCGCTGAACGGTACAATCGCTTGAGAATGTACAATCGCGATGCAATGTTAAAAAAAAAGAGAGAGAGAAGAAAAAAGAGAGAGAGAGAGGGGGAGATGACTTTCGAGGTGACCGTTTTTGACCGGTGTTGCCGGATGGCAGACAAAGAGGTTTACGAAAGGCACGCGCGATGTGGCGAAATGCATGCGTGTTGTACGTTTCCGTTTGCAACACGAGTTTGTGCGCTGCAAAGCCTAATGTCGTCAACAAGCGCTCTAGTGTAACGTCCTAGAGTACATATTCGGAAACTTCAGCAGTTAAAATAAACACATACATGAAATCCACTTGAACAGCCAAGTCTGAATTTTGCGTGAGCTTCATATGACGAAAACTTAGCTAGTACTTTCGAACAAAACTCGTTAGGGCAAATAGAAGAACTAGACACAGAGGAAACGCACCGTTACAAAAGGCAAGCGTGATGTGCATTGCGCTCACGCGCTCTTGCTCCCCAGTGCATATTAAGGGAGATGAGTCGCAATAAAGATTAGTTGTGAGCGGCGCTTGTCTTGTGAACGGTGTGCCTCTTGTGTACGAATGGGTCTTTTTTTTTTTTTGCTAACTAGCTTTCTTAGTAAATATGAACCACACAGACCAGCAACAAGAACTGTTAAAACTTGGTTAATAATGGCACAACGAAATACTGTTCTTTTTGAACCTACGCCAGACGACAGGAGACACGCAGACAGTGCTACGTCAAGAGTTTCAACGTATCTTTCACATGAGCTGTTCCGACTTTAAAAAAGAAAAAGAAGAACAGAAATTCCAAACATTTATCACGCTGAGGACTTCACCTGAACTAACACGCGAGCGATCCCTTTGTTCGCCGACAAAAGATAAGCAGTAGTTATATACACGACTATAGACGCTTCCAACACCGACGATGTCACACTGAGCTGTTGCAAAGCCTTACGGTTCAACTAACGCTGTTACAGGCTGCAAGCACGAGCGCGCACTGACACGTGCAATCTTGTGCAGGCCACGGACCCTGGCGTAAGAATTGCAAAGCAGCATAGCCACTACTTCGTGCTTATTACGTCACATCTGGTTTATCGGGGACGCACGATCACGTATGGCTCAAGCGTACAGGGTGGGGTACGCCTGGTTTTCTTTTCCTAAACCATAGGTCTGGATAGTAAGACAGATGCTTACGCTTGCCAGTTATGCAATCTACTCCTTCCCTCTGACTTCATCGTCAGACACATTGTTCCTCTACGTTTGCTTCTTCACGTTTCGTCGCGCAGTGTATCTGTCTAACAAAAGCTCATGAAGCCGTACGGACTGCTTTTTTCTTTTTTTTTTCAACATAAGCCAAAATAAAAGGAAAAAGCTTGGTCCCCTGCAATGACAACAGTTAATGGGCTTCAGGCAATTGTAATGACATTATTATCGTCGCACTTCTTCCTATCTTGAACTAGAGGAGAAAGGAAAGAGTTTACTGGGATCCGCAGATGTCAACCCTGCTACATATGCGAAGACTGTTAAGCCAGATGAGGTGTCTGAACAGACACGAAAATGTCAGTAAAAGATCGGAACGGGCGAACAATTCAATCATGGATAACCGATAAAAGGTCGAACAACGTAGGTATTATGAACGGCACAAGTGCAACAGCAGAGATTTGTGGCTTGGTCTGCTTTCCGTTCACTTTTGTTCTACTTCTTGAGCGACGGTTACCAAGTGAATTGTCCAAGAAGCCGAGGCGGACAGATCCAGCAAACGTGCGGATGACCTGCGTAGTACACGCACCTTTTATGAGGACGTTGTTACTGAAGCGGAGGTGCTCCTCGTTTCTGTTCCAAGGCATCGGTTCCTCGCACAACGCGGCGCCAGGTTCGTTGCGTCTGCAAAAGGGCAAGAAGGAAGACATATTATTGATTCATTCGAAAACGAGTCCACCGTAAAAAGTGGTACAGTGATTGGGCGTCTATTCGAGAAGAGTGAAGAGCAGGAAAACAAAGAAATCTAAAAAAAGAAGAACAAAGAAAGAAGCGCAGTGACATTTTGTATTTCCGTCTGGCAAAAAAAAAAAAAAAAAGCTCGTAGGAAAAAGTATTGTAATGTCTTCCTAGGCCCTTTCCAGCCACAAGCTGAAGCAGGGTAACATGGCGCCCGATAAAGATAATTTCTAACCAACTACTTCTACCATAATTACTCATATGTTGGGGGCAATGGCCAATGTCGGCTGGTTTCCGCTATATGGTGGCCACTGTCGGACAATGTTGGCTATTTGTTGGTAAAACAGCCATATTGTCTTCGTTCAATCTCACTTCAACGATCTGTCTGCCAATATTCTTCGTAAATCTCAATCAGCATATCTTATTATACGTGTTTCGCTACATGCTTTATCGTTCAAAATAATTGTGCGTGACCTGAGATATTTGCATCCAATGGTTTTCTCCATATTTCTTTCCTTTTTTATCTTTTGATAGAAACAAACGTAAAGAGGCGTTTTGTTCCAGCAGCTTATCAACGCAGAATGTGTACACCCTCTACGAACGGGCGCATTACGCCGATAAGGCGGTGAAAACTGAAGCACGTGCTGCGTGTAAGAAGTTGATAAGGACAAAGAGCACAGGCACATTTCTTTGATAATGTAGATTTACACGGTGCGTGAAGGACTTGTAAGAAGAAAAGTAAAAAAAAGTATGAACGTGAACGAAGTTACAAGACAGAAAGAAAAGCAAGTTCGCTACATAAATAAACGTCTCACTCAGAGCTCAAGAATATACCGCCTTCTTATCTGAACTAGTATACGAACAAGGAGAAGTATTCGCATGGCGCTACCAGGAAACTAAAAAGCATACAGGATGTACAAAAACCAGGTAGGACACAGTAGACTATCTGTTGGCAGTACAAGCGGAATGCAAACGCCAGAAAGGAACGGGCTCATTTGTAAGAATCGGAAAAGAAAAGCCAGAAGTACTAGGGGAGATTGCTTCATGCACTTTCCAGTTCATTTTCTTGTTCGAATGCGCGGGGTGCACGGTTGGCCACGTACTACGGTCTCCCTGATGTTCAGTGGTAGCAGTCTCTGCGAATGCAGTAAAGACGACTGAGCACTCCGAGTCGCTTTAGGTGGATACTTAAATCGGGGGCTGTTTGTCGAGCTCGCTCGTGGAAGGCCTGTACAGTCGTTCGAAGGTTGTTGCCCTCGGAGAAAAGGGCAATTCGAGTAAGATGTAAGCGGTCGCTATTGGTTCCTCTTCTTTTCGTTTTCTTCTCCGAAGTATGTTTCGAAATGTTTTAAGACAGAGAGAAGGGGCGTAGGAAAACAAGGAGTTGCTAGGAAGCAACCTTTCACTCAGAACGCAGATTTTAAACGAGGGTAGGATGATGGGACCGTTCCTCAAAGCAAAGCTTGAGTAGTATATGTGCGAAAGCCTTCGTCAAAGACAAAGAAAGAAAGAAAGAAAGAAAGAAAGAAAGAAAGAAAGAAAGAAAGAAAGAAGAAAGAAGGAAAGAAAAAGAAAGTCAAGTGTATGCGCGTCCGATTTGTTACCCTACATGGATGTAACTGCACGGGGAACTCAAAAGATAGTATGCGGGCTCAGAGCACGACAACTTCCCTTTGTTTTGTAGGCCACGTGCTTTACTTGGCACTCTGCAGATTTTCCGAGAAGGACACAGCTGAAGAAATACGGCGCGCAACACATTGTGAGCTGTACAGCATTACTAGTGTAAGGGTGTCGCTCATTGCAGTCTTTCACGAGAATGTTTCTGACGAGTAAACAGCAATGCGTTCCACATCGGAGGCCTCATGAGTCACGCTGGGGCAATTTCTATTGCAGTTTTTGAGATGTTGTACAATTCAAGTATACGTTACGCCAGATTATCAACTCAATAAAAGCTCAGAGGGACACTCAAAGTAGTAAACAGCGATTTTAACCGTACAGAAAGGTGATGGCATCGATCTTTCCGAGAATCGTGGCCAGATGCCGCAGCGTGTCTTGTGCTGGCTTCTATTAGCTCGCTTTCTCTTCTTTCAGAGAAAGCAAGCTCGGTGAACTTTGTTTGCTTCGTTTCTGGGGATGTATAGTAGCCGAGGATGTATAGCCCTCTGATGCGCCACTTTACCTGTGATATCTCCACGCGGAATTCGTAACCACTATCACATTACCGAATCCTCATAATAATGACATAGCGCTTGGCAAGCGAAGCGCACGCCACACAGTGCATGGGCACGAGCAGAGTCCCGCATAAGAGGGGGTCAATTATCATCAAAGCGCCCCCCCCTCCCCCTCTCCCTTCTTCTCCCCCATCCATTCCCTCAGAAAATTACATCTACATTGCGCGAACACATGCAGCGGAAATTATTACGGCCCGTGGAATCATTAAATTTAAGAAGTAATTATAGCTGTGCGGCTGCGTTTTTCTTTAAAAATAGGACGTATGAAAGGTTTTTAATGATTTACACAAAGTAGAAGCCTTAAACACACCTGAAGCGTTACAGAGATTGGTTGTTAAGAGAGTAGAAAATGTAAAAACATCTGAAGTGTCACGGAGACTGGTTTTTAGAGAGTAAAATCCTGAGACCAGCCGGTTGAGATAGGGTTGGGTCGTGCCTCATTCTAGCGGGCCGTAAGATACATAAAGCTAAAGATATATATATATATATATATATATATATATATATATATATATATATATATATATATATATATATTAATGCCATAAAGCATAAAATTTTGCGCCCTTCTCTAGTAGTCAGGGTGTCCATGATACCCTTGTCCCCCACCCCTTGTCCTTTGTGTGCATGCCTGTCATTGCGTTGAGGGGCATTTAATTGCGCCACAGCATCAGCTCACCTAATCCACTAACAATGCAAACATTGGGAAATGAAAGTTGGCTTCTCCACAGGAAGAATCGCACTGTGGCGTAGCCAGAGTTCGCGAGCGGCGCTTCCCGGTGATTTACTCTTGCCTAGAGAATGCACTGGTAAGTTTTATGAGCGTACAGCAATAAGGACTCCCTGTCGATAGCTTGTTATGCAAATGAAAAAAAAAACATACAGCAGACAAAGTATGCAGTCAGTGATACAGCGATCTAACTGGATCGATTCCCATTCGTACGATTATTCCCAATGAACACGAAAAATACCAGCCGTGCCTCACCGCACAGCCGCCGATATTTTACACAATGCGTCAATTTATTTGGTTGCTTAGGCAGCATATGAACCATTAGGACGACGAATATATAAAAAAAAAACACAGCAGCCGTCACGAACGCGAGAGGAAATGTCATTTACGAGGCGTTATGAATGCGACGACAACCATGCGTGAAATTAACGACGACACGCGCTAGCGCCCGCGCAGTTTCGAACAAAGGAACGAAGGCCGCGCTGCTATGCGAGAACCTTCTGCCTTTCTTTCCTCCTTCCAGAAAGAGCATCCGGGCAGAAATGCGTGCCGTGCTGAACCGAGAAATATTGACGCAAATGAAGACACTCCGACGTGTTTTTTCCCTCGACACCAAGCGCAATGGCGTCAAGCGAAGCGGAGGAAACTGAACACGATATTAAAAAGAAAAGAAGCGTAAATATCAAGCAAGAGAGTAGCAAAACAAAGCGTCAGACACTCTCGAAGGCGCGGGCCGGAAGAATCAATCAAAAGCGAGCGAAAGAACCACTTCGGTCGCTCTTCAATAAAACTCTCTTGTTTGCCGTAGCGAGCGGAGTACGTCGTAGAAGAGCGTTCGGCTCTTCAGCGCGGAGCGACGGCTCGCGTCCGAGGAAAGGAGAGACGCGTGAAAGAGAGGATGCTACTTTGAAGTTCGTTTTAGATACAAACAACGGGCCTCCCTTCAAGTGCCGCCCTCTGAAACACCCTGCAGCGTATTCCCTCAGCTTCCGACAGCCTCCTCCAATACTCATTCTTGGGCATTGTTCTGGCTCTTTTTTTTTTGTTTTACACTCGGTTATCCGCGACTCGAAAGGCGGGCGCGTGCGTGTTATTCGGACGTATTTTCGGCCGACGCACGCACTATCGAAAAACGATTTCTGGATGAAATAGGCGCAGCTCAAGTACGAGCGCGGCTTTCAGAAAACTGCGGGAGAAGCAGCTTGCGCACTGCAGCATTGCGGGCGTTTCTCGAGAGGCGGCGAGGTTCCGCGTGTGGGCTGAAACATTTTTATGCTCTTCGGTGACAAAAGCATCTAGCTTTGATTTGAAACAGCAGGTAGCGATCCGAAGAAAATAGAGGGACAGCAACACCAAAATTTTTCTTCGAGTTCAACATGATGGACAGTCTACACTATAGAAGGCGCGGCACTGTTTCGTATACTGGAGTTTTGACAATGACGGCTCGTTATCATCATATCAGAAAGAGGAATGTCAATAACACTCACTCACTCACTCACTCACTCACTCACTCACTCACTCACTCACTCACTCACTCAATCAATCAATCAATCAATCAATCAATCAATCAATCAATCAATCAATCAATCAATCAATCAATCAATTCCCTATCTGCACCAAACCTAGAGATAGGGCGAAAAAAAGTGAAGCAATGTGGAAACAAAGCTGGAAAATATGAAGATTCGCAAAAATACGTGCCCAACCTAACAGTGGCTGCTGCTCAAATATGCTTTCTGCTTTTGTGTCCGACGACTATAGAAATATTATAGCTACACAAATAGATAAGTCTGTCGGAGTGGATTTGGAGATGCCATCGCTGGCGCGTTGTTTGCCTCCATGCGCTTCGCTTTCGGTCGACAAAATAATCTTTCCTCGGTTCACATTTTTAGCATCCTGTGTTCAACGGGGTGCGCAAGGTAACATCGAGGGACGCAAGTCTACAGCGGCATTCCTATGGCGTACGGGTGGGTTGCGGGAATCGTGGACATTGAAAATTGCCAGCAGTCCCTGATGTGCAGGACACAGAGAAGTAATGGTTCGTTAATATATCTTGAGGTTTCTCAATCATCCAGTTTTTCCTGGTGTCACGCAATTATGGATCCTATTCGCGCAGCGGAAGCGGTTTATAAAGACAACTATGTATAATCGTAGTGCGCTCGGCTTGATTGCGGCGACGTTCGCAAGCCTCCGCGCTGCTTCTACGCTAACTCTTCGAGAAGGGCTGGTGCTGCGTGATATCAGTTGAACAGACGCCAACACACCTTCGGCTGAGACTCCCCGACGCGCCTTTGCCTGAGCCGTGCCATCAGCAAGGCAAATGCGCTGACGCACCAACTCAGCCGCTCCGACTGTGTTGGTGGGCAGCGCTCGCAGTGTTATCACCTCGTGTCTATACGTTGCTACCGAGACTACAAAAGTCAAGATGTATCGGCCTGCAAAACGAGTGCAGAGACGAAGTTGAAATGAAGATGAAATCAGTCCAATAACAACATAAAACCCCATAAATCCGCGTATTTTCGGCTTTGATAACTGCAAGGTCTCCTTAGTGCAGTTGTTGCTGCAAAAAATATTTAAAAAGGAATGCGTTCATTCAAGAATAAAGAGTCGGTTTGGATGACCCTGTTGTCTGGGTCGACCATGTAGGAAACAATTTTGCTTAACTTAAGTGCTTCGAGGTGATAATTAACATTACAATTAAAGTTATCTAGCATATAATAAGCGGTTACGATCGCTGCGTGCGATGGTCGTTATAAATTCCCAGAGGGAAAACGAAGCAGAAGCAGGCAAATAACTATAGCTGCGGCGATGAAAATAAGACATTCGCAGTCGTAAAGTGGAATCAACTCGCTCAGAACAGGGCGAATTGGAAATCATTGAAGAGACCTGGTGAAAGAGTGATAAAGCAGACAAATCATTCAAATTTATAAATATTGACGCAAATATTTAATTATACTTGGTACTGAAGTTGGGCGTCTCTCGTCACTCCCGCCCCGCCACGGTGGTTTGGTGGCTGTGGTACTCGGCTGCTGATCTGAGGGTTGCGGGATCGAATCCCGGCCGCGGCGGCTGCATTTCGATTGAGGCGAAATGTTGACGCCGGTGTGCTGTGCGATGTCAGTGCACGTTAAAGAACCCCAGGTGGTCAAAATTTCCGGAGCCCTCCACTACGGCGTCTCTCATAATCAGAGCTGATTTTAGGACGTAAAACCCCACAAAATCAATCTCGTCACTTCTACGAATCACAGCGAAACAATTATACTTTTAGAAGAAGTGACTATAGCGAGAGGGGCTGTATAGGAGTGCAAATGTACGCTACATATTACACGCGCACCAAACCATGCCAGGTCCTCAGCGAAACTTTCTTGCTGTTCTTTCAAATAAGACAACGCAGAGATTTTCGATCTCCTCCTTCCACTTCTTCCATCCCCCACTGTAGTGTAGCCAACCGGTTTCATGACTGGTTAACATCTCTGCCTTCCCTTCCTTATTTCTCTCTCCCTCTCTCTCCTCCAGTACGTCGGGATTATGTAAACGCCCAAAGACAGTGACAAGCCACATAGTCTGCAAGAGACTAGGTCAACACGACGGAGTAACTTCGCCCCTTATAATTATTAAAGAAATAATAATACAGATATGATTATGAAGCTGGCCATAGCCGAGGGCTCCGGAGTAATTTTGGCCACCTGCATGGTGTTATTTAATCCGCCCTTAAATTTAGGTACACGGCCGTTTTCCCCCTTTCTTGTTTTTTCTAAATATATTTTGTTCTCATCGAAGTGCGGCCGCCATGGCCGGGATTCGTTCCCACGACCTCGATATTCGCAATCCAACACCTAACCTACCACGGCGAAGCCAATTAATAAAGTAATTCGCTATGAGTCTGAATAGCGGACGCATCCTCTCACATCTGACAAAAAAAAAAAAAGCGCAGAACACCGAGCAAGAAAAGTGCCATGTAATTATTAAATAAATAAAAAAAAACATTTTCGCATGCCACATGAACAAACAAAACGAAGAAAGGAAGCCTGACTCTGTCCTGTCTCCGATGTCGCGCACATGGGCTTTATTAGACATGTTGTATTACACGCACGTTGACGTGCCCGGTAATTGCGAGACACCGACAAATATAAATATGCACGTTCCCGTCGGTTGCAACTAAGAGACAAGGATGGCCACAGGAACAAGGGACACGTAATGACGAAGACGAAATCAATTTCCCAGACGAGGACCTTGCGTTCCGTTACTGCACTGCCCTTTTTTGTTTTGTTTTGTTTTGCTTTGTTGTGTCGTTTCCAAAAGAAAGAATGGCTCGGCCATAGTCCCAATACAGCACCGGCAAAGGTAAAGAAGGGGAAGATAGCAGCAGACCGAACACGAAAGAAACCAGAACCTCCACGAAGCCAGACGGAAACCTTATAGGACTGCGCACGAGACCATATTACGTAATGGGATAGCTCTTCCTGCCACGACAGTTCTATGCATCAAAGAAAAAGGTAGCCGCACGGTGCACGATGGTAAAATACAAGTCATTTTGTCGATCAACGCTTTTTGGCTATTTTATCGCTTCGCATAATTACATGTGTGTTTCACATTACAAGGTATAACACCACGTGCGCTACGCTGCACCATGACCCTTGCGTTTCGAAATTCATCTCGATATCTTCCGTTTCAATTCCTCCTATTTTCGCTGTGCCTAAAGTGAGAACGAACAGTCCTCCTTGGACATTTCTGCTTTAATACAAAATAAAAACATAAGCTAACAAAAAAGCACAGACTTTTCATGCATACGTGTAGTTTTGATAAAAGAAAATCGATAAACAACAGCCTATGTACGGGTTTCAGCATCGTATGGAAAGGCAAGCAGACTCCTAATGCACATAACTGTGTAGACAGTGCGCACGAACCTGCTCAGAAGGAGAACTGCATTTTTTTTTCCCTCATTCTGATCCGAAGAAGCAGCAGCGATGTTTTCAGTTCGACTGCGCGCTTGACGATATAAAGCAAGCGAAATATAAAAGGAATTGTAAAATAAAATAAAATGAGGAACTGAAGAAAGCGAAATCGGGTCTGCAGAGAACGTTCGTGCAGTGGCAGGTATGGTCCTTGTGGACAACGAGCAAACAACGAGAGAGAGAAGGAAGTAAAACTCGCGCTCAGACGACGACGACCAGCCGCCCGTACGTCTAAATGCGATGTCCAAACATAATCTCAGGTGCTGAGGGCGGAGCGCAGCTCTCCGTGAGAGAACAGGCAGGCCGAGAGGTATACATCGATTTTTTTTTTCCCGCTTTTTTAGGGAGGATGGTCGAAAAGACTGGGCGATCGAAAACAAGGTGAATCGACTGATTGTGTGGCCCAAGGACGTCGAGATACAGAAAAAGAAAGCAGTTCAAGCAGTTGTGCCTAGACATAAACAATGGAAGAAGAAAATAAGCCGCGCTAGTGCCTGAACTATGTAGCGATGTCAGGATGCATCAATAATCGAAAGCGCTCAGGTCGACGCGGCGATGTATGAGCACGTGGTACCGAATTCGCAGGACTTTTCTTCACGTGGATGCCCTTTGCCATCGGGCTGGGCGCCAAGTTCATGTAGTGGTGATGGTGCTTGGCAGCCGCCTGGAAATGACATGGGTTCTATCTCGGCCGCGGCGGTCACATTTGGATGGAGGCAAAACGCTAACGGCCCGAATACTGCGCGAAGACAATGGACGGTAAGGAACCCAGAGGACGTCAAAAATTTTCGCAGCTCTCCACAACGGCGTGACTCATAATCATATAACTGGTTTTCGCAAGCGAAACTCCAGCCATTGTTGCCATTGGCCAGTCACCTTTGCCGGCAATAGCAATTTGTGTAAGCTCAAAATTGGATAGGATTTTCTGATAATGGTTCGGAATATTGGCCCTGACCAACACGATGTCACCAATGACTGGGTACTGTAGAACCACTCCATTCGCGGGTACTGTCCTCTCATGAGTGACAGCCATCCTGACATCTGATGTGGCTATGAAAGGGACATTCCTTAATGTGATCGATCACTAATGCGTCTCCAGTTCTATAGCGTGCGTGAGAGCACGTATCGGGTAGCAAGGATCTGAAAGCGCGTGTTACCATTAAAAGATGTATGAACTCAGCACTTTGCCTTTTATTCTATTGGAAGTTCTTTCTAATGTGTGCCCGCAACACTCTTGCCCTTTCGGAAACGTAATGGCGAGCGAAGACAAAGCTTAGGCTCTTTTTGTCGTGCTGGCGAGACTGATTTTCTGGACGAGTGGTGACGTATCGCGACAAGGTTATGTGCGAGGTCACACGTGTGCGATTGAAACTTAATTTCATAAACTTCCCGGCACGCGTAAAGCACTCACCACAGTCACAGAGCAAGCTACCTGGGCTCGAATCCGCACAGGCATGGGGTTTTAGCGATAGCGATTATGGACATCGGCGGTGGCGGCGGCGGGCATCGTCGAAATCGGCCATTGCTACGAGCACATGACAGCCTACGCTGTAGTACACATTGCTGTTATAACTATCTACCCAAATACGCACAGCCTTTCTTCAGTAAGCGATATTTGCCGCCATTAGTCAGTCACTTTCGTTAGTTATATGTGAAACGTCGGGGCAAACTTGTTCCTTACCAACAATTCCAGCGTAAGAGGTCTCTTCGAATACGGACTCTGCTTTGCAGGATTCAACAAGGTCGCCATTCTTTCTTAGTTTATTTCTTAAGCACGTAACCAAACTAAAATCATCAGTAAAGGCATTCCATATTCCTTTCGCAAACATGTAAATACCTCAGCGATGGCTTACGTTTGCGTTAGCCCGATAGAAAGCACACAAAACTGCCGCAGATGGTCGAAATTTCTCGAAACTTTCGAACTAAGAGCAGCAACAGCGTGCCCTACGGTACAGGGATCCGTTCCAGAAGGATTCGTCTAGACGCAGACCTGGCGCGGCTCACGCCCGAAAGATCTCGCGTTTGCTATGCACTCGAGCACAGCGTGCCTTCGGTCGTCATTCCCCGCCGTCTCCTTACTCTGTTTCTCCATTCTCACGGTATATACGCACCGTGTGTTTTATCAGGGATTTGCTCGTCTCATTGAAGACGCTTCTTGCTGCTGGTGTGTACGCATAGTGTACGCGAGAGACCGGCCGTCTGTGAGAGAGCTGAGTCAGCGAGGGATTCCAGTCTTCACCGGGCGATAAGCCCCGGGCTTGCTCGTTGCAACGCTTCCGTACCTTTTTTTTTTGCTTTCCTGTCTCGCCTGTCTGGTCGTCCTCGACACACACACACACACACACACACACACACACACACACACACACACACACACACACACACACACACACCGAATTTCCTTCCTGGAGCTTCGACGCGTTTCTTCCTTCGTTGTACGGGCCGGTATAAGACTGTGAGCGCAATAAATTTCGGCTTTGCCTTCTTGGGAAACGTGCTTCCCTTTTCCCGTTTCGTTTGAGAGCGCCAGCCAAGTTTCACCTGCCTCGCGTCGACGCGCACGAACTGCTTCTTTCATTTATGATTCCCTTCGTCTGCAGGGGCGAGCAGTATATGCTGTCGACTGAGAAAAGAGCTTCGCGAAAAACCGCAGCGTGGCGAAAGGAGCGCGCAAACTTTACGCGCTATAGAGTGCTAGTCTGTCCCCCATGCAAAAAAAAAATTAAATGAAATGTCGGGGTGCCCGCACCACCCGAAGGTATAGCAGGCTTAAAGCCAATCAGTAAAATAAATGAGTGCTGCAGGAACAAAACGGAAAGTTAAGGCTTACCTTCGACAAACAGTCCTGGGGAGAAGCTCTGGAAATCAAACACGGTTGTGTCTGCAACTGTTTCGCAAGGGGCGGAGACAGCGATTAGAGGATTGCATGGGATAAGGAGGATTTTCAGTGACGCGGTACGAAGAAGAGTGTCGTAACCATCTTGTAAGTGTGGAGCGGTGAATGTTCATGTTGGAGAAAGAGGGGAAAGGGAGAGCAGGGGCGGCGGTCGCGCTAATACGTCCTGCAGAGTTTGCAGAATATAATTACTTGCGAGCTTAAGATTTCAAAACGAACGTGGTTCCTTGTTAACTGTCCATCCCTAGCTTCTCGTGTTCATGTAATCCGCACGAATTTCAATATCGCGAATTACAGGCGCGCGAGTTAATATGGAAATCTGTAGGCACGCGTTTATCGAGATTATGAAGAAATAATTCGTATATACTTAGAAGCAATCACTTATCTCCTGTGCGAGGAGGGCCCTCAATAACTGCTCCTCGCCGATGCTAGCGAAATTTACGGCAAGCATGTGATTACGCCGCCGTCTGCGATTTCAAACTATTTCATCGCAGGCTTCATTCGGCCTAACTATGGCGTAAGCTTGGAGCACCATACCCTGGAAAATATTGCGGACGTTTAGGAGAGAATATGTTATTTAAAAAAAGAGAAACAAAAAAGAGAAAGACACTTGCAGGCCTCCTTTGTTGTGTTGCGTGGGTAAGCGCAATCCTGCTTGCGATATTCAATATTCTCCTCATTAAACTTTCGTCACAGATTGCGTTTTTGTTTAGCGGAAATCATATCCTTAGGAAATCATACTGAAATATGTTCGAAGTAATTCATGACAGCAGCATTTTTCTTTTTGTCTGTGCGCACGTCATGTTGCCGCACGATTTCACTTCGCAGCACGTTTTCATGATAAGTGTGTCTAATCAAATGGTTCATAACGGGGTCGCACCATATTTACCGCTCTAGCACACTATAATCGTTAGTCATCTTTTGGTTCAGGCATAACCGCCGTCGAGATAAACGTACCCGACCTCCCAACGGTTTGCTTGGGCTTCACGTACATTTCCCAAAATGACGAAAACGACAGCGCAGCTGTAATGTTACAGACGCACCTCTGACGAAGAAATTCACCGCATGCCTCAAACTCACGGCATTTTTAAATCACCTCATTTCGGCGTAAACGCATAACGCACTTCCTGATTGCCGTTTTTCGATATAACGGTGAACGATGGAGGATATATATATATATATATATATATATATATATATATATATATATATAGAGAGAGAGAGAGAGAGAGAGAGAGAGAGAGAGAGAGAGAGTTCATTGTGAACTACATTCACTGGGCGTACCCGTCCCTTATCACTGGATGCACCGGATAAATTGAGCCTCCCCGGCCATTATCATCACAGCGATAAGCGGAGCTGCCTATAACGAAAGAAATAAAAGAGCAACAATAAAATAAAAACCTCTAAACCTTCGTCCGATGCATGGTTATAGACGTACGTCAGGTTGAAGGAAAGCGTATGCACGCGAATGCTGGCGCCCCCTGCTGCGGAAATACTGCGAACTATGTATACGTGCACCGCCGAACCAGCCGGCAAAGAAGTGCGGCCTGAACGCCGGGGAAGCGATTGGCCGATAACATCGGCTCACCATCATCAACTTCCCTTCCTAGTGTCTTCAGTGGCTAACCTATAAGCGTGCGTAATGAGGTCCACCATGTTGAAGACGGACGAGCGAACGTTCCCAAAGCGAGCGCTCGGCTGAAATGGGAGGACACATCGTGATAGATTTTACGATATGCGCGCGCTTCTGCCGAATCGATAAAAATTCGTTTTTTTTTCTTTCTTTTTGCGCGCCGTAATTCGGGCCCGTCTTTGGCGCTGCGAATCTATAGGACTAGTACCCCACCCCTAGTTCATCTTATACGTACCGCGCCCAGAAAGTTCGCTATCGAATTTGAATTACGTTCAGGCTAATAACGGGGGATAGATGTGTTCCTTTCTTTTGGTTGCTGTATACGTTTGTTCGATGTGCTGCTTTACTGCGTTCGATGCTTGCCTACGATATCGGGAACAGGAAAATCGTCTTTAAGTGTTAGAAATATAAAGGAACAAACCAGACTGAGCGTGCGCATCGAACTCTGCGTTCTCTCCATTCTAGATAGTATATGCGTGCTGTGTGCAAAACGGTGAAAAGGTAATTTCGAAGTCAAAATGGAATATGGGCCATAAACTGTGCGCGGCATAAAATATAGTGCGGTGTTCTCAGAACTAATTGCTCATGCGGTACCTTACGTTTTTCGGGTAGACGTGCCATGATGCTCGTCACAAAGCATTTACCGGCGGAGGCCATAGGGGCCCTGGTACAGAAATCCCAACTCGAATGATTGAAAATTAAACAAAAGCAGATGCTCCCTATTTGACTCTCTTAGGCCATATCTGGCGCTTACACCAACACATCATCTGTCGTCGTCGTCATCATGATCATGATCATGATCATAATCAATCCATCAATCTATCCACGTTACTCGCAAATGAAGCCATGACAACACAGGAATAACTGTTAACTCAGAAACTGATCAACCGATACGCCAACGTGATGTAGTGTTCTCACGCACTATTCATCTTGACTATCAGGCAGGCTCTTGACGCTAACAGGACCAACAGAAAGGCGGACAATGTTTAACCCGTACGCACGCCACGTCTACGGAGATCGGCAGTATATATACTCTATGTGTGAAAGCCAAGCGGGTTGACGCCCTGGCAGGGCTCTCGTTTCGGCGCTATGCCATCATTACTCTCCCTCCATTCCTCTGCACAGCCGAGATCACACTTCCTCCTCCCTTCCTTCAATCTCCTTCCCGCCCGTCAGAGGGGCGCGACCACCACCACCGTGCACGTCGGCCGTTGACGCTACGGCGGGCCGCCCAAGCGAGCCGGCAAGCGTCATTAGAAAAGAAACAATGACGCAAAAGTTTCGCCAGGGGAGACAATGGAGCGCGAAAGTAGAAGCAGCGAGTGAATGAAAGATTGCGGAGATGGCGAGGGACGGAGTGAGAGAGAGGACGAAAGAGTGAAACGAAACAGGGGGGAGGAAAGACAGAGAGACGGAAAGATCAACAAACAGTCGGTCGCGCGGTCATTAAAGCGTCCGGGCACTTTCGCTCCCCACGAGGGCGTTCGCTGTGCGTCGCCTGATTAGCTAGCCAGCGAAGCTGCTCGCTGCAAGCTTGCCGCCAGCCCCTTTTGCCACGGGCTTTGCGATGGCGCTATGGGTGGAGGTTCTAGCGCTAAGCTCGCGCAGCGAAGCGCAGTTCGGTAGTAGGCCGGGAGGGATACCGCGTTAGATATTTTGTTCCTTCGCCTAAAGGTTTCGACTGAAACGTCGACACCGCGCGGGTTTCGAACGTTCGAGTGTAGCACTGGCGTCGCCTGGCGATTTACGACAACGCCAGCCGAGTCGAAGGGAACTGCGTGAGCGAGGGTATGGCAGCCAAACTCTGGAGTGCATTTTGTTGTTGGCCTTTCCCGCGTAACCACGCACGTCAACCCTGCGCGTGCCGACTTTGCGGCGGCGTTTGTGCGATACAGATACATTGTTCGTTTTTTTTTTGTTCTTTTGTGCGTTGTTCTGCAAACCGGTTAGGTAATGATCAGAAAGTCAGATGGCCAAATGAGCGCAGGGACGGGAAAACTGGTAATTAGTCCCGAAGGGCCGGGGCACAGCGCGCGCGCAGCCGGGGTCCCCATACTCGAAGAGCGAAATGTCAACAGCCGCTAGAGCCATTCGGGGTGCGCGTTTCGCGCGTAGATTGCAGACACTGTCGTTCGTGATGCGTCCGCTGATAGGGAGCCCGGGAATCTGGTGGGCGTAAGCGGAGATAGCTGCGGTGTGTATCACAGGAAGGAGACGAAAGGCGGCTTGCAGCTATCCTAGCTCGTGCGCCACTTTGTACGTGCGTCGGTTATGTTTCTGGCAGCAGCCATCGGTCCCTCTGCAGTTTGCACGCCTGCTCCGTGGGAGTCGACGGGTAACACTAGCCTCATATCTCTACGTAAGTGCACCACTTGTACATGGAGAAAGCCAGAGGGCATGCGAGAGAGAGAGAGAGATTAACGGAAACGCAAGATTAGCTAAACGTCGTACAGAGGGGCGGCTAAGCAAGAAAGAACAAAAGTAAAAATTTAGAACAAGAATTAACGCACGTATGGGAGAGAAAGCACTCCGGATCAGGTCGTGAACACTCACGAACAGTAAAACGTTGTCCTAAAGGGCTTCCTCTACTCATCAGAAAAGTTGGCGGACACCCCACGGCGTTCGAATGCGACACCTTCTGCACGTGTACATAATGAGCCACCTTTATGCACTATGCGAGAATTAATTAGTCATGTTCTTTTGACGTCTTATACGTAGGCTTAGAGCCCACCTCCAGCGAATTTCCTAGTTCTGTGGATTTCAATGAAATTACCTGGGCGTGATGCCCACTTTCTACACTTATGCAAGGAGGAGGAGAAGGAAAAAAAACTTTATTAGACAGAAAATTTAAAGGCATTTCTGGGTGAGGCCCTCAGTCAAGGGCTCCACTGGCTCTTGCGACTCGCTGAGCTTCGTCTAGCAGGGCCAATGGGCTCTCCCGACCCTCGCTTGGGACCAGCTTTCTGACAAATAAATTTGATTAATTACCCCAGAGCGTACTCTTGGCTTGGCATAGTATGTGTGACAGCCGTTTATATGTATACGCGAGAAGCATCGGATAGTGCGATGTTCATGAACCAGTGCGCGGCGCTAAGTGTTGCTGCATGCTGCTTGTATTTATGTTCTATGTGTACGGCGTATAGATTTGCAGCAAGTAATGCTGCAGTGCTTGTGCATACACTTTTGAACTCACCGGTCGCACATGCTTGCACATACTATACGTCACGCCATGTAAGTGCCACTCAGTTGGGTTTCGATGCTGCGCTTTATTTTATTTTTTCTTTTAAGAACTTATTCAGAAATTTGAAGAGCATTCGTACTATGAGGCACGTGACAGCAGTTTTTCAGCAACACAGAATCTCCATTAACTTGACATCATGAAAAGGTCACCGGAGTAGGCTTTAAGGCGCTTCGCTATCGCCAGCACACGGTCCTGTGGCCGGCCTGGACGCTCCCATCAACGGGTGAAAGCGGATGCTCGTCGCGCAAATGGTACACGTACATCAATTAGCCAAGCGTGTAAGCGAGCTCCAAACTTTCCCGCAGCTGGCATTTCCCGCGAAAAAAGCTCATCCCGCCTTCGATGGTTCCCTGGCTTCTCTGTTTCTCCATTCGTTCACAAAACCGCCGCGCAATCACCGGGATCGTTCACTTTCGTCGCGTGCGGCCTTGATAGAGGCCTTGCGGTTGCGCTCGCTATCCCGACCGCGCAATAAGTGCGTCCTCGTCTTTCACTTTTCCCGTAGCTCCTGAAACGCGAGACATTCCAATCAGGGCTTCGACTATACCGCCGTGACCCATAAGCCGAGCGCTCGTACAGGGTAAAAAACAACACAGAGACAATCTTGCGGGCGAAATTCGGCCACCTGCAATAGGCAGGAGAATGACTCTCGAGTGAGAAGGAGAACGAGCACCAAGTCAGCGTGGGAGCAGGCGAGGATTCGTCGTCGGTGTCCTTAACCTGGACGAGCGCCGTAGAGACGTAATTACGATCGCGAGAGAGGGGAAAAAAAAAAAGAGGGTCGGGCGACAGTTGCCGGTAGGTGTTTCGCGGAATAGACGACAGCCATCTAAGGCAACGAAGAGAACGATCGGCGTTGACCTGCATGGCGACAGCTTTCGTCGCTACCTGCCGTCAGCGCGGAGGAATGCTGGTAATTAGTTCGCAGCGTCGAGTGTAGACGTATGGCAGCATGCCATTTGGCGCTTCAGTGTTATAGCGAAAGTACAGACAAATTGAGACACGGTGTCACTTCACCTTCGGTACTGTTTGCTCAACGTTTCATATTTGTTGTTGAATAAGTCTAACGAAAAAACTAAACTTTTTCTGTCAGTGTGTTTATTTTATGACGGTATTGAAAGAGGCAACGCAAATGACAGGTCTAGGGCTGAGTTAGAAGCTGAGCAGCAACAACGCGCGGCATGAAATTATTTGTTCCCGCTTCCGGACGCCTTACGCTGATCCACTTGTTTGAGTGTTGATGATTATTCCAGCTGAAATTCTGAAAGAGGTTAATTGTTCAAAGCAGTGGCGCGCCGATCGGGGGGTGGGGGAGTGGAGGGAAGAATTCAAGGGTTATAACCCCCCCCGCCCCCCTTTTCCTTCTAGGGCAATGCTGTACAGCGCAACACATGAGTTTTGCAGAGCATCGTTGGTCGACACCACACGAACTGCAGCCAGCACACCTTTATCCAGCAACCTTAAGATAGCCCATCAATTCGCGCTGAGCTTTCTACTCTTCAATATCAGAAAACAAGTTCTATTGAGAATTTGTTTACGCAGAACATAAAGAAGTATGGAGGTAGCACACCACACCAGTTTGTCGCGCGTACGTCACTGAAGGGGCATCTCTCATTGGTCTCCTTCGTTCGCGGCTCAATTACCGCCGAAGCTCGCCAAAATTGAAATTGATCCAGGTCCGATCCCTCTACCGGCAGGAATCATTCGCTTTGTGGCTTTATTGGGGCTGCACGTTAATGCGGGACTGCGTACGCGATCACCACGATAATACGCTTTGATAGGACTGTAAACTGCTTTGCTGTTGTGTTCACCAATTTCAGGTGAAAATGCATTCGTATTAACCTCATGAAAATACAGTTCATCCTATGGGGTGTTGGATAAGGAAAACAAATGTATTATCCTAAAAAGACGTAAGCGGGATCGAATCAACAAGATTTCACTGTATAAGTCTTGCTCGCCGGTGAACTGTCGACTACATCGATAATCAGCAACTAGTAAACCGTATGTGTAATGGTAGTATGTATTCGTACTTATAGCGAGTAACGTATCACCACGCCAATGCTTATGAGCTACGTTAGCCTATTCCAGTGTATTTCAACACCGCTTCTATTTTTTAAAATTAAATTTAAGTGTGAGCAATTTGCGACGAATACGTCCGACTTCCCGATTTTCTTTAAGCGCTGAAGGTGGCGCGTAAGGGTGGCGGTAAAATACACGAGTACACGCGAAAAAGTCCTCTCATGCTATACGGCATTATGCAAGCGAGCTAAGCCATATGCAGAAAAGCCGCTGCGGCCAGGACAGTGCTCAGGTCTCAGCTCCGGACCTCTCGCCCGTCTTCTAACATTAACGCGCCAGGCAGGCGGGCTCCGAAACCCACGGTGCGAGACCGTTAACGACGCCGTCGCATAGCTCCCCATACTTCTCCTCCAAACTCCTCGCCTGCAGCAACACAATGAACGAAGAGCGAACGCCAGCGCGCCTTGCTCGAGGTAAGTGCCAGACCAGCAACCCTGCGGCACCGGACCACGTACCGTTCGGCGAAGATGCCCGAACCCCGGGCAGCTTTGGTGGCGCGCGCGCAGGGGAAACGGAGGGAGCGAGTAAAGAGGAGCCGAGGAAGGCCCAGAGATCTCTGTATAGGAAACGAGCGCTTGCTCTAACCAGGGGTGCCGTCGGCGCACTCCGCCGTTGCCTATATAGGTGTAGTTGCTCACCGGCTCGGATGAGCGCTCGCTCGCTTGCTTGTTCTTTTACACGTAGCTTGAAACGCGCGGTTGAGCGGCTAGCAGCTGTGTGTGTATAGCTTTATGCGCGCCGCGACCTCGCAGCACCGACCAAGAAAGGGAGCGCAGCCTTCTCGCTCCTTTCATCCCCAACTCCCTTATAGTGTTTGTTTCCTTTCCCGTATCTGGCCATAAAAGTTGCCTCGTTTCCAAAACAGCTGCTCGCGACACTTCGATGCTCGCGGCAAGGATACAGCGTGCGATGAACAGGAGGAGGAGGAGGAACTGGCGGCGGCTGTTGTGCGGTAAAAAAAAACATCGGAGGAAAGAGTGGGAAAATAAAGGGGGAAGACGAGGCGGATAAAGGGTGCCCAAGGATGTGTCCTCAGAGCCGAGAAAGAAATCAGGAGGGAAAAAAAGGGACAGGAAGGGCGCAAGCACGCGAGGCACTCGCTCTGGCGAGAAAATAACGATCTTTTATGTCCCCGGCGTCATTGGAAGCGACGATGAAGAGCGGTGAGCGGACGACAAGCTGCGGGGTAAAAACACGGCTGCCTCGAGAACTTGGGGACAAAAGGAGAGCGGGGGACATAAAAGAAAGAGGGAGAGAGGGACACGGAGGAACGAGGAGGAGGTCGAGGGAACAAGACTACGACAGCGGGCGTCGGGACAGAGGCTTCGGAAGGTGCAGAAGCCGGTACGGAGCGGAGCAAGGAACCTATGTGGCAGATGGAGATAAACAAAAATAGGGAGGAAATAAGGAAACCGGGTGTGAAGGGACATGGCCGCCACGTGGCGCCAAGCACCGGTAAAGGGGGTTGATAAAAACGGAGAAGGACAGCGGCGTTGCGTCGGTTGCAAAGACAAGAAAATGTAGAAGGACCGCCGCCGGACAGGTTTTTTTCTTCTGCTCGCAACAAGAAAGGCACTCCGGGAAGCTGGGGCATCCGAAGGGTTTATTCTGTCCGGTCCTGTCCAGTAAACTGTGTAACAGAAGGGGAGCGGCAGTGCGAAACGACGCGATAATAATGAGAACAGACCTGTCGACGCTCGCTCGCTTGCTGTGGACGTTATGAAGAGCAAGGGCCGGCGGTCCTGGAAGGAGTGAGTATAGGAGGGCAGTGCAACACGAAAATACGAGGCATCATGGGAAAGAACAACACCGCGCCATCTTTTCTTACCTTCCCTACCTTTGTTTTTCTTTTTAGGGAGGGCTACTGGCCTTGCGTTTGTTATCCGAAGCCTGTGGAACGGTGTTCTTCCTTTCTTGGGGTCGCACTGCAAGCAAGAGCTTGTCGTGGAAGACAAGACGTCCTGTCAGAGTCCATTAATGAGGTTGCCGGAGAAAGGGTTAAGCTTCCAAGCGAAATTGAGAAGACTGTCACGGAAGCCCTGTCAAGCGTAGGTGGATTCCTCCCTGTGCTTTGCCTCTGATTTCGAGCGGTCGAAGAGATCAACGGAGAAAAAAATCCCGCTCTCGGGGAGCGCAATAAGTAGGATGGATGTGGCGCAGAATCACCGTCATCTAACTGCTGTTGTGGAGCAGTGCACGGTCCATCTGGTAGGGCGTTCTGGACGAAGGAACTTGATGCCGATGTTCTATATTGGCTGCATTTTTTGACGTTTGTCTCTCTCTCTCTCTGTGTTCTTCCAACCCTAATGCACCTTATATTCACCCATTGATGATAGGAGGTCCCCCTGAGCGTTTCGTGATTTGGAATCTTCTGAAGATGTACCTTTTATGGATGCCTATTTTTGTACATGCAATAACAACGAATAAACTTGCACTTTATGTAGGCAGACATGGATGTAGACCAACCGGAATAAAGTGTATGAAATATTAGCCGAACAAAAATAAATTGGGCGTGCTGTCAGCGGCTCAAACACGCATTTAAACTTCGTGTCTATCATGCTACGTGAGCACAAGTGTAATATAACCTTAATAGACGCAACGTTCATGTTTTCAAAAAGTTTATTCTGTTTATTCTGCCGCTGTGGTATAATACTACGCTGTGCAGTCTTGCGGCCAGTTAGTAAATGCGTGAAATGCAACTTTTGGAAACCGAATCGAGTTCAAACTGAACGCAAGATGAATAGAGCCGAAACTGAATCGAATCGTACAGTTGTCGAATATAAGTACCGATAACCAATAATTACATCTCAATGTTAGCATACGCTCCCGTCGCTATACTGCTTATTAACAAGCCTCGTCTCAGTAGAACGTACGATGCGTGGGGGGTTGTTATCAATTTGGACTTTATACGGGACATGACGGCGACGGCGAAAAACCCGTCTAGACTGTCGGTATAATTGCTATCGCAATAAAAGAAGACCACAGGAGCCAATAACGGCGTTAAATAATTTTAACGTGCACCGTGTTTCTACTATTGCTGCTACGAGGCTTTCCTGCAATGCGCGAAAGCGCTCGGACGACAATCACAGCCCAAAGCGGACGCGTTTGTGAAACGAGGAGCCCCACCCGAATGCTCCACACCTGTCGAGAAACAAAAAACTAAAGTTTTAGATGCGAATCAGCTTATGGTCGGGGCTATGTCACTCCCTCCCTCCCTCCATCCATCCGCCATGTGGCGTCCACACCCGCACTGCGCATGCGCATCCTCCTCCCCCTCCTCTCCTTGTCTCACCTCCTCTCCTCTCGGCATTCCTTCTCTCCTCTCCGAACGGCTCGCGTTGACTACGGAAACGCTCTTTCTTCGATGAACGCTTTACCAGCTCGCAAGGAAAGCGAACGCACCCTCACCCGCGAGAGACAACGCTGACGCAGGCATCGTCTGCTAGCGTCAAACCGATGCAAACGCGGTGTGCACTCCCCGTGCTGTTTCGCATCGCCTCATGGTCCCCTTTAGCGGGAGATGGTGTATTTTTTTTCCGATGAATAATCCTCTTTTGAAGAACGCGTATACAGCGGAGTACGTTTTTCATCGTGCGACAAGAAGTACAAGAAATGCTATCCCTCTTTTGCTGCGAATTAAAGAAATAAGTTAGACCCCACTTTTCCTTAGGGGTGCGCATTGCAGTCTCCAAAGGTGCAAGGAAAAACGTGAGGGTATATATACATAAAGGGATGTTCCCTGTCGCGCGCCTCTCTCTGATCGGGCCACTAAGAATGGGTTCGGCAGGCTCAACACGCACTCACTCGCGATGAGGCTTCCTCGCGATGCCTGGCCGCATCATGCATACGATATCAGCGCCGAACGAGGATCTTCAAAGACGAGAGCGCGACAATGAGCTATAGAGCACGTCTTCCCGCCGGCGCGTCTTCACTGCAGTTATAGGCAGAAAACACATATAAAACGCAAAGAGAGCTAGGCAAAGAGGGATTGCATAAAATCATCGGCGAGTCTTTTTGTAAAGCTTGCAGCGGAAGATTCTTTTATACGGGGAAGGAAACGCTGCAAATATGGGATGATAGCGGAGGAAGGAAGCACGGTACGAAGCAAGGGGGGAATAAAGGCGCCGAGTAAGGGCCGCGCACTCTTCAAAGCGAATCTAAGTCAAATATATGAGAAGCAAGTTCCCGGCTACATTGGTTATTTACGATAAAGCGGCGGCCGTGTCGATCGGGGGAGCAGGAATGAAAACTTCTTAACCCGCCAGCACACGTCCCTCACGACGAACTCTCGTGGCTGTGTCAAATGTATTGCCGAGGCTGCCAATCTCGCTTCCCACTACCTTTACGCTCACTATCTCTTCTCCTTCTCTCCCGTTTCAGCCTCGAAATGTGTTTCACCTCAGGTTGTACTTTCCTTTCTCCTCTCATTCTCTTCTTTTTAGCAAGCCATTGAAAGTGCAGGCTTGCTTCGGTAACCTCATCCCCTTATTCCCCACCGCACGTAGTATACCTGCAACCTTTCTCTCCTTTTTTCCCTTGCGCATTTCGCAGTCTCCTTTTTCCCTCTTTTTCTCCCCCTCAAGAACACACTTCCCCCGTGCTCCCTATATAGGAGACCTGAGGGAGTTCTTTGGAGCAAGTCTGCAGGTCGAACGATGGAGGCGTGCGCAAGCAGCTGCGGGTAAAGGGAGAGGGGACTAGTCTTAAGAAGAGCGATACATAGAAGCAAGAATGGTATACGACACAGAGAGGGTGCAGCAAATGAGGTTATACGTAACGCTGCGAAACGCAGTTCTTCTTCTTCTTCTTCTTCTTCTTCTTCTTCTTCTTCTTCTTCTTCTTCTTCTTCTTCTTCTTCTTCCCGCAATGGCTATGCGCGAGCACGTCTCCGGACTCCCACTACGGGACCCTCAAGGCGGCGTGGAAAGTAACAACCTATAATGTACAGATAACTCTCGCAAACACCGACATATAGCCGCCGCTATACCAAAGCTGCAAAGCGATACACAGCCCACGCTATCCTTAGCCGAGGGAAAGGTACTAGGTTTCTCAAGCTTTGAGCGTGCGTAGCGCGCCAAAGTCGGGAGATTGGATTGGATCTTGCCTTCGAAGTCCCGCGGACCAAACTCCAGGAAGAGCCGCTCGCGTGAGGTATTTTGGGAACTCGGCGCAAATATACAGCGTGCGTCTATATAGATATCTATAGAGAGAGAGACACAGAGGCATTCTCGGCTCCTTGATCTTCAGCTTATACCGGCGTTTCCGCTCGGCAGTTTCTCTCCAGGCGGTAGCTGACGTAAATGAATGACGTTCACGGCGGTGTGTGAACGCGTGAAGTGCTGCTTCTCGGCTCGCGCGCGCGTTGCTAAGACGGCGAGACGCGCGGATCAGCGCTGACAAAGCGAAGCCGAGACGGTATTCTCTTTTTATTCCCTTCGCACCGTCTCAGGAAACGCGCCGTCTATAATGAGATATGCACGCCTCTCTGGGTGCATTTAGCGGCACCGGATGCTGGCGTCGTCGTTCGCTTCGCACGCAGCTCGTCGTAACAACGGATGTAGGAGGAGCAGAAGAAGAAGACAAGTTACGTTCCAGTTCGAGACACGCACCGTGGAGCTACTATTCTCGGTCGTCCTTCGTCAAGGACACGCGACAATGAACGTGGGGAGACCGTATTCTTAAGGGGATGAGCTTCCACTGAGAGGCGGCAACCGTCTCTCGTTAAAGAGGACGATAGAATAAAAGTAGCTAAGACAAAGATAGAAAAGGGAGTAAAGCAGTAAAACTCTCTTAAAATGGTTTGGAGTTGCCGGGGAGTCCTTTTTCTCCTCTGTGACAATGATCATAATCTAGCTCCCTTGTGTTTCATTTTTGAAATCTCGTCACTTGTCAACTTCCCGTCAGAAATACCCTGTCACGCTGAAATGTGCACGCCGTTCGTGACCTGAACGTATGGTCGGGTGGCCTTAAGCAACGAAAGGTACGCGCGGTGTGTAGTTAATGCTGTTGGGGAAGAAAAAGAAAAGACACCCCAAATGGTGCAGCTGCTTTCAGGGTGTATTGTGTAGTAGGCAATCGCGTGAGTAAACAGCGCAATAAAGTGCACGACAGTACGCTTTGTGTACTTCGCCTCTTCTGCATGTATAGAACGATGCTTTTAGGTGCTCTCCAATCCAGGACACCCTTTTCCTGATGGTTTGATCCATTTTCTGAACGATTTTAGTTGAGCTACGCAACCTTTATTAATAATGTCGCGCACATACAATCGCGAAGACGGACCACCCGCAGGATGGAGCCATCAACAATGGATAAGATCGGACGAAAAATCTCTGCGAAGCGGGGCTGTGGCGATGCCTTAAAAAGTGCCAACGGCAAGAAACAGAGGCAGCAAGAACCTCAGAAAGTTAACAAATATATTCACATGACATGTGACAACTCCGTACAACTAAACACAGCGCTGTGTAATGCGCTTCACGAGGTAAAAAGCATGCCTTTCGCAATGACACTCTGAGAGTAGGTACAGCGCGCATTGCAATGAAACGAACAGCGCACAACAGACGCGGCGACGTAGCCTTTGAACAGAACATCGAAAGCTACCATGTAATGAGAATAATTTAGTCAGGAGTAAATGTTCTACCAGAAGTAGGCTGCTCTCCTTCGGGGATCCGAGTATACCGTGACTAATGTCGACATCGGCCTTGAACCTTGCATTTCTTGTCGAGAATGTGAAAGAGATAGAATCGAAAGCGGCGCACAGCGGTCTCGGAACAGTATATGAAACGCGTACTATCGTGTGAGCAGGTCGTTCCAAGAAGCGAAGAAGCCAGTCATGAGAGGATAGCACTTGACGTTCCCGATGCTCGTTCTGCGTGATGAACCTCCGGCCCTCACGCGCAGTGGCCAAGCACCAGCGGTCGAGGTCGTTGCACACGTGACCTTGCACCTGCGTAGCTCGCTGACAAATGCGCACCTAAGTCCCAGCCCACGCGCGAACGCTAACTCAAACATAAGTGCTGCTTCAACGCTGCCAGACAAGGCTATCGACGGGACCGCGCCAGGCTTCCATAACTCCTGTCAATACGTGCGTGCCGTCGTTGATCCGGAACAAAGACGCCTTCACGGCGTTTCATCGCCTGCTCCCTAGCTTATTGTTAAGCCTTCTCTGCTTGCATTTCAGGGGGCCAAGACTCGTAAAATACGCATAACACGAACGCTTCAAGCAGAATTCAGTGTTTGGCTGGCTCTCCGACAAGAATCGAACTCGATTGAAGGCGCTACACTACGCCCACGGGTTTCCAAAGCTCGGTGCGTGCGCGTACCGCATGACCGGTTGGACGAAAACGGGTTTGTCGAGAGGGTTACAGCCAACGTCCAGCGTGGGCTATTTAGTTTGCAAAGACGATAGGACAAAGTTCACGAAATTCGTCCGTGCATACGCACGAACTCGTCGAAAGAATGGGTGCCTGGTATGAAGCCGTGATAATGGAAGGCGTTATAAGCTCGATTACAACGAACGGAGTGCTTTCGAAGTATATTATGGCCACTGCGCCGACACGTACATTCTCACGCCGATGCCCGCTTTCCGGGCTGAACGGCCATTTTAAGTGATCGATACTCGAAGCTCGCAATTACGTGAAACGCCACTCAGCCGTGGAATGCAGCTCGGAAACGCCGCGCAGCGTGAAATAGATGCGTGGCGCCCGAAATACGCCGGAAGTACGTTCGACGTGGTTCTGCCACTTTATCGCCGAGGGATACTGGTAAAGGGTATAGACGAAGAAGTTCGTGACTCTTCAATACCTCGTCCATCGCCATTTATCGAGAGACGGACGCCATGTGAACCTACAGTATCTTAGAAGTGAACAACTTCCTGAATGTGGCTCACGCTTTCTAGATAGCGAGGAAAAGAACTAAGAACATTGAAAACGTCTCAGGATGGTTATTTTTTTTCCATTAATAAATTCCGACTTTTTTCACATCGAAATAGACAAGACTGAAACGCCCCTGGCAACGATGACTGCTAAAGGCCGATGTTAAGGATAATGGGGCATCGTTCCTTCACTCTTCCGCGTCATTCAAGCGACTTTCCACCTATATATATGGACAAATGACGATGACGACAACGACCACGACGCATGCAGCTAATTGATGATGGCAAGCATCGCGTCGGAAGCGCGCCAATGACTGTGAATGATGGCAGCGCTATTAACGACAGGCCGAGAGGTGCAGTCGATGCTATAGCGATATGATCGTCTCTGTTCCGTTCCCGTGTACTTCCGCTGCCTTGGTGTTTTCCAGCTTCATTCTTGCTTCGCCGTCTCGTCACTTCCGACAAACGTCTATAGAACACAGGGCCAGTGGGAACCTGCGGGCTTCGTTGCACGAGATGTACAGGTGACGAGCATACACGCAAGATTTTTCTTTTGCCTCTGCTGCACTTGTAAGCGGGCGAAAAGAAAGTTTTCTGGTCCCACATTTCGCAGCACAGAACAAAAAGGAAGGAAAAGCACAGCTAGTGCAACCACGTCTCGCTGTCCAACTTAAAGCAACAAAGTGGGAAAGAACTGGAACTGTTAAGCTAAGTAAAGTTTGACAGACCGTACATCATTTAGAATCGCAGTGCCATATACAAACAGAATCAGCCAGTGGAATATAGAAGCAAAAAAGCGAAGTGCGATGACTCTGATGTAACAATATTCTTCGTTCAGGCAGCCTTGTTTACCGCACTAGAGCAAGCATTCATATGCTAAACTAAGCCCTGGTACGCGACTAACAAGTGCAGAGACTTGAGTTATTGCTACGTCCCGACGTCACATATACGCAGCGCGCGATGACCAACAAGAATTAAGAGAGAGAGGGGGAGAGGTATATACGCAAGCTATACAAGGAAAACGTCACACGAATATTGAAGTTGGAAACAAGCCCGGAGGTAATAAACAGAAGATCTGAGCCTCCCAGAAAGGAGTTGATAAGCGACGCTCTTTCATATAGGACACACAGAAGCCCGGCCCGTCGCCTGCAGCATGCAGTGACAAAACATAGCAACGGTTGGAGACGAGTAGCGAGGCTTAGCGGATGTATAGCGCGAATGCGCGAAAGGGTTGAAAGGAACGTACTGCGCTGCTGAAAAGAAGGACAGCGTACTCTGGAAACCCAAGGCCTTTGCAACCTCTTCGCGGACGGATGAGGAATGGCGACAGCGAGCGCCGTTCTGCGCTGTCGCTCCGAGATAAGCGGCAGACGCGAACGCGTCCGGGGAGGCGTTCGCCCGAAAGGGGTCCTTTCGTGCACCGCACTGTGTCTCTGGGTCACCGTCAACTCCTCGTCTTCCCGACCGCTTCTGGCGGTGGCAACGCTGATACTCCATACATATACTCGTCCCTTTTGTTTCTTCCTCAGTTTCCTTTTCAGAGGAAGCCGCTTATTTCGCGCCGCCAGTCTCCCGACGGTCCCGGAAATGGAGAAAAGGAAGCCTTGACCGATAGTCGAGTTTTCTTTTTCTTTCTTTCTTGTTTTCTTTTTCTTTTACGAGCGCCATGGGCGTTGCGAAAATGTGATGGGAATGGCCTAAATGTTGGAGAAAGAACGCCTCGGTGTGGGATGGGTGAGAAATGGCGCTTCGGAAAAAGCGCTGAAAGGGCGCATAGAAGTAAAGAAAGAACGCCTGAGATTAGGGAGTATACAGTGTCGCCCTGAAATACGGGCCGTTCACGAAGGAGTAATAAGAGCTAAAGCGTATACGCCGCGTCGTCACCTTGGACATTTCGAGAGGAATGGATAGAGTGAAATCATATGGGACGATGTCGTTTTAGCACGTTTATAGTGTTCTCTTCTGCAAGTATATATTCTTCAGTGACCAAATTTACGATACCTTTCTTTCGAGTGTGTGCGTGAAGTGCCATTCGCGGGTGGCCGGCTGCGTCAGGACAGAGACGACAGGTGCTCCTACGAACGAATGAAGCGTTTCAGATGGCAGCAGATCTATCTTCTTCTTCTTCTTCTCCTTCTTCTTCTTTTTTGTGCGACTAAGTTGGTACGCACAGTTGGTCCACGTAAGTTGGTGCACCCAAGTTGGTGCACCCAACTTGGTGCACCTAAGTCGGTGCACACCTAAGTTGGTTCGTGCATAAGCGGCACCCGAGTAATCGTCCCCCTGTTAGCCGTACTTTCACAAATCTCTCGTATCATGCTTCCTTCTTCATTTCGCTCGTTTCGAAAGACACAAAGGAGAGATATTTCTGCTAAGGATTCGCGTTAGATATAGTCAGGCGTGCAGGCACTTGCCACTTGAGATACCACTAACACGTTTCCTCCATTTGAGTCCGTGTCTGCACACCTAACCCTTCTTTGGTTATATAAATTCACTCGTCTCCACGCTTATTTGCTCTCGTACACTACACACTACACTAACAACCACCGGCCTTGTGCGTCGATCCGAATGACCAGTGTATCGGCGAGCGAGGATTTGCTTCTATAGCGCCAAAAAGATCTGGCCTTTGCTCCGCTGCCTCTCGTGCAAGAGAAGCACAAAACGTAGATCGGCATACTAGAGCCGAGAGGGACGCTAATGCTTTGTCCAGTCCATCGTAACTCGGGAAGCGACTGTCCAGCACTAATGACAAGCCTCGTTTCCTTGCTTCCGAATCCTTCCAGGCTCGCCGGTGCTCGCTAATAGGCGGATTCCCCACGTGCCCATTCCTTTCACTTCCTCAGGCCCCTCTGTCCTTGTTATTACGTCGTCTCCCGTCCTCATCTCATAAGCAAGAGCTACACGTGGCGTTTCGGCAAAGCGGCCGTTATTTGACTTCTGTGCATGCTTCAAAGCTACCTGTGCTTGGACCAAGGAGGCTTAGAAAAATTGCTGGATTGATAACACCCGCCGAATTTTAACGCGACGAATGAAGTGGGGCGTTTGCCTATGGTCGAGCCCTCAATGTCCGTCAAACTAGCCAGAAACCAGCCCCAGTTCAAGCGTTCTTGCTCGGCTAGCGTAAATTCTAGACTGATTGAAGTGTAAAAGCGCGTTGTTTTGGAATAGAATATTGCTACTGACCGAGTACCAATGCGATGACCTTGCATATAAGTTGTCGCGACGTTAGTTCACCCAAAACCCAGTATAAGAAACAGGCACATTGAGCAGCACCTATCTAGCAAAACTGAACGCATTGGAGGTGTTAGAAACGTGAAAAAAAAAAAACGTGTTTTTTTTTTTTTTCTGCCTGCCAGCTGTCAATCGATTCGTATGAGAAGCTGGCCGCCGCCGGCCTCACGTTTAGCACATGATTTACACTCCAGCAATATTATTAAAAACCTTCTTGGCTTAGACACATCAGGTTTAAAAAAAAAGAGTTTGCGAGGTAATCGCATAACACGTATAACACGTCGTCAAAGGTTTACAGATACAAACTGAGAGCCAGCCTAATATATCAGCAGCCTCGGCAGCCGAAGTGGTACAGAAGTTACGGAGATTGGCAGCTGGACCGAAAGACGCAGACTCAGTCCCGAGCGCGGCCGTCGCATTTCGAGCCATGGTCCAGCGTGTCAGGACAGCGGCGTCGACCAATGGGGTGCCTGACTAGGGACTCCACCCAGTAGTGTAGGCAGGCTCGCCCAGGCGCTGGTTTGCCATACAACCTCTCTGTAAATAGCAACTCAATAAATGTTTTTCTCCTCCTTCGCATTTCGATGGAGGAGCGATGATAGAGGCCCGTGTACTGCGCGATGTCACAGGAAGTTAAAGAATCCGGGATAATGGACATTTCCGGAACCCTCCACTTCTGCGTGCCGCACAATGATTATGGCACGTAAAACTTGCAGCGAAAGGTTAAGTCAGCAGCGTGGACGTGGAGCCTGTGTTCTGGTTTAAGAGTAGCACGTAGATAAGGAGGTATAGGTGGCATTACACCTGGCTTTCCCAATAAAGAGTTAAGAAAAATAGCATGTCGCACGTGTCTTGTTGGACAGACACGTATGTATAGTGTCTGTCCAACAAGACTCGTGCGAAACACCATTGCATGTCGGTGCTCCCGATGCCCACGACGCGACGTGTATTACGGGGCGTATTTCACCTACTTTCCGTAATTGGATGTGATGTGTACGATCCAGGCGATTATTTATGACCGAATTCGACTCGCAACCATTCCTCAGAAAAGCTATAAACGGAAGTCCTGTGTTTCGCTCGTCCTGTGTGTTACACGTTTCCTTGTTAGCAGTATTTTGCGCTGCTACTATGCATATGTTCCAACTAGCCCAACTTTCCATTCTATTGAAGTTAAAGAACCGGATGTGGACGCCAGAAGAGTTGGAAGTGAACGGAAGACCGAATGCGTGTGTCCGCAAGCCACTCGGGCGATTCAGTGTTGTATGAAAGAAGTACGGTGTGACCCGCTTCCTCGATTTCGGACTGATTGGTTCCTCAAAAGTCAAGTATCATTCAGGCAGCTTGACTGACACTATTTAGCAAGGGAGCCGGAGCAGCAGTCAATGAAGCCTGAAGAGGTTCAGAAAGAGGGCTTCTCTATAAGATTTTCGGCGGATAATTTCCCCATGAATATACGATGCGCGCATTTCCCACCCTTCAGGGCAACTATGAAAGATATCCTGGAGTAGACGAAGAACATCGCGTTGCAGTGTCATGTTTGCTGCGGAAACAGGGAAGCTGGGAAATCAAACTTTCCTTTTTTAGAGAAATCCCCGTAGCGTGAACTTTTGACATGTAGCAAAATATCATACAGACGACATAATAGACAACATCGCCGCACAATGGCGTCACTACACAACTAAAGCGTTCGGATTATAAAAGTGACATTGTGAAGCAGATTCACTACAGTTAGAAGAATATGACGATGAGACTATGTAAGTTCCAAGCATATGGATCGAAAAATATATTAGAGCTCACTCCCACTATTCTAGGCGATGATCATTAGGGACCTGCACTATTTCTCGGAGGGCGGCGGCGCAAAACACCGGCTGACAGGCGCACAGGGATGCCAGGATTATAATTTGCGAGCCAGACTCCATTAACCACAGCTAAAAAAAAAAGAACAAAATAAAAAGGGGAAAAGGAAGGAATCTTTAGAAGTAACAAAGCTTGTCTTATATTCTTAAGTTTGACTTCCTCTCGCATGGCTCCTTCGAAATCTGTCTTACTCACTCTTTCAAGTTGAACTCCTCCATTTGATTAAACTTTCCGATTAAAAGTCAAATGGACGAAAACTTTCTAGTTAGGTGCCTCTCAGGAGTTTCTATAGCGACCCCAATCTTTCTAAATCCGCTTGTTGTACTTTATACTGAAATACCGCAAGCCTAGAACTTCTAACCTAATGGTGCGAAATTTAACGGCATATAGTTATCCCTAGGTAATGAGTAGAAAGACTTCAAGAAGTAACGTTCCTTTGGGAGCACCCAAACTAGTCGAAGAGGGAAGTTCGCGATCCTGCAGCCTCGTCTCCTATAATGGCGAGGTACAGCTACCTTCGGCACGAATCCTTTCGTGCCGGTCGGCTTCGCTCGCTAATGGCAGCCGGGAGCCCACTGATCAAGCTGCCCTCTGTCGCGATTTCTTTCTACCTTGCTTCTTTTTATTCTTTATCTTTGGCTCTTTGAACGCTCACCCGCCATACATCTTCCTTTTCCTTTTTTTTTTCTCCCGGCCTACGCATAGCCACGGTTTTTTTCTCCACGTAGTACGGGAAGGGCGCGCAGGAGGCTCTAGCACGTCTCGCAGCAGCATAACAACCGAACTAAGAAAAGCAAGGAGACAATCGGAAGCAGGTGTCCTGCTGCACACGGGCCTCAGCGAAAGGACGTTCTATTACGCGCCCAGACGAACAGGTTAATGACGACGTGAGAAGTTCCCTGCGCAACAAAATCCTCTCTGGCACTCGGCCTCGCGTACTTGGTGCTGGTTCGCTCTTCGTTGGTGTCTCTCCTTTCTTTTCTTTTTCCTTCTACTGCCCCTTACAAAGCGGTCCCTGTAGACGTCAAGCACGGTTTCGTCTCACAGTTAGTCAACTCTCTTACAGGTCCATTGCTCTAGATGATAGAGTGTCATGTTTGCTGCGGTATGTATGTATGTATGTATGTATGTATGTATGTATGTATGTATGTATGTATGTATGTATGTATGTATGTATGTATGTATGTATGTATGTATGTATGTATGTATGCATGTATGTATGTATGTATGTATGTAGATTCTACTAGCCTGCATATTTCCTAATTTCGTACTCTAATCCTCTGCCCTCATCGACTGCGCTTGCCTTCCGGGACCCACCAATTATCTTATTCTAATAAACACCGAGCAAAATAGCGACCGCGACAGTGTCAGGCCAGTCCTTGTCACATGCTTCCCGCCAGTGTTCGCTGTGACGTAGCCAAATCAGCAGCTCCAGTGCTGCCTGGGCTGTGGGGTACGTGATGGCGGGGATCATAGTTATGCTTATTTGCTCTAAACGCAGTTTTGAGAGTATAAAGAAAGTGTTGTCAATAAATTAAGTAAACAGGATTACCCAGCGCCGTCTAACATGCGCCACTGTCTCGTCGGTGGCAGATATAAAGCTAAATAAACTCAGTCGGCAGGTAAAGCGAGGCTTGTGAGCTGCAAGGAATGTTGGAAAGCCATAAGCAGGGAAGTCGCACCATCATGTATCATGCATGCACTCTTAGCACGGTAACCTTTAGTTTATTTTCTAGGTACATAAAATGTGATAATATGCTCCTTTACTAAAGGTTAAAGCACTTTAACCTTGAGTAAAGGAGCATATTTTCGCATTCTTATGTACCTTTAAAATAAACTAAAGGTTACCGTGCTAAGAGTGTATAAGGGCATGTGACGTAGGGCTCAACCTTAAGTGACAGCACGGATGCGAGACGCCCGCATGGACCGGTAACGAGAATTCCCTTTTAGCGTGGCCCTTTCATCTTTTCACGTCCGCGGAAACCGCGAGTGAAACGGTGTGCATTGATGCAATAAGCTCAGTCTTCGAATCTTCTGTACGTCGGAGTCACAAGCCAAGGAATCTGCACCGGCAGGAACGACCACCAGTGCGCACGAACGGACGCTCTCACACACAGAGGGTTCGAATCAATACTTGGAACCAGCAAAGGCACCAGGCAGTTTTGCTCTTACTGCGCTTGCTTACATTTGCTCGTGTCTTCCATCAAGCGTGCCAGCCCTGCAGGACACTTGTACTGCATCCGAATCACTTCCGGTTATACCAGGACGGCTCTATGCTCACAAATGGAAGTAAAGCCTCCTCGGCGGTCAGTGACCTAGTGGTCAAGAGGAAATGAAAGATAGATAGATAGATAGATAGATAGATAGATAGATAGATAGATAGATAGATAGATAGATAGATAGATAGATAGATAGATAGATAGATAGATAGATAGATAGATAGATAGATAGATAGATAGATGTGCGTAGAGGGCGCTATTCTGGGGTAGTTATGACACAAGTCGGGCCTGCGATCATTGTCTTCCATATTAATAGCCTTTCCTTTTTCTTTCTTCAGTATGCGAAGTACTAATTGTTGTGAGTTGGCGCCAACTTTTCGACAATCATAAACGATGTTGCCAGACGGGGACACACATTGCAATAACACCAGTCGTAGCGTAAGAAAAAAAATGAATGAAGGCCGCGTTTATAGCCCAAGTAAAATGCACCAATTTTCTCAGCCTGCTAGCACGCGCTTTCTCTTAGGGTACCATTTTTCTCACCGTCCATGTCTTCCAAACTGATAGTCATATCGTCTTGTTCGCATTGGGAGAAAATTGCTTCACACTTCCATTCAAGTGTCCGTCGTATATTTGAACACGTCTCGGCAATCACTTTCTCGTTTCTTAAATTTCCCAAGCGTCGACACGTAACGCGAGCAGCGGTGCAGCTGTCTACGCCAAACTCAATTACCGGTCAAGTTGACGCCGATTACGGGAGGCAATGCGGATATTACCGAAAAGGGAAGGCGAAAAGGGACAGAAAGACACCTGAAAACAACTCGAAGGGCATTAGCTCTAAGTCAGCGTAAGGCAGATGCAAATAAAAGAGAGACAATGGAAAAATGAGACGGCAACTGAACGCCTTTTACAGTTTAACACAGCTAGAGCACAACTTTCGAGTGCAACGTGACGAGAGCTCGAATGTGCGCCAGAACAGTAAACGCAAGAACAAATAAAAAAGAACAAGGAGTAATGGCAGCGCCGCCTGAGCAATATAACCCGAGAGCAGTTCTGCATACGCAGAAAAAGGGCGACGGTGCATTGGAAGACAGAGAAGGCGGCAGAGCCGCCGATGCGCTGCTTTGAATGGCACGCACGGCAAGCCGTTTGTTGCGTATATACCACGTTGCCCCTGCGTGCGTGTGTTACGTTCTGCGTGCGAGTGAGAGCGCACCTATGAGCGCGTTTAGCCTGCGACCGTTAGCGCACCTTCGCTCAGCATGGGGCCAACAAACTAGCGACAAACAAACACTGTATATATACATATGAACGAACGGCCGCATAAAAACGGCAGCGGACCGAAGCACCGTCGAATCTCGGCGCGTTTTTAGCGCAGCAGCGCGAGCACCGATCGGGAGCCGCAAGAGAAAACTCCCCGGGCACCCGAGTGAGCGCGTAAAGGGAGCTTGTACGTGCCCCGCCCGGTGCCTCTTCTATGGCTTATACGAGCACTACTCCCGTAGTAATGTGCAGCGCAACGAAAGCTGGACCGTTTTCATTTGACCACGAAACGAATCGACGAAGCTGTCCGAGCGTGTAGAAACAGTGAGTGCATGGCTCACAGTCGCGCGTTCATCATGACTATTCAAAAAGCCGGCGCCAACCGTACATGGTCTGTTCTTTAACGTACGATCACCCGTGAGAATCTGGTTTTCCTGGTTAACTTAACTCGGCCCCAACTTTCCCGGTGCTGCATCGAATTTCTCACGTACAGAGTTTCACGTTCGCTCACTCCCTTCGTACATTCGCGCGTGGCGAACAAGCCCAAACTCTTCGCGCGAGCGGCATGAGAGAACCGATAATACGACGCTGACCGGTATAAGGTCCATGTCCAGCGCCGAGGAAGTGTGGTACGCGAAAGTAAAGAAAGAAAGAAAAAAGAAAAGATAAAGAAGAGAGTATAGTGGACAAGAGCAGCCGTTAAAGAAAGGTTATCTCTGCAGCGCTAAAAGGGAGCTCCTTATGTAAAGGAACCGCCAGTGGAATAAAGGCTTAAATGGGCGCGAGAGAGCGGGAGGAGAGAGGGAGAGCGAATCGTCCAGCTGCTCTTTGCTTTGCCAAAAAAACATCGGCCTACAAGATAGCGAAGTCGTAAAGGGGAGCCTGTAAGAATGCCCGCTTCCATCGGTGATGCCCCTAGCCGCGTAACGCACGTCCGGAAGCACTAACAGAGAGTCCACTTCGTATATATGTACATATATACCTGCGAGCCTTCGTCGTAATAGCGAGAACACAAGAGGCGGGTGACCGCGAGGAAAGGAACCGTCGAATGTGAAGGACTTCGCCAGTCACAGCAAAGTCTTCGGCTGGTTGCCTCTTCCTTCCCCTTTTGAGGCGCAGAGAAAAATAAAAGTATAAAGGTACAGTCGATGGTGGCAGGCATCTTCTCCCTTGGTTCGAGCAATGCTACAGAAAGGACACAGAAAGGAAACAAAACGAACAAGGGGGGAAGCAGCTAAGGCGTCACCCTGCGGCAACGGCCGTCGTTCCAAGAGACGACGCCGTGCCGAAGACTCCTTCGAACGAGTCCCGGCTCTTTCTCGAGTGTTCAATAAATAACTCCCACAAGCCGCGGGCCGCGAAGGCTAAAAGCGAGCAAGTGCCGGACCGGGCCACACTCTTCGGCGGTCGGTCTGCGGAGAGCTGCCCACAACTCTTGACGCTTGGACGAACGTGTCGCGTGGACCCTGTTCGGCGATCGTGTCCTTCTCGAATGCCGTACTTTCCTTGTCTTTACTGCGGCTTGATGCTATGTCATTGTTTAGGCCACTATAGCATCTAGCAAGTTTTGCTGCAAGTTTCTGAACGCTTATGGAGGGACTTCGGGGACAGCCCGCGAGGAATACGTTCTTTGAAAAAACCATAGCTTCGTCAGGTTTTTCAACAAGGGCATGCACTCACACACAAAAAAGGCCACATAGAACAGGTCAAACCTTGTTTGATAACAATGCGCGATAGAGTTTCGCCCTATTTGACAATAATGGAGGGGGTAGGAGAAGAGGCGACTTGTGCAAGGGAAGCTCCCGAACAACTTTGCTTCTGGAACACTCATAGTCATCACCGTGTGGGCGGTGCTGGTCATCACGCTTCACCCTCCTTATTTATCTTGGATAGTTATTCCTAATGTAATAAGGGAGGATTAACTGCGGAGGTAAGCAAGGTTGTAAGGTACACAATATTTTTTCTTCTTTTTTTTATTTGCTGACCCGGCTAAGGAACAGTTCGCTCTAAAATTATTGTATAAAAACCTATTCTCTCTCTCTCTCTTTCTCGCTGTTTGGTACATATACACAATAAGCATAGCAGACAACAAAAATCGCTTGCCACAGAAAGTTTTAGAAAAGGTCCTTGCCGCTTCTAATGTTTTGGAACACGTCTAAGCGTATACTCCTATGCCATCTACTTAGCCGGCCGTTCCAAACACGAAGTTTTGCCACCATGAATCGTGGTCAACCTAATAAAGTGTTTATTTGAAGTCTCTGAGTTTATTTATTCCCCCCTTATGGGCTTTTAAAAACTATCAAAGTTTTTCTAACTCCACATAAACAAAATTGATATTTCAACAGTTTCAGGTGGCTAAACCTACCCAAATGTGTCAGAGTTCAAGTGATCTCTAGTATACGACGCTGCACTGTTCTCGTAAGTATCTGTGGATAGTCCCATAAACACCACACAGCTATATACTATGCTACAAGCGCAGATATTACCCGCCGCGTTAGCTTAGAGCGTAAGTGTTACTCTGCCAAGGTCGAGGAAGCGGGTTCGGTTACCGGCCAAGGCCGGTGCATTTCCGTGCGGGGCAAAACGCATAAACACCCGTTTACTTCGACTCAGGTGCACGTCTGAGAACCCCAGCCGGTCAAAACTAACCTGGAGTCCCCCCTGCCGTCATTCCTCATAATTATATTGTAGTTTTCACACGTGAAACTGCAGATTATAATCATTAAGCACATATATGCCTTCCTTTCATAATTTACATACTCATACGCGCGGCCTATGGCGGCTGCCTAAACTAAGCAAGCAGGAAAGGAGGATGATGGCGGCATAAAACGAGCATGTGTGTGTGTGGAGTCCATATAGTAAATGGGCAAAAAAACTCAACGGGAGGAATAATGGGCGGCTAGATGAGGGTGAGCAGGTGCTATTAAAAGTCGATCTCTCTACAACAGCTGCGACGCGCGCACGATGCTGTCAGAGAATCATCCTTGCTCCTGTTTTGTCAGTGTCACGCTGTTTATGCGAACAAGAGAAGCATGAACGATGCGTGTTTTTTTTTATTGAGTATTATTATAGGATAACCTCCACATTTTTATGGTTCAGAAAGCCGCCCGTTCTCGCTTGCTAATCTTTATGGGCCTCTTAGTGGCGAACGCGTTACATGTTACGCGCCGTGTTTAGCCCACGACATTCTTGTTTAAGGACGAGAAACATAATGCATAACCTATATAGGTTCGTCTCTGATGCGAAGGAGCACATCTACAGCCGTGTATGGTTGAGGAAATAAATATACAATATAATAATTGCGTTTGACTTAGGTTGAATATCACCTTTCTTTTTTTCCACTTCCCCCTTCGGCTAATGGCACATACTTTCAAATAAATGGTTCATTCATTCATTCATTCATTCATTCATTCATTCATTCATTCATTCATTCATTCATTCATTCACATCGCATGAAAGTCTTCTTTGTGCACAACACAAATATGAACGCGTTATAATAATATTTCTTTATGTAGAACTGTGTGTAGGTGTATTACACGGGCCTTAGCGAAATAAAAGCAAAATGTAGCCTGAAGCACAACTTAGAACCTCTTGCTCAAATTTACGGCGGTTCTTGTTATCGCTTAGCCTGAGTGACGAAACTAATATTTAAGGATACATAAACGTCTTGGCTGATGCTTAAAATGTTCCGCAAATGATAGAGTCGCTTAATAAGTTTCTGGACAAGCTGCAAGTTCTATATAGGCCTGTAAGCACATTTCGTGCACGCGCACGCATATTAAGTGCAAGTAATCACGTGACACGTTTGTAATCCTATCGAGTCTTCAGTGCTGCTCACCTTGAATGTCACGTCACAAGAATCCTGCCCAGCAATGCACGTCGAGCGGAGACGTTGACCGGAACGTGCCGTGAACACTGAAAAGACACAAGAATATAAAAAGAGATTATTAATGGCAATGTGAAGGCATAAGAAAATCCTGCATGTATGAATAAACGCTGCTCGTGCAGACAGTTCAATTGAAGTGAAACAACTTTGTCGCTGAGCACACGCGGTAATAAGCTTCTTGCGTGCATGAAAACGTTATATCCATATGTCTTATAAATTTGCAGATTTTTTTCTTAACTAACGTGCGCTACCGAAGAGCGGTACTTCGAAAAATCAACTACATAACACGTGTTTAACGTGCCCATTAGTATAACGTGTGTGCTCGTTTGATATCATCCCATGCGGCGGTACTGGTGGTTGAGGAAACGTTGACTGATTTGATTTCTGGGGTCTTACGTCACAACACCACGATCTGATTATGAGAGACGCCGTAGTGGAAGGCTCCTAAAATTTCAACCACCTGGAGTTCTTTAACGTGTACTGACATAGCACAGTACGCAGACCTCGACATTTCGCCTCCATCGAAATGCAGCCGCCGCGGCTGGGATCCGAATCAGCAGCCGAGTGCCATAGAAACTAGAACACAGTGGCGGGGAGTCGAGGAACCTTTATTTTTCCTTTTTTTTTTTTTTTTTTTTTTTTTTTGGTCTTAAGGCGAAAGCCCCGTACGTCTCGTGGAGAGCGAGAAGAGAGTGTCCGTCATCGTAGTCGGCGGCAGCATGAGTGCTAAGAAAAATCTTAGCACCTCATATAAGACAACGAACGTCAAATAAAGCATGCCTAGTTGCATTAAAATGACGTCGAATGCATTAAGAGAACTTAAAACGCAAATTAAAGCAAAATATTGAACGCGAATTAGGAGTGAATTAACAGACTTAAAAAGGAAATTAAAACCAATGAGCGTCAATTAAGAAAGCAATAAACACGTGCCAGCTTTGTGCATAAGGTAAAGCAAATTGAATTAGGGTGAATCGAGGACGAATTAAGTGAACTGAAAAATTACCTAAGACGACAAAGCAAATCATTATGTGAATGCATAATGGCTTTCGCCATGAAGTCGTCTTAGCATGCAATAAGGGACACTAATTTTTTTTTTTTGCTTCCCTACAGCTCCAAAATGATCCCAGAAAACAGTCTATCTATACTTATCACAAAGTCAGTGAGATAATCTAATATATGCCTCATCATTAAATTCGGTTGTGTTCACTTCATGAAACGACCAGTGCATCAGATACGCATTAAAAAACACTAGCATGATATACAAACACAACTCAAACTAATAGCTCTTCAATAGCTCGCTAACGGCCCTACTATTGATAAACCTTTTCATATGCGTTCGTCTATGGAGCTTATTTAGTCTAACGGCACGTTCTTTATCTAAAAAGTTGCTTCTCTCCCTCTCTCTCTTTTTTCCTTGCGCATAGGCGTCCTATCATGGCTAATAAAGAAGCCTCGGCGTGAAAGATAGCTTGTGCAACGTACGAGTTCGGACAAGGGAAACGAGAGAAAAAAAAAGATGGTTCCCTTGCATTATGAACGTTTCATCAGCGAGGTAATAATCTGGCGAGAGAGCATCTTCGTTCTGAGCCAATTAAGCCGAGCTGCGCGCTCATGTATAGCACGGGTACAGCACACCGTCGCTTCAAAATCCCTTAGCGTTTACGTCATAGAGAGCGCCCGTCTGACGCAGCTGAGCAGCTCGAAATTTGTACTGACATGCAAAGCAGCGCGCGCTACAACGTGCGTGAGAATTACGTAATCAGCTTACGACGGTGCGTGCCAACAAGAAAAAAATTATCAGCTCCGACCTCGGAGCTCGTCGCGCACGCCAACGCATCGCACGAACTTCGCAATAAATAATGTACCGAGGGAGACGCCATCAGAGTGCGTAGTTATGGTACGACATCCACTGACAGGCTGCGCTTTCTTTCTTTCTTCTTTTTCTTTCTTTTTGCCGCCCCTTTATCTTCCTATTTCGGGAAAGTGTTTGGTATGAACAGCCCTTCCTTCTTTTCTTTTTCTTTCTTTTTTTGCTGTTGCTTATGGTAAGCGTAAGCGTATATATAGCAGTAACCATAGTTATTACTTGTCTCCGCCACCAGCAATGGAAGTGCAGGTTAAGTTACGTAACAGGCAACGGCGAGCGAACGCTGGCGGCAAAGGTTAAGAATTCCTGCGGTTTTACGTCTCAAAACCATGGCTTTCTTACGAGAGACGCCGTAGTGGAAGGCTCCAGGAATTTCGACCACCTGGGGTTCTGTGACGTGCACTGACATCGCACAGTACACGGGCCTCAACATTTCGCATTCAGAGAAATGTAGCCATCGCGGCAGGGATTCGGTCCCGCGGCCTTCAGTTCAGCAGTCGTGTGTCATAGCCCCTACGCGGTAAGACCGCGACATCGACAGGCCGCGCGACATTGCCGTTCGTTCTGCCTGAACCACTGCCGCCCGGGCAGTAATGGCCGCCGTGGACAAGTGATTAAAATTCTCACCTTCCCCCTTTTGATTTCAGAAAACGCGATCATTTGTATAGCAAAACGAATTCTAATTCAGAGGCGCGAAGTGAGCCTCGTTGGAAACGTTTTAAGACGTGGTCTCACTGCAAATGTAAGCGTAAGTCAGCCGACAAGATACTGCAGTGTTGCTCCTTCCTTGTTTATAAATAGGGGATCATTGTAAAGCTCGGATATATAGAAGCCTAACGAAAAAAAAAAAAAAAGCGAAGAGCGCGGGGGTGGGGGGGCGTTATAAAGAACGCGGCCCTGAATGCAATATTTAAGAGCTGCTCGCACGCCGCTAGCGCATGTGGAGGATATTGAGTGCCTCTTTATCGCGCGCTGTTGCCGGTGCAAGTTCATCTGTGTTGCAAGTTCCTCTGTGTACTCGTGTGGGCGCATTATGTCATCAACAAACTGCAGTGCTACCTTGCTTCTGTTACGTTAAAGGAGGAGGGGCCGGGAGCACATTACCCCTGAATGCACTTTAGCGAAGATGAAGAAATTTTGGAGGACGCAGAAACTTGCGAACTAAGAAAGAGTTCCTTCATTGAGTATAGGCTTGCACGTGTTTTACTCTTGATATTAGCGTACTTATCTTCACCGTTCAGCTCTATCGTTAGGCATGTTTCCAGCAGTGGGATCGGATTTTAGGAGCTGCGGCGCCTCGGCAGCACTGATCAACAATAAAATTTAAGTCCGAGGACAAACATTCTAAAACCGCACTGCGCTCGGTCACCTTCTCATGCGTGCAGTTACAAGGCGCGTACCATATATACGTATGTATAGCTTTCGGCGACATGATGCGCTGTGCGTATTCGTCGGCTGTAACACTGATAGCTCCAGATTCTCTGGGCATTCCTTTCGTGGGGCATAGCTGCCTTCGACTCAGTCACAGAAGCAACAGAGATACCGCAATATCGAAAATTCGAAAGAAAGTTCTGCACGTATAACGGGAATATTAATTAACTACTTTCTCTATGTATACATATCACCCATATCAGCGAATTTCTTCTCGCTGCCAACGGTATCTCGCGTACAAACCTTCAGGCTTGCGCAAGTTGGTGATTTGTACAAACAAGAGGCAGACAGGCGTGGCAGACGATAGCACGAGACGAAATAAACGACGGTTAACGACGGGTGCGCGCTGAAGCGTCGTTCCGCACGTTACGTCACTCTAACGTTAAAACCGCCGCCGGAAGTAATCGATCAGCATTCTCTTCAACGCCTCTTTCCTTGAGAGCTCTTTTCAGCTTAATTCTATGCTCGCCACTTTCTTCCTTTAACTCTTCACTTCGTTTTTACTGCCGTAAAAGCAAAAAAAGAAAAGAAAGAAAGAAGAATGTCGCCATCGCATCAACCAGACACCTCATACGAGACGCCCCAGCCGGCCGTTAAGAGCCGGCTGCTTCGGCCATGGACAACCTTCCTGTCCATTGTTCTCTTTGCTCTTACTTAAGATTACTTTCTTTATGTCTAGTATAAACTTTTTAGTCTTCTTCCATTCTTGAGGACCCTTCGCCGGTCACGGTTGGGCTTTGTGTCGGCGCAGGTTCGTGTCAGGAGATCGCGAAACCCACGTATCTAAGACGCATATACACTGTACGCCGCTGCAGAGACGTTCAGCGCAGGCGGCGGGGACATTAAAGATGCATCAGCCACTTTTCATTGGGTGTAGCCGCAGGGCCTCAAGCGGGGCAGACTGAAGCCGGGACGCCTGTTCCTTCGCAAAAGCACGCCCACGACTCCGAGACTTTAATAGGGACACCGTGTCGAGCCGGCTCACGCACCTTCCCTGCGTTGGACAAGGGTGCCCGGTGTGTCGCTCGCCGTTTGGAGGGGGGGGGGGGGGGGGAGGGGGGGGGGGGGGTAGTTCTTAAGTCGGTCCCGCGGTTTGAGCCCGTGTTTCGCCTCTCCTCGTCAGCCTTCCTCGTTTGCTCGCTTTTCTTTTTAATGTCGTCTTATTACACTCTCTGTTCATCTTACGACTGTTACCGTTTAAAGTGCTGCGGCTGAACGCAGAGAGCTGTTGAAACGCTGTACCTTGGGCATGTGGCACCTAGTTATACTCGAGTTTGCATACGAAACTCTCGCAGTGAAGCCTTGACACGGCTGCACGTTTCATAATACAAGGATTATACAGTTCCTTATGTTTATGCATTTATCGGCGCTCCTTGATTATGTTTTGCGCTGTTGGGACAAAAAAAAAACTCAAATTAGAAGTTTGCGCTTTAAAGAGGGCAGATTTCAAAGAAATCGTAGGATGGTGAAACAGATGGAGGCAGGGAGAGGGGGGGGGGGGTATAGTTTGGCCATTTACTTAATTAGAAGACACATGGATAATGTCAGTAATGGGCTCTGTTGCTCTTTTAAGGGCTTCACGCTATACGGTCAACGCTATTATTTCATTTGCACAGCACGAAAACCACAGCGCGAGTGGAACTAGAGTACACGCGTGACAGCTAAGCTCGGAGACAATGAAGTGTGGGCAAACAACTGCGTGGCAAAGCGTCAGGCGAATCACAATCGGTGTCTCATGCATATGGACCAATCAAGAGCTTGCACCATAGTGGCGTCACGTGAACCACGTCATCCTCCTTTGACGTCTTGAACTGCGGCTTAGAAGAAGCGAATGCCACGACAGGAGAAAACGACCGTTCTTTGTATTGACAGAGACGGTTTAGGCCGTTCAAACACAGCGTTCACGTCATCGACTTCCAACAATATAAAGTAAGTGGTGAGTACAATTGCACTTACTTAAGTTGACAGTTATTGTTCTGATATACTTTTAATCGCAATCTGATTTGAGTGAGGCGGAATTTAACTAGTCGGAGCCAGGTGTTGCTAAATACGTGCATGTGGTATCACATGTAGCTGCTTAGAACACCTGAACGTCGCAAAATATTTCTGTGCTGTGTCACCTCTTCGTAGAATACCGAGTTTCGGCTCTCGATCCGGTAATTAGAGGCCTTTCACTTTCATCAGAATTTCTGGTAAGGGCATATGCTCAAAATATTACAGGGCTTCTTTAAGCAGTGACTCGCCGTTGCAATGATGTCTCATCTTTTGCGCTTAATGAGAATAAATATTTTACCTATATAAAGAAGAACTATAGCCGCCGTAGGCGTGCCACTTCAAACCTCATCATGTAGATCTACCTGTATACCTACGCCATGTAATGCATCAATCAAGCGCGACGTGTCACTTCTCCTTAGCAAACTTCAAAGAACTTGTTCACAAAGTCATCTTAAAATGTTCGTAAGAGAATACTTCAGCCAATCCTCGTGCTTGGCATACCATTAGCAAAGCTGGCCGGCCAAAGGCATAAAGCACTTACGAAATGAAGAAATTTTGTGAATTCGGCCCCAGGAATTGCGGTGCCTTTTGCTTTTTCTTTACTAAGAGACGGAAGCATTTAGGCGTGCCGTAGCCTTTCGAATGAGTGTGCGAAGTTTCCGAATAAACAAGCCGTGAATACAAGTGGATGACCGGAACGCTGCAGCGTGCACGGTTGACCTTTGACGGCTGTGCGTGCTGCTGCAAATAGCAGTATACGTCAGCCTACTGAATGCAAACGATATATAAAAAGCACCTTTACATATACCGCATCCTCCCTTCTACAACTATGACAGTCCGGAAAACTCAGGAACCTGAGAATGTCCCTAAGTACATCGCGAAGGACGTCCTAATAATGATTGCAAAGTTGAACCATGCAACAGTAAAAATGTGCGAGCTATGCGAGGCCATGCATGCCATACTAGTTGCTTCTCTGACCTGGAAAAATATATGATTAGACTGTGGGCCACAAGCATGATTTGAGCAGTGCGCACCGAATCGAAATTTATCACATCGAATCTGCAGCGAACGCAATAACCGACACCGTTCGATCCGCGCATTAGAGGAAGATCATTACACTCCAATTTATCTTCGCCGTGCGGCGACCTTTATGTTCTCAAAAATATACCATAAATAAAGGATCAGCGGTTGCTCGAACGGTCCGTAATTGTTCCGCTATTTTCAAAAATAAATAATAAACCAAGAAAGAGCAAAAATGAGCGAAAATGAAAGAGGGCAACGCGATGTAGCGGAACAAATTTCGGGGGCGGTAGAAAGAACTCGGGTTTCTTCAGGTCGATCAAAGTGTACGCGTATCACCCATAAATGACGGAAAGATACCGGCAATCCTCCTTTACCTCCTCTTCGATTCTACTGCGAAGTTCTTTTTCCACTGGCGCGCGCCCCTTATCGAATCAGAGCAGACGCTCTCTCGTTACGTGTCACGGATCGCTTTTCAAAAGCGCGCCACCGCACCAATCGCGAACACCGTAGACAGAGTTACGGAAGATCGAAAGAAGATAAAGAAGGCTCCGACGCAGGTAAATGTCAGCGTGTTGGGCGAAATCAAGAAAATGAAAACAAATGAAGAGAGAAGAAGATGATGAAGCCTGATAGAAAAAAAAGGGGGGAGCTAGACCAGCAGGATTGCGAGTTGTGCTCAAGAGTATAGTATACGTGTAGTAGTGTAAGAAAGAAAGAAAGAAAGAAAGAAAGAAAGAAAGAAAGAAAGAAAGAAAGAAAGAAAGAAAGAAAGAAAGAAAGAAAGAAAGAAAGAAAGAAAGAAAGAAAGAAAGAAAGAAAGAAAGAAAGAAAGAAAGAAAGAAAGATGTACAAAACACACACGTTGTGTAAGAGAGCATCAAAGAGGGCACGGCTTTCCCTGCCGATCCTCGGGGTCTCCTCGATTGCGGGGCCGCTCATCGTCGACGTCAGGACGGCTGGCTCATCGGCAAAACAGAAGGGCACAAAAATGGAACAAAAAATATTCTTTTTTTTTTCCTTTTCATCCCAGCAAACGGATGGAGCCCAGTATGGGAGAGCTGGGGAGGGCGGGTACACCTCATCCATCTCGATCGCGGCGCGTCGCAGCTTATTGAGTTGACAGAGTCGCGCGAGCGTTCTGTTGCGCGAATCCCATGAGCGCCGACGACGCCATATAAAGCGTGTGGCGCTGAAAGCGGGCGGCATCGCCCGGCGGCGCGCCTTCCTCTCATCGTTCCTATGGGAGGCGGAATGAAGACCGGTCGGTCCCCTCGGATGAGGGCGGCAGGTATAACGCCCGCGGGGTACGAGACGGCCTCTCGGAGAACGGTCACGCGTGTTGAAGAGCGGGACTTAACGTGCACACGACGCTGACTCTCACCGCTGCTGCCGCTGGCACGCCCTTCCAAGTTATCATGGACGCGGGAGACTCTGAGCGTCGCTCGAGGGTGGGGAGGGAAAGGTAGAATCGATGAAGGAATATGAATGTGAGAATAAGACAGACAGAGAGAGAGACAGGGAGAGTGAGAGAAAGTCACTTTGTGAGTCTGATGTCTTTTTGGGGGGATAGAGACGGCATGGGTAAGGTTCCGGGCACTTCGAGTGGAAATAAGTCGCTCCGTTCTGGGGCAGCATTCTGAAACCACGTACCGCCGAAAGGGAGGCGGCATTGGAGATCTCGCTTTCTGTAGCGGCGGAAGGCCTGCTTTAGGCGAAAGAGCGTCGCCAACGGTGAAACAGAACGGCGTGCCGTGAGATTAGACCTTGGTGGACGGACACAGGCGGCTTAAGGCAATCAGTGTGCCTGCTTACGGAATAGTCAGGCCGTACACTATCCATAGCGCTCAGCTGCACGAACAATAGCAATGACATTTCTCATCAAGGTTGATGATATGAAGGCAAAAACATTAGGTGTATTACAAGCACCGCAATCCACAGCCACAGGCAGGAGAGCTTCAATCGGCAACGAACAAATGACAGCCTTTGTTGCGGTCTCGTCACCATATCAGTCGGAATACTGAAACCGTGAGGTGCACATGCGCAGCACATAGTTTCTTGGTGGACGAATCCGCCCGATCTTCCCACGATGATAACCACTGTAGAGCAATACCATTCTCCAGGACCGACGCATCTGCAAGGCTTCAATCCCTAGCACGTGAACTTATGCACAGTGGAATTCGTCAGAATTCACCAATGCTCGTGTCCATAGTTTGCACCCAGACCTTCAGTTCCGCCTTCCGCCAGGAATACCTCGAGCTGAAGAGACACTTCTGTGTCGCCTATGGCTTGGCGTTGCCTTCACAAACGCCTACTTATTTCGTATTGGAATGGCAAACGACCCTATGTGCGAGAACTGCGGCTGCGACGAAACGATCTCTCATCTTCTGTGTGAGTGTCCCCGTTTCAGTGGCCCCAGGAGAGAACTTACCGCTGCTCCAGACAGACTTGACAGGCGCCCTTTGTCCGAGCAACGAGTCTTGGGACACTGGCCACGTCCATCGTCAGAACGGAAAGCGCTCAACGCGTTGTTGCGATTTTTGCGGACGAGCGGTTTAAGGGACAGACTTTAAGCAGTGTCGCGTTTGTGTGCGTGTGTGTTTTTGTTTCTCTCTTTTTTCTTTTTTCTTGTCATGTCTCCTTTCTGCTGTCTTTCATTCCCCTTACCCTCTTCCCCTGCACAGGGTAGCCAGCCGGTCTCAGCACTGGCTAACATCCCTGTCTTTCCTCCTTTCCTCTTCCTTCCTTCCTTCCTTCCTTCCTTGGTGGACGAATAAACTTCCAATGGGAATTCACGCAGACCTTAAACGCCCCCTACGGAACTTTAGCTGCTAAGGTAAAGTGCTGGTAAGTCCGAGGGCGCAGGTTCGATTTCCATGCAACACGGCGAAAAATCAATAAGCTGTGCAATGTGCAAACACCCGCACGCATACTAAATTCAGCTGTGCGTTATAGAATCCAAGACGGTCAAGACTAAGTCAAAGTTCCCCAGTAAGGCTCGCCTCATGATCATATTGAGTTGCTGGCTGGTAAAACCCTAGAATTCTACTTTTGGTGACAGTAAACAGACAGTCAGGCGGCAGAAAGATCAGGTATAAAATGCGCAACACGAAGAAACGACACTGCGCGGCTCTTAGGCTATGCATCACCGCTTTGTCGTCAGCTGACTGTTGTATAGTGGCGGCGATGATGTGCCATATACAAGGAAAAATACAGCCAAGGCCACATGGAAGCAGAAGTAAAAAATCGAAAGAAAGGGAAGAAAAAGGACACCACCACTTCGGTGAATAGGCGAGAGATACACAACGGGCGTTGTGTATGAGGGTCGTGCGTGCGCCTTCAGTGAAAGGAAAAGACGTGAGCAACAACAATGCGTAGAAGAAAATCTTACGACGTCGGGAAATGAATCCTCCGAGCGTATTGTCTCCGATGGCCTTGAAACACCGGCGCATTTCACTACATACGCGTAGCCTTACGATGTCCGTCCTAGTTTTCGTTTGTTGGGCTATTTGGTTCAAATTAGTGCACATACTTACAGGGCGCTAAATAAACAGACACAAGAGAGGGACACACAGAGCGTCAACTACCAACTGATTTATGCAGGACTGAAGAAGGGTGTGTATTTATACTAGCACATGCGCAACACAGAGCAATCACGCAACAAAGCAAGTTGAAGTGAATAAATCCTTTGGTAGTTGACGCTCTGTGTGTCCCTCTCTTGTGTCTGTTTATTTAGCGCCCTGTAAGTATGTGAAACAATTTGAAACAACTAGCCCAAGAGGAAGCTTTAGTAATGTTATTTTACTCGGTTTTACTTCTTTCGTATACAGTATACCTCAGGAATGCATGCATTTAATCCTTGCAGCGTTTTAATGAGCCCTTTCGTGCTCTATCAAGACAGGTTGCCCGTTAAGTATAGAAACTGTTCCTCATTATACGAGCAACTAAAGAGGGTTCCTATTTGCGCTTAAAGCCCCGCCTTTTTCAATATTTGTCATAAGCCTATAGTCATGCTTTATAGTCGCCAATATTTCTACGGTCCCCTCTGTCTCCGATTATGTTTATAGCTTTTATGGTTGGAGACATTTTAGTCAAGTGTTTCCCTGTTCCAAGAACGGCGTAGTCACCGGCTATGATATGATGGGCAGATACTGGTAAGAGGGCACAATATCCGTTCTCGCAAGTGTGTTAATTGCGTATGTAACGCAGGCCTATCCCTGATACAACGAAGTGTCCCGGAACCTATACGCTTATCGGATCAACAAATACAGCTAAGCATTACGTGTCTTCGACAGAATATTGCAGCCACCATGTACGGGAAGATATACCGCTTTGACAGTCTTCCCACGATGTCTGTCAAGCTTCAATTTTTTTTTCTTGCTTGCGCAGTGAAAGGGGGGCTTTATAATGTGCAGGAACTGCAATATGCTTCTGCCCTAAACGGGTACCAATCTTCCCAAGCTGCCATTAGAGATGTGTTTTCAAGATGCTACAAGTAAACGCCGGCTTTTCGTTGGTCACTGAGTGTCAGCAGGACCTTCGCCGGACTCCAAAGGCGGCAAGATTTAGCACCTGATAGGGCCTCGCGAAGGGAGCTCGCAAGGTCCTTTCGCTAAAATGTTGCACATACTCGCGGATGTCCTGCCGCCTAATGCAAAGAACAAGAAAAGAAGGTTGTTTGCTACAACGGGGCTTCAACGTGCAGGCGCTGCGACTGTAGCCATGTTTTTCCGGTCGTGTCCGCTACACCACGGTCGCATCAAGGCCGCGAGAGAGCTCGTAACGCCCACACCACGAAGAAGCTCGTGGCAATAACTCTCGAGACCAGGTCCGCACGAGAGAGACAGTGCGGCAAGAGAAAGAGCCAGGAAGTGAGTGAGAGCCTGCGTGCAAGACACAGCGACGGGCCAGAAAGGCAGGCCGTCCTTTGTCTTCCTATACGACAGGCGGCAGCACGACGACGCCTTGAACGCGTCCCGTGAGACGGCCGACGCCCACCAGAGAAGAAAGACGTCTTGGCTTCGCGGCTTGCTTCTTCTTTAAGGAGACGACGTAGCCACGTTGCCGGCATGCTTCTGTTTCTTCTCAAAGAAGAAACAGCCAGGAGGGCGTCGAGCTGAGCGATACGCAGAGCATTGGTCACTCCACTGCAGCGTGCAACTGCGACTATGTGTTGACCACCTCAGCATATCAAAACACTTGCAGAAAATCGGCGGGGGGGAAAAAAAAGGGGGGGGGGAGGGAATGGAGCAGGGGAGGGGCGTTTATGCAGAAAGGACAGGATAGTATTTCTGCTGGCCTTGAAGCGAGCATGGCTCAGCGTCATGCCTTGGTGGTGCGCTCCGGAAATATTTACTACCCGGTCTTCTGTAACGTGCGATGGCTTCGCATAGTACAACGGGCCTCTATAGCGTTTCGCCTCCATTGAAATGCGACTGCAAGTTCGAGTCAGCAGCCAACGCACACAAGAAATGACAGCAGTCCGGTGCGCATATTGCGCGCTCCTATTAGCTGTCAAGCCGATAAAATTCGGAACGTTGTATGAGGTTTGATCGATAGAGCAGTTTATCGTTAACAGTTTAGGTAGCCCTCTAAGAGTAAAGTTTAGTAATCGCGCTCATTGCGAAAGCACGGCTGAATCGTACGAGACGGCGCGCCGAAACAGACACGGGCAAATGCTTCAGGCAGTTCTGATGTATCGGAGCCCGCTTACTAGCGTGCGATAGAACAACAGGTAGATGTATATGGAACAGGTAGGTGGATGTGGAGCTCCATATACACTCACGTGAGAGAAAGTATAGGCTACACAAACGTAACGTTCCTTGGTAAGTAACCGACACTCCAGAAGAAGTGGCGTTCTTTGTAAACGATTACGCCCAGCCCGGCCTCAGGCATCTCTTTGTCGAACTCTTCGGTGCTTTTACATTTACTTTAGGTACCACATCAACAGTGTTGACTCATATATACCTCGAGAGACGTACTACGTGAATTATGTTGAATTGCTCGGCGAAGGTACGCGAACAATGTTCAGCGAGTTAGATAAGGGCGCACATGCAGTCTTCATAAAGAAAAAAGGAAAACAATAATAATAAAGAAAAAATGTCGGCGCATAGCTCTTTTATACACAAACTTATTTGCAAGGAAAAGCCGGCATACCAAGAGACGGACGAAGAGAAAAGGCACATGCGCAGACGTGTGCACCTTTTTTCTACGTCCGTGTCCTGGTATGCTGGCCTTTTCCTGGGAAATAATCATGAACCAACCAGCCCAGCTTTCCACTTTATTTTCTCCTTTGATTTAAGAGTAATTTATGCTGTGATGCTTTTTTTTTTATTGTGCAATTATGGGAACTTCACTGTTTCACTATTTCATCCGTCTAACGTCATTACCCGTACCTGGCTACGACGATTTTGGACTGCGCTATAAACACAATGGTCGCGAGAAACTTTCGCGGACTGAAAAGTTTTTGAAGGTTCATTGTCCTTTGGGACTCGGGCGCGCGTTAAGTATGCGACCACAAAAGACTTCACTCAGACCATCTGGTTAATTTTCCTCGGGGAAAATTAACGATCTGTCTCCACATTCTTTAATGGCCACCATTTTGTACTTGCTGCATTTCTTTCAGAGCTACAGTAAAATTCATCAGAGCACAGGTGGCTCTATTCTCGTCGTAGAAATGGGAAAAGCTTGGCGAAGGCTGCCAGTCGATGGCTCTGCGAAAACCACAGCTGCCGCCGTGTTTACAGAATGGGTGCAAATGAATATTCAAACAGAGAAATCGACCTTCTCTCTTTATTTGCTCGTTTCACTTACTACGTCATACGCTGTACGTGCAACCGAGATGAGAACGTGGCGGCCCTGTGAGTACAATGGGCGCCGCGGGGTAGTGGGGAGGGGTTCTTGACCAGAAAACTCGGGAAGTCGTGGCGGCTCACTCCACAGTCTCACGAAGCTCTCGGTGTTTGCACCCGGGATAGCGATATTCAGATTTCTTTGCACTCATTATTCTGCATGGCCCGAGAGTCTTCAAGAATTGTAGGTACCTTTTTTTCTTTTTGCCTTTAGTTTTATAATCCCTCATATAATATTCCCAAGCAGCCTCCCGGCAGTGTTCCGACTGCTTAAACTTTGCGTCGTTGGGGGCGCTCGCACAGTTTGAGTGAGACTCGTCTGGATTTTCGGACGTGCCCTCCGGCTAAGATTACGTAATGAGTCCGATTCGTACTGATCCCTTTTATCCTTTCACGTGGGACCATTTCTCCCTTACATTAGGGGTTTGATGAACCTTCTTATTTGTTTTAATCTGCAATCCCACTGTTTCTGTTGTGCATATTCGCTCACGCATGCACTCCGAATTATAGGTCCCATCTGGCAGTGAATGCCAGAGGCGCGGCTCGCTGCGTATAAGGTGGTGAAACATACCTAAGCGCGCTCACACAGCCACAAGGGGCTAAATTTAGAGTCCTCGCCTAGAAAGACAGACAGACAGTGAGAGAGGGGAGGAAACGATTTAGAAAGTAGACGGGTGTTTAAACAGAAATAAAAGTGTGGTTTACAATTCAGATTGGGAAACGGTGGAACTAGATCAGTGCAATGTTAAAGATAATGCAGACAATTGAAGATCGCAACCGAACACAATTTCACATCCGGCCGTTATCACCTCAGAGTACCATAGCATAAAGACAGCGTTTGACACTGGCTATATCTGATTCTTTAATACGCTAGCGGCAGCACTATGCGGCGTAGCATTCCTTATAACAAACTGTTCAATTACATCAATCAGCGCGCATATCGAAATAAAAAAGAAAAAGAAAGGCAGTGAGAAGAATTATCCCTTTAAGAACAAATTGCAATCAATCGCAGTGCTCTTCATAAACTCAACAATGCCGGGGACCAAATTCACATATTGTTTACTTTTCGTGTGCGTGCGTGTGTGTAGGGTGTTTTGGGGGTTAATTCGGGAGGTAAGTATAAACCAGAAAATACGAAGTCATCGCTTCGATCAACGCTCACGTCATGAGACGATCGATACGTCAATTTTGCGGTGCGCCAAGCTAATGAAACTCCCAGCCAAGCGGTAAATGATGCCCTCCCCTCCCCCCCCCCCCCCACCTCTCTCTCTCTATCCCCTCTCTCTCTCTCTTCCCAACACAGCACAGTGGACCCTCTCATTAGTTTCACTTTTTTCGTCTTCTCTCAAACACGCTTTGTTTCTCCTACTGTTAGATAGGACTCCAGTTAACCTGCATGACCTCACAATTCACCGCTCCAAATTGCGCGCGTTGTAAGTGCCCTGTTGTGTATTACAGCATGCACCCGTGTATAATATCGACCAGCTGGACCAGAGAACTGCAGTGGTCAGATCATGGCATGCAGCGTCGAGCAGCCGGTGAAACTTAGCCGTTTCGATCTCACACCCAATCTGAGTCACCCCCGCGGCGTGTATAGATCCCACTACATATATATCGACGAAAACGTGCACGGTGGCACACGACTTCGATTACAGCGCCGCGTCTCGTCTTCCCTCGCCTCTTATCAGGTCGCAACTGAACCGTCAATCTGCGATCCCTCCCACCCACATCCACATGGATTCAGTATTGTCGAGTAAAGGTGCAGAGAGGAGGAGGAGGGGAGAGGAGGAGGTAAGTGTATAAGGAATCTCCCGGCGTTCCCCGTGTCGTATATACTTCGTGACAGGATGCAGTTTATGACGTTTTACTGCGGCCATATTTCACTCGTCCCAACTCCCCTACTTTTATATAAAGCCGGAATGCACCCCACCGAGCCCGGCCGGCTCTTCACCTGCTTCAATCGAACGTACCCCGCCTTCTCACTGACGATGTGACGGCAACGGGGCTGTAGAGCCCGTACCAAAGTACGAAATTTATTCGTAGTGGCGTACAGTTTAAGCAGAGAGCATCATGATCCAGCGTCTTCTCTATGGTGTCGCTTATATCTGTTGGTGACGCATGTGACAGTTGGGATGGGCAAAACTAAATTCGACGAGCACTACATTCATCACAGTCCAGAAGAAAGAGATGTATACTCTGCGAATGGCCCGAAAAGGAAAACAGAGAACACTTCCTTGCTAGTTCATTTATCGGTAACTTGAAACTGTCGTTCATGACTATGATCGCCGGCCTTTTGGTGGTTATTTTTTTACCCGTTGTCATCGCCCAATCAAAATGTAGTAATCACCCTAGTGTTCAAAAATGCGCCTGGCACGCACCACGCTGCCAATTGCCCCGCTTTTTCAGTGCCCTCTCTGCAATCGAAAACCGTATAGACGGAGAGAAGCAGGAGAGAAGGGTTGATGACACCGCAACCAAGCCGGTGGGATTTCAAAAAGTTTAACACATTAAAATGCACAATCTTGTATGCCGCTTGGAATTTCAGTATTTGTTTTGTTGTTGTCCTAGACATCAGCCATGTGAGTTGTTATATTGGGCTGCGTACCGTCACATGGGAACACCAAGCCGGACTACACTGAAAGGGATGCTGATTTACTAGAGGCACCTACCGGGCTTCCCGGCCTATCTCCTAGCCTCCACTGTCGCCTTTTGTCTTTCCGGGCCACCGCATTATAGGATACCCCCCGCAAGCACCAGCCGTGCGAGCTCGATATTCGATCTTCCAAATCTATGCATACTGTTTCTCGGAACTACGCCTGCGCACGTCGAAGACACCCGTCGTTATTTTCTTGCATATACCCCTGCTTTGCTTATCTCTCAGCAGCACCTCTGTCGGGATATAAAAGGAGAGAAAAAAGAAAACCACTGAGTGGAAACCGAGACCAAATAATGGAAAAAGGAAGAGCAGGGTATGCGGAACAACGTGCCAAGATTAGCCGAATCGCTGCCTCTCTGATCAATCTTGGTTCCTGAAAAGTTGAAAGAAGGAAATCACGAAAGCGAAAGAATGTCTAATAAGAGAAGCAAAAAGAAGTCAGCACATACTGCGCACAAGAGGAAAATACAATGAAGCCACTGTCGAGGAACCCCTGGCCGTACACCGGTAGGCGGCTATTGCATCCCGAGCCACGTGCGCTGTGCTTGGGCTCTCGTGTTTTCCGGTTCGAAGGCAACGTCGACTCCGAGGCAGCTACAGCGTTCGCGAGGGCTCGCCCAAGCGCAACCCGCGCTTTGTATATATATACTTGTATGTATACACACACGCACGCGAGCTCGCAGTACCATGCCAGTGTTAGGCGTGCATTCACCGTTCACGTAAGCGTGAGGGTGCAGCAGGGAAACGGGTCCTGCCCCGTTTTATTTATCCACGACACCCGCACCTTCCGAGGAGGAAAACGGGAACACAGAAAAAAAAATGGGGAGAGAGGGTAAAGAGGCAGGGAACAACGCAGTCATATTAACGAGGGGACGTAACACTAAGTAAAAAAAAAAAAGAAAAGAAAAAGAAAGGACTCACAGAAATACACGGCGCTATAAAGGAGAGGGAAATGCAAAGCCACTAAATAAAGGAGGCCGAACAAAACGGTCCTAGACAAAAGACAGCGGGGAGGGCGCCGTCGGGGTTTCGGGATTCGGGAAACAACGGGGTGGTTCCCCTACAGGCAACCGGGAGCTCATGAGTGAACCGCAGAGGATGATAGAGATCCAGGGAGCAGACACCCACTGCTAACCACATGCGCATGTTTGTACTATATCGCCCAACTTATTTGATATATTTCACTATTAAGAGGCAAAGACGTGAAAAGTAAGTCTGTATGTAGAAATTAAACAGATATCCCGGCCGTGGCAACTGCATTTAGATGGAGACGAAACGTTGAGGCCCGTGTGCTGTGCAATGTCAGTGCGCGTTAGAGAACCCTAGGTGGTAGAACGCACCGGAGCCCTCCATGATTTTTGGACGTAAAACTTCAGAACAAATCAATTAAATCAAGTAAATTACATAGAGACATTCTGATCATGCATGTGGAACGATGTGCGTCCTTTGATGCTATTTTACGCTATGAAAGAACGCGCATGCACGGACACTATAGCGCGCACCAGGACGGAGGGGACACAATACATTTCCATATTTCAGTAGGTGAAAATTGTTGCCACTTCGAGGGTGAAACACCTTGCAAAATAGAAAAAGTGTTACAGTTTTACTGCCTTGAACTGGCGAAAGCACTCTGGCTTGCATTTGTCATAAAACTTTAAGAAAAGGTATCAAGACTGCAAAGCAACATGTAGGGGTTATCGATGCTGTGCAGAATTGTGAACCTATGCACTTCCACCTGGCTATTTGCATATCAGAGTCTGATACTGACGGCTAAACTAAATGTGTACAAGGTACTAAACAGTCGTCTTCATGAAAGAAGCAACTACACGCGTTGTGAACGTAAACTTATTCGCACATTGGACTTCAGCTAACCAGCACGCGCGGTCCAATATACAAACAAGCCTGGTTATCAAGAAACTGTTGCCACCGCGATTTCACTGTAGTCTGACTTACACAGCCTGCTTCGTCTTATACACCGACCACGAACCACGAATTTGCATCGAGCGGCCGTGTACGAACACTTAAACAAGAGCACATCCATTCCGTATGCTCACACGCATCCCCGTCGTCCACCACAAGTGGCAACCACCGCGCGGTCGCACCAGGGCGCTGGATTAAGCCCGGATGTAAGCCTTGCCACTTCGGTGATGCGGCATTTCCGGAATCCCCGAATTGACGCCCACTTCGCGGAACTGATGCTCCACCTACTCGGGGCTGACGCCGGTCACTAACAGCCGCATCAAAAAGAAAGAAATCTTCGACAAGAAAAAGAAGAAAAAGGCGGTCTTGTCTTTTTGAAGGAGGACAGTTTATCAGGATTCACATGAGAGCCATTGTTCCCCGCTATGAATGGCGCAGCGCGTCACGTGGTCTTCGCTCTCGGAGTTCTTTGTGCTCTGAACAGCCGTTGATTAAGTGCTTAAAAAGCGGGCGTAGTTTTTATAAGGGGCTTAATTTTCGGACAAAAGGGTATACGTCGGCGCCGAGAGGCCCACAAGCGCGTCCATGGTAGCCCAAAGCAGCGTGTTTCGACGCGATCTCTTGCACGCGCGTTGGACGATATTGACACGAGCGGCGTAAACCGCAGTTTCAGCGTTGGCTATAACAAAGGCGGGATTCTATTAGGCGCTTGTTTTATTAAGGTTCATCCGTTGCTGGCAGTAGGCTTGGCTTACTAATTACGCGTGGAGGCGCTCAGGGAAGTAAAGGAAAGGAAAAGGAAGGTTTCGGTGGTTTCTTTTACTATCTTTTGTAAACAACCGACCCTTTTACTTCTTTTTTATTTTTTACTCTCTTGTGCCACAGTAGTGGTCAAGTGGTAGGCCGTCCGCCTCCAAAGCGCAAGGTTCTGGGTTCGATTCTGAGTGCCGCCGCGCTCAACGCTTTTTCCTAGAGGGCAGGAAATTCCTGGACCTGGTACTCAGAGGTGTGGAGAGCCACCTTGAGAATGGTGGCTCTTTTTTATCTTCACTGTTTCGGCAAGATAATTTATTGACATCAGTGACAGGCGGCCACAAAATCGGCACTGTGTGTCCGTCTACGCTAGCGTGTTGAGGTCTTGCGTTCAGGTCACACCTTCGCAAGACGGCTCTTAGCGTTAAGCGCAACGTTCAGCTTTCCTCTCGGGGAAGAATCTTCCCTCTGCCACGGGCGTAATAGCGGCGTTAAAGAGCAGAATACGAAGTCAATTGGGAAAAATTACATACATACATACATACATACATACATACATACATACATACATACATACATACATACATACATACATACATACATACATACATACATACATACATACATACATACGCGCTCTCTCTGATAGAGCCACAGTGGAGCAGGTATACGCATCTTTTGCGTCGCCGTCTCTGTTCGTCCCCGCCCACCTCCTCCGTCTCCTTCACAGAGCACTTCGCTCCGCCACCACGTGCTGGAGCGCTATTTTTGCTTCAGCGGCCGAGAAAGGCCGGCCCAGGCGCTACTCCACGCGTTCCGTTTATTTGGACCGCTTCCGCAGCTGTGCGCGCGCACACGCGGCCAAGGTTATAAGAACGGAGCCTGCCGTTGGAATCACGACGCCAGGCGCGTGCCTAATGACCGGAGCGCGAACAGCGAGGCTGCTGGCGGCGCTAATAAGAAACGCGCGCCGAATTTGTTTTGCAAAGGCCGCGCAGGCGGCGCGCGTTATATGCGGGGGCGTGAAATCGAGCGTCGGGGAGGCAGCCGATTTATCAAGCACGCCGTAATTCCGGCCTGCCCACGTTTTAAGCGCCAATATACGAGGCCCGCCTGCCACGCGCGCTTTGCGTAATTCCCTTCTGTATATTGCCTACGTGAAGCAGGCAGTGGATACATGTTGTTCAATAAAGATCGGCTTATACTTCATTTCTCGCTAACTCGATGCCTTTCAACACTGCTTTTCACAATCTAGAGTATCCAGAATATTGCGCTTGTAAGAAGTGTTGCGCAAGAATTCATGTCGTAATATCATTCTACTACGAAGCACCAATAAAGCTGTGCAGCGCTGTTCGTGTGAATGGCCTATAACACTGCGGCTTGCTGAGTCGTTCGTTACTAAATTTTCTTCCCTAATAAAATATTTCTCTCTCTTCCCTACGTATATTACTCTCCACTTATCGATGCGCCCGGATAATAATCGTGCCTTTGCATCTTTCTCCCTCTCTTTTCACAGTGTGCAACAGTATCTCGTAGTGAATGCTTACAGCTCGTAGCGTCAATAACTAATTATTGACTTTACGAGCTGTAGACGCACTAAACAGCTAGAAGGAACACAAGAGACCAAAGACGACGGCGTAATAAAGTAATTATTTAACGCACGTTGGACAAATAGACGCGATCCGTGTAAATTTTGCCAGCTTCACTCCTTGGTACGCCAGAAAATGAGTAAGTTCTGTCCTCTAAAATCTTAGGAGTACTATCTCTTGGCTCACTAAGTTAAGTTACTAACGTTACGAACCGTTTAAAAACAAACCCATAGTTAGGATCTTCAGCGAGCGAGTGCGCCATCATGTAAGCACATTTTTGTAGTGGTATACATTTACAGACTATTCCCGCACAATACGTTACGTCGCCAAACTTTAGGAAAGCATAGCTCACGTCTAGGATTTGTTGGAAGGTAGTTCCTCCTTATTGGCACTTGACGACGCTGTATATATGCGCCTATACAAGGTAGCCACAGTTCTCTCGCTCAATAATCTCGTAAATAATAACCTGCGCAACACCCCACAGACAACTATACCCTTTCCTTGCCTAAGCGCATTCGTGAGCGTCGTCGCTTGTTTTCGAACACTTCCAATCTTCTGCACTAAACTGTAACCACCTATATCTCGTTAACTAAACGCGTAATTCAAGTTTTCAAGCATGAAACTATATATCCCAATCTTGCATTAGCAGTTTCCATTAAACCTCCCCGTTCCCCTAACGAAAGCTCCTGCACGTCCACTCCAATCCTAGATATCCCAGAGGTGAGTGGGTCGCGGGAAGCCACTAATTCCTGCGGATTAGCACGCGATTCTTGGAAGCTCCTAGAAGAACGGAGGAATCGCCCGAGCGGAATGAACTGTATGTGGCTACAGGGATCCCGGGACCACTGCAGGAGACAGTGCAGCCGCACGGGCGCGCACCCACACGCTTACTATTTAATGAAATTTCGCGAGCTCGCGCAATAATCCCATGTCTCAGGCTTGTCAAGCTGACTTGCACGTCCTCGACGCCTATCAAAGAGCAAGCTTGAGATGAGCGAGCGAACAGTCAAGCAAGCAAAGGCAAACGCCGGCCGCACACGTAGTACGTACGAATGCACGCACATTCCACCGCCCGCCACCTGCTCAGCCACACATCAGACCCCTCGGCTCCACCCTCAGGTTTTGTCACTACCCCCCACCCCCCTGCTTTCTCCCACTGAAGTCATCCGATGCACAGCGGACCGGAAAAGCTGTGCCCGCCGAAGGCAACCAGCGCCTCTCCATGGAGCGACGTGTGGAGCGTGTCTTCGTATATATGCCTTACACGAGAGCCCTTCCGAGGGCCCGGCGCTGCCTTCTCTTCATCTCTCTATTGATTTCCCCGAGCCCCCACAGTGTGCAGCCCCCCTCGCTCATTTTCTATTAATTAGACAACTCGCCCCGAAGCAACCCAGGGGGGCGACGTACGCGTGAGCCACGGCATGCCTGTGGCTCCAACAGCAACTCCCCACGTGACTCTATCCCTTTCCTCTTCGAGCACCTAATGTAACCCCCCCGCCCCTCTCTGTGTGCCTTACGAGGGCTCGTTGCCGTTGTTTCTCCCTACCCGGTACGTGCCTCCTCTCCTGTGCGAGCAACAACGCTTCTTCTGCTTGGTTCAACCTCACGTCAATTTGGGGAGAGCCTCCCCGTTCGTGTTTTGCTCTTGCGCGAGTTAGTGTGCGCGCGTGTTCGGTGGGATACGCCTGTAGATGACATCCGCAACATCAGCGTTGACGTCGCTCCACCTCGTTACGTTGTGACTCCTTTATGATGATTATTACCGTTATTGTTATTATTGTTATTACGGAAAAGGAAGGCAGCGTTGCTGCTGAGGGGATTGGCCGGTGGCATCGCGCAACCAGCGAGGGGCTACAGTGCTCTGGTAAGGCAGAAACCGGCATATTTCTCTTGTGTTGGATCACCGATGAAGTGCACACGCGGCTGCTGCTCCCGACGGCAGCGGACGCTGCAAATGGCATGCGCGGAAAAAAGACGTCAGTGGAGCGAAGAAGACTTTGGCCACAATCACCTATACGCGGCGCCATACTGAAAAATCTAACATTTGTCGTTCAATGTTTTGTTTTGTTTTTAAATAAGCCGAGGGCCTACATTTAGCTACTGAATGTAGTGAACGAAAACAACTATCTTATGGGTGCGTGTGTGTGTGTGGTGTAACAAAATTAATATATGTTCCTTTCAGTGCAATGACTCGTTCAATTTCCGCTACTAGCATGCAGCAGTTTGCACTTATTGCGCTAGTAATTACCCCGGAGGTGCCATTAAATCGTTAGTCTGAAAAAAAGCGCTTGCGAACGCGGCAGCTCCCCACCCCCATCTTTCGATTACACACGCAGCATAATACCCTAATAAGTTTCCGCAAGTCATGTATAACTCACCGCACTTGTCGATCACTGGAGGGGCGCGCCCAACAGTCCGGCTTCACAGTTTGCTAAAACCATTCGAACTATAGCGAATGTAAATCTCAGCAGAACATAATCGTCGCTCAGCAGTCTGCATTCCCATCAAATAGTGGGCGGAGGGACGATGTATACGCGCTGTGGCATAGCGTGCGAACTGCGCAGCCAACGCCGCATTCAGAGGACGACGACGACGCTGTCCTATATACTGAATGGACGGCTCACAGGCCAACGAACGCTTCTTTCAGTTCTCCCGTTCCCACATCAGACGGCGAGGAAATACGAGACAGCGGGTATGAAGGGAGTGGGTGAAAGAGCAAAACAGAAGTTCGGGGATGCCGGTCACGCAAAGCCATTGATCGCGCGGCAGCCTCTCATGGGTTCCTGGGGAATGCTTAGCGCGATTCCAGGTCCTCACTTCCCCCTCCCCACAGCGTCCTCTTCCCCAGCTGTCCCCATTCGAATACGTACACACTTACTCTCTTACCCGAGGTTTGTATGCGGTCGCCGGCTCTCTGACACAGTACACTTCGTCTGGACTCGCTCTTCCCCGAGAGAAATACGGCTAGGGCGCCTTCGATCTAAAGCGTGCAGGCGAGGAATAAAGGGAAGGGTGTGTTGGGCGCAAGTATATAGGGGGAAAAAAAAGGGGGGGGGGGGGGCAGCGGTCTGGCATTTTTACAAACGGCGCGTCTTTACGGCAACGACCAAAGGACAAACTTTCTCTACGCCGCCGGACTTTCACTGACCGGCTGAGCGTGGGGCGACGAAGACGCAAAGAAGCCGGGATCAGGCCCCCACTCGGGTCGCAGCATTCGACAGGCGCGACTTCGAAAGAGACTTTTTCTTTTTATATTTACTTTAAGTGCGCAAGGGGTACAAGCGTGAGACGCGAGAAATCGGAGTAAATACCCACTGGTGCACCGATTAGATCTTGGCGACGCTATAGATGCCGACGCGTTTTCACGCTAACGAGACGACGCATTTCAAGAAGTAAAAGCCGGGCCTAGGTCCCATTACCGTCCAATCCAAGTGCTTCTGGCCTGATGGCCGGAGTTTTCGAAAGCCGAGCGACGTCCGGCCTTGCATTAGCGTTTTCCTATAAGACGCTAAGTGAATGTGGAATAAGCGTTTGGGCACCGACGGAAAGCGCACGCTTGGGGACAAGCATGCAGTATTGCGTTTTTGTCTGGCAAAGAACATTTAGGGCCAAGTCTTGCGGAGTAACGCTTATCTGCGCTTAACGTGCTCAATATCTCATTCTCGCAATGCTGGCCGCTAAGGGCACCGTTCACGTGGCAGCGTACATTGGTTACTGAAATTTGAAACTTACTGAAGACGAAAAGCTTATGGGTTTAATAGTTCTGAGCTGCCGCGTGGAGCGGCTGAGAAGGGAAACGAGCAAATGATGACAGCAGCGACCATGCAGTGGTGGTGGTAGTAGCCGGAGTGATGACCTAGACAGCGCACTGTTTAACAGGCATGGAGTATACCTACATGTGTAGCACGAAAACAGAACAGCCGCATGTACGCACAAACACCAAGAGCCCGGAACATATATAAGTGCGTATCACGATTCTCTACAAGACGTGCTCAAACTGACAAGTGCACGTCGATGGCTTTTCAGGTCGGGCTGAATTTTCTGTAAGCTAAGTTTACGAGATAAAAGGGGCCTTTCATAAGGACCCAATTAATACGAGCGAAGTTGATGTATTTGATAATACAACCGTGGCTTTTGGAAGCCCGACCTTGTCTATTCCTAGGAAGGGATGGCGTCCCGCTATTTTATCTCATGGCACACAATGCGAATAGTCTGAGCTGATTACACCTGGTGATGGTGTCCCGCTATTTACTCGTAACGTCCCGTCCCGCTGCGAGTAAGTTCAAGTAGTATGAGAACTAAGCTGAGTACTGCCAGTCAGTGTACCTTACCGTGCAATCGAAAAAGTCGGAGTACGCCGCCTCTGTAGGTGGGGATTATGAGTCACAGTGCATTTAGACAATTGTCAGCGATGCAGTTATTTAGAACTATAACGCTTATGTCACTGTAAGTTCAGGCCATTGTTCTCTACACAAACCATCTTAGTTCTTCTCGTAAGTCTGGGATAACTGAAGTTGGCCATATGCAGCCCATGTGGTAATATCGTCGCAGTCCACTTTAACTGTGGTACTCACCACTGCATGACACAAGAAGCAAGCTGCGGCTAAAGCCACAGTACAAACCAAACTCAGGCCGCGAGGCAGGCTACAAGAAAGCAAACAGGACAAGCCACGCGCAAGACAAGCTAAAATACGAGCTGAAAGGACAGTCGAGAGAAAATGTGCCATGCCAGCCACTGCACAAAAGCCAATAAGGCTGTGAAATGCCGAGGTTTGGAACGACTTGATTGTAGGCGCAGCGCCCAGCTTGTTCTCTTCCCTGGTCGTCATTTCGGCGGGCTTCATTCAAGCCGCGCGCCCACTCCCCCGCGTAGACGAAGGTGCCTATTGTTCGCGTCGCTCTTTTCTATGTCTTACATTCCCTCAATTTTATTCCGTCGAAGTTTGCCCCTGATTGGGCATTCACCCAACCCTCGGCGGTCCCCTCGCTTCGCGGTGTCGTCCCCACTTCGGTGAAAAGCAGGAATACAGGAAAACGGCAGTGGTAAGGGAAGCGGGAAGAGGGGGACACGTTCTGTTCTCTGCAGGCGAGATAATCAGCCTTTTTCTCTCCCTAAAAAAAGGGGGGGCCACGCTTTTTCCCAGTCCGCGCTCCCTTTCAATCCCGGCACGCGCGGTGTCGACAAAACTGCCGGAACCACCCCTTCGACGCACGAACTATGGAGAGCGAGATGGGGCATACCGCATTTGCCAGCCTAAAATTAGATTCCATTTTCCCAATAACATCGCCTTAAAAGGGACACAAAATAGAGCTATTGAATTAAGCCGTATTAGCGCACACTGCCTCTTACATTTCACGACCCACCTTTCCATGAGGGAGGGGGTTCGTAACCTATGCAGTCAACGCAAGAGAAAAGAAAAAAGAAAACATTGGTGGCGGTGATCATGATCTTTACTGGCAATCCATATCCTAACGGGGCTGCGACAAATAGACACTTAGTCGCTTTGTTATAATGGGGCTTTATTACGTATACTGGAGACTGTGCGTTTCTGGCTATTCCTTCATGATCTTTTTCTGAATGGAAAGCAATAGACCATGCACGGTAACGACGCCTTGCAGTTACCGTACCCGCTCGGTCTGGCGTCAGAAGGCCTATACCATGCCATGGATACAGAAAGCTACTCCGCGTTGGTTCGCCTGATTGGTCAATTATACTTGTCAAGAAATGACGGACCAATGAGAGATTCGGGATTGGAAAGGGATTGATCAGCGATTGGTCAGTTCTGCCTTGACAGGCAGAATCAGGGAGCATCAGCTTGGAATAGTATTCCGTATGCCGAGCTACGATATAGGCCACCAGATAATTAAACAGCGATTAGTCGGGTGCAATTAGTTGACAGGGTTCTTTTTTATGTTACGGAAAACAACGGCAGGGCACTCTAAACGAGGAACAGGCCCCGCATGACAAGTTTCAAGAACTGTTCAGGCGGCAGAGCAGCACAAGAGCGGCTAAACCAATTTACGTGCTCGCCATCGGGCTGAAATGGTGCGGCTGAAGCATGGCGGAGAAATTCGAAACTGGTTTGTTCGTCGTTTGTAAGTGCGCACTTGTGTCCTTTGTACTTGATGAAAGTGTTGAAGCAATACCCATCTTCATCCACATAAGGAACGAGTATGTTTTTTTTTTACTTGTATGAAGCAGTAGTGCTTGTTCTGTATACATGCATAATACAAGGAATCAGTATATGGGAACATGAATTTAGTCCCAAGACGTACGACTAATGAAGGGGAACAAACGGGCGTCCGTCAGCTTTAAGTTTCCGTGGCAACAAAACTCACGTGACCAAGCGATGATGTCACGTGATATTTTGCGCCCTATTTCAATTTGCCTGATTCGAGCACATAACCACGAGATCACATCATGTGAGAATTACGGAACGATGTAGGAACCTTAAATGGCAAGGTCACGTGACCTAGTGGTAACATTCTGTGAGAGTGTCACGCGAAATGGACATTGCCAGAGCACGGATGATGATGTCCGTCACACCTACATCAGAGAGGCGATGCTTTCTTATTCAATGCTCGTAACGATACCCAAGTGTCTCTGTGCCTTTATGTGCGCGAGCCCAGGAAAGATAAACAAGCACGCAAATGTGTTGCTCAGAAGTCCGAAATCTTTGTTATCTTCCTATTACTCACATCGCGCATTCTTCTACGCACAGACATTAGTAAAGACTAGTTGAATCCGGCTTTCCGTGCTATACGTTTATTTCTGTCCGTCATCTGACTTCAATGAACTAAACTTTCTGTTATCGTGCAATCGGTGTCGTGCAACAATCTACGTAGCCAAGACGGCGCAGAGGCGTCGACGAAGCGCTTCGGTCACGCTATACACGAGTAAACGCGGTACCGAGAGAAATCGCGCAGAAACGGTCTGTATTGAACGTGTCGATGCAAGTAACTACACCCTGCACGCACCATTGTCGAGAGCTCAGAATGAGACGGCATCAACACACTCGCGCACGCGACGAGCAACCTACATAGTACACGGTTCCCTGCTTTGCGTGTGTCGAAGCCTCGCTTTCGGAGACTGCCTATAGATTTCGAGCCCGTCGTACCCAGCACTCGCGTCCCGTTGTGTTCGGTGCCCGCGTTATAAAGCGAGCTCTCCTAAATGGAAGCCCCGTGACAGCTTGCAATGCGAGCGCCCCCCTCCGCCTCGTTGTTACATACGCCATTGTGCGGCAACGCCGACAGATCGTGCTGCTTCATTCGCATAGCTAGCTAGTCGTTCGAGCAGCGAAACTTGCCGAAGGAAACAAAATGCATATAGACAAGCGGCAGAAATGAAAGTCTGAAGAGAGCTCCAACGCACAGATTTACAAGTGCAACAGACACTCCTCCAAAGCTTGTAAATTAAGCGTCGCGCTACAGCCATGCCATTCGCGTTTTGTTGCAGTCGTCGTTACAATTTCCTAAGTGAAGCGTACAATTATCTCTTTTTCGAGGCAGACAGTTTCCCGGTTTGAAGAAGTGAAACTCGCTTTAGCCAGAGCCGGTGAGAACGAGAACGGAGTGACGTCGAAACAATGAACCCGATGTCATTCCCATCCTCCCCCCCCCCCTCCCCCCCCTTTTTTTTTTTCTGCCCGTCACTCTTTTTAAGTCTTTTCGCAGCAGTTTGTGACAAATAATAGGAAGGAAAGCACTCTCAGTAACACGGCACGGTCTGACTAATCGCTTCTGGCGGAACATGATTTCTATACCCGAAGCTAACAAGGAATAGGAAAAGCACCTTATCGTTTTATTTATTCGGCGTCAGAGAGTTGACAAAGGTTCCCGGAGAGCACGTCAACACCGTCCGCGATAGCGGAATAATATATAGAGCTATGATACGACGACAAGATGACTACGTTTCTGTTAATTGCGCGGGATCAGGAGAAACGTCCATTCTCCTTCCTCTAATCCATATAGCACGCCACTCACAGTTAACACGTAGCTCAATTATTTAAAGCAGGCGGGGAAAGGTGGAGAAAAACAAGACACATGAAAGAATTCTAGAAAACGAAAAGGAAACAGCATACCACTAAGGGAAAGAAAAAGGAACAAAAAAAAAAGGAAATACGCTCTCGAGCAGTCGCAAAAGGAGCGATTACACGACGCCGCCCGCCTTCCGTGTTTCCACATTCTCCGATTCCCTATATTTCTCCTTGTTTTTTTCGTTCGTTTTATCTCCCGGCGAAACTTTGTTATCTGGCGTAATAAGCAAGGTTCCACGGGCTGCGCCGTTTCCCCCCCTGTACGCCCCCCGTCGGCGCGCCCTTATTAAGGCCGAAATCTCGTTATCCGGAGCCGCAGCTCCCAGGCTGTCGTCGCACCGGTGCAACCTGCAGAGCGCTGCCAGTCGGCAACTCTAGCACTCAGTCTGCAGTTGCTGCTTCTGAACGCTTCTCTCCGAACTCTACCGTCTCTCTCCCTCTCTCTTACAGCCCAGAGCCACCAAGAAAGACAGTTGAAACAAAAACGACCACTGCGAATGTAGTGGCAGCTGCCGAGATGACGCTGGTGGCTGGCTGAGCAGTGGCTTTGTCGAAAAGAACCTGCTGCCTACTGTTCTTCGTGAAGCTGTATACCTTTGGGAATATACACTGAAGGAAGGCACCTCGAGCCGGCATTTGTGTAAGCTCGAGCAGGAACGACTGCGAAGATGTGCTGAAGTGCTCCACAGTGGGGTATGTACGTTGATAGCGGCTGCATGAATATTTAAGGAAACGATGGAAAAGGAAGAGCGGCCGAAAGTCGAACTATATAGCTGACAGCGAGTGGAATTATCGTCTAGAAAAAAGTAGGCGCGCAGCCACAGACTCAAACGCTGGGTTGTATTATAATTATTATTATTATTATTATTATTATTATTATTATTATTATTATTATTATTATTATTATTATTATTATTCCTTGTCTTCAAGCCTGCACACCTAACGATTCCAAAAAAGAAAAGACAACATGTACAGAAAACAATATGAAGACAGTTGCGCAAGAAGAGAATAATAACAAACTGATGAGCAATTCTCCGATTATAATAAACGCTACCAAATAAATGGAATCCCTAAGCATTCACAACCGCACTTCATTAAACATATCGTTGTTAGTGTTGCGACAGGAAATACCAGCCAAGCAGAGACACAATGAAGAGTTTCATAGTTCCTGAGAGGCACGTGAGAACAGGACACAACCGGGGACTAGGAGGGTGACATGCGTGTATGCAACAGTTGAGGAAACGTGCGCGTGGAAAACAAAATAAGAATGTCGAGAGCGAAGTAGAGCCGCCATACTCCGCACGGGACAGCGCAGGCATGGGTATAGGCACACAGATATGCGGACACGTTTACTCGTAATTGTACAGCGAAACGCAGAAACGAAATAGGAGGAAGAATGCATCCTGGCGGACAAGAAATAGCAGTGAAGTCATAAATGAGGACGAACCTGGGGTAACATTACCGCGAATCAGCCAAGAAAATTGACGCTGCATACTTTAGTATCACTCAGACCTGCTCTCTCTCTCGCTCACACACACACACACACACACACACACACACACACACACACACACACACACACACACACACACACACACACAGCACAGCACAGCACACACAGCACACACACTATATACACACTCGCGGTCTTAGCTCGCCGAAAGCATGCAGCAGTCCCAAATGAAGCCGTGCCATACAGTCGCGCTTTCTTGTTTATTATTTTTTGCGCGACGATGAGAGGAAGAACGAAGGCTTTTAGCGTAATCTCTGCAGCCTTATCTCATTTGATTTTTACTTCTTGATGAGAACGGGCAGATAGCTTGGCACAGACGTGCCCTGCTACAACCAAGAGCACGAGCAAGGCACGAGCAGGCAAGCCCGCGCAAGTAGACTGGCTAATTCCACCTGAGCCACCGGCTCATTGCTTTTGTACGTGAATCATCTGCTACGGCCTAGGCATGAGCACTGCAAGCGTTTTTTTTTATTGATGTAAAAATAAATTAAGGAGTTGTTGTCGCCATTTTTGGTGACGGCTACCACTTTTCGCTTAGATAATAAAATAAATAAAAAAGAAAAGCGTTTTCCTTTCTATTTGCGGTCTAGCACGCTTAGTGCGCGATAAATCCATTCGCACGTCTTGCTTGCGAGACGGAATGCATCGCACCAGCATGCATACACAACTTAGGGCATTATGGGCGCTGTGAAGTCCCTTCTGTTGCCAACTCAAGGGTGTGCTCTGACGACGGGCTTCGTGTGGGGACTGCTTCATCCACTAAAAAACAACGTTAGGTGAAAGATAATCCCAATTGAGCTTAATTATTCACGTTGACCGCTCACGTTCATTCTGTCGCATGCATAGTTTATAGGGCAGCTCTGTACATGCATGCCGACGCACTTTTTCCCTGTGTCGTTTAGGCTATCGGCCATGTTTTACCACTAACTTCTGTAAAACGATTGCGTAATTTACATAAGTTCACTCGTGTTCAAGAGAGGATGAGGTAATAAGGTTGATCGAAAAACTTATTTTAATCGGGCGCGGAGCGTTCATTGTATGATTACCGTGTTCTTCGGAGCCCCCGATGCACTAGCCCTGACGTATTGCTTTCGTCCTTTCGGAGGCGACCTTTCGCTAGTTTTCCAGATCTGCGGTGACTTATTGGCGGGTCAACGCAAATTTCGCGGCAGGAGCTATCGTGGGCACGTATTATGACTACTTGAAGCCGCGTTGCACTTGCTAAAGACGACTGCGTGGCTACAGGTACGAATGCCTGCCACTTCCAGTCAAAGTTCAGTTGCGAGTATATCTCCTTTCTTAACAGAAAAGCTGTTTAAGCTTCTCGTTCTTTCGTTCGTATCACGCATATGACCTTGAAATGACCTTGCCTAGCAACCAAGCGACGCTACACCTACCAGCGTAACCTTGTATGGACTCGGCATCATGCTACATCTCGTAACATGGCGTCACAACGACACGTGACGAGAAGAAAAAGATGATGACGATGGTAATGTTGATGACGAAGAAGAACAAGAATAAGTAGTAGTGGAAGTAGTAGTAGTAGTAGTAGTAGTAGAGTAGTAGTAGTAGTGTTAGATGATGTAGATGCATGACGAAAGAAGATATGATGATGATGAAGAATGGCCTGGACCCATCTGCTATCTAGCCTTGCGCCACTAGTGCAAGGCGAGCTAAATTTTTTCCCGCATTCATCTTTTCTTTTGCTTTGCAAAGTGTAGTAGCGTCCAACCTCACCTAAATTCCCCGTCCTTCCTACTTTCTCGCATCTCTCTGCTTCTCTCCGTTTCTCTCGCCTGAATCAATGCTATACAGAACGCGACCATTCTGCTCACGAGTTGTGCAAAGGCTTTCTCGGCAGCATTATACAGGTTCGAAGTCGGTTGCATAACTAGGTCAAGTGGAGGGAAACACAAATACGGAGGGTTAATGAGCGGAAAGAAATTACGCGCGCGAACTAAACTACATGTAGTACATGACGCACGAAGCCATCCGTATATAACCACATACAGACAAGCGTATTCTCAGAACACGCGGGCTTTCCTTCCGACGCACGCAATATCGCGAAGTCCGCGCGGATAACGCATGCATATGACAGCAGCGCGTTTGCCTTGGCGGGCCGACCGTGCGTTACGGCGATGTCTCCCTTCCGGGGCAAAAACTTCGTCGAGCGCCGGAAAAGAGGACGCGCCTCGCGGTGCTCCTCTCAGAAGGCAAGCGATAAGAAAAGGGAAGCCCCAAGTCGAGCCAAGCCGAGTCGTTGCCAGAAAACTCGCGCAAGCGCAGCCTCCTCGAGGCGATGTCGTCGTCGTCGTCTCAGAAGATGGCCGGCAGGGGACGTAATCGCGCATAGGCTTTGAAGAAATAGTGTTTGGGGTGGTGAGGGGAAGAAAGGGGGTCAGGAAGGCGGCATGACGGAAGGAAAAAGATTGCGCGCGGCGACACTCGGCGATTCAAAACAACACGCGCGAGCGCTTCCTGCGTGACGAAATACGGAGGAAACTTCAGGCGGTGGCAAAACACGCGAGCAGCGAAGCCGAAACGAGAGCCGTCGTGGCTGCATCCGCTGCTGCCTGCGTCGGAGATCACTGCATAGTGCGAACGAGTATGATATAGCGTGCGTGGTGAATGTCCGTGGCTCCGTGGAGCGGAATGATTGTCTTAACTGACGTTGCTTCAGCTCCGCAAGTGGCGCGTATACCCACCAAGAATTTCGTGGCCCTGCGCAAAACTTCGTAATAGCAATAATTTTGGGGGTTTTATGTCCCGAAACCCCTGTACGACTATGAGGGACGTCTTATACTGAAGGGAATCCGGGAATATCGACCACCTGCTAGGCACTGGCATCGCGCGGTCCACGGGGCCCCTATGGCATTTCGCCTCCAGGGAAATGCGGTCGCCGTGCGGCCGAGATTCGAACCCGCGGCCCTCAGGTCAGCAGCAGTCAAATGTCAAAGCCACTAGACCACCGCGACGGGTGTAAAACAACGTCAAAGAAAACTTGAAAATGTATAGATTAAGAAACGTCAGTCAAGGCCATAAAAACATGCACACGTCCGTTAGCCGTCACTCGTTTCTTCAAGCCACAAGAAAAAGCAAACAAAGCACACAAATGCCTTAAAATGGGATCGTTTCAGACTTTCACGTGTAGTACAGCTTTCTCAACCTGGATTTCATGCCCGCATTAGTGAAAGCAAAGGCGGCGCTATTACATACCACCACCATCTGCGCTTCTTTTGTTGCGAAGAAGAAGCCATTAGAGAGAAATCGAGGTCACAGCGGCGCGAGACTTGTTCCGCAGGGAGGAAGAGTCAAAAATAAAGCTAAGGGGTGTAAACTATAAAAAGTACAAGAACGATGCGCGAAATGATCGTACACTCTGCAGCACCTATACGCCTCCGAAATCGCACGTACTTATATTATATATATATATATATATATATATATATATATTTCTATCTCTTCACGGTGGATTCGTGTTTCGGTGCTTGCGACCTTTGCTCTCGCGTCCCACGAACGGAAGGGTTCCGTCACGATCCATTCCCGCAATACGCCCAGCTGCATTCAAAACACGGCCTGGCCCGTCCGACCAGCCACGGCTCTGAAAAAAAAAGTAGGCTACGCGGTTCGAAGCACGTCGCGGCGGGAGACGTCAATACACTACACACGGTGAGCGTCCCGTATATAGAACGGCTCGAACACAAACGCGGCATGCGAAGTGTACATGAAAACGAAGAAAGAGAAGTATATAATCTAATGGGCCATATATGCGTTCCTTTTGGCAAAGTCGGCTCGGCGAAAGTGCATCCGCTTCTCTGGCGTCACGTGAGCGCGATCAATGCGGAATTTCAATGAAACTGTGTGGTACGTGCGCGCTTGCGTCTATATTGATAACCGTCTTGTGCAGCGCCTAAATGACTCCTTGTTGTTCTTGATCTATACTATATCCCCAATATTTACATTGGGGCTCCGAAATTCAAAAACGTACCGCTCCGGTATTTACAAAAGGCAAGAACATTTTACGCTAGAATGATCGCAAGAGAAATTTTCGGTGAATATCCTTGAGACAGACAAGCGTAGGTGGGGATTAGCGAAGGAAGGTAGTCACCAGCACAAACCACTTGCGAAAGAAACACCTCGTAGGTTGGGTTTATGGCTCCCCAATGATGTCTCCCGTAATAAGGCTACGGTCACTAATGATGTGTCCAGCAGCAGGGACTGGCTTAAGCTTCTTTTTATTATTTAAGTATAGTTCTAACGTAAGAGACTTATTTTGAGTACAGGTCCAGATTAGAGGTTTCGCGAAAGCCTTACAACTAGAAGTCACTCTGATGTGGACACTGGACAGTAGGTAGTTACTATAGCTAGGGCTCTTGACAAAGAAAAATAGGTTAAAATAAAAATAACGTATCGCAAATCCAGGACACCTACAGACAACAATAATCTCACGCGGAGGCTTTAATACCTATTACTTTGCAGTTAACGCATATCGTCGACGACTATAGAGTAATGAGAAGCAGTAATGCCGCTGTGTACACATTTTTACGAACGTAAAAAGAAAATCTTGAGACGAAAAAAAAATGAAATCGAATAAAGAAAGTGCGAAAGAAAATGAAAACAAAACAACAAGGAAAGGGATTGAAAGCTGCTGGCGCGGTTTCTTAAGGAGCGCACGGTCACTGCAGGGAGCGACAGTAAATTGAAAGTAGCACAGGAACTTCACGAAAATGTTTTCGTGCATCGCTCTTGTAAGAAGGACCGCCGTTCTGAGCTCAAGCTGCTACGCACGACGCTTTCCTGTTCTTTTTTTTTTCTTCTTTTTTTGATCTTCTAAGCTGTACAACCACAACAGCGATGCTATACCTGAGAAGAGAAAAGCTTGAAGAAAAATAAGAGAATGTCTAGTGAGAAACAGAAAGGAGGTGTACGCACTCGAGACCACACAGGACGCCAGATGGTACAATGACTCTGTTCAGTGCACAGAAGAGTCTAGAAGCCTACAAGAAAATCCACGGATTGGTAGGTAGGGAAAAAAAATAAATGCTCATGAAAGCGACTCAGGCCTGTTTTCAAACAGCCGTGGAGTGTCGAAACAGAAAGAAAACCACGAAAAAAAAAATAAAATCTCGTATTTAGCCATAATAACAAAAGCAGCCGTATCTTGGTAGCTTCAGAAGGAAAGTTCCTCAGTATACGGGCAGACCCCAAGAACTACAAGAGGAACAAAAAAAAAATGGAGAAGAACGACATGAAGGCGGATTGGCTTTGCGGGTTTCTCGGGAGGGTGCGCCACAAACAAGGCCCCGCTCTTGTGCCAGGTATAGAGGGCTCCGGCCGTAAGCCCTTATTTTTGCCGGAAACCTCGTCGCGGACAACTAAATTGCTTCTTTCTACCGGGACAAACCACACACACACACACACACACACACACACACACACACACACACACACACACACACACACACACACACACACACACACACACACACACAAACAAACACGTATACACAAAGAAAGACGTGCTCAAGAGGCGCTCGCACGTTGGCAGAAATCGAGAAATTTTTTGCCATCCTAAAGCAAGGGAGAGAGAGAGAGAGAAAAAAAAAGAAATGTTCGCGATAAGACGGCGAAGCCCTTCTTCACCCATTCGGATAAACAGTCATACGTGTATCTGGCGCCGGCTTATGCGTTCAAGAGCGAAGCGGCTGCAGGCACGCGACAGAAACGTATATGTATATATACGGGCGTGATCAGCCAAGAAGAACCAGTGCCCGTGGCCCTGGAAACAGTTGCAGGAAGCTTCGGGACAGGCTTTGGAGGGCACAGCACCACAAGGTTGCCTGTTCCGTCCAGGGAAAGAAAGAAAGAAAGAAAGAAAGAAAGAAAGAAAGAAAGAAAGAAAGAAAGAAAGAAAGAAAGAAAGAAAGAAAGAAAGAAAGAAAGAAAGAAAGGGGAACAACCGGTGTATATATGCGCAAAGAAGCGAAGACGCAGTGCGTATAGTAATACGTGCGATCTGGAGCGCGCACTGTGCAAGGTGCCTAGACGCACACTACACCGTGCGCGACCAGGAGCAGCGCCAGCAGCAGCAGCACCGGCAGCAGGTCGTGCATGAGCGACTTGATGAACACGGTTGTTGGCGCGAAAAACTTCCTAGAAAACGGTGCCGCAGCGGCCCTGCCCCCCTTACGCAAGCCAAGAGCCGACTTCCGCGTGTGTGTCTGTGTGTGTGCCGCCGTGTGCGTTTGTGACAAGGCGGGCGACTGTTTCTCCTTGTTTCTTTTATTACTATTATTTGCCTTTTTGTCCGTATATACTCCTTGTATTTTGCGGAGTCGCGTCGACGGTGGAGCTTGTTTATGAAGGCGTCGACGTAGCCAGACGACGTGCAGTCGTCGTGTGAAGCTCGCAGGGGCGTCAAATCCTCGGCTTGTAATACGGTGCGATGAACGCGTATGCCCCAGGAGCGTACGCGTCTTTGCTACACGTGCTTGGGTGAGAAAGTTAGCAAAAAAAAAAAATACGCACGCATATTCGCATGTGCTTTGCTTGCCTGTACACAGGGGCGTACGTGCGAGTGTATGCGAGCTCTCATATCGTTGTGTGTGCGAATGTGTATCTGCGAGTGTTTTGCTTGCATGTGCGCGTGCGGATGTGTTTGTTGCGTGCGCACGTTGGTTCTAGGAGTAGAGCGCTTGTTTTTTGTTTACAAGTAACCAGAAAATGCGCAGGGGAAGGTTGCGTCATTCTCTCCTGAGAGGGGAATCAGCTGTCGAGTCGCAATTAGTTGTAAACAAAGAGACATAAAGAAGAAGAAAAAGAACGGAACATACAACCAGGATGCATAGATAAAGAGCGTTTTCGTTATGCAGACAACCGCCATACTGGCCTGAACTCTTTCTGGACGTAAAGGAAAGCTTTTTCTTCCAAGTTTGAGGACGGCTCTCTGGACGTGCTTTCAGAGGGAAGTGGACCATGTGGTGCACCATTCTGGTAATTCTCGATGAACGTTAATCAATCATAGTTCGCCGGAAGATTACTGCAACATAATTTGTACGGGTCCTTCACTTCCGTACTATTCTATTCATCCTAGGCAAGATCTACAAAAGAAAAAAAAAGGACAGAGATGAAGGGCAGGAAGTTAACCTAGAAAGCACCCTGTTGACTACCCTACGAAGAGAAAGAAGAAAAGACGCAAAAGAAAGGGGAAGCATGAGCAAGAACTTTACCCGACGAAATGCTGAGTTAATGGAAGTTCATGTGCTCTGCGGTGATCGCGCGCACACGTTTACTAAAAAAAAAAAAGTGCAATAATTCTTTCACTGCCTCATAGTGCGCGCGTGGGAAGCAAGTTGGTGTTCTAGGATTTGCACAGTCCACAAAGGCAGCGGTTATGCAGCTGTAATAACACGTTCGATAGATTATCCTCTGCGCGCCAGGCTTTAAGGGCAGTCCCACGGTATTATAGATTGTCTATCACCTCAGGTTACGAAGCGTTCCACTAACCACTGCATAGTTCTCGCCACGTCCGAAGTTAATGGACAGCGCGACCCTATTAAACTAGGGCGACAATCTCGCAACGACGTACAGTGGACGCCGGGTGTTTGCTTTCCCTCAGGCTGTCTCTCAAGCAACGCGCGGTAAATTACCTCGAAGTGCGCCGACACAGAGCGACTCTCACGAGGAAGGCGATTAGGCTCGTAGAGCTTACGTTAAAATGCGTGGTGAAAATGATTATGTAGAAGTTTAGATTACAGAGAGCAAGCGGCTTGCCTATAGAAAATCTACAGAGCTCTCGAGTCGTGCTGGAAACGAAGCGACTCCTGAATGCAAGCGGAAAGCATAGTTGTTTACTGATGTAAATGTTTCCTGTCGGATCCATTCTTGAGGGCGACGAGTCGACGACAGCGGATGCATCCCGCTCAGCATGCCTGTGGCATCTAACAGTGTCGCCTACCACACTTTACTACATTTCCATAAGCACAGGCTTTGAAAGCGAAGCATCGCCGTAGTTAACTCCTCCGCCTTAACTGTATTATTAAAAGCACACCTTGCAAGTGGTACGTGTTATAAAAAGGGCACGCGCTTGCATGTTGCGATAATGAATATAATTTACGCTTTAAACAGTTTCGATCAGTAGGTTTCAATAACACTTTCTCTAAGCACTTTTGATGGGCGCGAAAGCCCAAAAAGTCAATAAATCAAACACTTTTCTGCAATGCTACATCGGTAGCGCTCTAATATCTATCGCATGACGCGGGCTTCAACTGCACGATCGGGTTTCTGCGTTGGCTCCCCGGAAAGCAACGGGAATTCCCTTCAAGAGTTGTATACTTTCGCGGGGAAGACATTATTCCAGATATTCAACAGCGAACCTGTTCCAGGTCGACCATTTACCATCCGGTGGCCTAAGCCACGCAGGCAGGAAAAGAACACCTGCTCTTGCACTCAACCCACTATTTACAGAGTTGCACTCATATTTAGTCATAATTACAGAAGCAGCCATATCTTGGTAGCCTCAGAACGACCGTCTGTCAGTATACGGGAAGACCCTGCGAGTCTGCATACAAACTACAACATGACGCTGGTTATGCGAAGCTCAGTGTATACGGCATTCGTGCGCGCTCTTCTTTCATCTTCTGTGCTCGACCCGCTCTTTCCCTCAGTCCATTACTACATGACAAAGAAAGTTTTGCTCTATGTTGCCGGTTCGATCCCCGCAGCCTCGGCTACATTTCTATACCATTAAATACAAATAAATAAATATAGATAGATAGATAGAGAGAGAGAGAGCGAAAATAAGTGATCGATAGGTCGCGACTTCGATAACGTGACACTCTTGCCGTCTACGTCACGATTAACGATAAAGAAAAAAAAAGACAACTTTGCTGTTCCGACAGCTTTCACGGCATTGTAATGACTTTAATTCTTTTACCAAGTCGCTGCACGGATAGAAAAGGCAACCAGCTATAGAGCGCTGTTAGTGCTGCGTAATAGTTCCTTCGAGTTTGAAGCTATAGTCCAACCAGTGGTGACGCTTCTCCATCAACTCGCCACGTAAGTAAACTGAGTAGCACATCGAGCTGCAAAGCGTAGCAATGCCAACGCCAAAATTTTTTCAGCACAACGGTAAAAGACGTAGCATTGCGCACCAGCTTGAAGAACCCTGTCAGCTTACATAATTATTTGCCTTTGTCTCATATTAAAAAAATGAGTATTACTCAACCGTGTCATTAAAAAAAAAAGAAATCCACGAGATACAAGTAGTCGATCTCATATGGCATAAGGTCACAAGATCAGGTTCCCAATTAAAAAAAAAAAAAACATTTCTGCCGTAACCCGCTTGTGCCATTGGCTAGTCATTATCATTCGACTGCCTAATTATATGCCCTGCGTCAGCATTGGTTAAAATATTCCCCTTCTACGAACACATTTATCGCAAGAGACGTTTTTTTTTAACACGGTACCAGTTGCGCATCTCTTTCTCGCAGCTATTAGGACAAAACTCCGCCCGTTTTTTTTTTTTTTATTAGCTGGTTGGCTCAGCAAAATACGTTTTTTTTTATTCTTTTTCTGAACGTCGCATTTAGTTCACATTAGCGCGGGTAATCCAGATGACACTTCAGCTGACGCTTGACCGAGCAAAAATTACTCGTCGACAGTGTTACCTCCGTCCAAAACAAGATAAAGCAAAGAAAATCAAACACCGTGCTAACAAAATACGAAGTAAATGCAATGTTAAATATTGACGCAATAAAAACTAAGCACATGTATGCCGGTCGTCCCATTAAGACCGAACTACCGGGAGAGTAGACTAATCTCGTAATGCACTAATGTCCCCGTTAATCGGATAAGCCTTGCGCGCTCCGGATAAAGGCAAGTGCCGTTAGGATGGCACAGCGCGGAAATCTCCTTTAAATCTCTGGCTTGAGCGCTATCTACGCAGCGGACAACAGGGAAAATAAATTAGGTTCCTATAGATGGACGCTGGTATATTCAGAACGTAAGGGAACGAATGAAAATGACGACACCAAGTTATACTGACTTGGTCTTTTTCCGTACTGCATCAACTCAAATACAAACTCTATAAAAACGACCGGAAGGGTAACGTTTGAGATTAAAAGCGAGCTCTGCGAAGCGAAATGGATTCCCGACGAAAAATAAAACGGTTTAAATGTTCCGGAAAGAACTGTTCGATAGACGTAATCACAACGCCAATAGCGCACATATACACATAATACTCCGCGGCCGAAATGTCGCTATTGTGTCGTGCTGCGAGGGCTCGTTCGCTTATTTCCTCGAGAGACAGCGAATTCGAGAGAAAACCGGAGACCACATTTATCTTGCGATCTACCATGGCAAAGCGAATGGAATCGAGATGCGAAGAAGAAGAGGGGGCGGAAGAAAACGTAAATAAATGCCACTTCGTTCGAGCTGATAGAGACTAGTGTGACGGCAAATTTAAGAAGACTTAGATGGAGAATCCGTCTGTGCATGCATGCGTGTTTCAATGCAGCCACTCCGCCTCGTGGGTAGCAAGATGAAGGAAGAGAACTGTAAGAACGAAAAAAGAAAGGAATACATCAATGAGGAAGAGAGAGAGATAAAAAAAAAAGAAAAGTGCAGATTCCTTTTGTGAGCTCGCGCACTTATTCGTATCAGAATGTCAGAAACAGCTTCCCGCCTTGTGATCTGGAGAACTCGGAAGTCCTCGTTCTACGACCAGTATACAGAAGACAGGCGGTCACGCCGAAAACAAACCGAAGGAAGGCGGAAAGTGAGAGGAATTAGCGGGGGAAAAGACAGAATTCTCGGCGTGACAACATCGGGCAAAGAAAAAAAAAACTTCCCAAACTCGCCCGCCTTTGCTTCTATTCCTCGCTTATCGTCTGGAGCGTATTCGCCTCAATCACTCACTCCGCACCATTCGTCTTACTCAAGACTGAAGCCGAAGAGGAAAAAAAGAACACACGTTAAGAAAAGAGACTGATGAATGAAACGAGCCAAACTAACAACAGGCGCGTCCCTCAGTACAGTGTCACCGAACACAGCAGCCGCGACCGACGACCGCTCGATTGTTCTTCCCCGCAGAGACGCGCAACCAGCTCACCCCAGCAAACCATTTCCCCGCGGAATACCAAGACAAATACGCTCTGGGGAATATCGCAGGCTTCTTCTTTCTTATTCTTCGTTCCCGCCCTTGGATCCTATGCTGCAAACACACGCTGCAGTCAGGCCCTGCACTTGGAACGTGCTCCTCGTTCACGACACGCGAAGAAAACCGCATACACACAGCGAACACGTACATACGGCGCCGCCCGTATAGTATAATAGACGAAAACGCCAGCCATATACGCGCGTATACAGTATACACTCGGGCTGAAGCACGCGAACAAGCGGTTTCGGATCTGCAGAGACGTTCAGGCGTGGGACACGAAGAAGGAGTGTGTTCTATAAGCCACTGCGCGTTCCTTCGCTATGCTCTCTATCGCACAGTAACGTCTTTTGTTGGTGGTAGTGGTTTCTCTTATCTTCACTCTCCTTCTTCCGTTTGGTTCATTTCCTTCCGGGTTTCTTTTTTTTTTTTCCCGAGTGTTCCAGAAGTTCTCGTTCGAACAATGTCGACTGATTTGTTACGATCAGAGCGCGCAGCTGAGCGTCCGAATGTGCGCTGCGCGCACCACTCTTTACAAAGACTAGCGTTTGTGATGGGAACGTTGAGGACGCCTGTTTTTTCCCGGGGCCAAAACGAGTTCAATTTCAGGAGTGAGGTTGCCTCGGTCTCCGTGCCAGCCAGACACGCACGCACACGCAACGCAGGTTCGCTCGGGCATATACGACGAGAGAAAAATAACCTTCGGCGCTGATGCAGAAAACGAGGAAGGAATGAAAATGTAATGGAAAGAAATGGAAAAGAAAGAAAGGAAGCTCGAATTGAGCACGAATGCGGAGAAACGTGAAAGCGGGTGGGCAACGAATGTAGGAATGCGCCCTCCCACTCCCCTTTCCCAACCGCGCATGCAGCTCCAGATTCTGCGATGTGATCCAACCTTCATTCGGGGCCTTGTTAGCTGTCCGTTCTTCAACTCTTCGATTGCGTGTACAGACAGACGAATGAATGCATGAGGGTTGAACGACGCCGTTGCGTGGTTGGAAGAAGTTTTTGCGTTCAGAAAAAGCAAACACGGACATCGATGAAAACGCACATCTGCGCAAAATGTCGGAGGAGTTTGTTTGAGGTATACGTGATCGGAACGCGACAGGTGGAAGTGATCGTGTGGTGCTGCAACCGACGTGGGCACATGCACAACAGCAGAGCAGGTTCACTCTATGCAGCAGCCACCGCGTTGAAGCTCGTACTAGCTGAGGTTATGTCGAGAACAGCTAGCTACAAACCTCTCTTTTGTTGATTGCTTCGTGATCGTTTGGCTACATTCGGCGCTAATATACTGGCTGGAGTTATACAGATTGCAGAGCGTCACAGGCGGTGCAATCATTCCGTCCGCACGGCATCAGAACGTCAAGAGTGGCTGCTTCCGAAGTTCTGGTAATTCATTCCCCACGCATTCCTCGTCCGTGCCATGCACAAACACTAAAGCTTCATTTTCGAGTTCTCTGTGTACGTGCAATAAGCTGATTTTTCTCACCGCGCGCTCAATTAGCATCTGTCAATTTCAGAAGCACTACTCTATAGGTACGCAGGCTGAAGTAACGAACTTGTTCGCTATGTTATGCGGAAAACAGTGCAGTATTGCGCAGCTCAGCTTTTGAATCCAGGAATAATAAACCTAGCAGCAATTAAAAAGGATTGCGCGGAATGAGGAAACGACGCATCGTTGCAGGTCACAAAAATAACAAAGCCAGAGCGCTTGGATTGTGCGCGTATGCGTGCGTAAGAGTATAGAAAAAATGATATGGGTGTGAATGAGTGTGTACTGCCTCTAACTCTACCACAACGCAATGGGTTTATATTCATTCAAATGATCTGACGTGTTTAGCAGCAACACCCAAGCAGGAAAAAATACCGAGTTCACAGCAAGTTAACATCAGCCCCATATATGAGAATGTCTCGAAAACATGCAGGTAACATGCACTGATATGTCAGTAGCTTGTTTTACAGTGAGATGAAAGTAGCTTGAACTGTTTGAACAGAAAATCACTTCAAAAAATACAGGTGAAGTTACACCTGTATATTTTCCGCCCTCGCTTCGAGTCTCCAGCAGCACTATGTACTAGTGGTAAATGATACGAATGAAGCACGATGATAATAATATGCTAAGTTTTTACCTACGAAAACCACGGTATGATCTTAAGGCACACTGTAATGGAGGGCTCCGTAATCTTCAACCACCAGTTTTTTTGTTTTTTTTTTTAACGTGCACTGACATCGCACAGTACGCGGACCTCTATAGCATTCTCGCCTCCGTCGACATTCGACCGCCGCCTCCGCGATCGAACCCACGACTTTCAAGGCAGCAGCCAAGAACCGTAACCAATGTACCGCAGCGGCGACCAGTGATATATGATAGAGGAAAGAGGATCGTTTAGAACAGTTATACAGATTCTGCCCGACTCCCTCAGGCGGCTAACATCAAATACAAGTCGCATCTCTCAATGCGCAATCTCGACTGCGTTCAAAGCTTGCAGAGACAGTCACTGACATATTCATCCAAATGCATTACAGCTTCAGGCCTACGAACGGCCGACAGGATACATCCATACGAACGCAACCGCCCGAGAGCCGATTTAATAAAGCCGGCTTCATGAATCACACAAGATAGACGGTAACAGCAAAACGCTAACTACCGAAGCAAAAACAGCATCAGCTCGAGCCATCATCTGGCGTTACCGGCTTGATCTTACAGCACCTAAAACGACGCCGCGCAAAGTGGCGATACCACGTATAAATCCTCGCCATCGGGCGGCTATAAATCAAGACTCTCGGGAACTGGCTCTTCTGCATGTATACTTGCTTTTCTCTCTCTCTCTCTTACCGCCACACATAGGCTCGGATGCTGAGTAGAGGCTTCTTATACCGTACACTAAGAATCCCGTCAAAAGAGTGCCAAAAAAAAAATGGCGGCCGACAAAAATAGTGCGCAAGGATGAAGTGCGCAAACGAAAACGGGAGACAGACTAAAAAAATTGCGACGGGCTATGCAGAGGAAGTAGGCTGTAGATGATTTATGGCAATCGGCGCGGGGCTAACGCAATTACTAGCCAGAGCGACTCCCGCGCCGCTTTCGAAGGAAGCGCCGCGGCGGCGTGTTTTTGTTCTGTCGCGTGGATGACGCGTGAGAAACCCCGCGCACACGAGGGTCGTACCGGTGACGAGCAGTCTGCACGGGCGGCTTCAACAGCTGTGTCCGTATGCTAGCGCTCTCTCGCGCGCTGCTACTCGGTAGCGACGCGACAGACCGTTCTTTCAAAGAGCTTCCACTTCCGCAAGTGGCAGTCCCCGCGCCGACGGGACGTGTGACGTGCGGAAACACGTGTTACTCTCCTCTCACATGCACACATCCTCTGGCTCTCTGCCTCTAGTTCCTGAGACAGAGCACGTGGCTTTCTTTTAACGACTGCGCCCCCCCCCCCCAACTTCCCCCCCCCCCCCTTTACCCCCGCGCCCTGCCCCCTACTACACACAGGAAACCAGCAGCCACCCAGGAGCCAACCATAGATCCAAAAGGCGGCGCAGGACTACTACCACGATTCATATGGCACGTAATTAAGGAACCCTCACGGAACGAGTGAGGGAGATGTGCAGAGGGACTGTACAGTTGTGTACAGCGACGTGGCATGCACGTTGACAGAGGAACTTGTGTGACGAACGCTTCAGGCAGCCCGGCTGTGATATGGCTTGCTGAGCCAATCAACGATCGAACACGCTCGCTCGCTCGCTCGCTCGCTCGCGCACACACACACACACACACACACACACACACACACACACACACACACACACACACACACACACACACACACAGCGAGATTATGGCGAGTCTGAAAGAGGGGTGGCAATATTTGATGTAGAAAAAAAGCGAAAAAACACCCGGATTTCCTGAAGCTGAGAGTAGCGGCAGTACGTTTTTCTCCTTTTTTTTATCTTTCTTCTTGTATTTCATCGAATAATAACTACTCAAACGAGTAGTTATTATTCGATGAAATACAAGATTATATACTTACGATATATAAAAGTATTATATACTCTTATATACTTACGTTACACACTTGAAAGGAGGGATTGCAACGCCGTTTGGCTCGTATGTAGGACATGTAGGATCTATGTGCCAAGGAAATGTAGAATATATAAGCGCTCTATTAGGCTAATCAATGGTCGGTAAACGTGGGTCTCACAAACAGAAAGGAGCAACCATGTACGCGCGCCGGCACGAAAGTGAACGGTCAGGGAGCACTCACAATTATGACGGAACGACGCTCACTGTGTGCGTAGAATGTATATACATGAAACCTTACATATGTTTCCTCACAGTTCAAACCTTTATCTATGTCCTCTGCGCCCCAGTTCCTTCTTCCATCACAGAAACAGGAAGCACGTGTGTCATACGCTTCCCCCGACATCCTCGTCAAGGAAAATGTGTATGAAAGCTGCATTAACAAGAAGCACGTACGCAGGAACCACCTGAACAGCGCACGACAACTTCCGGCGCGGCATGTCACCAACTTTTGGGGACAGCGACAAGCATAACTGCTGCGACGCGCGAAGACGTTCTGAGAGGATCAAGAGGGCACGTCTTCTTCTTGAGCCGGAAGACGACGACTTTGGTGGCCGTCGTTTCTGTGAGCAGCAGTGACCTTTATGCGACCCGTCACTGACACGCGGTAGTGCGCAGAGTAGCCCAGATGGTGCGCGAGTGCCGTTGCATGATGTACCTTGGAAAACAGGACGAAGGGATGGCATTAACCAACTGTTCGCGTTTGAAGTCTGCCGTCTTCAGGGAGACACGCTTGACATGTGTCGCGACAAAGGTACGCAAATACGAGAGATATTCCATAGGAAGGCCGCCAAAAAGGAAAAAGAAAATCTAACTACGAGAAGAAAAAGAGTGCGAGCGACAGCTGCCTTTTCGTTGAGAACCGACGCGGAGTAACACAATTTCGAAAAAACAACGCCGTTGATTATGATTTCTTCTCTTGTCACACCTCTGTGAATAAAGATAATTTTGGATAGATAGAATTAAAGGAGTCGTGCTACACTTCTGGACATCGCCTATAGAAAACGGTGCCTATCAGTCGGGGAGGGGTTCCAGTAAACATGTGAGCCAAATATCACTCCACTGCACGCCCCAGAGTATTCGCCATTTGGATTCAAATACAGCTGGAAATCGCCTGCTCTCCTATCGATAAATGGCGTCCCTGGCAGCACCGACTACGTCGCTTGCGACTGAACTAGCACAGGTGATGTCATGATCGCGGAAAAATCTCCAATATTGTTTTGTTTGTTTGTTTGTTTGTTTGTTTGTTTGTTGGTTTGTTTGTTTGTTTGTTTGTTTGTTTGTTTGTTATGCGTTCCAGAAATAATAAAAAAAAGATATGGGCATATTTCTCTAAGAATACCCAAAAATGTCAAGCGACATGGCCGGTGCTCATTCTGACGTCATTTGCTGAAAGAAGAGCAGACGAATTCCGGTTCTATTTTGCAAACTCACTGGCGCTTGCAGTGCTACGTAACATTTGACTCACACACTCAGAGCCTCCACGACTGATTGGGAGGTTTTTCTTATTGTGTTCGATACGTGAAGCAGGGCCCCTTTAAGGGGTGATTATCAGCTATTAACATCCCTGTGCAAGGTCAAACGCAGTTACTAAGCTGAGGTTATCGATTGATTTTTGCAGCTAAGCTGTACAGGGTTCCGCGTATTTTTGTTATCCACCAACAAAAGCTTATTGAATGAAAAGCGCACATCCAGATCGCGTGTGGCGCATACCTGCATACTCCAGCCCGTGACCCGCAAGTATAATTGTACAATTGATGGAATGCTGGCCTTAACAGTGTTTACCAACCCAGAAACAGCCGAAAAAGACAATCACTTATGGTACACGGCGCAACGGCTGTGCAAACTATGCAAAGTGACGAACGCCGCAAAGCGCACAACACCGTCAAAAAACGAAAGTACCATAACACTAAGCATGATACCTTTAAGAAATCCTACGCTAATTTCAAAACAGGTTTTGATACACCTTAGATCGTACAGCTTCGTACGATTGAAGCTTCGTACAGCAGACTGGAATGGCTGTCAACTTTTATATATATATATATATATATATATATATATATATATATATATATATATATATATATATATATATATATATATATATATATATATATATAGAAAGGAAATTAGAAGCGTGTGTATTCGCAATGTACAGTTCTCGCCTTCCAACTGTGAACAGGAATCAGGATCGATCCATTTTTCCACCATATCGAAGTCCCGTTTTACAGTTTTCCCAGAAAATTACGTTACCGGTATAGAGCAACCGTCGATTCCTCCATATACAGATCGCGTAATGGTAGCTCATTTAAAACTTGTAGGGCTAGGCGTTAACGAGAACTAGATTTCGGAAAGAAAACGTTCCCTCGTTCCATCACCAAAGCGGATTACAATGTGACGTTGTACAATATCACAGGATGCACGTGTTAAATAAAAAAAGAGCCACATACAAGAAACGAAAGAGCACAAGCGCGGACAGCTCTGCTCTGTAGCCATACGGCGATCGCTTAGTTAAACGGTAGCGATCATTAGGCAAATAGACGCCAGCGCAGGGAACGCGGCGCCCAGGCGCGTTCGCTAATGAAGATCTCGCGGGATACGTCCATTAACTAACTTGCAGCGAGTTACCATTGTACCTCGTGGCTAATGAACCCGCTTAATAGCAGGCACGCTGATGTCCACCGAAGACCCCGCAAGAAACTGCACGGAGAAGGCGCGCTCAGTACAATATTACTGGAGATTAAGGAATCTGGTGGCAGACGGTGTCATACCCACGACTTCAAAGCTTGTGGCATTAAAGAAAAAAAACTCGCTATGACACTATATGTAACGCCGTCGAACAGAGTCTTGTTGCTTGTATTAATTTTCATTACATGACATGATGCCATAGGAGAGCTCTGCGCCTTTGGTTGTCTACGTTCGTGCTCACTGTAAAATTTCACATATCTTTACCAACGCAACTTCAAGGCCCTTTCTAATTTTTTGTGCGACACAGGCTTAGATGCCCGTCTCTAGTACTGTGCTGTAAAGACTACACTCTTAGCACGGTAACCTTTAGTTTATTTTATAGGTACACAAAAATGCGAAAATGTGCTCCTTTACTAAAGGTTAAAGCACTTTCACCTTTAGTAAAAAAGCACATTTTCACATTTTCTCCTTTACTAAAGGTTAAAGCACTTTCACCTTTAGTAAAAAAGCACATTTTCACATTTTTGTGCACCTATAAAATAAACTAAAGGTTGCCGTGCTAAGAGTGTACTGCGCACGGTGCACGTACGCTTATAGGACGTGTATAGTGACTCATTGTACCTTACCATCGTCACCTCTCGTACCTCCCTCTATCTCTATTTATCCCTTTTCCCTTTACCCCTTTGAGGAGTAGCAGGCCAGAGACTCACTCTCCAGGCTGATATCTCCTCCTTTCCTCTCGTTAAACGCTTTCTTCTTCAAATATATTTACTCCCCTTTCTGCTGCCCTTTAGTGCAGGGTAGCAAACGGCAAATTTATTTCTGCTTGACATCCCTGCCTTCCATTCGTATATCTCTATCTCTTTCTCTTTCGAAACAGTGACGACTACAGTCACTATAGAAAAAGAGATACAAGACTGGAGTCGGGACAGCCACAAAGGTTAGCCAAGTAAGAAGCCACACATGAGGTCATATTTACAGTCAAGTTTTAAATTCTATGTGGACTTCAAGCAAGTCTTGCTCTTAAAAAAAAAAAAGTACATTTGTGGATTTTCGCATTTTTCTACAAACGCACTATACGATTGGACGAAGCCGCGTCTTTCTGCTAGCGTGGCTTCTGTAGAACACACGAGCGTCCTATTTCTAGCAGCAGTTAGTTCTAGTGTTAGTTCTAGTGCATTTCATGCCGCCATCATATCCAAAGGTTGACTTCGCAGCTTCGAAGGGGTAGTGCTTCATGATGTCGAATTGTAAAAGAAAGTGTAAGAAACGAGCCAGGTAGACGAGACAGACGATTTACTGTTTAAAAACATTATAACGCTGCTGGTTATAAGCCTGATATCTTACTCATTTAGCCAATCGGCAAGCATTCCAACCCAAAACATAGCCTCAATGATGTTGCTTTTGCTTTTCAATGCGCGGGCTTGTGGTCACCTGACCACAAGTGGACCCCCGCTCTTCGTGATTTTAAATGGCACTACATAAATATTTCGTCTCCTCCTCCACCTCCTCTTCGGTGCAGATGCATGAACTGATCGTTTCTCTCGAGTCACCCTGAAGACACTCTTTCTATCCCGCTTCCATTCACATTGTGCGACGCTGTATCGCGTCCTTACCATTTATGAATAAAATGAACAGCAAGAAAAGCAAAATATATGAAGAGACAAAATATATCATAGAATACAAAAAGTAAACGTAACGAAATAAAGATGCACAGCTGTATAGCCTACAAAACTCCAAATAAAAGCCATAAAAATAAAAATAAACAATACACGAGAAATACGACTCGGTGTAACGATTTCTGCGTCTGACAACTTTCTTACTCCGTACCGACTTCGACTGCATAAAGCACACCTCGTCGCCTTGTCGCGCACTTGCAAATTCATATAGCGTTCGGCAACCTTATACAATGAGGACTACCAACAACCCTCGAAGATATCGCGCGAGACGCGCAGTACACCCGTGAACACGCACGGCATCACGCCAAATCTTACTGTCCTTTCGGAGCTATGTTTACAAGCCTGTGTCACATTACTTCTCGGGATATACGCGGTCGTGTTTGGGAACCGCGTTGGGAGGGTTCTGGTCAGCCTCAACGTTTCTCTCGCCTGTATACGTCGTTCTCTGTTTCTTACCCTGCACTATGCCGGCCCGTCTAATTAACGAGAACACTAACGTACGTGGACCGGGAACAGCAGAGCGACCATTATGAGGCGGTATAGCACAACAGACAAACAAACAAGAAAAGACGGTCTTATACGAGCAAGGAATCGTTCTATCCCCGCCTCGAAAGCGAGAAGAAAAACAGGCACCATTAACGCAGTGATTGTGAACTAGAGAAAAACAAAGCGACGCCAGAGGTTCGCAACACTCGCTCTGGCAACTGTCATACAAGAACGGCAGCGAGCCGCGGACTCGAGGGAGATCGCGCCTCTCTAAGGAATCGGCGGCCATCGATCAGTGAGTTTATCTTTTCTTTTCTTTTTTCTTTATAGAAGAGATAAACGTTCTCAAGGACTGGAAGTACGGCGTTATTACTATCGCGCGGTCAATGCACCCTGTTGAGAACCACAGGTTCAGATTGTTTTAAAGAAAAATTTCCCTGCAGCTGTTCCGAAACGCATCGGAAAGAAACCCGTATTATTGTAATTTTGCTTTTATAAACGTTCCAGCTTCTTTTCCTCTTCTTAACTTTTCTCTCTTTTTTTTTGAGTTTATAATGTCTGGACGTAGCCCAGCACGAATATTCTGGACAAGCACTGTAGGGGAAAAAAAAGAGCGCCGCTCTAATATTTAGATACATTTAAAAGCCTTCCCGAAAACTATTGGTTTAAAAAACCGAGCGATATTTCCTAATTCCGAGCATTCGGATATATCGCATTTGGAAATGTATTCATGAAAATGTATGCAGTGAACGTCATTAAAATGCATGCTATGAACTGCAAGAGACTTTAATATACACTCTACTACAGGCAAGAAGCACAAAACACGACAAAAATAGTCCTCACGACATTCCGATTAAACAGGAAAACCTAAAGGCGAGATTCGCGCAGTAATTAACAAGTACATTATTCAAATTGCAAAGAAAAGGTAACCACGCATTCGGTTCGTGCACACTTTTCCTTAGGTCCAGAAATAATAACAGAACAAATATTCGCCTCGAACGCGCGCGGTATTTCGAAGAAATTCTACCCCGCGTCGCATAAATCCCGACTCCTAAACAGATATAGAGACGCAATAGGCAAATGGCGTGATCGAAATCTTGCTTCAGTTTAGCCGCGGTGCTTTCGTTGCATTGTTTTGTTAAGTGCCCGCTACACAGAGTGAACACTCGGCTACGAACAAGAAATGTCCCCGAAATACAGCATCTATACAAATCTATGCATCACTAAGAGTCCGCTAACGGTTCCGACGGCAAACTCGCCAACTTTCCATTAAAACGTTTCCTCAGCCTGACTCGCATACTGCCCCTACAATCCTCCCTATTTCCCGAAGTCTTCCATTCTTTTCCACTCCGTAAGTCCCATTTAATTACATTCCGAACAGAAACGTCCGCCTCCTTCGAAGACGCGGCACAAAAGGAAACCGGCTCTCCCGCAAATCGCGCCCTCCGAGCGAGAGTGGCCGCAGAAGACGTCGGGCGCGGATTTGTTGGCTTAATTCACTATACAGACTTTCGTGCTTTATGAGGACCACCGAGAGTTTTGAAGAAAAGAACAACAAGAAACGAAAAAAAAAAAGGGCACGAACAGAACGGCCAGCTTATAACATCGAGCGCGCCCAGAACTTCAACGACTCCCGGCAAGGCAAGACTGCAGCAAGACAGTCCGAAAATCTAATTGCGACAGCGCCAGGGTGAGGGCAGCTGGCAGCGGACCCCTCTAAAAACGACAAGCACGGGGAGGTTAGTGCAGCCCAGGCGTCTCTCGTATAACACATGCTCTGCAATCTTCCCCCTCTTATGTGAAGGAAAAAGCGCGGACTCGCCAACAAAGGCATTAGCGTGCCTAAGAGGGCCTGCGAAGACGAACAGCGCGTGAAGAAAAAAAGATAAAGATACGCGTGCGATTAGAATCAAGCGAGAGAACAACGGAACGGGCAAGGCATTCGGAAGAGAAGAGCAAATGGGTGCTCCGTATAGAGTGATGGAAGGAGGGCAGGAGAGATGGGGAAATGTGGGGGGACGAACAAAAGCAAGGCTATTCGGATCGAAGGAATTGGGTATATAGGAGACCTGGCAATGAAAGAAAAAGAGTGCGCACGCACTCTTCCCTGTACTACAATGTGTACAGAGAAAGAAAAACCGATCGAGCTCATTAAGGAAAAAGATGCGGCAAGGCCCGTACTGCGTTGTTTCGCGCGAGGGCTCGAGCGACGTGTTTAGCGTGCGCGGCGGCGCTCTCCCGTCCCACCGACAACGCACTTCTCCTTGTTTTCGTTGTTATCTCCTCGCTTGAATGATTAACGTGTACCTTAACTAGCAGCAGGGCCCACGCTCGGCTGGTGATACACGGGCGCGCAAGTAAATGGAGTGAAGGACAAACGAGCGCCTTGCCTTTTCTTTGTCTCAGCCTTGCCCTCTCTCTCCGTGTCTGGTTTTCCGCTTTCTTTGTTTCTGTGTAGCCGTTCTTTAACGTCGATTCACGTTTGGCGTGGTTCTGCCGATGTCGCTAATTGAGACTTAACTGTCTGCTCGTTTTCCCTTCATACAGCATCTGTACTCGCAAAAGTGTAAGTGCGCAAGGAAATCAAGAGTATACGAAACAAGAAAAGCTCGTTGTAGCGTAATGAATTAAGTGAACTTGAAACATCATAATTACATAGGGTTTAAGCAGTATAATTATGTTGAATGTTGATGTGAAATTGGGTGCTTACTGACTTACATATATTGAAGTAGAACTTACAAAACGTAATTGTTACTACAGTTTCATTTTTAAATATGTTTTTACTCGCGTGGTTCGGGAAATCTCGATATGAAGCGTAAAGCTCAGTAAGTTTGGAAACCTTAGAAGCCACGGCGATTGTTGTTGCTTTTACGTCATAAAAAAAGTACGAGTGTAGGGTCGTCCACTCTTAGGGTGAACACGGCGCAGTGTGGCTGCCTTCTTTAGAACGCCAGCGCTCGCGATGGGACTGCGCGTCGACGCTAATCTAGTGCAGGCGTAGAGGGGCTTGGATCACTCTGTGCACCTGCACATTATTAGATTCGATGCGTGCCCACGTCGCAAGCACTGGCGTTCCAAAAAGGGAGCCACGTTGCGTCGTGTTCACCCTAAGAGTGGACGACCCTGTACATGACATACAAATGGGAATGTTCGTTTTCGATTCTTACAACTCAAACGCGTTTCAGGAAAAGCGGCTTTCTCTCTCTCTTTAATGATGCATGGAGCTAGCGGTGCGCACGCGCACTATACATGACCTTGGGACAACGAAGTTACATCCTGTTTACTTGAGTGAGCTCCAGTGGCGTAACGTTCATTTCGCAGGCTACGCGCAGCCCTGCGGACGATACACGGCTGTGATTTGTAGAGTAATAGGATGGATTTCCAGGCTAGTTGGTCAAGCATCACTGGAAAAAAAGAAACATCGCGAACACAGCGCTCCGTAGTGTGGTGTATGTTTCTTTTTTTTTTCGTCGTCCCTGTGTTCGCGCTGTTTTTTTCCAACGTTGTAGAGTAAACTTGTACATATAACCCCCCCAAAAAAAAAAAAGAAGGTTGCAGAATTTCGCAATACTTCACCACCAAACCTGATTTATCAAAGAAGATCACTTTTAAAAACAGCACCCCCTGAATTTGAAAAAAGAAAAATACCAACCCCCAAAACGAACAACCCTACATATAAGCTATAGTTGCCTTTTTGTGCACCACCAGGACCATGCGCGATGAGTGTTCCTTTCTTTTTCAATGCTATATAGGGTCGAGTAGGCTGCACTGTCTGTCCGGCGTCCGTTTGCCGAAAGCCACAGGCGCAAGCGCAGCGAAGCCGTTATCAGTGAGAATCCTCACTTAGAAGCGCAAGTCAAGCGACAACGAAGGCAAGCTAACTCGGCCCATGAAAAGAAAGAAACGCAAGGCAAGCGTCAGCGGAGGCAGGCGAACCCTGATTTCCATGAAAAGGCAATGCAAGTTATAAACGCCCGCAGTGAAAACTTTACTCCAACATTCACAGTAAAACGTAGAAATTTATCGCTTCGCGCCTCTCATTCACGGTATATCGACGAAAATCATCGCGAAACATTCACAGTCATAGTGAAATGCAGAAAACCATCACCGTTACGTAACGCGCAATCGCAATGAGAGGCTAAACATTATTCATACTGCAAGACAAACAAATCACAGACTATCACACAGCATCACAGAAAAGCACTAAGATACACGACAGAACCACAGCTCCACTGCTTCAGCAGATGTCACATTACGTAGAACTGGGTTTAAGTTCTATTCCTCAAGCGTAGGATAGCAAAACTGAACGTACGTCTGGTTAACCTCCTTCGATTCCCTTGCTTATATTTCTCTCTCACTCTCTCAGAAACTCCGCAGTAGAAACAACAACAACGACAGAATAAATGAGTTGAACGTATTGCGGTGCTGCAACATTTGCATTTCTTCGACAAACTTACACGTTGACCAAAGTTAGCCATCCTGGGAATAGGGAAGCCTAAGCAGACAAACAGTAACCGGCAACAACACAAATACGACTATACGTTGAGGCAGCCGAGCACTCACCTAATGGCGGACGCGACCGGGGCGTCTCATTTTCTAACATTAGACGCAACGATCCTCTCAGCACGGACGTTTGTCTCCTGCACTCATTACACGAAAATGTCTCGTCCGCTCTCAACCACTACAACATATGTAAGCTCGCCACAAAGTGCCGGCGCATGACAGGCCGCGGCCCCTCGGGGCAACCGCTGTCCGTGCGTAAACAGATCCGCTCCGAAGGAGCGGTCTGCCGGATCTTCTAGGACGCAATTAGGCGGGCGACGTCGCCGTCTTCGTAGCAACGTCCTCGAAGACGCTCTTCTACGTCCTAATGCAAGCGGATCAACGGGAAGGATTCAAATTGAAGTCGCAGGGGCTATACCTTCGAGGGGAGCATTCGAGGGGCCCGCGTACAGCGGAGACATACTAGCATTACCTGCCTTCCTGTACCCGGAGCTAATAGAAGGCACTGGCACGCTCGGGAGTAGCGACCTTTGCGGCATTTTGTGGAACCAAAGCGGAGCAAAATTTTGCTAGATTAGCTAATTAACTGAAAATCGCCGACGTGCGTATGTATGTATGTATGTATGTATGTATGTATGTATGTATGTATGTATGTATGTATGTATGTATGTATGTATGTATGTATGTATGTATGTATGTATGTATGCATGCATGCATGCATGCATGCATGTATTCGTGAATTGACTGCGAGCAGTGAGATCTCAGGGAATAAATATGTCGGCATTCTCTGCAACAACGTTTGGACTTTCTGAGGTTTCTTTTTAATGTTCACATTAACATATTCCATTACTTGGCATTGTTTTACTTAATAATTGTTATTGGTCATTTTGTTTTCTTTTTCACGTTTTTGTCCTCCTCCGATCTTAGCGCCTTAAATGAACTGTGTGTCATACTCCTGAAGTTTACTCGGGCGGTGCTATTTTCGGTGGCAGTTGCTAGTCAACCGAAGTCGTTCGTTTTTCGCTCTTTCAGTTACCGAACGATCCAGTGTCAAGAGCCGTCAATTTACTTCATTTGACATTGTTTTCCCACATTACTTTTTCGAAGAGTGTGTGCGTCATACATATACGGTATTGCTTTTCTTTTGTTTTTTTTTTTCATATTTCGATTTCTCAAAGCATCGCTGCTCGCGAATATGCCTTCCGGTATGGTATTCGTCAGCGCTATAAAACCTGCTCGTAAGGTACGACACCAAACCTACCCCTTGAACAACTACCCGCACCGTAACCCTCAGCCCATTACTACATGGCAACGATTATGCAAAGGACGATATAGAAATATAGAAAGGGATAAAAGAAGGAAAGAAGACAAGAAATGAAAAAAAAAAAAAAAAGCTATCGGGTTTCGCAGATGCGAGTAGCAGACCCGTGCTTGCCTTCGACCTTATACCCATACACATGCCCTCAGCCCACTACTAAACGATTGTAATAGTGATAATGACAGTGCTACATTATAGCGATAGGGGCACTCGACCCCCTTGCCCTATAGCTCCGCCGTTTACCCAGATTTCACGGGCTTTAGTTTTTATAGTTAAGTGAAAAGGCGCGGGCCGTACTGCTGCGTTAATATTAACAAAATGACTCGTTCACTCACCAATGATACGCCTCGTTCCTCTGCTTCTTCGGTTCCTGTGGAAAGAGGAAAGACAAAGTTTAACGTTGTTATTACATTGGCTTTAACGTGTTTGCTTTTGGAACACGTTTTTCACAAGGAGAGCACAGAAAAAACACAAAAGATCATTACTGGGCAGTAGCGAGCAGTCCCGTGTTCGCTTTGCAGGGTCCTGATCTTCAAAGCCATAGCTATACTTACTCGATTCATTGCGGACTGTAAGCAACAGAATGCTAATATGACGGTCTATTTACGTGTATTCCGAAAGGAAGCATGAGCGCGTAGATATAATGAATGCCAGCGAAGAGCACATCGCTCACAAAGATTTACTTCAATAGCGCCGAACTTTTGAAGGGTCCCCTCCAATGCATCCGCGACCGCAGGCATAGACTATGCGCCCGCAGCTTTGCAGGACCGCCTTCATTAGCAGCGATTAGTACCGTCTAAGAAGTTCACTGACCGAAAAATTCCCCGCCGTGCACTGAGCGCTTGTTGCTCCGTACCAGCTTTGGAGCTCGGACCGCACACGAGCGTACGCCCGTAGCGTGCGGTTTAATAATTAAAAATCTAATTAGTAAGCCGTATTAGCTTTTCACAGAAGCCGAGATGAAGTCTCTGCATATGCATGAGAAGTCTGCGCGCCACGACGGCAATTGAAGTTTGGCCGTGCGCTCGGGCTCGCATACGCGAGACAGCAGCTCCATTACCGCAAAACGAAGAACAAGTCGTCAAACAACGCACACTCAAATGCGAAGAAAGTGCATAAGAAATCATTATGAACAGTCATGAGGGCTATACAGAGCGTCTTATTCCTTGAAGCGCTTCCAAAATAGATTAATCTATATTTGAATCTATAGTCTTACGTGGACAACGGAAATGTAACAATAACCTTATGAAGCTTCAGTTGACTCGCCTTGAAGGCTTCTGTAACGCCACAAGTTGGAACAATTTAAAGAAACTGCGAATTTGCCACTGCATTAACAAAAAATTACGTTGCTTTGCGTATACGCTAACAACTTACGGGTGCAATTATTTGTAACGTCGAAAGGCCTAGCGCAAGCATTACAGTGAGAAGATATGGGAGCTTTTTTTTTTATTGGCAGTGGCTTAGAATCAAAATGAGATACTTAATAAAGGGAAAGTGGACATTAGCACAATGCGCGTTTTAAGAAAGACAGACGAAAGAAAGCTGCCTCACGGCCGGCTGCTAATCGTACTGAGCGAAACAGCTCTCCCATTACACGAATACCTGCAATTTTCGCGCAATAGCCTACGTTTTACTTTTTTAAACGTAGTTGGCATAGCTAATGTCATTCATTGCACCGGAACGTCTATATTACAGATTACGAGTGCAAAAAAAAAAAAAAAGAAGAAGAAGAACAGGTGGACATTAAAGAAATCATCACTAAACACAGTTCTCATTATTTACTTGTCCCATTTTAACAGAGATAAATAAGGCGCACTGAGGTTGTCTTGCACATCTGCCTTGGCAGTGGAGAAAACGAACAAGAAAAAAGAACAAGAAAGCTTTTCTTTTTCTTACAACGCTTATACAATGTAGAAGCCCTCGCAGCTGAACAGTTATAAACTTTAATGTTTGTCGTAAACGCACGAAAATGAACAAGAAATTTTTGAGATTTAGGAAATTTAGAAACTATGACAGGCGTGTCAGAACAAAGAGTGAAACAAAACATCACGCATACGCTCAAGCACCAACATACGCACAGATACTGAAAGTCGTGACCTCCGAAGAGTAACGGCAGAGTATTGCCAGGCAAAAGGGCAACCCAGGAAATGACTATAGTTCCGGCGACGTGGACGAGCGGAAAGGTCGTTTCCTTTTGGAGTGTTGTGGATTCTGAACAGAGGCAAGAAAATCCGAGGCGTTCTTGTACAGTGTTGTACAAGCAGCCTCTCGCCCTACTTCCGCCACAGATAAGCGAGTTCGTGGCGTCGGAAACACTCAACTTGTCTTCATCTTGAACAGTCGCAGCTTCGACGATGGAAGGGCCGCTCAAGCTTCTGGGCAAAAACTATACACAGACAAAAGCACGCCGTCAAAGAGCTCGTTCTCGCGAATACTGCGGCCAAGAAAGTTCTCTTTTATTGCGTCGCTTGTTCTTCAGCGCGCTCCGAGGCTTCCTTATTTGCTTTTTCGCACGCCCCCTTCATTATAAGCTATTCTTTCCTTATTTATTCCTTTCCCTTCCTCCTGATGTAGGGTAGCAAATCACAAGCTTCTGGCTAACCTTTCTGCGCTTCTTTCATTTGATTCTGTCTGTCTTAAAGGGTCCCTGCAACACCTTTGGACTGCGGTGTATCACAATTAACGATTGCCTTTTCCCCTGCGGAAGTGCTGGCCGACGTGACCAGGCCCATCGAGCGCTCTTAACCTTTCGGAACACTGCTGGCTTGGCCTCTCGCTTATGGTCGTGTTTAATAATAATAATAATAATAATAATAATAATAATAATAATAATAATTTAACACAGTCAAAAACTACCAATGAGTCGTGGAGGCGCCTGTCAACACGCCAGCCAAATATTATTGCACTGCACGCACCAGGGGGTTCGTAATTTGGTTTCAAGACACAGCTGGAAAGCTCGCGCTTTTCTTTCAACAAATGACGTCACAGGAAGCAGCGACTAAGTCACTTGATCTTTGTGTGTGTGCGTGTGTGGTCTTTTGAAAGAAAGATGCAGACATTTTACTTGTTAGTTGAACTCGATCAAGTAAAGCATTACCGCGTATGTTTCCGCTACCACAATGTCAATACGAGTCCCACCTCAGCCGACGTAGTCGGTTATTTTTGTGACGTCATTTGCTGAAAATGGGCAAACCCCTATGCAAATACCATGGCGCGTGCTGTACACAACACTTCGCTCACGCTTTCTGACCATGCTAAAAAAAGTGTTCCGGGGCTACTTTGAACTTGCTCTACTGATTGAACTTGCGTCTCCATAAAGGAGAGCACAACAGCGAATTAATGCGCAAATTTTATTCCAAAATGAAGTTCTCCTGCACGAAAAGATTATACAGAAAGTAGAAGAATGGCGTATTGCTGACGTTGTCACTACTCGGGTGAGGTAAGCAGTTGCGCATTTGGCGAAGCAAAAGTGTAGTCCGCGAATTCACTGTTCGGTTTGAAAAAGGTGGCCGCAAGTATGAGCTTTAAAAAAAAAATCCACAGCATATCCATGGAGTGAATGATGATGAGTGGGCGAAGCCCCGGAGGTTCATCGTAGATCGTGCCGAGTTCCGGATTAATTTAGTTAACGCGCATGCTACGAATCCGTATGGTTCAACTACGCACAAGTGAAATCTCCCACCGGCACTTCATTGCAAGTCAAGATCCAGTGCATATATATATATATATATATATATATATATATATATATATATATATATATATATATATATATATATATGGATGGCCGGTGAACGGTTCTCCAGCGCGAGCAGTCGGTATTTTTCAATCAAGAAACTCGCTAGAAGACGCTGCCTGCGCCAACGTTGTCTCTCGCGGGTGAGGGCGCGTTCTCCTTCTTTGCGAGCTGGCACAGGGTTCGTCGAAGAAAGAGCGTTTCCATAGTCAACGCGCGCCTTTCGCTCTCTCTGTCTCTCTCTCTCAGAAGACAGCAGATGGAAGAGTGAAAGAGCTCGCGCGCCGGGAGGCACGCGCCGACGGCGAGCGCGAGCCTCCGGCGGCGCGAGGTGACTACATACATACTACTATTACTACTACAGAGGAGGGAACGACCCACACCCTAAGGAGCTTCGCCCCTGAAAAAAAAAAGAACCTCTTCTGCATTTTCGAGGAAATTCTCGGCGGTAAATTAGACGCATGGAGCTACATGAAAAGCACTGTCATATCGTTAGTTAATTGGAACTGCGGTTTGTACACGAAATATAGCGATTAAATAACAACTTGTACATCGTCCTTTTTTTTCGTATTTGCAACAACGCCATTTCAATGTCGGCAGAAACCGATAAAAACATTCCATTTAGCTCTGAAAAAGTAACATATCGCTATTTCTTAGAAATCTCACTTTGTCAAGGTCAGAATGCTTTAGAAACTTGCCGTATACAAAAGCCTCAAGTTGTACGATAGTAGCCTTCAAAAAAAAAAAACAAAATTTATGTGGGAATTCAGTTATGGAAAGTCGCAAGAGCTGGAGAAGTTGGCTACGATTTCAACACTTTGCTTCGTGTTTTTCTTATTTTCCACCTGTACACTATCGCGCGTTTTAAGCGAGGTGCGCGCAGCGACGAAATTCGCTGGAATCCATGAGTGGCTCCTCCCTCCCTCCCTCCCTCCCTCTCTCTCTCTCTCTCTCCTCTCTCTCTCTCTCTATATATATATATATATATATATATATATATATATAACACAACAGAAAAATATGACCGTACACACGATGGAAAGTAGGAATGCATGAAAAGGCTGGAAGAGATAAAGGGAAAGGGAAAAGCGCATGTACTATCGGCATCAAATGAAACGCGAAATGCGGAGCGCGTGTTTCAAGCATTAGAAACAGTATAGTGTTCGCCGTCCAGTCATCACCATTGACAGGCGTGCGCATCCGGTTTGGCAGCACTGCGCGATCCCCCTATAGCGCGTTATCAAATAGCACAACTGGAACACAAGCAGAAATATTGCCCTAGAGGGGGATCGCGCAGTGCTGCCACACCGGATGTGCGGGCCTGTCTATATCGATGACTGGTGGACGGCGCGCACTATGCTATTGATAAGGCTTGTGCCACGCGCTCCGCTGTTCGCGTTTCATTTGATGCCGATAGTACTACGTACAACACGCAAGGTTTTGCGGCATGCCTATACACTACTCCGGAGGCACGGCCCCATGTTTCTTTTACCGAAGCAAGAGCGGGATATCAAGTGGGTAAAAAAAGAAAGGAAGAAAGCAAATTGACGTGCGGAGTGAGCGCGCACTATATATACCTGTATAAGAGTAACAGCCGCTATATAAGGACGCCACCGAGGATGCTCAAGCCAGGCCACAAGATTGAGAGTCAAATTTTTCTAGCGCAAGACCAAACCTCAACGACGACGACGACGTCATCATGTGAACGGAGAGGGGGGAAATGGTGAAGAGAGGTAGGAAAGGAACAAATTTTTCAGTTCAATTCAAGGCGCGCGCTTCGCGCAGCTTTGAAAGGAATCGTAACACACCTATACGTGTGAAAAAAAGCAGTAAGGAAGAAAGATGGAGCAATGAATGATGAATAAAATAATATATATAGACGGCGCACACTCCGTAGGGTTCTCGCCGACGCGACTTCTCCGAGTTCGGGTTCGAAGACGAAGGGCTCACCAGTATATCTATCTATTCTAACGCACACACACGCGCGCGCGCATTTTATAAAATAAAAATAGAAGATGAAAGGCACCGATATTTACGCTGGCGAGGTCGGCTTGGAGCCAGAATGTATATCGGTTATGATGATGCGTCTGCGCCGCCGCCGCTGGAAGCGACGGCGGCCGGGCATTGGCGCGAAAAGATATTGTCTCTGTCTTCTTTATGTTTCTTGATTTTCTTTTACTGTCGTTGATGTTACGCGTTCTACAATATCGGCGGGGCGTGATCGAAACACGAAAGGCGCGCGGGGCTGTTCGCTGTACACACACGCGCGAGCGATCAGCCGAGCGGGGCCGATGAACCTTGAAGCCGCGCGCCTGCCGAGCAGCGTTGGCTTTACAGTGTGTATACACCTATCGAAAGAGAGATGAACAGAGAGAGAGAGAGAGGGAAGAGCACTTTTCGGGGCGAAAAAGCCAAACAAAAGCCACGCGGCTGCTGACAGCCAACCGCGTTGTCGATGCATTGCCAAATGGATATCTTATTCCGCTCCTAGAAAGAAGGAAGCGATGGCGCGGTCCAGGGGTGTGCGGCGCTCATCAATTCACTCCTTATCCCCCAACGCCGCCGATTTTGTCTCGCTTTTTTTTCCATTCGCATCTTTTATACGAATAGGTGGCGTTACGGTATAGGCGGTGAGCTCCCGTTATACTCCAATTCTTTATCTTTTATTCTTTTATTTAGAGTCATTCGCGAGTTCGATCCGAGTGAAAACAACGCGCGTATCGCGTGTACGAAACCCGGGACATTAATTCCGGATCCTTTGCTTTCTTGTCTTTTTTTTTTTTTTACGCAATAATGCCGCAGCTCGTGAGCCAACGCTTTAAGCCTCATGCGCCTTCGTATAAGTTCGCGTCGAGCTTTTTGAACGTCGGCCCGCAGGTATTGGGCGTGTACGTCGTCCTCCGCGTGTCAAATAAGACGATATGCTCTCGCTACGCCGCTGTGAGCCAATGCGCGCCAACGCTTGGAGTTGATGTAGCATGCCACGGACGTACACGCATATATACCTTGAAATTCAGAGACGTGATCCGGAAGAAGCGAGCTGTGTACGTGTTCGCGCGTGGTGATGTGTAGGAGCGGAACAGAGGCAACATGGTGAAAGTATACATAAGGCGAGCATTGCACGGCTGCAGGCGCCTGTCGTATGTAGTAGTATATAGGTTATATTTCTTTACGCGCAAGACGAAAAACGTCCGCGCCACCCCTACAGCAACGACGGCCCCACGGCGCGGAACTTCACTCTGGTTTGTGCCCGCTCTGAGCGAAGCCTTCTCGCAACCGCTGATAAAGAACTCCCCCCCTGAATAAATCATGAACGATCGCTCTCTGTTGGCGCGAAACATCGTATTCTTTGCGGGCTTTACTCTCAAATATGCGCCGGCTTTGCGTAAGAGCCGCGAGCGAAACTTTCTCGCACAAACCGCGAGAGCTTCAAGTGTAATTCTTTTTGATCGCGGGTCTTTCTTACTCATGTCATTTTTTTTTTCATCTTCTTACATTTTACAGCAGCTTTGAGGTGTATACCTCTGTCGGGTGCGGGCGATGCGTTTGCGTATTCGCTTGACGAATTCGAAGAGCGTTTCGTTGCACATAAGCGAGCAACAGCTTGCTTTGCATGATCGTCGCCTGGCGACGCGCGCATGCTAACCACAACCCTGCATATACGAGGCTTAGCTGTATACGCTGTGCGATAGGAGAGCCTGATGAGAAATTTATGCACGTACGCGCCTGGTTAGGCGCGCCGAATGATGGCCCCTGTGCGCCTATTAACGCTCCACGATCGAGCACCGTTAGTCATCGCCGGGAGAACGGCGCTTTTGAAAGCGGCCGTCGACGGCATCGGATGGCAACGGTATTTTTGTGCCAAGGCTGCGACGATCTGAGAGTTGCACGTAAATCACAGGTATGTGCATTGTACTACACATATCATTAAGCGAAGGGATGATGCGGTACAATAAATAAATGTACAAGAACATGACGCATTATCGAGGCTTGTACGAAAAGAGAAATTGCGAGAAAGCTCCACGAACTGATCAGTAAGTTATAGGTTTACATTATAGTTTATTGGCTGGCTCATGATAAATCGACCATAGATAGATTAAATTACGTATTAAAGCTAAAATCAATGAACAGATCATTACAAGGATAGAGAACAAGAAATTTCGCTGGAGCCAACGTTTGGACAAGTGGACTTGTCTTCGTCAGTATACGGCTGTCCTGACGTTGCCGTCCTGACGAAGAAAAGTCCACTTGTCGGAACGCAGGCCCTCAGCGACATTCCCTGTTCTCCACCATTTTTAGCGATCTCTTCGTCGATTCAAGCCTTCGTGTTCCCCTGAGCTTCTGTTCCATATTAAAACTAAATCACTGTGCGTCTCATCGGAAGGTGTCCCTCGAAAAACATGAAACGCACAAAAAATGCGAAAACTCACGTCTCGTCCACTTGGCATACAGCAAAAGTGGCATATAATGACACGACCTGCGTGGCTAACACGTCTGATAGGCCATGACATCAATAACTTGACATGCTTGTCACTTAAGCATCGATTAATGATCATAATATCAGATCTGGCGCATACCCGCATTCTTCGTCATACACGATTGAATGTTAACCTTTACAGCCCGTTATGCCAAATTAAATTCACTCGATGCTCGACTGCCAAATGTTCCGGGTTCGAAACGCTAGGTTTCGGTTCGACTACCAAAGGTCTCGGCATTAGCCTTTACGCTTGCTGCGTGATAACTAAACATTTCCTGGGAATCTTTAACGCAGCTGATGGCGGGTACAGCAGGTATCGCGGAAATGCGAAATGTCACAAAGCCCCGACGTGCCAGCAAAAAAAACGCAGCAGCGATGCGGCATCGTTTATTTCTTCGAAGGAACAAGAATATGTCTCAACTATATAAACTTTTAAGCGCGATTCCTCATGATATACGTGAATATTGAATGAATATGGTGCAGATGCAAATGACAAGACCGCGGTCCATATTCCCTTCAGCGGAGAACAGGGGCGGCTCCTGAATCAGCCAATGATAATAACCGAGCGCGACTCAGGCATCCCGGCCGCACCCTGAACGAACAAGGTATGCCCGCGTTTTCAAATGCACGCGCACGCGCACGCAGCGGGAGCGAGCCTGAATTCGATGACTTACCGAGACGCCCATTTCGCGACACAGCGGTACCGAACAGCCTACGCTCTCGTTCTGATTAAAGGGTCCTCATCTAAACCGTGACAGGTACACGGCGCGGCATGCAGCAGCGGGCATTAGAAACTACAGCCCCGATCCCATAGGAAAGCGAAAAGAACTCAAAAAAGAAATAAAGCACTGAAGTTACAGATAAAGCTGAGGCAAATAAATCGAGAATGATACCTTCCGTCCGTCGGCGATGCGGAAAAAGGCGTGTAGCACGCCCAGTCAGCGCGACTGCGATGCGGATGGCGCGGTTCGGAGAAATTATAATTCGATTTAGTTCCAGACGACTGCGGGGGAAGCGCGTTACATCTCGCGAACGACGAGCGTTGCGGGAACTGACACGTCGTCCCCACTCCCCCCCCTCACCTTTACCGCCCACTCTTTTTTTCTTCTCCTTCAGAGTCGATGGATGTGAGCGTGCGATTCCATTGCCAGAGCGCAGATCACTGTAATGGTGTTGAGGACGGTGTTATACCGGAGCGGCAGTGTGTGATCTTATAGCTGTGCTTGGACAGGAACCCAGCGTTTCTTGAACAACAGCACCTCGAAAGACGCGGCGGCAGCTTCGATTGATTTTGCGAGTGTCGGTTTCCCGGCGCCGTGTTGTCTTATACAGCCGTTCTCCCCGGCTCGGTATACTCGCCCGAGCATTGTCAAATCAACGCCCATTACACTCAGAGACGGCGCAACGTTGGACATCGACGCTTGTCTTACCACGTATAAACGTGAATCGATGAACATATCGCTAAAAACGATGTAGAACAGGGAACTGGACTCGTCTTCGTCAGGACGGCGACGTGGTAAGGCAAGTATAAGCGTGGTAAGGCAAGTGTCCCCTGTCCATTACCCCTGCACAGTTACCCGCGCACAGTTACCTCTTCACAGTTTTCTAAAGCGGTATAAACCGCCTTAGAACTGCCGACCACGCACGGCCTCTCCGTCTCAACTTTATAGCGTACATCCCTGCATTGTCAAGGCGTGGCTGACTTGCTCTCCAAAAAGAAAAAAAAAAAGGAACCTGAAATGAACGGCGGATCTGGCTGGTCTTCAGCTCCGGGGAAGAGATGGCGGGGTGCCTGAAAGTTAACGCGCTGGGCGATGGGTTGAACGGAAGGACTCGTTTGTAGCTCGTTGCAAAATTGCAGTATAGGTGGCAGGTCTGCGCCAGCCGTTTCCGCGGGGCACGTGCCGTTACACTCCCCGTGCCATAGTTACATCTTCACGGTGCGCGCGTTCAATCCATTTCGTACATACGAACGCAACCCTCCTCCTCCTCCTCCTAGTGTGTGTATGGGGACGAAGTGTGTGAGGAATGGCAACATCGAACAGGCCAGACCAGACTAGACTGATACGCTAAGGTGCGAGAGCCGTCGTGAAGCCTCGAAACGAGATGTGTGATACGGCGCGAGAGACACACGTTGCATATGGGAGAGATAGAGTGGAGAGGTGGGTCAGGACAAATGAGTCCAAATGGCTGCTACGGTGCACGTGGCGGGGCGCAATTACGTAAGTGCCGAGTGCACGCGCCCGCTCTCGGGATTGTTTCAGAGGCGAGGCGTTATTTTCCCTCTCACTCTCTTCCTTCAGAGGAACGGTGTTTGGAAACGCATTACTGTGCGAGCACGCGGATGATTTCATTTTGAAGGCTTGCACTGGTCAGCATCGGCCGAGGAGACCAGTTGGGCATGCAGTTTTATGGGGAACGAATGGCCGACCGTGGCTTGAGATACAGCGTAATGAGTAGGATTGCGTTTTAAAGTAAAGCAATAAAAAAAAATGTGTTTATCCCGTTCACGCGAGGTCGTGATGACTTTCCGTATACAAATATGACTTAACAGCTTATTGATCGACAGTGGCTCAACAACAGCAAACACCATCCTGGGGTCAACGTAAGGATATCCAAGCCTTGAGGAACGTTAGCTTCAGACATGGACATCATTGGTTTGGCCGCAGTTGAACGTCTTCATGCTTCCACATGTTTGTGAGCCGTACGCAATATGACTGCACCTCCTTCCCGGTTCAGATGTCTTGCAGTTTGCCCTTGTGCTTCCGTCTCTCGACATGTGCCAAGACAGCGTGCAATCTCACACGCGTCAGCGAATTGACCAGTCATTTCCTTCTTTGTTTCCGTCCCCTCCCCTCTTCTCTCTCTCTCTTCTCTATTCGTTTCAGCTGTCATCTACAACAGGAAGCTTTTCTGGTTATTCTCCCTGCCTTCTTCGTTTCCATATGTGCTCGCTCTCCCTCTTATTACAGTGATAACGAAGAGTAGGCTTAACTTTTACTAACATTTATCCAACATCTGTATCGAGGTCGGGCACGTAGGCTTCGGCACAAAGAGATAAAAAAAAAGAAAAAAGAAGAAGAGTTCGGACCTGGACAGAACAAATAAACACAGCACCGACACGCGCCCGATCGCCGACGCACTCCCTAACTTTGCACGCGTGCGGAGAGAGCACTCGGCTAACTAGGTTTCTCGATGCCTGGTCAAACAAGGACGACCCTGCTATGTTTACCCACGAAAGTGAGCCGGAAGCACCGCGCCCTATTTCACAGGAAAAAAAATTAATAAAATGAAGGAAGTAGTATAAAACAGGATCAGGGATAACAGCGTGGACGTCACATACGACACTTATAAAATAATTTTAAAGTATATGCCATGAAACAGTGAGCTCGGACGGTAGAGCATGACGTGGGAGCGTTTAGATCAAGACCGTGGGGATAGAGCAGAAAAGAAAGAAAGAAAGAAAGAAAGAAAGAAAGAAAGAAAGAAAGAAAGAAAGAAAGAAAGAAAGAAAGAAAGAAGAAAGAAAGAAGAAAAGACAAAGTGGGTTTAGAGACTGCGGCACTGAGGCACTTGAAAAAGTTAGGCGAAGACAAAAGGAACAAGGCCAGAGCAAACAGCGCGACGGCGGCGATACGTAAGCTGCCTGGTCCCCTCGGCTGCCCTGCTGAAAGTAAAAGGTGACATCTCGACGGTCCTGTGTGTGCGCGTTCGTGAGCCGCATAGCGGGCGGAGGGAGGCGCTCGCGAGGTCAACTCGGTAACGTTGTGTAAGAAGCAGCAGCAGCAAGCGGTAGAGCTCGTCCTCGTACTCTCAAAAGCCGAGCGCTTAGTACCGCTAACGCGTAACTCATCCCGCGCTCCCTCTCGCACACCTTCCGGGGTCGGCGCGGCGCGCAGAAACAAGGTCAGAACAGCCGTCGACTCGGGTAGCGCGAGGGCAAAGAATGAAAAAAAAAAATATGACAAATGAATAAAAGCGGATACCAGAACAAAGGTCGCTCGGCGCAAACACGTAGCTCTGCTGCTGGTTCCGAGCGCTGGTAGAGGCGTTACGTGGCGGCAGCTGAGCAGACCGCGTTGCCAGCGCTCTCGGAAGGAACTTGCCCGACAGCTGACTTCGCAGTGGTAGCGGGACCAACGGGTGTTAGGCCAAAGAGGAAGGCTCATTTGATCCTCGCCGCGCGTATGGGATTGGATGCGAAAAGTGAGTGAAAGTGTTTGAGAAAGAAAGAAAGAAAGAAAGAAAGAAAGAAAGAAAGAAAGAAAGAAAGAAAGAAAGAAAGAAAGAAAGAAAGAAAGAAAGAAAGAAAGAAAGAAAGAAAGAAAGCTACTGTGGCTCGCATGTAGGCACCCCGGTCAGCAGCTGCTTAGAGGCAAGCGAAGAGTGCGAAGTCCGCGCGGAGACGCAGATTGCGTTTTCCCGTTGGTTCGCGCGACGCGAAACCGGTGCGGTAATTTCGTAATGAGGGCTGCGTGGGTCTCCTGTGCTGCCGCCGTCGTGGTATAGCGAAAGAAAAAAACGCCGTCCGCGCGCTCGTGTTCGACGCTTTGTCGCTAATCAACTAGCGGTCCCACGGGCGAGCACGAAGCTGTCAGGCCTGTTTGTCTCGGTTTCTGGCCAGTTGGTTTACCTCCTCGCAGAACACCTTTTTGTCTATGTCGCTTCGCGTGATTGCGTCGCGCGCTCCGCACTTCTTTCCTGGATCGCGTCTAGGGAATCGCTATACGACTTTACGCGCCCGCTGGCTGCGACTGAAGCATGAACGTTTAAAGAAACATAAATTTGGTCTAGTTGGTATGTAGTAAATAGACGCGTAGACAGAGATACTAGTAAATACAAGCCTGCAAAACAGACGTTGTCTAATAAGTGAAAAGTCGCACTGCATCTGTTGGGTTGTTACAGACATATATGTGCCAAATTCACGGGTGCCGCTGCACATCTTACGCATGCGAAGGCAAGCTTTGTGTCTGCTTTCACTTCGGCGAAAGCGCGGCCCTTTATTTGACACTCATCGTCTGTGCTATTTATGTTGTCTTCACCTGTGCCCGTGTTAGCGCCTTTATTTTACCACGAATACGATCCCAAGGAGTTCTCACATATGACAACTAGACATCCGAACATTTTTAATGTGGACGTAAGCACTAGCCTAACAACAGCTGAAGTCATGCGTCAGAGCTTCTCGAGACGCTACTGGCGCTGTTCCACTAAACACAAGCGTCGTGGACTGCCTTGTCCGCCCTCTTTCATTTCTCTCTGTCTTCATTCTTTTTTTCTTACTCGCGTCTTTGCTCATCGCGGGAAATATGCCTGCTTTGTTTTCTCGGGGACGACACAGAGCCCCCCTCACGAGCTCGTGGATTGGGGTCATTACGAGCTCCGCATTGACCCGGTGAACCCGCGAGGAAAGATTCCCCTCTTCTGGTTTCCCGTTGACGTAGATGAGACGGACGAGCGGCGGGCCGGATCAATCATTTCGAACGAGCTGTCTCGACAGCCGTGCGTGCAGCTCGGCGCCGTGCCGTACCACACCGCAGCTTACCATTGACGTGCGTTCCCGCGCCGTCGAAGCGTACGCGTATATTCAAAGAACACTCGAAGTGGGTCATGCGTTCAGCGCGAGTCGAAGAGCGCAGCGTGTAGTTGAAGGATGTGGCACTCTATCACGCCGATTCCCGGCAAAGTTGTAGTCACACGAGAACGTAGCTGCGTGCACCTATGAACTAAAGGTAGCCCGTTTTCTGCCATCGCTGCCACGGTACAATGGTTAGGGTGCTCGGGTGCTAACGCGAAAGACGTAGTTCGATCCCGGCAGCGGCGGCCTGTCCCATTTCGACTGAGGCGAAATGCGAGAGGCCCGTCTACCGCACGATGTCAGTGCACTTTAAGGAAACCCAGGTGGCCGAGATTTTCCGGAGCCCTCCACTACGGCGTACTTCATCATCACATCGTGGTCTTGGCACGAAAAATTCCAGCAATGTGTTTTGTCGTAGAATATTATACATGCAGAACGTCTATCTTTCTTATATGCGCAAAAAAAAAAAAGCAAGTCTAAATCGACGCTACAGCCGATTTTAAAGGTGAAGGAGATGGTGAAAAGCGACACTACGTAAAGCACAATTGAGTTGAGATCGTAAGTGAGGACTTTAAGAACCAATCCCCGAAGGACAGGTACTATAAGCGAGGGCTGAATGTCGGCTTCATTTCTACCGACTCAGTGCTTCAACTTAATTCCACTAAACATAACAGTCGGATAAAACACCGCTCTGTTTGTCGAGGACCTCCTATCTGCCATAATCTTAAGGAAATTTATTTATCCTAACTGAGTATAACGCCTATAGACGCTTCTGAAAACGTAGACATTGACATCCTCACTAGCTTTCATAAGCGCTTGCCACCTGGACAATGTTCTATATGTGCAACCTCTTACACAGGCTACGAAATAATGTAGACGTGCTACGAAATAATGTAGACGTAATTAACACGTATAGGGCATGACATATTTATTGGATGCTCGGTCAGAATGGAGTAGAGCCCCCTATAGCTTATGTCCCGCGCGTAAATCAACAGGAATGACAGAAGCGTGCTTCTCCACACAAATATCGTTAGTGCAACGAAGCCAGCTTCCACGGACGCTATGTAGTGAAGCACAAGAACGCCTGCACGTGTGCGCGGCCGGAAACGTTGGCGCGTCGCACACTTGTGGTGTCTCCTTGCTGCCGTCTGTTTAAACGTCGGGTTGCTTCAAGTACGTGGCCCTTAAATACAGGACATGCATCAAAGTATACAAGAGGTCGTCCACATTTTGCGGAAGCACCTAATTGAGATGGACGGTTTGCTGGGTAAGTAGATGATGCATCTTGACGTGACAAGCGTGAAAAATGAATAATGCGAATTAATAAATACGCTTTGTGCCTATGCTCTCCTTCCATCGTATCAATCGTTTCTCGCATTATGCACGTGAAGACGTACAACCAGTAGATTAGAGGCCGCATTTTGTTTTTTTCTGCTTGCCAGGGTAAATGGAGTTTACGCGACACATATCGTGCGTATATTTCTGTTAGCTAAAAGTGTTACTCGTATTTCATGCAACATCAAAGTTACTCTTCGCGATCGAATGGAGAAACTGCACCATTCGGGCGTTTGTCAGGCAACGTCCTCACTTCCCCTCGTATGTGTATTATTCTTGCTCGCTCTATACGAACAATAAAGCTGCACGAACGACTGTATAGTGTCGACAAGCGTTATCCCGTGCTGTGCACAGCAACGACTGCGGGCAAGCGGTCCGCATCTATTTCTCTCTTTTCTTCTTATTTTGTCTGTAGCCCCATCCCTTGCCTACAATATATAGCAGCAAACCTCATAATTGTTCTGGTTAACGTCCGTACCCTGCCTCTTTATTTCACACTTCTCTACAATTCGCACAGTGCTGAGCATTAATTCCAGCGGCGCCGTGGGTAATCTTTACGACGGGCTCGCATAACCAGGCCGTCTCATTGACGGAATGTTCCAAGTAGAAGGCGGTCGGGCTGGCGGACAAGAAGAACACAACCGCGTCGTCATGTGCGGCGGCAAAGGAGTGCTTAAGACGTGCGGAAGATTAAGCGGCTGGCCAGGGCCCAGCGATAACCCGCCCTTCCTACACCACCGACCGCGAGAGACCGGGGAAGGGCGCGTTCAGCCGCAGCCATACGCATTACAGACAGAAACGAAGCGGAAAGAGCGCGCTGCAACATATTGGGGTCCATTAATCTCGCGGGGGGCTACGGCCCCTCGCTCGGCTTGTCTTGACGCGCGGCTGCCGTAGTCACGTCAGGACAGGGTCTAGTCAAGTCAAGAAATGAAACGGCTCTCTTTCAACACTGTTCGCGTATAACGCCGGCGGAAGCAACGTGCGTGCACCCCTGTTACTCTCGTTAAGCTGGAAAGGGTTTTGCGGATGACACTATTTGAGGCGGCACGAGCGGACGACAGAACACGAGTGGGACTGTTGTATAGGGTTTGCCTCTTGGACGTATTTGGCAGCAGGAAACGTGGCTCAGGGGGTGCCCCATTGTTAACCTTCGATGAAGGATATGTTAGTTTGGCAACAGGAAGTTTTAAACCGGATCAATAGGAGCTGCAGCCTATAAATACCGCTGACGATCTCAATTACCTTCCTTCCTGCCCCTTATGGCATATAGCTATGCCGGCAAGACAGAAGGCTGTCGTTATAAAATGCAAGGACATTGCCTTAACCTTTTCTATACTATAGACGACGAATTTTCTTCGCATTGGTTTTATTTGTGTATTTAGTTTTCCGAAAGCACTTAGATTAACCAAATGCCTACCCTTGCTTTCAAACGTGACACCTATGATTCTTCCAGTCCCCAATAGCGAATGCGAAGGTTCATCACTGGGATCATAACAGCAGGTCTTGTCTGACCTATGCGCATAGTGAGCAGTTGCGAAATGAGCCACGACTGCAATTACATTGTGTGAATGCAAATGAGCTCCTTGCCAACCAACCAGCTTTCGTCAGAAAGCTGGACCCGTATTCACATACACATCAGCTTTTGCTAATTTTGTTTACGATGGCGACACAAAAAATTCCACATCAGAATTAGAACACGACTGAAGGAGTAAATGAGAAAACAAAGGTACAAGATTCATTATTTAACCTGTACATCTTTATCATGAACGTTTGGGACAGTTATTTCGAAAATATTGCGATTCTTTATTGTTCACCAGCGGGTTTTCTTACAGCAGGCGCCAAGCAAAACCGGCAGCACTCTCTGGGGAGGTGCGTCGGCACCGCACTTTCTCAGCTTGCGCGCCTTTGTTATGTGAGTCGTTCTGGGTTGCGCACGAGAACCTCTAGGAACTCAAGAAGCACACGGTGGTCAAACAAAACGAGACCGCACTACCCAAATTCGTTCCTTGCGTCCTTTTCTTTCTTTTCTTTTTTTTTTTACTTTTTTTACGTTCCCCTGGACGCGCACGCCTCGCGATTGGATTTTGAATGGACCTCAAGACGCCCTCTGGCGGAGACGTGGAGGGAAGGCGATCGAAACGGTCCTCACAGGAACGAGCGGCGTACACGGAACGTATACGCGACGCTAAAGAAATCCCGTCCGATTGAGTGTTAAAAAAAATTACAAAGTAGAGAAACGTGAGGTGTAGAGAATTTTAAAGAAATAACTCGCTTCTCGCGCGGCGCTTCTCATCGATTCGGTTTCTTGTTATTTACCGTCCTCCTCTCCTCCTTAGAGTCTTTCCAGTTTGTACTCAACGCAATCGACCTCATCATATACAACATCGATCAAACGTTCGTCCTCCCGTACCGCTGATTGCGACTTCATCTTATTTCTTTTTTCTTCACTCGCTTATACCGAGTTTTACGCTCGACTCATTTTCACGGTGAACTCGCAGAGCACGCGCTTGCACTGGGGACGCGCGGAGGGCCTGAGGCTTCTTAGAAAAAGGAGGCGAGGAAATCGATTCACGTTATCGGCAGCTCAGCGAAGGTGGAACGCAGAGGAATCAGACGCGTACGGAGCTTCCTATACAGAATGCGTTTGTCACTGTGTTGTTGTTGTTGCTTTTTTTGGTCCCTATTTATTGCACGAAGCGAGAAATTCCACGAACTGCTCTCACCCATTTATAGGCACAGCTGGCTGGTTGCAGATTACTTCCCCACGCGGGAATTCTATATAGATCGCGAGCAGGAAAACAATGGGTGATTCGCTTGCCAAGAGTCGCGATCAATGAGAGTCGATTTGCAGGAAGATTTTCGCCGTAGTGCTGAACGCGTAGTGTGCGAGTAGAAAGACTGGAGTGACGAGTACGAGTCGAGTGTCTCTTGAGAACCGAGATGTATACGGTTGGTACGAAACAGTAAACATAAGGAACACTTGTCGAAGGAAGTGCTTGGAAGTATCGGGCTGCTGAAAACGGGTTAACACGAAGCTACGATTTCTCAGAACTTTTGATTCAAGCAACAGTTCTTTCTTTTTTTTTTAAAGAAAAGTTGCCAGAAGGCGCTACTGTTCTTACTTTATGAAGCTGTTAATCCTGGGCTTTGTTAAAAAGTCTAAAGTAAATGATGTGTCAAGGAAGCTCGGGGGGTCGTCTGACCCCGGTGACTATGAAAAAGCGGTCATACAAACATGGTAGTGCTTAATATACTCTAAATAATCACGATGCTTCAGAGGTGTTACAGACAAAATATGGAGCGATGTTTCTAATGCAATTTACGGTTCTTTAAAACAAACGCTAGGATAACTCGCAAAATCACGATATTTACGAGAAATTGTTCTTGATAAGGAACAATGCTGCTGCAGAACGCGTCTTCCATTCTTTTGAAGCTCCGCCGCGTGATATACAATACTATCTAGGTAAAATTTCAAAAGAAAAGCAAACACAAGAAGAAGCTCGTTCCGCGATTCGGTTTGTCTATAGTACTAACGGGCAGTTGGAATTAGACGTAATGGACTCTCTGTCTTTCTCTTCTCCGACAGGGATGCGGCAGTGATGGCAGCCTTACAGCGAAAACCTCTTCTCAGTTACGGTGGACGACGCTGGTACACTCGCGTTGACAAATCCGCCGTCATCCGCTTGTCACGCGATTCGAGAGAGCAGAGATATATCGAATTAGCGACAGGACAGGCGAACGAACGAACTAACGACGCCCCATTGTTGCCCGCCGACGCTCGTGACGTATTATGTCTCTAATGGCACTCACGGGGACGTCAAAGAAACCCGACAAAAGAAACAACACTTCCGTCGCATCATACGTCACTACAGTATTCGGAGCTGTAACGAAAGAACAAAAGGAAAGATATCGAGGAATGACGGAAAGCGGTCGCAACGACAGGAACAGGCGGAGTAGGAAAGAAAGAAAAAAGAGAGCGAGACAGGAGGTCTGGAGGAGAGGGAGAGAAAAGGAGAGAGGGACGCGAGATAGACGGACAGCGCGCTGCAGCCAGACGAGGCCACCAGCTCCGCGCGGGCTTCTGCTGAAATAGGAGGAGCAGGAGGAGATTTGTTGCCGTGCGAATGCTCCGGCACATTATTGATCCAATTTGGAGGAACACAGTGAACGACGACAGGGCCCGTTCGATCACCCTCGGCGTTCGGCCCCGACCGGCCGGTTCGCCGGCCGGCAGCACCTCCCCCCTTACCCTTGGTCGGTTGGAGCTTGGAGGGGTGAAAGGTCACTGGAACTGGCTGGGCACTTCCCTTCCGCTTCCCTCCTCACGCCCCCTCATTTCGTAGCACCCCCCCCTCCTTTATTCGCCACCCACATCTTCCTTCCTCGTTCTCTTTCTCAGCGATCGTCCTCTCACCACTACGAGAGATCTGCTTGCCAAAGATAGTAGCAATGTACTATATCTGACGCCTTTCCTTTCCATGGGACCACATAGCGGCTGGTATATCAGTACGAGCCCACTGATGGCCCAATTGCCGACCGATATTTCCCGCGCGAAGGAACCCAATGGTCGTCGTGAATCCCGCGTCGTTTTCAACGAAGCCATTTGCAACATGCTAGCAGCTACTTTCGGTTCGCGTATTAAGCGTGTACTTCGTCTTGGCTCATATACACCGCATAGCGCGCTATTCGTTGGACTCTGTCTGCGAATGCGATGTCGCGGGAAGGATTTAACTTTCATTTCATTTCCTAGTTTGCAATATTTGGCCGTGTACTGTCAGCTTCGTGCCCGATGGATTCCATGTATGAGGACGTGCAGTAACTTTTAAATGTAGCAATACGCGATTCGTCTCACTCTCCCTCGTGACTCGCCACCTCATTTGTCGTCGTTCATGGCATCGCCATGGACGAGTTTTGCGATTGCTGCAAAATATGTAGCTTTATTATGTCGCATATACAGAGCCTGAACTGTGCAAATTGTAAATCACGTTTAACACGGTGCCGGTGACGTAATCCCCTGGGAGCGCTTAACTGCCTCGTTATTTGGTAAAAGCCGGCTTTAGTGCTATTAAGGCGTCTCACTGACGAATAAGTTAATGGCCTACGCGTATCGTTATGTTTCTTTCTACCTTCTCGCTACAGTAAAATATCAAACACTCGATTCTGTATACGGTAAGCCAATAAGGCAAAATGTTATTTTGACAAGTTACTCTTCGCCAAACGTTCTCGAATTATGTACTCTGTATTAACTTGCTGCACATACACAACGCGGTTACGATGAACACTACAGAAAACGTGCGTTTATCTTAAATGATGCCAGAACTGCACCATCCGTCCGCAAGCAAAATTCAAATCTGTTCATCTACATTCTGCAGTGTGACGTGCGCTTGCTTCGCATGCTTCTTCACGAATTCTACAGCTTATTGCCTTTCACACGTGGGGATTTAGCCATATTCGAGCTAGACCCGGTAAGAATAACTCGCAATTTAACAAAACCGTGGCAAGAAGAAACTGCAAGCAGGTAAGGCAAATGATACATGCACCCAAAATGCAGTCATGCGCGTAAAGCCTCGCCAACAACGTCAGTATAACAAACACAGAGTCGTTTCACGGCGCAGTACAGAAACCGCAGCCTTCGACGATTCTACGCGAAGCGAAGCGACGATCGTGTCCACTTCACGCACAATTAAAAGAGAATTTCGCGCTAAATGAAACGTGTCGTGACCCTCAAAATAAACGTCAGAGAGAGGAAGACAGCGAGTTCGAGCGCGAATGATGCAACGTTCTCGAAGTCCCCTGCCTCGCAGGGCGCTTGTGCCAGCTGTATGACGACGTCGTAGTATTACGGTGACAAATTTCTTCACTCGCATGTCTGCAGCAGGCGCCGCTGCTTTTTTTTTTTTTTTTTTTTCCCAATGCTATAGGCGCAGCACCCTTCCACCGTCCTCTTTCGGCAGCCAGCCCAAACACTTCCCGTAGGCGTCTAGCGCAGCTCGCGGACCGATCTATTGCATAACCGGCGATGCAGGAGACCGGATCGATGGCCTCGAATGCCGACGTGAATGGCCATCGGTCTTCCGAACCAATCCCTGCTGCTGTGTGCACGGCACGACGCCAACCTTGCTTTCGTTTGTATGATGTAATTTTGCCTCTTTTATTTTCTTTTTCTCTCCCTCTCTCAACGAAAGGCTCGCTAAACGTCCGCATTACGTGACCGCTCATTGTGGCGTCCTTACGCCCGATTTATGCCCAGCTAACAAATCCTTTGCGGAGAATTAATCGAACATTCTTCATCGGGTATCGGTGGTATATGCAACGAACGGACGTTAATTTCCCTGTTTGGCTGCTGAATAATGGTGCCCTGCACTCGGCGACGGAGCATGCAGGGTGCAAGTATGCGTACTCTACACCTGCTTGCCAAAGGTATAGAAATCGTGTTCCCTCCTTCGTGTTTTGTATGCAATAACATCGTCTGCATACTAAATGCCTGTATACTAAATGTCTGTAACTTTTCCAACTTTTATTAATAAAAATTGATTCTGATTCTGATTCTGCGCAGCGAACAAGCTATCATAACGAAACACGGCTTCGACGCTGTGCTGAGGAGGCCTGGCGTCAGTCCGTTTACGTGAATTATACCCAAGAGGGTTTTAAATCTCCTTGGTTATACCTGTATATTTGAAGGAGCTTTAATGATTTTGACGATGGTGATGTTGAGGCTGCGGGCAGTGTTAGCATGGCAGACCTGGCCGGCAATTGCTCCGCAGCTTTAAGTTTCGTGAAGAGAACTTACAAAACCAACAGCTGTGCCGATCCTTTGTTGGTAGAGACGTATGACCTGATTATGGTGTCTTCATGGATTTGGTAAGATTCAATGGTAATATCGGATGATGTATAAGGATCGGAGAAGCATTCAACTGGCTACGCTAGAGTTCGTGTTGCACGCCACCGCAGAAATCCCCCTTTCGCATTTCGTTTATATCTTTGTCTCCGCCACAGTTACCGATAATTTATTCTTCATATTTCACGTGTGTTAATGTTACCTTCAGCCGAGAAAAAATGCACAGCCAATGCAGGAAAACTATGCGGTTTGCAAGCACGATGCCTAGGTCTACGGCAGCACGGCGCCTATTTTATACCTGTATAGGAGGAGCTGAGAAAGAACGCTTTTAAACATTTTGTCATTCCGACCTAGAATTAACATGCACACGTGCTCTACCCTGACAGCCACACCTTTCTTGCCCTTCTTTCTTTCTTTTGACCCCTTAATCCATTTCTTCCAGAGCAGGGTAGCAAACAGTGCGCTTGTCTGGTTGACCTTTCCTATCTACTCCTCCTCCGGCGTCCACTTACTTACACCTGTTCCAATCACTCCTAAGGCAATCGCACCAGAAACCAAGCCAGTAAAGCGTCGGTAACGAGCGAAAAAAGAAAGTTTTACGAACCAAACGCCGCTATAGATGTTACGACACTCGATGATGCCATTACCTTAAACCCGATGGCGCTTTTCTTACGCGAAATTCATACGGGTCTTGTCCTCGTCTTCGACGAGGAACGGGCGAGCTTCCATTATGGCTTCGCGCCGCCGCGTCCGACAATGGCTCTTCTCTCTCACCGGAAGCGGCCCGCCCTAAGCCGAAATCAAGGGCATCGGAAAGGGAAAGAAAGCAAGAAGAACAAGAGGGGGGGAAGCTCTTCGGGCTGTTAGACACAGGCTTCTTCTCTTAGCGTAGAACCAGAAAAGAAGGAAAAAAGAAGGCTCGAGTGACTTCTGGAGCTCAGCAAGAGGACAGCCTATACGGCGCAGGACGGCAGAGGAAGGAGGCAGAAGGTTCGGAATACATAGGACTACGGGCGTCGTGTAAGCTCGCCCTGCATCGATCGCCGGGTCTCTCTTTTACAACGACTAGGGGTCGTTCCCTGCAGGCCCGGTGCCGAAGCCTGGCCGACTTCATTCAAGACTCTTACGGGCAGCGGTACAGCGGCCTCGCATTTCCAACGGGCGAAGTCGGGGGCCCCTTACATACATATACCGTCCCGCGCGGTGCCGAAACGGCTCTTTGATCTCGAAGGTGCGGGCTACGCGCGGGGCTGCAGGTGATAGAGCCACCGCTGTGCCGGTCGGAGGGTCGTCGCGAGATTCGAGAGAGAATCTTGACGCAGCCGACAGTGAACCGACGATCGCTTCTATATGTACTTCGTGTCTTTACACTTATGTATATATACATGAGGACCCTACTCGTTTCTACTCCGCGACCACGGACGGTCGTCTCCTTACAACGGTAATGACTCCGTGGCCCGCTGTATAAAAGCACCGCCGATAGACACAATGGGGAGAAGTGAACGGAAGAGAACCGCGGCCTCCACTGTATAGGCGATGTCAGTCAACAAGCTGCTTCGCAAGGAAAACCATTGTGTGTCTGTGTGTGTGGGTCGTTACCCGGATGGGACCGCGGCGACCTATCGCGAGTTTAATGCGCGGCGAAATGGGAGAGGGGGAAGAGGTAGGAGTGTCCGTGCACTTCGGCCTGTTCCCGTTACACGCTTATAATATAGCAGACGGGCTGGGCGCACAGCGTGGAGTTGAGTGGCCCGCGCCTGTAGTTTCGGAAAGCCGTTCGCTATAGGCGGCGCATATCGTTCGTGAGGCCGCTAGAAAAAGCAGGAACTACGAAAACATAAGGAGACATTAATGCTGCCGATGATTACTGAGCCTAAGATGAAACATCAAAACAGTTTCTTACCGTTCGCTTTAAAGTACTAGCTTTTTTTTTTTCTCCTCAATAAGGAATCACAGTTTCATATGCGATACGACGCAGTAACACTAACAAAAATACATATTCATTCTGCCCTTAGTTCCGAACCACGCTCGGATACATCGTGCGACTCAAATGGTGCCTATCCTATAATCAATAAGACTACCGCGATCGTTACAAGTGTGACGCCGCGGCTGAGATACGGTGCTCGCTGTATACTGCAAGCCAATACAGCACGCGTGTGCTTTTGTTCTTTAAGCTCAAAAGAATATAACACAGCATGCTGATCAAGTAAACGGTCCTCGTTTACCGACATTTCTAAGGGAATTTCGTTTTCGCCGGCAGAATGCGCCCTCAGCCACGCCTGAAGCCGAGCACCGAAGGATCGAGGTTGATGAAATTTCGATAAGCGCCCCGTTTCGCGTAGCTACCTGTCTCGGTAAAAGTAACGACTCTTTGAGACCGGCGCGTTTCTTCCAGAGAGCGTGGCGGCTGCGCCGGCTGTCACCGTTGCAGCGTTCATCTTTCCAAGGCATCGTCATTTTCATTCATTCTGTCCCGCTTAAATGTGACACGCGGAGCGACGTCTGGCTGCGAAGGCGCTATATTCTGCGCATCATGCAAAACCTGCAAGCTCGTAGAACGTGTCTTGTGGAACACAGAGAGCACTATATAGGTGGCCTAGAGATAGAGAGATGATGGGCGGAAGGCAGGGAAAATCCAGTTTGCTACCCTACACTGGGGAAGGGGTGAAGGGAGACAGAAAGGGATGGAAGAAAAGAATAAAGGGAGAAAGAGAGAGGTCGAATCGCGTACACACACAAGCCTACTTACTCATTGTAGTATAAAGGTTGTCAGGTAAGTTGTCGCACTGTAACATCCGCCGAAGACAACGCCCGCAAACTTGGATTTACGTGCATGTTAGCGAATTCCGGCTCGTCAATATTACTCCGGAGTCCCACAATACGGTGTTCCTAATAATCATATCTTGTTTTGGCAAGTAAAACACAAGGAGTTATCAATCATTTTTACAGCTTGCCGAATTGCCAAGAGGTGACAGATAAAGTTGGCTTGCCGACGTCGCATCAAAACCTGCTGCCAAACGCAAAGTAATGCAGAAACACATAACACAGCTGCTCCTGAAGCGCACACCAGTGAACAGCGCGCCACTAGTAGTTGGCGAACACGCCACCAGGGGTCAGCCTCCGAGCAAATCTTGCGTAGACTAACGGTGCTTGCAAACGTTACCGCCAACACTTTTTATCTCTGTGCTGCTCGCGAAAACTACCTCCACGCCCTTGCGTGAGTATACAGCAGTTTCACCCAACACCCATCTGCCACATTCTTTCCCTTTCGTATTTGTTATAGGCGCGTGAGTTTACACAGGTCCCCACCTTTACTTTCTGTGTGCTTTTCGCCGTCTATCCCATATACCTCATTCAGTAAACATATACTTGCTTTTTTTATTCATTTTACTAAGCAACACCATTTCCTCCTGTGAGCAGTCGGACAGAAAACGAGATGTAGAGGTGTGTGCGTGTGTACGTGTGTGCGTGCGTGCCGGGGGGGGGAGGGGGGCTGTGCACACCTCCCTCGCAGTTCAAATAAAACCTCATCCGTCAGATCTAAACCAGCGTACATAGCATTCACTGTATACTTGGACCGTGCAAAGTGCAGACCGTCCATAAACCACAGACAACGCGAGCGGTGTACACACCAGCATCCTCCTTCTCCTCCGCATCCTCGCCTTTGGCCACGCCCTCCCCAACACTCAGTGTTATACTTTCCGTACCCCCATTTCCCCTCACAGCCACACGCGTGGCACGCCGGAAACTCCGGGGCCCGTCGGGAGATGTGTATATATAGGTAACGCGAACACAAACACGTCTGCAGTGCACGCGCTCGCCGCCGGGCTAACAGCGGCAGCCGTAGTATAAGGAGCTGTACGGGTGCGGGGAGACAGGCGAGTACGATCGTAGGGGGCGCATGACGGCGATTAAGAGCACCTCCCGCCTTGCTCCGGTCGACCCCGCTCCATCAATGCCTCGCATCCACGGTGGGGCCACAGGAGTGTGTGCCTTGCTTGAGAGAGAGAGAGGTGTGTGTGTGTACGTTATATAAAAGAAGAATCGAAAAAAATAAACAGAAGCGATATCAGCGCGGAAGGAAGTTGGACCTATTTGTCATCTGGTTTAGCGACGCACCCCATAGCGTAAAAGAACAGAATGAGAAAAAAAAAAGTAAAACGAACCTATAAAGCGACGCAGGAGATGCGGTGTTCGGCCAGAGGTGCATCTGTTACGGATTGTATCGCGTTTCTGTAAGCGAGATTGGTTCGTAAGATCCTGAGGCGGGGGCAGTACTAGAAGAGATCAAAGACAAGGGAGTCTCATGTTCGTGGCAATGTGTCGTGCCTGTGTTCTTCTGCGACAAGTATATAGCGAGGAAGATTGCGTGAAACTTCGAGGTATAAGAGAATGAGAGAGAAAGGGTAACGGCAATGAGACGATGGAAATGCTAGCAACTTATCAGGTCGTCGTGGCACTTGCTGTTGATGTACGTATGAAAGTTTGGAAACATTAATAATAAAGGAAATACTCCTTCTACATGTGTAAGCTTGGTGCCGCGCGTCGATGTATTATACAAATTCTGCGAGATGAATGACACGTACGAAAGCGGAGCGTGCTTAGTCTGAGCGCTGAGTGCATATATACATTTGCGGGTAGATTGTTGCAATATGCGGTAGAAATTCGTAGTGTAAATTAATGATGCGTTTCAGCATAACAAAATTGACTATCTTTAGCCCGTATCTGCTAATACAATGCGCATGCGTGAAGATACACACGGTTCAAGACAAAAGCGCTATACATCAAAAGTTTAGACGACAAGGCAGCACACACCAGCGGCCCCCTTCTTCTCCTCACCTTTCACCACGGCCTTGCAGAGCCCCTTCTCCCACCTCTTCCCCCCGTCCAGTTATATTTTTTTTTCCTTCCCGCAATTCGACACAACAACAAAGCATGCAATGAACAAATATAAAAACTGCAGCGTCCACAAGTTCAACAATAATGTCACTAAATAAGCTATTATATTGTCGTGCTGCTGCTTTTCATTCTTTTTTTCTGTCTTCGACTCTACAGCTCTGCAAGTCCCGCATCAACCGTCATGCTGTCGTCGTAAATCTCATTTTTCTTTCCGCATTCCTCTGACACAGAAAGCGACAAGCGTAGTACACGTGTAGGCCGCGTTCCGTTTCTCAGTGAACGCACCTGATCGCAAAGGCCGCCGCCAAGGACGCCGGGAACAATGACGAAACGGGAGAAAGCAGGGCACGCAGGCGAGCAACACCGCGCAGTCCGCGGCATAGCTGTCGTCTCCCGCGCAGCTCGGCGCGTATTTTACATAAATGAAGGCCGGCAGGTGCTTCTTGGTATACGTTAACACTCGCAGCAATTCGTGTCCCGAGCGTGCGCGTCATGCTGTTTCATCGGAGCACTCCCGCTTCTCAGTTGTTATCCTAAACACGCACAAAAACGCGGAAGATGACTCCGCGCGCAATGAAGATATGACAGGTTGCGCCTATGAGACGCAAAAGAATAATGCAGATATTGAGCTAGCAAGTACCACTGAAAGAGTTCATTCAAGACGATTTATCATTAGCCGCGTACTGGCACACTGGCTTTGCTTGACGTAGGGGGACGCCGTAGCTGGAATAAAAAATAAGTTGACGGGTTTGCCATTCCAAGGCAACAATAGTTATGGAATGCGTCGTCTAAATAAGGGGAAACGGGTAGGGAATTCGCACAGGTAACTTTCAACGCACAAGCACTGGTTCACTGAGCTTCTCGGCAGGTCACCTTAACGAGTACAGAACAGGGCCTGTTGTTTTTCCCAAAATTGCGAACATATAAGCTGTAATTTGGCACGCTGCGTTTGATTTCGTGACAGTTCCAGCACCTGTACACACAGGTATCGTTTGAAAACTTGAGTGTGTGCACTCCTTCTGAGTACTAGACGAAAGGAGAGAGAGACAGCACAGGTAACCACTTTAAGAAGTTCAAAATAACTGCTGTTGTGGAGCTGTTATTCATAGTTTAAGGACACGGATGACATGGCTACGATCCAAATACACAATATAACATGATGGGTATACGTTTGTTTGTATACCTCTCACTGCGACATACTTGAAGAAACGTCCAACATAATAACGCACACGGCATGTTGCTTTGGCTTTTGGTGGGGACTGTTTGCATAACTGTGTCGTTGTGTTGTTGTTGTTGTTGTTGTTGTTGTTGTTGTTGTTGTTGTTGTTGTTGTTGTTGTTGTTGTTGTTGTTGTTGTTGTTGTTGTTGTTTGCAGTCTTGAAATTAGTGCACACAAGAACTCCACCCGACGTGAGCATCAGAGTAAGAATTCGAAGCTTCTTGAGAACAGTCGCATCACCGTTGGGGATGAGCCCGCATTATGGGGCTGGACCTAGCGCAACATTCTTCATGCAATGAACGCATTAGCACAAGCACAAGGGACCGAGATATGGCTCGCATTAAGCCCGATACACTTTCAATCAACTAACGCACTTAGTGAGAGAGCGGTCCCACTTTGTTAGAGCCCAAGAAGAATTCGCAATCATTACAAAGCAACACGTCAGCTTCGGCACGGCCCGTCCGAGAATTCAAAGGCTCCTTCCCCTTCGCTCTCAAGCTTACATTCACCCTTCTTTGACGGGCACGATGCCGCCATGGAGCAGGAAAATCGCTTAAGAGACTCTAATTAGCGAGACGCGAAAATAGAAGAAAAGGACGGAGGCAATAAAGGAAGCCGCAGCTCGTTTTCTTTCAGTCCTTTTCTTTGCCCCACGAGGAATGCGGAACTGGAAGCCGCATACACAAGCACCAGAGATGGCCGGGTCAGAACTCTGGCGGCTGCCCGGATGGCTTCCATACCAAGAGCTCGCTGCGCGCATTCCGGAGCTCGGGGCTAAAGCAAGGGGTCTGTGCAGGCAGCGGCCGCCATGTGTGGCCACAAACAGAAAGACTGGCCGACGGATGACCCACGATCGTTCACCCCCTTCGATTACCCGCGCCACAAACACCACCAAAGAGTGACCGCCTTACAGCCAATAACAAACAACGCGCCACGGAGAGATTCTGCAGGCTTAGTATACCGCAAGAGGCCGGCACAGGAGGGGCCCGCAGTTTGATGGCGCTGAGCGTAAGCAAGGAAGCACGCACGTACACAAACACGCGCACACTCTCACACACAGACATACAGCGAACGCACGCACGCACGCAAAATAGCTCGACGCACGAAAAGCACGTAAGCGACAAACGGCATCGGCGACTCTGCGAAGACCGCGGAATGCGAACAATGTGCGACACGTATGTATTGCTTCGCGAAGCTATTTTTCATTGGCACCCCGTTCCTTCGACGCCCCGTCGCACCCTTGGGATAAAATGAAATTGCGTAAACGGTAGAGAGGATGCCAAGGTGACGAAGATGCGCGTAGGCACAATTTTATTTCGTGCGAGTAATCCAGGTCAAAAGAACGAAATGTCGATTCAGCCTCCGGAATGGGTGGGAAAAAAATAGAAAGAGGGATAGAAAATAGAGGAAGGAAAGTATTAGGAGAGGTGATTTGATGTTACCACAGTAGTACTGATTGTGCTGGTTTAACGGCTTCCAGTTCTCGTTATCGGCGATGTAGGCGGAACTGGCGCACGGTTTCATCAAAACAGGATAAAAGGAGCGCACGAGTTTGCCAACTCAGGCTGCGCATATGACAAAGGTTCAGACGTTGTTTGACCGAAGGTGAAACGGTTGTAGATCGCATGGTGAAGACCGTAAAGGTCGCGTGCATGCTATTAGCGCAGTGTACATTTATTCTTCACTTTTAGTCAGTGCGACACCGCACGGAAAAGAGAAAGCAGGAATATTGATGCCGCATTCAGGGAATCAGTTCCGTGCAACAGTGCCGAGGCTATAAGCCGGCCATCGAGCGCGAACTGTTGGAAACCAGATGTAGTGTCAGTGTTCGAAGACACACCTGCCGCTTCTGCAGCAGCACTAGCCGCTATCAGACGATAGGACACGGAAGTACACATTTAAGCTTCGTCATCACGATTGGTCGAAGAGGCTCGCAGCTTACACAGTGCTGCACGGAACTAATGAAACCAAGTATGGGACTGCCTGTGTCGTGCACGGTTAGATTGTTTGGAAAGAGCTACGAGACATAAGGTAAAAGTGGGCTGGCTATCCTACACAGCTTGAAAATACCTCCGATTGATCGGCAAGAAAACCGGCTTCTATAACTTCCAAAGCGAGCAGGCTTGCGCGGTATAAAAGGAGGAGTTTTCTCTTCATCCCGGCGAAGTTGAGATGTCAAAGACCACCATCTTTAAGCGAGAAAAAAGAAAATATCTACAAAGAAACTTAACGCACGATCGAAAATCTCTGCACGCAGCTACGGCAGCTCACGTATTGCGAAAAACGCAGTGGGCCGCGGCCATATAATGACCTCTTCACGCCTAACTGAGCGTCTGAAGCACGGGTCCCTAAGAGAAGCGGTGTGAGTTACAAAAGCGCTTCGCGTGATCGGCGCTCTTGCTCAAAAAAAAAAAAAATAAAATACGGGTGGTTTAAAAACAGGCCACGAGAGGCCGATTTCGGCTCGGACCAGTCGGTCCTCTGGGAAGAAAAAGAGAAAGCACCTGATACGGTTCATTAGCTTACGGGAGCTTTCGTTGTAATGTCTGGTGCTTGTTGCCAGGAGCATGGCTTTGTACATATGCTGTAGGTAGCAAACCCGACGCTCGCCTGGTGGGACCTTTCTGAATTTCTTCTCTTTGCTTTCTTGATCCCGCTCTCTCTATCTCTCTCTCTGCAGTGCACTCGGAGTGGGTAAGTACTCTACAGGCCTCGTACTCAGAAAAAGCTTCTACAGTGTCATCATCACCCTGCCTACGTCCACTGCAGGGCAAAGCACCCCCCGACGGGTCTCCAATTATCCCGGTCCTCTGCTAACTGCAATGCTACCCCCTGCAAACTTCTTGATGTCAACTGCCCATCCAACGTTCTCCCAACCAGTTACGCTTGCCTTCTTCGGGAATCCACTCTGTTACCATTAATGACTAACGTTATCTTGCCCTTGCATTACATGCCCAGCCCACGCCCATTTCTTCTTCTTTGTTTCTACTAGTACGTCATTAACACGCGTCTGTGTTCCCCCACCCATTCCGCTCTCTTCTTGTCCCAAGGCGTTACATCTATCATTTTCCGTTCCATTGCTCGCTGCGTCGTCCTCAATAAAGTTGAACCCATTTAGTTAGTCTCCAAGTTTATGCCTAGTAGGTAACTACTGGTAAGATGCACCTGTCATTTGTCAGGAGTCATTATATGTGACCTAAGCAGATATGTTCAGTTACTACTCACAGTGCCTCGCCACCTACCTCAAACCGTTGTAACTCTAACTAGACCGCTACATTTTAAATATTTCTAATAAGGAGATCTTCAATCAGCCTTGATACTGGCTATTTATCGAAAGTGCAATGCGAGTGGCAAATGGCATTTGCAAAAGCTATATGCGAATTCGATGCGAGGTCCCGAAAATAAAACACAAGCGAAAACAACGAGAATCGTTTACTGTATACTCTTTCGCGTGCAATGCACATTCCATTCAGGTCTCACATTCACTGTACATTCCCCTGGATTGAAATTTTGGTAAAATTAGGGAACGAGGTCAATGTTTTAGCCCCTGCTTCGTCGCAGTATAAATAGTAAAATGCCAGTAACGAGGATAGAAAGCGAAAAGCTACACGGCAAATATATGTAGTGCACTTGTTGGAGAACGATTAGATGCTTCTACACGGAACGCGCCTGCGATACTGAATATTGGAACCGTTTGTTCTTGAACAATGAGCATCCTTGAACCGCTACAAGTTAGTGATGTACATAACTCTTCGCATGTCGAGACACAGGCGAGCTTAAATTAATATCTAAATTTGACACCTATAGCTAACTGAAATGCCACTTAGATCGGACAGCCTATATTCTTATTATTCTTATTATTCTTATTATTATTATTATTATTATTATTATTATTATTATTATTATTATTATTATTGTTGTTGTTGTTGTTGTTGTTGTTGTTGTTGTTGTTGTTGTTGTTGTTGTTGTTGTTGTTGTTGTTGTTGTTGTTGTTGTTGTTGTTGTTGTTAAAGATCTGATACGATGAGAGAGTGGGAGAGGGGGGAGTTAGTGTTGCGCGTAATTTCAAGGAGTATTTTGTGCTTTCTGTTGCTGAACAGTGTAGTAAGGCTCCTTCTATTCTATTAGGATAAGGGCTTCTACAAAAAGTGAAAGGCAAAAAAAAAAAGTCTAAGATAAAAGAGAGAGTGAGAGATCGAGTGCACTTTCTGTAACAGTATATTTTAGTTCTCGTGAACACGACAAAGCTTCGCCCACGGGACCTTAAAAGCCATTTAGGTACACTAATACCACTTCAGTCGCTTAAGCTTTTTGCTCCGTAATAGGGAATTATGTTCTATAGACATATCTTTTTTTTCCCTATAGTGCAGAAGCAACTTTGAGGAAAGTAAAAGAAAACATAGAAAGAAAATCTAGTACATCTCGAACTGAAATATGTCCCTGAAAGATGAAAAAAGAAGTTGCGCGCTTTTAATCCGTTGCCGCGTAAAAAATTGACCTCTTCAATCTTCTGCCAGCGGATATTTATAACCGTTCCCCAAGGCGGAAGGAGGGGAGGCAGGTGGCTGGTTCGCAGTGTGCAAAGGAAAACAACTCGACGCTGGACGCCCCCGGTGCGAGCTCGAAAAATATTCGCTCTGGCAGCCGGAGGGGTGCTGAGCGAGACTGGAGAATCTAACGCTTATGCAAGGAAGAAGGAAAAAAAAAAGGAGGAATCACCGACGATAAGAATAATAACACTGAAAAGACGCAGTAATACACAGTATGATACGCAACCGGTCCTCCATCACTGGCGAGAGTATACTAAGCATGGGGAGTAGGAGAAGACGAAGTTTGCTTGCCGGAGTGAAAACGTGCTTTAGAGATCGCGCCGTTTTTCGGGAAAACGCCGGAGCGAAGGAAAGATGGAAGCGGTGAACACAGGACGCCGCAGGGAAAACTCAGAAGTGCGTGTCTGTGTGTGCGTTGCAGAGTGAAAAACCACGGGGACTGTATTTGCTTTCGCGTTTCAAGTGCGCACGACGACTGTCTGTGCGGCTTCCTTTAGTCGCAGTACTATACTGTTCGAGTGGAAGACAAAGCGAAACGTCGGCGGGGACGGTGGAGTAATGGACGAAGCAAAAGCGAAACAAGTTTTAATGAAAAGAAGCCTCCAGACAGACAGAGAGGAAGAGAGAGAGACAGTGCTATGGCGAAGAAGCGTGAATGTCAGGCTTCTTCTTCATTCTTACAGCGACGTACGTACGTACGACGGTCGCAGCCGCTGAGGTGTTTCATTTCCGCAGTCGCGGCGGAAGCACGGCGGGCAAATGCAATGCGTGCGTGTACGTTTATATGCCGTTACACTCTCAACGCGAAAAGCGTGCAGTGTGGTACAGAGAAAAGCGCCGCACCTGCCGCTGAATGGCAGAGCGCGAAATGATGATCCGGGTTCGTTTTTTGGTTTGCGTGGTAGGCATCGATCAGTCAATGCGGCGGCACAGACAGTAGTGAGTTTTAGTATATCGGAAAGCAGCAAACGCAAAGATTTAGCGTAAGGTTAACGTTACCGTGGAACACACCGCGCATGCGCAGAACGTTAACGTATACGATACCTTTACGTGCCTACGCTATTTTCGGAAGATATCGTTCAACGCTAACGCTCGCAAAGGGACCCGTACGGCTGGCAAGATGGCGGCGTCGATCGAAGTGAGACCACTCGCTTCAGATCTGTCGTGACATCGGCCTGCGTTGTTAAGCTCATTCATTACCCGCTCATGTTCTTGTTTGCCTTAGGTTTGCCTAATTAAGCTTCGCCAGCCGTGTATTGGCGACAATAGAGAATTTTAGTTGGGTGTCCGCACCCACCGACGTACGCGCTACGCCAGGTCGTGCGGGCACAGGGAAACGTGCACGAAGGAGACAGTTTTAGTCGGCTGGACGCGAAAGTTGACAAGATGGATTGCCGCCGGCCCTCACAGGATCTCCGAGCACATCGGGGGCCCTTCCTTGTAACGCGACACCACCGTGCAAACATGCACTCCTTGTCTTGTTCAGCTCCCCCCTCCCTTGAAGTTGCCGCAGCGCCCACTCAGATACCGATACACGGCAGCGAGGCGTCGCAACATTTTGTCCTACAGTCGCCATTTCGGTCCCAGTACCTGAAACTACCTCGCACATAATTTGTGATCATTGTGCATCATTTACCCTTGCGTGAAATTGTATGTGCACACATGTCTCAAAGGTACACCAAATCATGTACATGCTTTATAAACTACCGTGACAAAATGCTTCATTCCTGCGTAAGTAAGGGCTTCTTTCATTTGCCTTTCCTACATTCCGAAAGGTGTGCTTGTCTCACATGTGTAAAAAAAAGTAAAACGACGAGATAAAGGCATTTCTTTAACTTTACTGTGCACAACACTATCCCGATCATTCTGGTAAGCGATCCTTTCTGGAAACCGACAAAAGTACGTTCCTCGGCTTTCCTTCCTCACCATATCTCGTTCCTCAGCTTGCAACCTCCGTTCCTTTTCTGCATGCTGTAGTTATGTGCGTCCACTCTTTCGGGTCGTGGAAAGTATTTGCATTTCGCACATGATACATAAGCACAGTTTGTTGCATTGTTGAACTGAACTCGCCTAGCTGTGCCGCCGCTGGCACTCACGCGACTTTCTCCGGAATGAGGCAGGAGGAGGATTCCCCGCAGAGAGGAAGAACAGGAGAGCCCCGAAGGTGGGTGAAAAGGACGAGGCGACAAAAGAAGCGACGATCTCAAGACGCACCCCCGGACACCCCGCAGAGAGATTTATGGCCCATTAGGCCGGGGAGGGAGCCGCTGCGCGCGCAGGAGACGCAGCGCAGCTTTCAAAAACCAGCGTCCGTCCCGCCGGCGGCCGCACGCGATCCAACCCACTGCGCATGCGCACTGCCGCTCTCGCCCACCTCGCGCGTACGCACAGCTCTTGGGGACCTCCAACTAAAATACTCTAATGTGTCGCCGTTTTCAAGATACGCACTCAGTAAGCGGCACACAAGGCTTAAAATGTGAGTGCACTCGCTTTTACGGCCTCCGAGACTGCGCGTGCCGGCGTTCGAAATCTCAGAGGCCATGTCGTTTTGCTCACGTTTAGGGTAGTCTCGTCGAGATGGCGGCACTGCCACCGGGGCTTTTTTCTTTTTGTACATCGGCTGTTTCAAGCTAAACCAAAATAAAGCCGAGACGAGTAGTGTGGTGCGCTACTGTATGTATAATGCTTGAAATGACAGTACTGTTTGGCGAAGTATTCCTTCAGCCACAAAGGCGACTTGGATAAGCCAGCCTTCGCAGGCACATGCACAGATGCGCTGCGCACCCCCTGGGCACCGGAGAAATGTTGCAGAAGCTCCGGGGCACTGATGACAAGTGGAAAGTCCGCCTTCTCAAAGCGGAAATGTCGGCGAAATTTCTCGTATATACGGCATAGCCTCGACGACATGGACTGCCTGCGTAGCTTCTCTGGTTTCCAAAGTATAAATTAAGCGCTCCTATGTCATCGCAACTTCGAAATGACAGGCAGTACGGGTCAGAAAGGAGACTCGATGGCGGCATGTTGAAACGCAGCGATGATTTTCGGGTCTGCTGATACAGCACTAACAACACACTCACACGATACTGGCACAATGATTTTGTGGCGCACTTAGGGATTTAATAAGAGTTGTTTTAAGGTGTAGTTGTCGCCGTACATGCCTTTGCGTTAGCTTTAGCGTTTCGCTCTCTTCCGCTATACTAAAAGTCTAGTTTGTGCCGCCAAGTGCACCCAGCTTTACCGTAACGTTAACCTTAACGCTAAATCTTTACGTTTCTGCTTTCCGATATACTAAAACTCACTAGTAACCCCACGCAGCGAACGTTTCCGTTGTATTTGTTACAACGCTATACGTAGGAACGTCTGTACACTTTCTGAGGAAGGGCGTGTAAGCTTTGACCAAGGCTCAAATAGGCGTACCTATGTATCTGTATGACAGAGCGAGGGGGAAAAAGAGGGCGGGAGGGGCGGGGGTTGATAGATTTATCAGAATGAAAACTAGGGTCTGTTATCCTGCAATAGGGCTAGCGGAGTAAAGAGGCATGGAAACATAAGTGTTAGCTTGAAAGCATTCCGAGTACCAGAGTTCAATCATTCTGGCAACAGTATTCCATGTAACTGAATTCAAATACTTGTTTGCATTAATAATATTTTGAACGACCATGTGGCATGCATTATCTGCTGTATGATCACACAGAACGTATGTCGTATATGAATCGCGGATTCAGCGGCACACTTCTTAAAGCACATGTCACTGACGCCGAGCAACGTCATTTATACAGGGCGTCACATCTAGATAAGCAAAGTTCGTGTGCATACCAGTATTACAGCGATCAGGAGAAGTATACTGATTGTTACGAGTTAGGCTCTTGATTCATTAAGTACATCCAGTCGCTGTTTGCGTAAGGCTGCACCCTTAGTACTGCCCAGTATTAGTTTGGCGGAGTGTCGTCGTACAGTCGTGTACACACATCAAGCGACAGGCCTATACATATACAGACGCACACATCGACTCGCGCGTCAGTGGCAGGTTAGATGGCGTTCGAGCTCTCAAGTACGAGGTGGTAGCTTCGAGCCTAATGAAAAATTTAGCGCAACGTGGGCGAAAAACGTTCCCGTTCGGGAAGAAGCCATGGGCGAACGTTGCACGAGTGGGGCGTCGTCGCTAATTCCTGTCAACGGCGGCGTGGCGCGAGATCGTCTCTTGGCGCTGCTCTGCGTATATATAGAGGCGGAAATAAGAGGGGGCTTCCCCTGTCAGTTGACGAAACTGGCAGCGATGTTAATAAGGGCGAAGATACCGCATTGGGCGGCATACAACTCGACTACGTACGCTATATTCGCATCGGTCGTGTTTCTGCACGCATTCACGGCTGCTATAGAGCGGGTCATATTTATGGCACAAGAACAAGCGAGACGGGCAGTATAGATCACTGCGGGAAAAAATTTGACCGCGTCAAGACAACATATAGATTGGCGTTAAATTAAAGGTGACAAACTAAACAACAAAAAAAAAACTATGAATATTGAGTATACAGTGACGAGGTGTAACAGTCCAGCAATGCAGCTTCAATACAAGATATTGGTTGGTCTTAATTTAAAGGCGAAACCTCAAACACAGGAGGCTGTGAAAACTGACTATAGGGAAGAGATGTATAGGCAGTTTAGCAATGTAGCTTCAAGACAAGAAATTGGTTGGCGTTAACGTAAAGGTGAAAATCCAAACAAACGAGGCCATCAGTTGTAGCTATAGTGAGCATCTGCAACAGTCCAGCAATGTGTGAACCGGTGGCTGACAGCCTTCTCGCTATCTAACTTAACCTCATGAAAAAAAAAAAAATCACCTGCTGAAGCGCTTGCAAGTACGGTATAACTAGGCCAACATAGGCCTAGTTATACCTAGTTATAACTAGGCCAACGTACGAATAAATTAGCATGAAATTATATGCGTGTGGCTTTGAGGCAATGACAATGACATATATAGCGCTTTGAAAGTACCAAGGCGATCTATATTTGCGGCAGGGACGGCGTCGCTGACATAGCTGTTCGCGTAGCATGGAGACCGCGAACATGGAGTAATGGGTTTGTCACGGCGTACAGGTATCAACCTACGCAGCATGCAGCTTCGCAAATTAATAACTGCCGCAAGGGACTAGCCATCTGCCCACCGGGCGCGCAGAAATCGCAAGAGCTGGTGCAACAGAATGTACTACAGGTAAACTGCACATGCATGGCGCGGATATAATCCCCAATCTAAGCGCATACTCAACAGCACCCTTGACGATGCACACATGCCCGCACATAGCCGTAGGCACGTACTGTAGGCCCTCCGCACCGTATTGTAACTACGCGCACTCTAGGATCACGGGAATCCCTGAGGCGCTGCGTACTTCTGGCACGCTTAAGACGTCGAAATTTACCATACGCTCTATACTGTAGTATATAATGGTCAGTGTCGCTACTTAGTATTCACACCGCGATCGTCCCGATGAAATCGAGAAACACAAGCCGGCATGTTAATTTACACCGCGCGAACAACCTTCAGTGTCCATTTCCCCTTCGATTCTTTCTTTCGTTCTGTTTTGCAGTCAAGCGCGCCATTTAGTCTGGTACGCGAGGCCACGGCAGCGCGCCAAACGAAAGCGGAGATCTGATCTTGAAGACATTTCTTTCCGCGCGCCAATAATCAATGCAACGACGCTTTGGCTGCAGAGCCAGAGGCTTCGCTAAAAAAAAAAATAAAGTCGCGTACGTTCTTCTCTTTTCTTTAACTGGCACGAAGCAATGTGCTGAACGCCCGTTACCGCCTTTCAAAACAAACCGACCGTTCCCAAGTATATACGTCCGCAGGCGCGCACATATATGGGCACGGCTTTTCCATAGAGCGGCCTTTACGACGGCTCTGCGTTGTGTGTGCCCCGTGCACTCTCTTTGTTTCCGCTCGCCTCGCCCGAAGCCTCGCGAGAAAACAAGAAACGGCCGGCCCCCTATCTCGTGAACACCACCTGAATTTAATAAACGCAACGAACGAAGCGTTAAGGAAACGGCGGTACTAAACGGTGCGCGGATTTTTAAAACTGTGCACCGTAGTACATTGGCTTCTGGTGCGTTTACTTTTGCCAGTAATCTGTACGCCAACGAAGAGAGCAAGTTCCAGAAGCTCATTCGTCTTAATCTCCTAAAATAAAATGCAGGCTGGGAAATATCTACATACTGGCACCTCCAATAGTGAATGCGTGTCCTCTTCCTGGCTTTCACCAATGCGTGACATATCGCGGGTGGCATGTGTATAATAGTTCGTTAACACAGAATTGCTAAAACATAGAGGATCTCGAGGTAATAAATGTTTGGTGAACCTTAAAGAACATTTTAATCTTTTACCGAGTTGTGCTTATGCCTTTATAACTACAAATAGAATCGTCCTGGGAAGTGTCTATAGCAGTATAGTCTAGGAACTGTGCATACTTCTCGTCATCAAATGCGTTCTGGAGCCTAAATTGTCTGCCCACGATCTATAAACAGTGGAGAACATACATTTGTCAAGAGCTATAGTCATTCTGTCCGCAGAGAGAAATAGAAAAAGCCTTTAATGAAATGCTGGAGATGCTTGCCTGGCAGTTGGTCTGACACGCTACTCCAGGTTCTGGGTGACGATGGTGATATGCACACTGGTAAACACGTAACCTAGAGAATCACATACACCCACACAAACACATACACTATTCACAAAGTTTCAGCAGACAGCAAACGTAAGCGTTCGAAAGTGGAGTATGGGAAAACTACGTGCGAGAGAGAGAGAGAGACAAGCTTAATGATACCTGTAGAGGTTAGCCTTAAACAGGCCTGGCAATGATGTGCGAGTGTTATATAAGCGTATCTAACGTGGGCTGTGCGTACACGAGGTCCTGCCAATCACGAGAAGGGCATGTCAGTACGAGACGGCGCGAACAAGCGCTCCGTGTACACCGTTATCCCGCAACGGCACGTCGACAGTTCTGCACGCTTCCGCAGCGCTGTACGGTATTAGCGAGTAATGATATACGCGGAGGAGCGCCACTTCACCTCTAACGCCTGGAGATAATGAAAAGACGATGAACAGACGCCCGAGAGAGCGGCCCAATCGAAGCCTCTCCTTCGCCGTGTGTATACGGTATAACGCCGGTAATCTCGGACACTTCTTCGAGGGCCGGGTAGCATAACCCTGAAACCGGCTGAAACCTCGAAGAGCCGCCGCGCCACTGCTGACACCAGGACGATCCCCAGGCGGTAACAGTAGCAGCAGCAGCAGCAGCGGCAGCCGCACTGCATAACGACCTTCCCTTCTCTTGCGAAGAGCGTAAAACGTGAGCCGTATAAAGCTCGCCGCCGCTGCCGCTGCTGAGAAGAGCAAACAAAGGCCGGAGAACCCGTTACCTTGTTCCTTTATTTTTCTCCTTTTCTATCCATCACCTTGTTAGTTTTCTCACACATGACGAAAGGAAACAAAGAAGAAGAAGAAGGTATATAGAACAAAGAAAGAGGAGCGTTTTTACGATCTTTTCCCGCACTATATAGGAGTCCCTCAGCACGTGAGCTTTCCTGCCCGCCCGTTCTCGCCCCCCTGCTGCGAGTCTGGCTCGCTCATGTAGCAGCGTGCGCGCGCCGCGCAGTCACCGGCTGCTATCAATGAGGACATCCAAAGGGCTCTCCCGCCGCCCCTAGTCCCGCACTTAATATCTCCCACGGAAACAGCACCACCGATCTCTGTTTCTCCCTCTCTCTGTCACAGCTGTTCTCTCGCCCTCAAGCCCTGCTGGCACTCCCGTTGCGACATCAAGCACGTTGCGCCTTCCCAAAGCGGCAAGAAAGACGCGTTTTATAAACGTCTTTTCACAACATAACACCATAAAAGCGTTGCGCGTAACACTATAGACTTCCCTGCATACATGCACGCCTACGAAAGCTGTCACACATACCTTTCACACATATCTTTCTAGCTAACTCTTCATAATTATCGACAAAGTTACGAATTTGGACTTGTCTTGCGCTTTTACAAATTTTCACTCAATTTTCACGGAAATCTGGCCTTAGACGGGGATAAATGTGTTAAAATTCCCAATAAAATTTTGCTTTTGCTTCGCCGCAGTACAGAAATATTGTGCAGTGAAGCACTTAAAGGAAAGGTTAGGGGCCGTTGGCTTTCACGGGACCCAGCAATTGTACACCTCCATGACACGCGCGCGCATGCGCGATAGAATTTCATTCAGGGCTGTCTGTAACGTTGTTAATAATGATAACTGCGGGTGTTATACGTGCCAAAACCACAATATGATTATGAGGCGCGGCCCATATTGGAGGCCTACGGAGCAATTCTGACCAGCCGGGGTTCTTTAACGTGCACTACATCTAAGTACACGAGTGTTTCCTGCATTTCACCCGCCATCTAAGTGCTTCCATCATGGCCGGGATTCGATCCTGCCACTTGAAAGCTCGCGAGCCAACACCCTACCGCTAAGCTACCTCAGCGGGTGTCTGTGAGCGGCGGTGTCTGCGGCTACGTCTCTGAGAAAGAATAAATAAAAACACACAAGCGAGTTTTTTTCTTTTTTTCTATTATTCATCCTCCTTCGCCGCGAGTGCGAGAACTTCAGTATCTAGGTATAAAGGCCGTGTGTCTTTCCACGTGAATGTATCTTCAGATGGAGCAATAAAATCAGGAACGGTACAAACGTATATAAAAGAGACCCAAGCTTAAACACCGTTCACGCATCTCGGAGGCAGCACGCGATAGGGCTTCGCTCTTCGCGTATTTAAGGCACGTCGTTCATCACAACGGAGCCGCAGGAAGGGCGAGCGGACGTACGGTCGTAGCGGTGCAGTGGAGCAGGGTATCTCGCCGTACATACAGCATCATCAACGCGCGGTCCTGCGACAAATGCACGCGTGTGTAGCACGTAGCGCCGTGCCGTCGCCCCATGGAGAGATCGTGCATATACATCTATGTACTTCCTTTTTCTTTCTTAAACGATTGTCTATACGGGCGTATGCGTGTGTTTCGTATACAGCGTCTATCGCCACGGCTGAGAGCTCCCGAAGAGCGGCACGTGTTGTGAACGTCGCATCGGCGTTGCGGATGCCACGTTGGGACGACCGAGCGCAGCAGATGCCGGTGATAATCACGATAAGCGTCGCTAAAATACCCTGACAACCGTACACGCTAAGCGTATACTTACTAACTAGATTGGCACGCGTACTGGCTGCTCGGTATACTGGTTCGGACAGTTGCACCGCGTGTCGTGTGACTAACCCATGTGCTCGGTCCTTGAGCGTGTATCAATCTTTCTGGGGCTTCTTATTTCTTGATGCTATTGTATGTGCACGCGTCGTTGCGCGTGGAATGTCAGAAGCTATTACACGTGGCCTGCATTAGGGAGGAAAAGGGGGAGAGGGGGACTCTTTGATCCGCATGGCATGGCTGTTTTAACCACGCAAGAGCGCACTGACTCAACTGTCTCATTTGTTTAGCCGCGGTTTACGCAGGATTACAGCGAGGACTGAGGACCCCGTCCTTGCGTAGCGGTCGTATAGTCAAGCTCGTTAGATTATTTGGTTGTGGGCCCCTGCCTCATGGACGTTGGAGTAAACTTTGAATTTGAATTCCGTTTCGCATTTTCTCAATGTTATCGTACCGCGCAACGTCGGTAAACGTACCGACGAAAACAAGGTGTTAGAGTAGTGCGATGTTATTTGTTTTAACGCGCAGCAGAGGACTTCAGTGACAAAATTTGACAATTTGTTACGTAGATAAACCTTTCTAATTTGTGTACGAGATCTTTGTTACCTACTCACGGGAGAATCGCTACTGTGCGTTGATTGCGGCTATAATAATTGAGTAGGCGCAGGTGGTCCATCTCGTAATTTGCCGCCAAGAATGAGCGTGGAACCTGCCCGATAACGGAATCAAATATGCACGCAACTGTCGATTCGCAACTTGGAGATGCGCCAGCAAGGCATTCATTATTACTTTTGTAAGGAGCAACTTCAGCAAATACAATTATGAAAGGAAGATGTACACGAAATAAGGGTAACGTGTTAGCAAACATAGCGAAGTAACAAATGTAAGACGAATAACCACATGCTTCAGTTGGTGAAAATCATTGGCTTTAAAAAGCAGCAATAAGCAGTGGTCATCTCGTGAGGACACTATAAAAGTTTTTACGGCATACGACAGAGAGGGACTGAAGCTCATTATTTAGCAGCAGCAGCAGCAGCAGCAGTAGTAGTAGTAGTAGTAGTAGTAGTAGTAGTAGTAGTAGTAGTAGTAGTAGTAGTATTTTGTAGGTAAATGCAGAACCGGTGGCCTGAAATGCAGCTGACCAGAAAGAACGCATGTTCCGGTAACTGAACCCGAGAGGACTAAGGAGTTTTTCGTTTCTAATTTCGCGCAAGCGACAATGGATTTACTGATGGCGTAGTTTAATAGTGTGTGCACGGATAATTTTTCTTTGTAAGAAAAAGAATCACAGCATGTGCAGAAAAGACATTAAAGAAATAAAAATTGGCCGCGTATCTCCGTGCTTCGCTGCAAATGCCGTCGAAAGACGATAGCCTTCTACCGGCCGTACTACATGAGTCCCGTTTCGCGTGTTTCTATTCCCCCCGAGGAGTTGCGCAAGCGAGAGGGAAAACGAAGAGACGCGAGGAGAGAAAGGGACCGGCCGGAGTGGCGGGCGGCCGTTCCCTGCCTTCCGTTCGGCACGAGCGCGAGATAAGGGCACCATCTGGCCATGGTTACGGGAAACGCAAGAAGCTTGCCTAGTACAGGAAACGTCCGCTTTTGCGCATCCTAACAAGCACTAGGGTCTTTAGAATTACGCATCTATGTATTTTCTACTAAAGGAACACACCATCCAATACATACGTATTGATGTTGCGCCTCAGATATGCGTAATATTTGCTTTTTGGCCGACTGTGTTCAGAAGTATGAAGGTAGCCACCAGTTCAAGCTGGGTGGTCGTTGAGGAAGGGGTTCACCTTTCGCAGCAGGACAGACACACAAACCCACACACACAGACAGACAGACAGACAGACAGACAGACCAAAATTTCTGCGTTGAAGTATCCCAAGAAAGACTATCGTCTTTAAAAGAAGAAGAAGAAGGTATTCCGTGTGCATGCGCTGCAAGAGTGCGCACACGGCAAAACGCTTTTCAAAGAGACGCCAGGGATAGCTCATTAACATCTCAATTTTCTTTTCTTTCTGCAGACCAAGGCTGCAAGGCCCATTAAAATATATAAACCACACAGAGTAGAAACCTACCCTCCAGTTCCTTTTTTTTTTTGCCGGCTAATTAAAACAGCCAGTGCACCGGCTCATCCGTCTCTCTTTTCCCCGCCGTAAAACAAAGCTTCGCGAGTTGCAAATTAGCCCTTAACTGGACACCGCCTTGCACGCCTCGCAACTGCGCATATTCGGGTGACACCGCGGTCATTTCCGTTTCCCCCACACCGAATGGGCTCGACTGGCTTGACAATATACGAATGATGAAAACATAAATAAAGAAAGAACAGAAATAGGAGGAGGAATGGGAGAGAGAATTGGGGGAGTAGGAGGCACGACGACAAAAAAGGCCCGAGGTCGCTTAATCTGACGGGTCGGCCGGCGGCGGCGGCTCGCGCAACGTGTTGCTGAAAGGGTGCTTGCCGCGCTCGCGTCAAAAGCGCTGCCCGAAGCGCGCTCGCCAGAAATCTGCTCCCCGGGCGGCGTTTCAGAGACGACGACGACCTTGGCTCGCAACGCGAGCCGAGCCCATGCGCGCGGCCTCGCGGGAAGCCGCTCGCGCAAGCAGTGCGACTCGCTCGCTGTATACACGCTGGACGAGGCGAGCGTCAGCTTTCGTCCGAAAGCCAGCGTGCTACGGGTATTTAATCACGCCCTGTGGCGAAACGACACTGCCTGCCTCCAGAATCTGGTGACGACAACGTGTGGCTGCGTCCGGTATGCGAATTCCCGAGGTGTAAAACGTTCGTCCACTAAAGGAAACTGAAAGGGAACGTGGGCAGCTCAATTGTTGGTTTGGGCGCGTTTGAGAGCGCCTGAGAGCTTCGATAAGCTATTACAATTGGATATACGACAACAGATATAACAAAACACTGCTTCAGTTCATACACAACGCTGGACTTACAGCGCACATCTAACACATACACACCATGAAATGTGCCGTAAGGGCAAGTCCATTTCACAATAAAGAAGGGAGAGAGAGAGAGAGCATGCAAAGGAAATGTTGTCGTTATTATAACTGATGATAGTGATTGTTAGCCACCACCGACCTGCATTTACCATCGCTAAGACAACATTAGCCGTCATTTAGCAGCCTTATATAGCCTACATAGCTAGCCGCTAGCCGACACCCTTGTCACATTCGTGGTGATAAGTATGTTGCCTAATTTCGCACACGTTATACTCAAGGTTCTCTGCAGTGATCCTCCGCTATGCTCACGTCTCCGAGATTCAATTTCAGCCGCGTAATCCCGAGTTTACAGGGGAGTGACGCCGAACACTTAGATCACACCTAGAAAGACGGTAACTGGAAGGCTGAAGCTTCACGGCGATAGCCCTAGCGCAGCAGTGAAGCTGACTAAACGGGTAATTTTCGTCATACTTTATCTGTACTTACCCCTTTCAATCAATTATAGCTTGAGAGTTCGTGCCTGTAGCTTTTATGACAATATAGTTTCTGCTTGAAATTCCTGAGTGGCAGGTACAGCTTTTTAGACTCCCACAATCACTGCGTCACACCGATTTTCTTCCTCAAGCTATCGTCCGAATGGCTCTCCCTGCAGCATCTGATGAAATATCCGGCATCATTTGCAAAGCCCTTGCCCCGCGCCTTCCGTAATGGTAAAAGAAAAAAAGATACAGGATGCATGAAAAATAAAAGAAAATAAAACAGAAAGAAGACATCACGTGAGCGTGCAGTGCAAAAAGGCCCCCCTGCCGTGCCTATATTAATGGTGGACAACGTCGTACCAGGTCGCACGCTGGAAACGCGTCCTGTCCTATTTTGCGAGGAACACACGTACCTATATTTTGTGCCTGTTCTCTACACCGTAATAACTCGTTTTCTTGTCATCGCCCCGGATCATACGGTCGCACCTCCTGCAAGCGCCTCTCTCTGACATAGCAGGTTATACAAGGACCGAGGAATAATAAAAAGAAAATGCAAGAACGCCGTTCATGCAATCTTGCATATCGCCAGAAAAAAATAAGAATAAAAGACAGACACACACACATACACAAGCACACGTACGCAAAGTCGAAATGACAGGGTTCCAAGGTTATTACAACATGTCCGGGAGCCGAGAAATAATAGAGAGAGAGCTGGAGAGATGATAGGCAAATGGAAACGCGCGGCTGCGCAAATCGGTTCGCCGAAAGAAAGCCGCACAGAGAAGCGCGGGAGAAAACAATAACGATAATAAAAAGATATACGTAAAAGATCGGAAAAGGGCCAGGGTAAGGGGTGGACAAGGCAGCGGAGAAGGCGCCGTCACTTCCGCGCTACAACAGTGCGCCGTGAATCTGGCCGCGAACCACGTTAATCACGGGTCGTTAGCTACGCGCGCGACTTCGGTCGAAGAAGATTTCGGCTAGTCCTACCAGTTGGGCCGGTTTCCAACCCCCCCACTTCTCCCCTTTCCACATATACATACACCCTTCGGGACTTCGACCGTCACTCGCGCCCCCGATAATGTCCTGCCGCTATATCACACGCGAGAAACAGAAAAGGGTGGAAGAAATGATAAAAAAAGAAAGAGCACGAGAACACGTGAGGGGCTGCCGTACAGGCTCATCAGTCACGACTCTTTCTCTTTTTTAACCCTTATCTTTTCGTCTATGGCTTCGCTCTCTCTATCTTTGAGTTTTTAGCGTCACCTGGTGGCAGCACTACTTCCTATCCCCGTACACGTAACGGTTGTGGCACGGCGCACGACACGACACCCTTGGAAAACGACTTAAATGGGAATGAGTCGAGCTGGTGTGAAACCTCCTCGTCACTAGGAAAGTGAAACGCCACCATCCACAGGCCTGTCAAAGCAGGTGTGCGTGCGTCATTTCATCATTTTAAAATAAATCTAGACGCGACGCCCCTCCCCCTTTGCCTCTTAAGGAAACACGAGCATCACGTAGGAATTACAGAAGCTTCCAATTTCAGACAATTTTACTGTACGTCATTACGTAATGGTCTCATATGCGTAGGCGTCACGCTTAATCGGTCTGTCGCAGGTCGTCCTAACGGCGTCGTCAAGGAATGACGTAACACAAGGCTGTAAATGTGTAGGTATAGTCCGTCCGACACCTCATCAAAAGACGTTCGCGCAAATCGCACAAAAATCATTCACGTGCCCGGACAATTCGTGGCTGTGTACCGTGATTCAAGAAACCGGGGCGCCGCTGACCCTCCGTTATAATACTATTATACCGAATGCCTCTTTCTCGCCAATTCCGTTGAATATTTACTGCGTTGATCAACTGATGTTAGTTGCGCGCGAGTCGTGCGTCAAGTTGTCGCAAACTCGTGCACACGCAGTGATTTACGCACTGTGCGAAGTGGTGATGGCAAAGCGATGGGATTTCCGTGTAACAGTTAAGTGAATTCCAATCAACGACAAGCTAACAAACTACTCAATTATTTTGTTGATTTGTCGGCCACGTCATCACTGTTTCTTCCAGTGGGGTGCGGAGACAATAATACCTAACCAGCGCAGCGCCGGTACAATAATAATAATAATAATAATAATAATAATAATAATAATAATAATAATAATAATAATAATAATAATAATAATCTTGGACCGATACCAGAGTTATTCTTATTATAAATAACGAAACTCCGAGGGACATTTCTTTGCATTTCAAGACAGCACCCTCGCAACGTTAAGGACTCGAACCACATAGCTGACATCGAAGGCTTTCCTACCAAGAACATCTAAATTGGCTTCTATGATCTCACAGCCCCAAGTGTATAGTGCATGGACACGGAAAATAAATGTAACGTTGTATATATAGGACGCATAATTTTCTCGCGTCTGTATACAAAGCCTGCATCCCGGTGCGCGGATTCGCTATATACTTACGAACTAGGTCTGCCGCCACCATGACCCAGAAAACTCTTAAACCGGACCACTAAACGCTGCTCTAGCATTGTCGTTACTGCAATTCACAAACCGTTCTCCGCTGTCGTCCTTGCCCTTGAGTTAGGCTACCATGCGGCGCTATGCCGCTAGCGCTGTTTCTGTTACGCACTCAGAATATCCTTAAAGAAAAAGAACAAAAAACGAAGAGGAGGGCGCCCCTTACAAATTTCGGCGTCAAGCGAAACACAGGGATAACGGACCCACCGGTCGCGCGGCATCATTCTCAAGCAGCTAACGCACGCCTAAAAACGGATGAACGTTTTCTCGTGCAAATCGACTCTTCTGTAATACGTTTCTGCAATGCCGCCTGCATCTTCGAGAGGACTCTGAACCTGCCCGGTACTCTCAGGAGCGTAAGAACGACGCCGTGAGCTTCCACATTATTTTTTCTGTCACCTACGCATGTCCCATCTACAATTCCCATATAACGTCACAAGAAAGCACGCATAAGCCGTCGCGAGGGTTCCTCTCTTATACGCGCGGCTATTCTTAAGCAGCGCGCGCACACACACACCCTTTACACGAAGGGAAAATCCCACCCCACATAAGCTCAGCGTATATGCACCTCTCTTGATAGCTCGTTCGAGAACGTGCCTTCTCCTATCATTTCCTTCTAAGCGCTCCGATAAGCAAACGGATGCGTTGGCGTGAGACCCAGGAAGAAAAAAAAAAGCGAATGGTGTATAAGCACCCCGAAGGACACCTATACCCAAATTACCCCGCTATTTCTTGACCCCGGGCCCGTCTTATTTTTCTCAACGGGAAAGGAGGGCACAAAGGGAAAGATAAAAACGTAAATGGCGCAACGAGCGTAAGAAGAATCAAGGTAAGCAGGACTGACCCGCGAGTCAGAAATGAGAATCGAATGTCTCGCGAGCCATTTCTTTTACTACGTCTTTCTACACTACAATCTTGTTTCTGCTCTTTCTTTTCGCGCATACCTCCTTCGCGTAGCGCGGCGCAAACAGAGCGATCAAAGCAAAACAAAAAACGAAGAAAGGAGTAAATAAGGAGTAAAGACGACGCGCGAGAGAAATGGATGAGATATGCACGGAGGGGGCGGTGGTGGAGGAGCGGTTTGAATAATGGTGCTCGGAACAGCGCGACAGCAGAAGCGTTGCTCGGCGCGGTCCTTGCTTTTTTTTTTTTTCTTCCGCGAAGAACGCATTATGTAAAACGCGCGCATGCAGCGAGTATACCTTACGCGTTCCAACGTTGGAAGGTATATGGCGGCGGTGTAACGGCCGATCCTCCCCTCCCCCTCTTCTCCCTCATCCCCAGCAAACGCGTCATTAGAATAAAGGGAGGAAAAACAAAACGAAGTGAAAGATGAGAAAGAAAGGCTCCATTGCACTGACCTACCATGCGTTGGCCGACCGGACCAACCTCTCCCGAACCGCGGCTCACTGAACGGAATAAATCAACGATAAACAAGATTACAAATAAACGAACAAACAACAAAAATAGAGCTGAACTTCTTTAGCGGAACATGCTCGGTGGTCCAGGTGTGGCCAATGCCTTTGCAGGCTGCCGGTATGCAAAGACATTGCATACCTTTTTCTACCGCCGAAAGTCGTTGTCAAAAGAAGAGGAAGAGGATTATGTGAAGGGAGAGGTTGTGCTTACAAGCGCACTCTCGTGCATGAAAGAACTTTGCTCTCGAGAGTTTACGCTGTTACAAAGTTGGCGTGTCCGTAATAGTGTACAAGCTTGCGTTATTTGGTACAAGCTTACAAGATACGAGACACAAGCTTAGTTTGAGAGAAAGCAGTGGATAAGAGAAAGTTTTTTTTTTTTATTTGACATGTTTGGTGTTTATAACTTATATATTTTATTTTGTGCATCGGTGAGTGCCGTTATGCTGTAGGTAAGCTCGAAGTCGCGCCGCCCAAGGCACGCAGTTGATACGGGCGTGCGATGAATGCCGAGAATCAAGCGAGAAGCAACAGTACTTATTTCATTCGGCTGCAGGGGGTTTATAACGTTATCTCTCAAGCGCATATTGGCCAATACACGTTCACCCAGATATCGATTTACAGAGAGAGAAACTCGTCGAATATGAGTTGTGTCTTAAGGCACAATAGTAGTTCTACCATAGATTTTTTTTTGCACTAATTTGTTTTAGTGCCAGGTACGTAACAGGGTAAATACCATATTGCAACCACAGACACGAATAGAGGACCGTTCTACGAAAAATGGCAACTACAAAAGCGTATACTAAAGCAATGCAAACACGGACAAACGTTTGCTCCGTGCCGTAATACATTGTGTAAACACGATATTGCGGATAAAATGTGTTTCTGCCTTTTATAATTTTTGTTCAATAAAATTTCTCCCTAAAAACGTTCAAAACATTCTAATGGATACGCTTCGACTAGAACGGTCCGCTTTGCGAGCATCCGCTGTCAGAAACGATGCGCCCGAAAGCTCTGGTACGATTACTTTGACAGAACGCTCGTTTATAACGAATCCATTAATCAAGCGAACAAATCCTTTCAGCAAGTGTCAAGTATCGCCGTAATCGTGGCGCTCGGTAACACGTACTCGATGTAATGAGAAAGAAACATACGGCAGAATCCACATGTTTCTTTTCTTTTCCCTTTCAAATATCAAGCGTTGCGATCCAACGCCATCGCAAATGATAGCAGACCATGCCAGCCACATTGCTAATGGTCTGGAACGGGTGCGCTGCTGTTATTGGTTGAGAAAAACCTGGGTAATAAGCAGCACGTCAGCCTTCTCACGCCCGAGCGTCTGTACATAACAGACGGTATACGCCTATACACTGTAAACAAAAATTAGCCGGGATGGGAGTAAATGGACCTGTCCTCTAGCGCATTCCCCGGTAAGAGTTTAATATACTCCGGTCATGCGGAGTAAAAGATTTACTCCGCTTGACCGCAGCGATATTTACATCCATCGACGAGCTTTTGCGGGTAGCTATGGGAGTATCTGTTCACATCCATCGCGGAGCTCTTGCGGGCACCTATATGGAGTTTATGTTTACATCCATGTAGGAGCTTTTGCTGAAGACAGCTAAGCCTAGGCGTGGTCCGGGACAATTTCTCGCATAATTTTATAATATTCGATCTGCCTGGGTAAATTTGGTATCCTTTTGGTCCTTTCTCCTTCCGGTCGATAGTCTTGACGTTTGCTTTCCGATAATCCTGGTTTGTCCGCATACAATCTTGCTAATTTCGGAAGCCTAAAACCACGTCAACACTCGCTGGGTGGTGGTGCCCCAGCCACTTCATAACAAAATATTTGTGGGGTTCTGGTCGATGCGCGGCATTCGGCTTCTGGCTGGAGGAGCAGAGCGGTCACCAGTGGAAAGAGCCTTGACACGTTTACACAGAACACTGATCGGCCGTTGCAAACTCACTGCGCACTCAAGACTCGTTTAAAAAAACGAAGTGGTGCTTCACTTGGACGCACTAAGCACACGTGCGATCACGCACAGATACAACTCCCACCGACGATTCGTCGAACCAACCAATGCACTGGAGCATCACACGGAAGCACTAAACAGACGCGCGAGCGCGCATACACACACACATCACACCGACGCAAGAGCGTCGCAACCAAAGACGGCTGTTAAAAACTCCCATGTGGGGGTTGGGACCACGTGAACTGAAACTCCGTGTGGGTAATATAATAAGGTCATGTCGTTTTTATACTCCGTCACTTAGCAATGGTGGTAAAATGATGTCATGTGCCGAATTCACTCCGCTATGACGGAGTAAATGGTTGAGGCATGGGAGTTTTTTCGGTTGACACGCTGGTAAAAGCTCCCATCTCGGCAAATTTTTGCTTACAGTGTACGAAGCCTTTCTGAGATTGAAAACTTCTGCGAGCACTGTTTACGTTTACAAATTTGTACATATTAACTTAACGTATTTGTTTTCGTTCATTCGCATTACGTGGGAACGGAACCAACGACAGCAAATTGTTTCGCTGCGTCAACATAGTTTGTTTCAGTCGAGACGTGTCCAAAGAAACCGACGACTAGAATTTTAGGCCCGACTTCAGCTGACTTCTCCCAACGCTAAACACGACACCTGCATCTACTGTTACAGCGAAATTACTGGATGTAAAACGCGATGATGCAATAGCCCAGAGACTTCCCTATACCGTTGTACAGCTTCCGATTTAAATCTGGCTCTTGATACACGCGTAGTAACAAGTTAACGCGACGTTCTGGCATGTGTTCAAGAATTGCGTGAGGCCTAAACGAATAAAAAAAGAAGCAATGTAACCTCGGCAACGCGCCTCTACTCCGGTTACTAAATCACCATCCTTCTTTGGAGAACGCAAAGCGTGCCGTTTGTTTTCAGCTGTGGGTGCCGTACTATATGCGTCCAGCCACAATATACCCGCGACCTTCTGATTCACAAGCCACAAGGCAGCATAAACAGCCAGGTGTGTTCATGGCGTGACTCAGCCTTCACCACCTACACACACGCACACTCTCGCGTTGTCTTAACGGGCAGAAACGAAAACCACGAGGAGGATGAGTCACCTCGCTGAACGTGCGGCTCGCATCAGTGCACGTTGAAGAACCCCAGGTGGTAAAAAAATTTTCGGAGCCCTCCACTACAGTTTTTCTTTCCTTTCTATCTCTTTCATTCCCTTCTTTCCCATACCCTCGTGGACACTTAGCCGTGCTGCCTACATGGGCTACAAGAATCAGCGCCCCTTCCTTAACCGAACCACAAATCATCATCATCATCATCATCATCATCATCATCATCGTCGTCGCGGCAATGTAGTCCATACACATGCCGCACCCATTATTATCGATATTCATGCGCTACGCAGAGAGCGAGCACTGACTACAGTTCAACATCGCCGGCAGTGGTTGCGAGATCAGTAGACCTGCTGGTGTGCAACGACGTACGGCGGAAGCTCTTCGTCGGATGCTCCACCGTTCCTGCTTGTTACATTTGTTCTTATTTCTCTTCGCCTCCGTGCATGCTAGCTATAGGGGCGTCCTGCACATCGTCGTTGTGATGCTGCTCTGTTCTTTCCTACTTATTGTTTTTTTCTGTCTCGTTCGGCATTTGCGTTTTGTTTTCGCGCTACGGCTGCGGCGGCGACGGCGGCCAAATCCCAGCGCTCCACGGTCGGCTACGCTCAGCGAGGCCGCGTGTCTCGCGAAGTGCATGTTTCCGCCCGGACTGGTTCGTTCCCGGTGCATCGAGCGGGCGAGAACGGGCGAGCGGGAACGAACAGGCCCAACGGGAAACAACAAGCGCCCCCGAAACGGACTGGCAAGAGGCACCATGGGAGCACGCTGTCGGATACGAAACACAAATAGAAATGAAAGAAATAGACCGCACGAAACTAACAACGTACAACCAAACTAGCTACAGCTCATGAATATATAAAACAAAATAAAAAGAAGAGCGCAGGGCGAGCGAGTCGAGTGTAACAAGAGCAAAATCGGACCGCGACCGTAGATAAAGGGGCATCATCCTGCGCGGTTTCCGAGACTGTGCACGCGCTCGTGGGTCCACTTGTTTCGTATTTTGTTTTTCTGTAGCCGCTCGCGCACGTGGTAGCGGAACAAAGGCGCCAGAGCTGCTCCCCCACCTCTCTCTCTCTCGCTCAATCTCTACATCACCGTTCCTCTGCAGGTGGACGGATGGTGGCCGCCGTGGTTGTGTCCGCGTGTGACGCCCACATGCCCGCAGACCGGCCCGGCAAGGTGAATCCCTGCCCTCCTCCCAGATTGTCCTACCTAACCTCAAATGAGTTCGCCCGTCCCAGAGCATCCAGTTCTGCCTGCGCGCCGTGTGGCTTCTTCCTTCTTTAATTTCGGGGTTTTTTTTTTATTGTTAGTTTGTCTGTGGGATTCACCGATGTATACATATATGCCAGCTGAAAAAAAAAAAAAAAAAAAGAGTTCATGGCGAACTCTAACACGGGACAATGAAGAGGCAGCAGCAGAAGCGACCAGCGGAAGGAGGTCGTGTCTTTTTCATAGCGCTAAAGAAGACGCGAAGAACAGCGTATAAGAAAGGCACCTCGAAGAACTACTAGAATGGTGCCGCGAGAAAAATAGAGACTTCTTCTGGCTCGCGCAAATGTCAGCGCGAGTTACACGACGTAAATTACTTCGTCACTGGTTATTTGGTGGCACAAGTTATAGTCACGTCATAACCCTTAATGTTGCGCGAACACAAACAGCCACTGACGTCGAAGCTACAGCGTGATGGCGCATTAAGTGGTGGTAGAGGCAGCGTTTTAAACGCTGCCTCTACCACCACTTAATGTTACCACCACTCAGTGTTACCATGACGCAGGTCTATGCTGCCAGTGACGTCATTTTTTGAAACACGGGTAGACGATTTCGTATGTACTTGAAGCTAGATTGCAAATTTCCCGGTGAGTACAGCGCAATTACACTTGGCTCACGTGTTCGCAGGAGCCTCAGAGACAGAAGTTGGCATCGCTTTCCGGCTTATTCAAAAAGTCTTGCAGGGCCCCTGTAAGTCTCAACTATACGAAAATACAAAGAAGCCAGAGAAGCTACACGATAAATGTGGAAGTAACAAGGTAGAAAACAAACTAAGAGCAAACAAAATACAACTTACTGATTGTTGAAGTTGAGCCCGCATTGTACATCTGATGTGGCAAGGCGAAAGAATCCACGCCTAGCGACTGCTATGTGGTCTATCGGTAGTCTGTCGATTAAGAAACCGTCCGCTCTTCTTTGTATTCGTGCATGTGTTTGAAATATAGTCATTGGTGAGTTAGCCAGCGCTGTTCACGGCCGGAGCCACGGTTGTCGTAATATCATATTATTGTTTTTCTAACCGCAGGTTCCTCGTACACCAGGCCAGTTTAGGAACAGGCAGAACGAGGCAACGCTCATAGGATCATCGGCGCACACGCACGCGATCTGTTGAAAGCCAAACTGCTGTTGTACGTGGTGCACGGTATCACTGCTTCACCACCTTGCCCTTCCTTCTATGCTAAAGATATTTTCAAGTGTAAAAAAAAAAAAGTGAAACAAACGTTTCTACAGTACTACATCTGAGCGCAGTGGCGAAGCGCTCGGCGCGTGGGGGAGTCCGCGTACACTTTCAGCATTATGCGGCGAAAGAGCGGAGTCGCGAGGAAAAAAAAAAGCGTGCCCACTTTCTTTCATGCAAATGAGTGGTTACGGCGACGGCGGCGCGAATTTCCCGCCGATAAGTATGCACGCCGTCTCCGCGGCGCCCGCAGCGTGCCGGAGGCTCGGTGGTCCATCCTAAAATGCGGCGCGGCGTCGCCATGGCAACCGACCCACGCCACCGCAGAAAACGGGAACTGCCGGTGCGGAGCCGGCTTCTCCGATATCGGCGTGCGCATCGCATCCCATGCAAGCCTCGGCGGCAGGCCGCCGGGGAGATCTCGGTGGCGCGAGAGAGAGGCTTTTAATTTCGTGCGGCTCGGTGGCGTCAACGGCCTTTCGATACGTCTGGGCCTTCTCAGTGGCTTCGCGTTAATGCCGTGCAGTAGGCGAGAAAGGTATAACGTGTTCAGTGCGCAGGTCCGAAATGTTAATCTATAGCTTGACGTCTATATAACCTAACACCAGAGGTGTGTGTAACACTCGTCGATGTCATGCACGACTTATTTGCAGTTGATGAATTGCAATGCGCATGAAGTGCACTAATGCATTGTTAGAACTTTTTCGACCGTTGCTTTTCAGAGAAATCTTACTCTTGTAGACTGCACCGCGGCGCCACAAAGCAAGAGGGTTACTTAGCCCTTTCCGACCCTTGTTCGCAAATGTGCCCGTACGCAAGGGCCGTTCAAGAAAAGACCAAGTGCGGCGTGATCAAATGAGACACCGTATTATTGTTAGCCAAGTCACTCGGCGAATGGCAAGTGTGCGAGAGGAATGCTTAGGTAAATCTGCCACGCCGCCCCGCCACCTCTATTTTATTTCTTCTTCCTTCCTCTCGTTACTGAGCTGCGCAGCGATGACCTTGCGTCTGTGGTAACAACGTCGAACAATTTTCTATACTGGCCGCAAATTAAGCTAAAGGACAGCTTCAATCGACTTTAAGTTTTACACGTGTCTCGAATAAATTGCCGATCGCTATAACAGAACACAGCTTAATCTAGCATAAGGAACAGCCAGGCGAACCCACGAAGCTTTATCGACGATATCTGCAAAAATCCTGTGAATCTCGCAGTCACTGCACACAAATGTCAAGACAGCACAAGTACCCTCTCACGACGAGGACGCGAGGGGGAGCAAGGACGAAGGGAGTTCTCGGGCGATATGCAGCAAGCGCGAGAATCAAAGACTGGTTGGGCGACAGTGGATTGGATATAGCGCCCCCGGAGCCCATTGTTTCCTCAAGACGTTGCTCCCTACGGCGAGCTACGGAGAGCGCATCAAGGAACGAGCGCTTCGCGCTCCTCCGTACTGAGCTGGGGGCAAACAGGATCGGCTGCTGGCGTTATATGTTCCGCCCCTTTCACTGCCTTCCTTCCCAACGCTGTCTTTTTCTTTTTTCTTTTTTTTTTTTTGTTTCGATATTCCTGTTGTTTCCTTCCAAGAAATGGCGTGTACACAGTGAAAGCCCCAGGTAATCCCCACCCCGATTCTTTTTTATACTTTTTTATACGGCGCAGCGGCTCAAATGACATTCGTTTCATCGGGATTACGTGCACGCTGGCGCAAGCTGAGATCACGACGAATTGCACCAATCTTTTCATTCTTTCTAAGGATGCAACACGGGTGTTTAGATTACGAAAGCTAGAGGCCTAATCCAGAACTACGTCGGCAGTGTTATGTAAGACTAGGGAGCTTTCGCCTCGTTTCGCCCGACTCGGCTACTATATATAATACGGTACGAAATCGCATATGCTGTTTCCAACAGGGCAGGCCGTGCTGAAGTTTTTCTCCAGAGCAAAGGCTACAATATGGTGTGTGTGTTCTTATTTAAGCGTACTTGCGTTAATCATCACCAGGACGTTGAATTCCAAGCCCTTCAGTATGACAGCCCTGGGCGCCAAACAATGTGTCGAGACATCTCAAGCAGCTTTCGGTTACGTTCATCGGACGTCTGTAGGGTATATCAAATATTCCGGATTCGCTTCCGAAACGCGGCATAGAATGAGCAAGTTGGCTCTGCCTTGGCGCTGGCAGACTGCGTGTTTGGCCAAAAAAGTGTCATTTGAATTGCTCTCTGGAGGTTTAAATCGAATAACTCATTTGAAGAGCTACCCGTTTCTAAACTGTTTCGAGGCGGCATTCCGGACTACAGGACATGCACGAAATTCTTGGATGTGGAAGGTGGCAATTTGAGCACATTTCCACAATCAGTTTTCGCTGACATTTCACGTTTGCCCCGCCACGGTGGTCTACTGGCTATGGTACTCGGCTGCTGATCTGACGGTCGCAGGATCCAATCCAGACTGCGGATGCGGCATTTCGACGGAGGTGAAATGTTGACGCCCGTGAACTTCGCGATGTCAGCGCACGTTAAAGGACCCCAAATGGTCCAAATGTCCGGCGCCCTCCACTACAGTCTCTCATAATCATAACGATGCGCTGGGACGTAAAACCCTGAGAATTATTATTGTTTGCAGAGTGCCCGTACACCTTCGTTCTTCGTTTCATTAGTAAACGTCCTCTCTGCACCTCGGTCTACAAAGCGCTGACGATTTATCAGATGTTTCTTTCTACAATGTTTAAAAACTGACGCTCCCTAAACAATACCTCCTTCGTTTTCCTTTTTACTAATCATGAAAGCGAGAGAAAGAGAATCTACGCAAGCGAAACAAACGTAAATGCCGTTACGGGTTAACGCTTGTCAAACGCAGTTCCCTGCTGCATTACGAGATTTAACGAAGCTGGAACACTAATCTCGGCGTACAGTGAATGAGGAAAAAGATATAAAAGAAACATTAGCAGGAGCACCAGCAGCAGCAGCAGCGTTTCTTATCAAGTACAACGTGCAGCGAGCACGCTTAATTCAGACAATCATAAAGAAACGTTACCGCTGTCACTCGATGTATATACAGCAGAAGACCACGAAAACAAAAACGAAAAAAAATTCGTCTCGCTCTCAAAAACGAGCAGCAAAGCACAGTGCGGATCCCTCCTATCGCGCAGTCACAGAAGCTTATGGAGGCACCCTATAAGCTGTTCATTTGTCAACCCATTCTCGCTCGACATGTTACGTCATCCTTTCTTCGTTTACGTTTCATTCACTTCGTATTTGTGCAAGGACCTCCACAATCCCCTCTGCACAACCTCATTTTCCTTTTTTTTTTTTCCCTCTCTTCACAGCCAATCCTTACTTCCGATAATTCAAAGTCGTTTCATTTTTTTTCTCTCTTCTGACTGATGGTCGAGGCGGATCAATTTATAAGGCCTTGGAACAAACTACACCTCTCCGCTTCCAGCTTCTTTCCTTTTTTTTCTCTCTCTCTTTATATATATAATTCGCCTTTTCTCAATTCATTTATTTTTCAGAAATCGAAGCTCATTTTAAGAAAGAAACTGTAAACCCAGGGGTGCCTACGCTAGGTATACCAATAATCGAGCAGCACAGACGGTCGGAACAAGCAAACGAATGAAGAAATGAAAAAAAAAAAAAAACACAAGAAAGGAAGAAACCTTAATTTGTACAGCATAGAAGGCATGCGTACACACGAAAGGATACGGAAGCGCACTTTTATTTCCTTCCTATTTCTTTCTTTCTTTTTGTCAGCTACGCAGTCGCGAGAAAGAGCGACGTCAGCGAAATGTTTCCATCGTATTCAAAGCTGCAGCAGCAGCAATCGAAATTCCTGCTGATTCGAACCAGGTTCTTGGCGCATTTTGTTGCTACAATTTTCTTTGCAGACTTCCCGCAGATATTTGTATTTGTACACTCTTACCTCTTTTTTTAAAAAAACGTAGTATCTACATAAGGTATAGCTTATTGCGAAGCTTGGATTCAAGAAGGCATTGTTGTCGAGCTTGAATTCGGCGCAAGCAATAGCGTGCGACAGAGCGAACGCACAGTAAGCGAAAACAAGCTCGAGAAAAAAATAAATAAGACGGAAGTATTTTTTTTTCTTTTGCTTTTGCAGCGCGAAATCACGGCTGTTCCGGAGAATCAGTTCTGCTGATACAGAACAAATATTATAAGAACAAAGCCGTAAACGACAACAGCGTTGATATACTGCGAAATTACGCTCGCGCTGTGGTCTGATAAACGCGCTATCGTTTACTACAGCACTCTCATACGACCAGTCGCACATCATCGGGCTTTTACGAGGAAGGCGCACATTTGCGGCACCCCTTTCAATACCACGCGAGCTACCATTTCTGTATAAAGCCAGCGAGCGTGTGTATATTTGTAAGCGTGTGTATATTTCACGTCTCGCACGACGTATACTCGCGTGGCTTGAGAAACAGATGATGAACGGGCTCAGGCGTTATTGGAAAGGCAGGCGAAAATGGGAACGACGTCGGCCGCTGGTTTGTGTACATCATTATTTTCGACTCCATCCTGTATAGTGGACGTGCGCTCATATACAAATTTTAAAAGACCGAGCAAGCCCCTACGAGACAGAAAAGAATCGTTGGCTGTTATATAGTTGAAGAAACAGATGCACTCATATACGGTGCATATATGTATCATCGAGTGCATATATGTATCCATAGGCTCCTCTATGCGAATAAACATGTTGACAGTATATAGCTGTTTTTCGAACGTTTCATTTCTTTTAATTATGCGAGTCTCTTACACTGCGTATTGTGTGTTTACTTCGTCCAATGCGCATTGTCATTCTGTTTTTTTTTTGTTTTTTTTGTGAATAGAGTGAGACATAAAGACGGGGTAAAACAGAGTAATTTCACGAGCCGCTGTCAAGAAATAAATATTGTGTTTATATTGATTACAAAGCATAGATATCTCCCGGCGTTCCGTTCGCCAAGCCGTCGCTGTTTTCAGTAGATGCGCGATACAGAACGAATTTACTGCAACGACGTTGCTTACTAGCGGGCATCTACATTTGAGAGGCATGAATCTAACCTGATATAATGTTTATTGAGTACTGGAAATGAATATTCGGCGTCTGCGATTTAATACAACTGCCTAAGCGTGCAACCGGCGACGGATTCAGAGGAACTTTATTTCCTTATGGCCTCTGTTTTCGAAATATAAGTACGCAAATATGCGCCCGCTCGTGCGTAGACATGTGGGTGTAAGGGAGGGGGGGGGGGGGGATGCTGAGCTGGAGAGAGAGAAAGAGGAGCATAAGGGGAGAAGGGAGGAGTGAGAGTGTGGAAGAGAAGTCATAAGGTAAAAATAGCGAAGGTGACTATGGCAGAGCCCCGTTGGAGCCGTGATGGACCAACGGACAAATGCAACTGGGCATCGCCGAGAAGTAATGGAGTAAGACGAACGGCCGAAGAAAGCGAGAAAGAGCAATCTTGACGTTCTCCGCTCGCGCGTAGTCTCCGCGTTCCCACAGTCTACGTCATCCAGCGCGTACAACGGACACGGCCAAGCGGAGCGCTGAAGTGGGCACGCGGACAGCTGAAGGGGGTGAGTGCCTCTTATCTCCCCGGCCGAGCGCCCGGTGTACACGCACAGAGAGTGAACACGCGCCGCGGCCACGGCGGAGCTCATCCATTCATTAGCTCGTTATTAATTCAGGAAACGCGTCTCTCGGCCATCCTTGGAGCCGCGTACACTCCAGCCGTCGACCCATTCTATGCAGAAGAGCAGGCCGGCGAGAGAGAGAGAGAGAGCGCGCCCCCGATGCACAGATGACTGCTCCCGCGAACAAACAAGTCGCTCGGAACCGGCGAGCCCTACATGACGGGAAGAGCAGGAGGCCACCGCGGACCAGTGAGCAGCGGCGGCATGCCGGCGAAGTCCGTCGTCCTGGACTCGAACAGCGCCACGTTTGCCGGCAGCGCTGCATGGGGCGCGTGCATGCTGCGCGTCGCCGCGCGCTGACTGCGAGCGTGACGTGTTTATTGCCTCGAGTGGGTCGTGCAGGGCAGTGAGTACGAGAGTTGTGCCCTGAGCATTGCTTTCCTCAAGCTGAGCATGCGAGCGAGAGTGTTTGCGCCTAAGTGCACGCGCGAGAGGATGTATGTACACAAACTCTACACGGATCACGGGATCTCGGGACACATACCTTCGCCTGACTGCAAGATTTCTCGCCTCTAATAGTATACAATCGCCCCGACGAACGTTGAGTGCGAGCAACTTGCGCATGAGCAGCCAGGCTCGAATTGTACGCGCGAATAATTATCGCGGGCACGAAGCTCTTTCTTTCGCAAACAGTGTGAAAAGCTCGGTAAAGAAATTTGTACGCCCGCCGAGTAGCGGAGTGTGAACGAATAAATTCGAACAGCGAAAGAGTTGCCGTTCTAATTAATAAATAAACACGGACCGCATTTCGTATAATGAAAGCTGTTACCTTGACGAACAATTTCGTCGGCAGCACATTTTGAGGAAAATACGCTGTTATACGGACGAAAATGCTAGAAATTGTTGCGTTCAGTTTTCTTCCATTATCAGTTATCACAGGACATACCAAGGCCGATACCGTCTGCGTATGCTCTCTGACGTGGATTACTCGCAGTCGCAACATCGACTCTGATCTTATGTGGAGTAAGCACTATGAGGCCTCGGTTTGGACGAGGTTTATTGCCCTGAGTAGCTCGGCAGGTCACCCGATGATGCCAACCCGATGGGCACAAACCCGATGATGATGACCACACACCAGCTATGAAGAAGATACACAAAACGCATGGTGATGATGGTGAAATACAGATGAAGAAGACGTGCTTAATAAACACCCACAGTATAGGAGAATACTTGCTGCATAACCCCACAATAGTTAACCGGAAAATATAGGGTACAAAAGGATCGAACAGTCGCCCACACAGCGTCCATCCAAATGTCCCATCCAAACACACACACACAAAAGAACAAAAAAAAAATCATCAAAGCACACTTGAAATAAAAGAAAGATATCGTAGAGGATAGCAGCACGTAACAACTCACCGTCCGCGAACCTATATGCCAGCTGCCTCCTTAATCCAATCACTTGTCCAAACAAGATTGCAGCTTAAGTGCGCGCATGTTGGACACCGGCCCGTCAACGTATTAGAGACAAAATGATATAACGGCAAGAGACAAAACATGTGTCACCACTGAAAGAATCGCAGTAACTTACGCGTGTATTCGACAGGAATGTGCTTGACTTAACGCTGACCCTAGCCACGGCAGCCAGTGGACGCTCTTGTCCAATAAAACGAGGAGGGGGGGGGGGGGGTTGCGCTAATGCAATGCGCCAACAATCCGTGCGACGAAAGCCAATCCATTCCGGCGTTCCCGACTCGGTAACATAATACCCGTTTGGCCGCATGTCTACCGTTGGCTTGGGAGTTAATAGCTGTCGACAGCTGCCCGAGCGATGTCCTCTCCGTACAGACGCCTATCGCGACGGCTCTATATGCAGCATTGCAGCCAATGTCACCGAGAGGTGCGCTCTTGCAAAATAACAGAGACCGTTAGGATGGTTGTTATGCTCTCTACGAAACGCTGTGGTTGTGCCTTCTGCACTGTATATGTACTACACTATCGTTGACCACACACGTGGGGATGTATATGGTCGTTGCTATATGGATTAGCGAAAAAGAGACAACCGCTGTTACTGTCAGATGTAGAACACAGATTCGTCATGAGCTTTGCCTTTGTGATAACATCAGTGGCACCAGGGGCCGAATTCACAAAACTTCTCTTTCGTAAGTGCCTTTTGCCATGGGTCGGTCGACGTCTTCAATGGTATGTCCAGCATCGGCATTGGCTGAAATTTTCTCGTAAGAACTTTTTTGTGGTAGGTTATTTTCGTGAATACGGGCCCAGATTACGAAAGATGCTGGGACGCGGAGTGATTAAAAAAAAAGCGCGATACCAGAACCTTCGAATGATGGCATGAAGTGAAGACGGCTTCAAGACATCTCTCAGCAACACCAAAATTAATAAAAATAGCAATATTGTCGTGCATGTAGAAATCTATGCGAAATTAAGCTCTTGTGAGAAGGTTAGAGTGCATGAAACAAAACTTACGCGCTGTACACTGCCTTTTCTATAGTGCCATGCAACGTGCAATGTGATGTAATGTTCTTGTGCGCCGCATAGTTGACAGCTTTACTGCCTCATTTTATGTGCAAAAAGCCAGCGGTTCGACACTGACCCTCGGGCACTTGTGAGTGCCCGGCTTGTAAATGCATATCCAGAACTCACGGCCAGCAAAATCGGGTATAGGGTACGGCTTGAAAGCTAACGTCCGTATACAAGCGTTTATATGACAGCACAACAGCAATACCGGTTACGTTAGTTTTGTTGCTTTTTGAGTTCCCTATCCTGCCAACAGCTAACATAATTTTTCGCACTACAGCGAACAGCGAACCTGATGTCAAGGAAAACTGCATTGTTGATCGCAATCATACCACCACAGCAAACAGTCCTGCAATAGCTGCGTTACGGCATGTAAGTTATGCCTGACTGCATCGTCGCGTCAACGGCTATACGAGTCTTCTCACTTCTTATGTTATAGCGAATACGTACCGTATATTTATTTCTCAAAGCATCTTGCTTACTCCTCTTCCAATATTAAAGTGTCAACGCGCTGCTTCCAATTCATTTCTGGTAGGAAGGTCTCATACCTGACTTAGGTAACTTCTTTATCCATTTCGTACAGTAAAGCCGAAGCGCAGCGCAAGTTCGCCCAAACTTTTCGTCGCCCATAAGTGGATGAACTGCAAGGTCCCGACTAGATAGCTCCGCGACGTGCGCCGCGTCAGGTACAAGCTTGCCACCTTTGCTAAAAACTAAAAATGTGGAAACGAAAGAGGGCATCGAACTCCTTTCGAGAGCTGATCGTTGATCGAATTTCAAATTTGATCGTGTCCACCACACTCGAAAGTGCGAAACAAGGCAAAGAAAAAGAAACGAACTCACAAACAAGACAAACAAAACTAAACAACACGAGTGTACACTCTTTGCTGAGAGATGGCGCGCCCGAGGAGAACCGCTAAGAAAACACACTTTGCTACGAAAACAAAGTTGACGATCTCGTCGCGAAGTTCCTTGTTCATGAGGTTTTTAACCTTCGGGGTCTCCGGTCCCCCCGGCCGTGTCGGCGATGCTGCTTGTTTACTCCTTCTTCTTCTTCCTTTTTTTTTTTTCCATCGTCTACATCGAGATCGTCTTCTTTTGTCGTTGTGAACCCGCTGAAGCAATTTGGCGACAACGAGGTGTGCGGCTGGCTGCTGCTGCCGCAACTGACTTCCGAGCCGTTTTTTGCCACGTTCGAAGAAGGTGAACGGCTCGGTTGGGAAAGGCTTCTCTCGACTGCGCGACAACCATTTCAAGTCTCACTCTCCTCTTTTTTCTTTTTTTTTTTTCCTTTTTTTCGACTGGCGCTACACTGTGACGCACTGCTGACTATAACGCGACGCGCCCGTTTCTTCCCGTCTGCAGAAGCGAAAAACAGGAGATACGCATGCAGGAGGGCCTCTCGGTAACCGCCAGTTTCATCGACCTCCTCCGTGCAGTCCATTCTGGCAGCGCTCACCCTCTCCCTCCTTCACGACGCTCTCCCCATAACGAAACCTTGTTCACCTATACAATCTTACCTCGGAAGACCGAGTCGTATATAAAAAAGCAATAAAGAAAAGAAGGTGCCGAATCGCCGTTAACCAACGCAGCGGGAAGACCTGAGAGCACAATAAAAAAAAGTTTTCAGAAGCACACGTTGCAATTTCGTGCCAGCAGATTCAGCGCTCGTATTGACGTCCACGTGGACAGACCTCTAACAGGACCGCCGGCTTGACAGAATAAAGAAGTGCACGTGATCCTCATAAACGCGAGCCTGGCGCACGAAATATGTGTAACAGTTATCGTGCGCTGTAAGCGGTAGCGACCACGTGTCTACGCTGTGCATCACTCCTTTTTACCTTCTACCTCCCCTGTTCTTTCCTTTCTTTCCTCAGTGTCAGGCAGCCAACTAAATTTATTCTGGTTAACGTCGCTACCTTCGTTGAAAAGGCACAAAGCCGGATGCTGACCAGCCAGTGTGACGTAATCGTATACCAGTCGCGTAGCAGTGTCTTCCGTAATAGAATGAGAGAGAGAGAGAGATACAGATGCAACGTTAGTTAGGAGTTTCTCTTTTTGTATTTATGTCACCTAAATTGAGGTTTCGTACATTTTCTTTTATTCGGTACCAGTCTGTTAACCTAGTTTTACTACGTAGCCCATTCCTTCTGCTTGAAAAGTAGTTGCTGATGTCATTTGAATACGCCACTTCATGTAGGAATGAAATAACGACAACGGGCATGTAACTGACGCCACGCCTTTCGTGTCGATGCGGGTAGAGTACACAATAAAATAAATAAAGTACATAATGTTCTAAATGTGCAAGAATTATTATTATGTTCATTTCAATGTTCAGGCTAACTTCTCTGCGCAACAAGGTCACTGTCGCCTCGAAGGAACAGGGTCTGCCTTAGAAAAATACCTACGATATTTTTCGCGACCGGTGGATGCCAGCCAAGCGCTGTAGCGGCCATATTGTTAGACCGCACATAATCGGCTCAGCAAGACAACGATATCGTAGGAAAGGAGGCCGTTGCTATTTGACTACGGACTTTGGGAGCGCGCAAGTTAGCAACAACAGCAAAAAAAGGTTGCTTCATTCATTCATTCATTCATTCATTCATTCATTCATCCTATAGATGGCCCATAACACGACTAAAACTCGTCTTTGCGAATTACCTACTAAATAGTTCGTCTTTCTGTCGTTGCAAACGTTTTCTCGTATAAATGGTTCGAGACGAAACATCCTAGAATATACATTAGACATACATGGAATACTAAGCGCATTAAGAAATTCTCATCTATTCTGGTCTCCGCTTGATTCCTTATCGCATCACGTCTCCTAACGAGGGCGCGAAGCGAGGGGTTTTTTCCAGAAAGACCGTATACATAGATCTGAGACTGTATAGAGTACCTTGAAGCGTACAACTACGCACTGCGCCTTCCAAATTAAACGGGATTAGGAGCGCGTGCTCAGACGTGGCGCCTAAATGTTTTCCTGTCTGAGACGCGTCTCCGTCTCCGGTAATACCTCTCTAACTCTCTAATGACTACCTCGCGTTGCCTAGCAGCGCGCCCCTGCCTGTTCCCCGTCGCAGGTGTCTGTTCATTAGGCGTGCTGGGGATACAGACGGTAATTGTTTCGCACTAGCACAAGCAAAGTAATTGGCCGGGTTTCCGAGTGCCGCGTGAAATAGTGTAATGGCTTGTGGAGCTAATAATTGGGCGAGGGTGCCAATCTGCACAGAGATGAGGCAAAAGCAAAGGCTGGGACATTTTGATAATGCATGACGGCAGATCGAGGACAGTGGGCAAGGCAAGGACTCACGTGTGATGACATCGACTGTGTGTGTGTGTCTGAATCTAAAGTGGAAAGCTCGTTGTTCTTTCTATTACGCAGCAATTTTGGCGAAATTACTGCGTCCGTAAAACGATAAAGCAGCAAGGATAATTCCTTGAGAATGTCAGAAATATATACATCTAAGATAAGATGAAGCTCCTGTTGAAGAAAGACTTGGAGCTGTAGTAGTCGCACGTAAGGTAATGTAACATTACGTGTGCAGTTAAAGAAGGCAGGCAGCCTATTAGATATAACAAATTAAAGAAACAGTAAAGAGCATTATCACGAAATAATACGCCGCAACGCTCTAATTAAAATAACACTGCTCGCACCCGTCTTGCACGCATGCCAAAACGAAATGTCATTAGAGTCATTCTGGCGGCCTATATACCGTAGCACGGAATGCGAATACTATTCCACGTTGATCCTCCCTGATTGGTCAATTCTGCGTGGACATGCGGAATTGATCAGTCCCTGAACAATCCCGAATCCCTGGTTGTTCAGTCCTGCCTTTACAGGCAGAGTCGACCAAACGGGGCAGGACCATACAGGTCCGTGGTACGGTATAAGCCAGGGCAAGACCGTGGTACGGTATAAGCCTCCGGTCCACGTTCCGTAAATGTATACTGAAGAGGCGATCCGTCTATATATATATCATTCAGCAGACGCTGACCGGCTACTGTTTGTCCGTCGCTGTGGTACAGCAGTTATGATGCTCGGCTGCTAACCCGAAAAGACGCAGATTCAATTCTGTCCCGGCCGCGGTGGTCGCACTTTCGATCGGAGGCGAAATCGCTGGAGGCCCGTGTATACTGTGCGATGTCAAGTGCACGTTAAGGAACCCCAGCTGGCCAAACTTTCCGGAGCCCTCTACTAGGGCGTGCCTCATAATCCTGGTTTTGGCGCGTAAAACCGAGGCGGTTACACTGCTATACTCACTACTAATACTGCACCGGGCGTGTGCGTTTAAAGTAGAATAGAAGTAAGACATCGATAAAGGGCGTGAGTTAGAATTATAACCACCGGCAAGAGTGCACGGAATGAAACGCAAAAAAATGGAGCCCTTTTTTCAAGATCGTGGTAAGCGATTATTCAGGTTCCTGTCATTCACATGTACTCAACACAGGAGTACATGCACCTTAAGGTGTCTGACAAATAACGACAACGTGACTCACAAGATGCTATACTTCGCACTGGTTTTTTGCATAGAAGGTCAGCACGTATACGCGTGCAACGGAACAACATGAAACTGTGCTAAGCCACGCAGCCACCGCTACTCCTACTCGCCCCTTTTGTTTCTGTATACATACGACGGTGTCAGACACGCGGCAGCACCGACGCGACCTCGAGACCCTCTACGTATATGTCCCGCGCCACAGTCAGGCTATAATCCCGGGCGTCGTGCAAACCATACGGCGCCGACGACAGTCCCACTGTTTCCCGTTGCGACACGGGACACCCAGTCCGAAAGGTCCCCGGCAGCCGCCGACATCCGCGCGACTCTCTATACAGCACCGAACAGAGACACCCGTGCAGGCGCACTTTATTTACTCCACTCCTCACACGGATGCACTAAGAGCGGGGCTCATCGTCCTCTTCCCACGCGCACACCTGCTGTTCCCACCCCCACGCACGCACACACACACGCGTATTCGGAGCACGGATGTCTTAAACGCTCGCTGGCGCTGCTTCGCCGGGGCGAACCGTCGTCCCCTTCCGTATATCTATCTAGTGGAGGAGAAGAGAGACGGCACCACCACTGTCGCCGCCGCGGTGCCCACGCCGACGAAACGCGCGACGATAAATCGCGGCCGCGTTTACGGATCCACCCGCCATAAAGATGGCCGAGACGTGTGGTCCCATAGCCCAAACAAGGACCATCGCTTCCGCACCGCCGTTGACCAAAGCTAAGGGCCTCGCCGTGTCTTACGTATAATGCGGCCCACGTTCCCTGACCCTCCCTTCCCTTCGTGAGTCGTTTTCGCGCCTGAGGCGAGGGCGGGATCAAGGTCGAGGTCGCGCATCGCGGAGGCATTCCTTTTGCGCCGCGCTCTGAGTATCGCCCACAACCAGGAGATGCTCTCTTCGAGTGGAGAAAACGAGGCACGACCACTGGCGGCGCCCGCCAACGCTGCGGCGGGCTGCTTAACATAGTGCAAGCGATTCGGAGGGGAAGATGATACACTGCACCGTCTAGAGATGGTCTGCCACGACAGCCGAGGAAGAACATAAGGCTGCGCCGCAGGTGGTGACTCATAAGAGGCTACGCGCAATGTTACGAACCGTAGCGGCGGCTGGCCATCTGCGCTATAGCGCGCCCTTTTTTGCTCGTTAGTTCCTGACGAAGAACGTGGGTTGGAAATAGGCCGCATGGCGGCAACGGTCATTGCGGTTGCTCGCGATTATTGTTTTTTTTTTCTGATGTAGTTACGTTAACTTACCCGCATAAACGCTGTATTCATTAAAGAAATATTATTCCGTTGCTTCCTTTTAATAAAATAAATATGATTAAGTTTTGACTTATTGAATGGGAGCTCTAAATGTACCTGGTTATTTTAAGATTGACAGCCTGAGTTGAACACACATACACGTCACATCGATGAATATATCTGTTGTTATCTAGAAAAAAGTTCCAGCTTGTCTGCAAGCACAGAGAATCCGCGTATGAGTAAAGGATGGGGAAGGCGGGTTTCTGCCGTGCGACTTCTTGGCAATAAGCAATCTGATGCAATAGCGTCAAACCGCGTTGACAGGTTACGGTAACACATTCTTCGGTTCTCTTCCTATACTCCTACGCTGCAGCTTATCAGGGGGTTTGTTTGCACCATGCAGCGAGGCACAGTTCTCCAATCAAGAAACCGTTCCAACACCAACAATATCATACGCAGAGATCTCTCTCTCTGTGTGTGTTTCTCAAAAAAAAGAACAAGAGAAAAACGTGCTAGTTTCAGTGGCACACCCTGCGGACAAATAAAAATGACGATCAAATGACCGATGACATCATTAGAGCGTGACACGCCTTATAGTGGAGGCGTAATTATAGTAGCAACCGTACGCGTACGCATTACCTTTCTTTTCTGCAAAGCGTAATTACATAGAAAGAAAACCTACACGCTCCCGTTTCTAAACGCACGTGTATATCACAGAGGAGTGGCGCGGCCTTGCCCGCAGCATCTACACGCAGTGCCGCACACAGGTCTGATTTTTCAAGAACTCTGGTCGAACTGGACGGCAGCGAGGTCGCAGACCCGTTTTTTCTTTTCTTCTCAGAAGCCGGCGTGACACAGAGTGCAACATATTCAGGTCATACGACGTACATATACGTAGGTACGTATGTACTACGTATACGCAAAGCGCACCCAGCATTAAACCACCGAGTTCGCGGCGGAATAAATGTACGCGTTCACAAAAGGCGAGCACCACACCACCGGCTCTCCGGGTCACCTACATATTAAGAAGAGCAAGGCTGCGCGGACCACCGGCGTTTTTTTTTATTTTCTTTGCCACTCAACTCTCTTTATCCACATGCCATCATGGTGGCTGCTTCTATCTCCATCTTTATTTCTCTCTCCCTCTCTCTTTTATGTTTATTTATTTATTTGTTGGTTGCAGCTCTCGAAACAATAAAGAACGGCTTCGTGCAATAAGAGAGAAAAAATATATAGCGCAGCTACAATGCCCCTTCACAAATGAGCATGCGGACGCGTAGGGAGGTCTCCGAGTATGCAGGCCTGGAGCGCACCATTTAAAACTAGGTCTCGCCAACTGAAAAAAAAGAAGAAGAAGCGCATGCAGGCGTTCTTGAAGGGGCACGCTATCTAAAACTTTTGCGCACGTACATATGCGTGTCTCTCTCGAATACGCGTATAGCCTTGGCGTATATACACTACACATTAGACCATGGTCTTGCGTTCTGCCTTACATTGTCAACGAACGAATGGACTGGGACGCTATTGTTCGAAGTATACACTGTTAGGGTACGTTACGCTGCGTTAACCTCAAACATATGTAACGTCTCTCTGAGCTGCGCCTCACGTGTGCTTCAAAATGTCTTCCGCGTGTTCGCGAGATTTGGAAAGATGAGGAGGGGGAAAAAAAAAGAAACGGACGGTGGGGATGGGGTGAACATGCGCTTGTTTGAGCAATTTTAAGGGTCTTGGTAGCGTAAATTGTCACGAGAACTAGGCTCGAACATAACAGAAATACCTAGGTCAGTCGACACCTTTTGATAGTGCAAAGATATAAGAGATCCTTCTTGTATGTAAGATGTCACTTTGTTCACACATCACGGCAATTATAACGTTCGGCTCTCGATCAGAAAGCCAGAGCCTCCGCTGCCATATGTAGCGGCCGCATTTCAGCGAGTTCAGAATACAGAAGTGACTACGGGCTGATAATACGGCGCACGTTGAGTTGTCTGCGTAGAACACAACATTGCACAGACATGAAAGTTCAGGACGGCGATTCATATGTAGCTTGTGTATAAGCGTGCCCTGATATTTCTCTTCATTTATAAATCAGTCTTTATGTATTTCTACGAACTGCGTTAACTAGCAATTTCTGATGAGTGACCTTGCATACTGGCACGCGATCCTTCGTCTTTTTCACACGAATATCTGCAGCTTAACTCTTCTACGTGTACACATATATGCGTGCGTTCCTTTTAAATTATCAGATAAGCCAGCACCATCATTTACTCTTGTCGTTAAACAATAAAATGGCTCTGCGAGCCGCAAGCAACTTGCTTTATCGAACACCGATTTCTAGTGCCGGCTATGTGGAGTAATTAGGTTTGCTCATATGCCACGTGCATATACGATGTCATAAATATAAAGCACACAGTGCGACAAACAGTGCGTCTACCAGAGAGGCCCTCGGGCACGCCTGATAACGCAGTTTAACGAAGTTGACTAACGTGACAAAGTTTACGTTCTACTACACTCAACGAAATTAAGCACCAAATACTTATAAAACTTATGAACTAGCGCGTTTCGTTAAAAACGCAATAATATCTGCGCCAAAAGAACTATTTTAAAATATAAGACGGTGGCGCAAAATGGGACAAGGACAAAACAGGAAGAAGCGACGTATACAAGCGCATTTTACCAGGGCCTGTCATTGGTTCCACGCCCTTCTCCTGTCTTCCGACAGCCGTGCGCATCTGTCCGGACGAACGAAGGAACGATATATGAAATAACAGCGGGACCCCCCCCCCCCCCCCCCCCTTCGCAGTAGGCAGGCAGGCAAGACAGTCGGCGCGTCGGACCCATTCCGAAACCGGGCGGCTGCAAGAGATTGAACCAATGCGAGGACAGAAGAGAAGAAGGAGCCACCATTCTTCATCGTCCGGATGCCGTTTCTGGTGGTGGCGGTGTGCGTATGAGTGTTCGTACTTGTAGCGCCTGGATGTCGGCGGGCGAGAGGTTCGCACGGCCGAGCACCGTCGGCGTAGCGGCAGCAACGACAGCGCTGAGAGAAGACGTCGTTGTCGTTGCGGGGGTCGTCGCGCTCCCCGTCGGCCCCGCAGAAGGCGCGTTCGCTATAGTCACCGGCTAGTTCACCTCATATCTCGCGTGCCCGCCACGCAACGAATGAAAGACGGGAGGAGGAAGGACGTATGAGGGTGGGGGAGTAAGGCCTCGTCTCGAAATGACGGGGTAAATCGGTCAGGAGCGGCGGCCCGCGTACATTGTACGCTGTATATATGTGTACGAAGGGCCGGGGCGAACGACGCCGTCGACTGACGTCTCTCACGCGAAAGAAGGTACGTGCGGGTGAAGAGAAACGACGCGGCTCGAGGATGAATAGTAGCTGGATGAGAGAGAGATAAAATTAGAAAAAAAGAAAAGGGGGCTATGCCTCTCAAGACGCGAAGAAAACGGCGCGCAGATCTGGAAGAGGCGGATAATGACGGCGGGCACGTCAGCGGACGCGCTCGGAGATATGCCGAGGCCTGACGGCAAGCATATATAAGATGCTACTATACAAGCAACGCAGTTATATGTTATATCCTTTCTGGATGCTACGTTTCTTTATATTCCCTTTTGCGCAGTGAAGCCGCTGTGTCCTCGGGTCTGCTCGTTCTTTTAAGGCGTCTGTGTTTCGTTTTATTATTTTTTTTGACGCACAGTCTTAAATCGAGAAACCATTTGACGACCCCCCCTCCCGGAGAGTAAGGTTCGTACTTTCTGCGAGTCAAATTCAAGTCTGTAGAACAAAGGAACAATCCAAGTCGTGTGACCGTGTGCGTTACAGAATGAAACACGCACCCGATCACAATGCGGCTGTAGGCCTGCTGCGACTTGTAGTACGAACATCTTGCTTGACCCGATTATGCGACTTGAGCTACTGTAAGATAAAGGTCATTCGTAACACGCTGGAGAGAGAGTAAACATTTATTTAAAACGAAATGAGGGATCTTCCTCGTAGGGTGGAGCCTTTAGTTCAGGGCCCCATTGGCTCGCGCCACTCCACGTGCCCGCTGGATCAGCCGACGCTGCTCCTACGGCGCTGGGCTGGTCAGCGCAGTCTCCCGGGAGGAATGTGATGGTGATGGGATACGGGAACAGCCCGGTGGACATGGGCAGTCCCACGTGCAGTGATATACTGTGGGCTGCGCTCCACAGTAGGGACAGTATGAGGGATATTGTGTGGGATGGGTGTAGGGTGAAAAGACATGGGAAGGAATTAGTCTGTAGCTGCCGCCAAGCGACAGCTTCCTCCCGGGAAAGGGAATGGTGTGGTGGGGGGAAGTAACGTCGGCTTTGTCTGTAATATTCTAGAGTGTCGGTGTAGTTCAATGGTTCTGTTGGTGCGTCGTCCGGATTGGACAGCTCTTCCGATGGCGCCCGGTTTGTGAGCTCTCGGGCTACCGCATTAGCGCGTTCATTGCCATGGAGAGAGGCGTGTCCAGGTGTCCAAACGATACCCACCCTGTGTAGTAATGAGGGGTGTAAAGATGTCAGAATACCGTGTGTGTACGGTGTCACAATTCCTTGTGCTATGTTCCTGCAGGCAGTTTGCGAGTCAGTGACCACTTTCGTAGGTTCGTCCCGTGCTGGTAGGAGAGAAGCATGTACAATAGCCAGGGCGACAGCCGCCTCTTCCGCCATGGCACTGTCGTTAGTGTTAAGCGTGGCCGAAACGCTTAGAGTGTCGGTGTTGTCTACTACGACAAGACACATGGCCTGTCTTTGTGGGTACCGTGCCACGTCAGTATAGAGGACCGGCGTATCAGATGTACCATCGGCTAGAACGCGCATTAAAGCCTGAACCCTTGCACGTCTCCGGCCTTTATGACTGTCAGGATGCATATTTCGTGGAATCGGGGCCACCTGAATTTTGATTCGAATCTCAAGTCCAAGGTTCTTGCGTTCTTGTAGCGCTTTGTTCGGCATGGTGTATCCCAACCGTGTCAAATACTAACAAACGTGTCAGATACTAACACGATGGACGTTTTTCATTTATGACGGACTCTAAACAGCTGGTGTTTTTGTTGAATGTCAGTTCTTTGTTCTTGCGTTCTCGATTGCGCAAAGTGATGGTCATTAAGCGATGAAAGAGCGAATCAAAATGTAACACAGAAAAAAATTAACACATCGCAAGAACTGCTACGTTAGCAGCTTTGAGTCATACCCGCGTACGATAATATAAGACGCCTGAGTGACTGGTACTGAGAGGACAATGCCTTAACAGGTTTCTGCTGAGCAATGCACGTATTTATACGAAAGACTTAAAAAAAGAAAACGAAGATGAGAACGGTTTCTTCACTGTATCCAGGTGTGTACGCCAAAAATATTTACCCAGCTGTCGTGTACAATACCAAGCTTCCTGTAGAAAAGAACGTCTGTACCTTTCATCACCACAGTTTCCAAAATGGATATACCTGGCACCTGTTCAGCCTCGTATATATATATATATATATATATATATATATATATATATATATATATATATATATATATATATATATATATATATATATATATATATATATATATATCAGCTCATTGTTACGAGCAATGCACCAAAAATGACCTGGCTCACGACTGTTCTGAAATGGGTTGCTACATATTAGCAATAAAGCAAGTGAGCGACACGCTAATCAAAGTAAACAGACCATGCGTCTACGCTCCACGGAACAATATCTTTTTGCCGATTGCAGGCGGCTTGCCTGTAAAAGCGCTGAGCAAACACGACGACTGCACCTTTTTTTTTTTTTTTTTCAGCGGCGGCAGAGACTGTCCTTTAGTGTAACCATATTAAAACTCTGCCTGGCGTAGCACCAACAGTATATGTCATATTATGCGAAAGCACCGATAACACACATTCTATGTGTGTGTGCGCGTGCTTTGTGGCTGCATTAACCAAAAGACGCAGAATGTACGCACGGAATCTATTAGACTACGCGTGCTATAGATGCTAATTTAATTCCATTCGGTTGGTCGGTGATACCCCCCTTACTGACGAAATTTTTAACGGCATCGTTGCGACAGCTGTCGGTTTTCACATGCTAATCGGTGATACCATTCAAGTCATTACACTAAGGCATTAATCCGTTGCATCTCCGTTTCCTACGCCGTCCTCATTTGCCTTCTCAAGTACTTCTTTTTTTTTTTTTTTTTGCATTCGATTTAGTCCCATTTTCAATTTGCTTCCTGCACGGCAGCAAAGCTGCCTCCTTCCTTGACAAACCCTACTGTCATTCCCTTGTGTGTTCGTTATCTTTCGAAACACGCTTCACTTTCTCGTAGCGAAAAAAAAAAAAAGAGATATGTCACCCCGTTCTGCCTAATAGGATTCTTCTTTCTGATCTACAAGTAGCCCAGTAAAAAGACCGCGCCATTTCCATTTCAATACTACATCGTATCGCAAACGATAATCGGGCGCCCGAGAAAAACCGAGCGTTGTTCTAAATCAACCGGGGGTAGGGGAAAAGGGGGACTTTTGCATGCGAAAATGTTCGCTCGCCACTCCCAACCGACCGACCACTCTCGCCAGAGGACGACAGCGGCAGGCGCGCGAGTTCAACTTCCCAGCAGTGGGTCATCGACCAGCACAGCGATTCGCGAAATCACCGCCGCGGGACCCTTCCGAAAAGGACGCACACGCCTCTGCTCGCGAGTTCGCGGCGTCGTTGGACAGCAGCCGCACTCGGCTTCACGGGGGCTTCTCTTTTCGCCCTGCTCGGCGGGGTCGAGCAGACGCTGGTAGCTACACGTCGAAGTACAGGCGCACGAGCTTTAAAAGACCGGGTACGCGGAATGCGGCGGCCACGGCGTCGGCTGACCTCTGCAGGGGGTACGCGAGCCGAGACGAAGACGTAGTGCGGGCAAGCAAGAAAGCAACAAGCTTCTCGCTGCTCTTCGCGGTTCGCCGGTGAAGGGCGACGTCGCCGCTGACGCGCCGCCGGCGTTACGTTGCCATCCCCCCCCCCCCCCTCCTGCGCGCGCTAACGCACGCACCGTTCGTAAAGAAGTGGCCGGTTGAAGGCGCTATAAAAAGCTGCTTTGGGCAAGGGCGCCGCGCTGTCAGCCGGCCGCGCGGGCGCGGCTGCCCGTGACGCTAACTGCGTCGGACGCCGGCGGGGGCCAGCGCGGCGTCGTCTCGCGTGACCGATGCCGTCCCACGCGAACCGTGCGTGCGAGCGAGCTTTGTCTGTCTGTGCGTGCGCGAGTGGTGGTGCGACGCACCACGCGAGCTGACTCACCCACGGCGACCAAAAGAAGCTCGACAGGGCGGGTCGTCGGTTTCTTTTTGGGCGCTGCGTGAAAGCGATCTCGACGGTTTCCGTGGAGTCAACAGGGCGAATCGTGTTGAGGTGCGAAATAAGCGCCAGGCGGCCGCCCTGCACGTTGCCGTCGCAATTCGAGTTAGAGATACGCTAAAAATAAACTACTATCGTGCGCAATAATCTTCAGTATCTAAACGTAGCGCTAATGGTGATCACGCGTTATATACGAACTATTTTGACGCAGGAAACTTGTTTTCTATGTACAGAACGCGCAAGGCGTGACGACTCAATTATAGAGAAAGTTCGGATAATACGAACGAATCTCATAAAACAATTATGTTTGTCAGAAATAGGTTGAAACTGCACGTAGTAATTTCACGCAGGGCAAGTCATGTAGAAGAGATGCGAACGTGAGCGAATGTTTCATTAAACACGTGAAAATAGCAATGTAGGCTGAGCAGTACAAACTGATACTGCTTCGACAACTGGCGAAGTGCTGCAACAAAGTATGCCACTTTCTAGACAGCTCCATGCGACGCTAACAGGTAATGAAGCCAGGGAAATCATATAGGGGCCGTTATTTGTAGTTTTGGATACAAGTGTAGTGACTACGAGATAAACTAAAATTAAGGTTGACGAAAAAAGAAAAAAGTATGCCGCTGGGGACCGAACCTGCAACCTTCGCGCTACGCGCCCATCAACATATTTATCTTGTCAGGTTCTTTAGGCAGCTGCTATAAAATTTTATCTCTCGAGAACAATAACTCATTGAACAGAAGGCAGTTCTGTTGCATCTTATGTACATCAAAGGGGAGCTGAAGAAGGTATATAGTGAAATCCTAAGCAAGCTGCTTACGTTCTGCTCAATATATTCGTCCTTGAGGCCACGTTAACAGAGTAATCATTTCGAAAATCTCTTCGCAATACCCCACCTAGCGATCAGGGTGTCACACCCGGCGGTCGGCGAATACTAAAGGGAAAAAAAAAAATTGCGCTCACATAAAACGATATTCTCAATTTCGCTTTATTATGTTGATGGACACGTTCCTTGCTTTCTATTTATTGCCACAGCAAAGAGAAAACAGAACCGTCAACTCGGATTTCACGGCTTTCACGCAACGTGTGAAACCAGAATATCACCCCACACTTCACCTCACTCTCTCTCTCACTTGCGTGCGTATGTTGCGTTGCGAAACTCCATATAGCATTCAGCTTGCCGCTGTCGTCACCGCAACCTGAGCGATGCCAAAGAGAGACTGTTTTGGCTAGCCTTGCAAGATGGTATGCGGGGTAGCCGATTCCGTATGCGTAGAGGCCCCGAGTGTCAGGAAAAAAAATAATAATAATAACGCCGCAAGCTTCGAGCTCATTTCGACCTTTCCCTCTCTCACACTTCACCGCGTGTTTTGCTCAAACGTCGTCTTGAAACTCATGTCTTTGAAACGTCGTCTTGAGGCGCATGCGCCTCGAGCCGTCGTCGTCACCAGAAGTTGCGACAACCACACGGGTTAAGCGTCATTACGTAGTTATAATAGCGCAGGTTAGGTCAACGAGGACGAGCGCGCGTGATGAGAAAAAGCAACGTTAAAACGGCGGAAGGAATGCGCCACGATGACGTCACACAAGTGCCCGACGCCGAGACACGTCCGCTGGGTCCACTGGTTGCCAAGTCGCGCCGCGCTCCTAGAGTGCCGGTAAACATCACCGCCTCTAGTGCCGCTAGCCTTTCGCTTCGAACAACTCCTTCTCGCGCGTGCACTTTCCATCGTTATTTTATTTCTTTCATTCTTTTTTCTTTCTTGGTCTCGTTCCCTTTGCTTCATTACCAGAGACGTCGCTTCCATACATGCCCAATGCAGATGTCGTGCCCATTAATTCAGCTCGAAAGTATATATACCATTTTACTTTAATTTTTGTTATTATTATTATGTTTCGCACGCCTTGTTACCCCTGCGGCGTTTTCGCTGTTAAGGTTGCCGAGAACGTGTCCCATTGTACTTACAGCTAGAAATTCGTATGTATGCAATATATTAACAAAAGAAATCCAAGCAAGTGTATCCAGTCCAACTGACATTCGATCTCAATTAACGCGGAAGGAAAGGAGAAACGTGCAAAAATTTGTGAGCCAGAACCTCGATGAAGGAATGTGTGCGCGTGTGTCTCGAAAAAAAAAAAGGGGGGGGGGGGATGAAGAGGGGAGATAGAGGACCATAAACTTTCGCATACATTTCTTACTGCCTGGGCGCGGCTCCCTTTTCATTTGTGGAATATGAGTTTCGATCGGCACGTTCAATTATCGTCCAGACACGCAGAACGAGAAATAAATGAATATGCGAAAAAAAAAAAAAGTAACGCGAAACAACACGAAAATGACGGAGTCAGCGGAAAAATTTTTGTCACCGCAGGCTTTAATTGAATCCACGGCGAGTTCAAAATTTTCGGGAAGAACGGAGGGGGGAATCCGTGATGTATAGATTTGCTGTATAGTGCAGATGAAATCGAAGAAGTACTAACCGCAGGAAAAGCGAAACAAAGCGATACATAATATACACCACTACGCGGGTGATGGCACGTGCCTATAAAAGACGGATTACGATTAAAAGAACAAATGCTGATAAGAGAACGCAGATTCCACGACACAGATAGCGCGCATTGAATTCCTCCCTGAAATCATCGTATAATCCCTGCGCGACCTGTTCACGTTCGTTGTGGTGTCCAGTGTTTGTGCAAGGCTACCTGTCGCTTACCTGTAGATTGTCAGTTCATTCTCGTGCGAGAACTGATTGAATGCAAGTGATCCAAGAACAATCACAATTGCGAACGTTTACATACGTACAAATACTTTTTACATTTCCATCTTTCCCTCTTCCGCTCTCTTTCTACGCATCTGCACTAGAACATTTCGTACATATTTACGGCGTAAACTACAGACTACGTCTAAAATAACAACAGTGCAGCATTTTTACGGAGTTGTTTAGCCATCCTCCAAGGTATTTATATGTCTTCCATTTTTCGTTAGTGAACGCTGGCCTTTGGTTACACCTATAACAGGCCATGCGTATGCCTACCAGGTGTTTCCGTTAGGGCCGGCTTGTAAAGCCGTCGAAAGGGATTAGAAAACGAATAAAAATAATCATTAATAATGATAATTCACGGGGTTTTGCCCAAACCACAATATGATTGAGGAACACCCCGTATAGCGGAGGCAAGCTCCGAAGTGTGTGTGTGTGTGTGTGTGTGTGTGTGGTGTGTGTGTGTGTGTGTGTGTGTGTGTGTGTGTGTGTGTGTGTGTGTGTGTGTTGGATTTTTCCAGCATCAAAATGCGGCCACCGCTGCCATGATTCGAACCTACGACCTCGAGCTTAGCAAGCCAACACGCTAAGTTACACCGGCGGGTGAAAGAAAAAAAGACACTCAAATGATTGACGTTTATATACAACCAACCAACAATTAAGCAATTACTGCTGCGAACAAACGCCTCTACCTCAAACACTCTCATGGCCACGAACGACCGAGCAATCGTGGTGACGTCCAGGAAATTGAGAGGACGCGGCACAAACCCGAACAACGAGAAAGGAAGCGGAGCTGGCGCAATCATTTTTTTTTTTTTTTCACCATTGCCACTGCACGTTGCGGAACCGTCGTCGGTGTGGCGTTCGCGTGAGCGTTTACAAAAATGCGGCGCCCACACACTGCATGCAATGGCTGCTCTCTGAGCGCTGGCGCAGCGGTGATGATGTCAGGGTCGCCGACTGCACGATCGGGCGTGCGTCGGAAGCGAGCGCCGAACGCTTCGCAGACTATTCGTTGCGCTCATGTTTGCCTCACGCAGAAACGTTCTTTCTTTCTTTCTCTCTTTTTCTGGCACTGCCGATCTATTGCTAGTGTACGTGGCTAGGAGACCAATTATTGGCCGACGCGCCACAGGGACAATTGAAGGACGGGCGAAGCTAATTGGGATGCGCGAGCCACGGCGCGTTGTTTTCGCATACACGTGTCCGCGCGGTGGTTGGGTACGAATGGAGGATGCAGCCAACGACGGAAAGCTGACGCTCCTCGGTTGCTGTTTGTCGACAGACCGTATTTCAGTTGAGGCAATACGCACGTTCGCGGATAAGTACGCAACGCGCGTAAACATGCTCGAATGCTTTATGCTATCAATGAAACAGTAAGCGACTGCAGGCGTCGTCTCTCCTGGTAACCACTGTACAAAACTTCCTATGTATCGGAGGAGTGAGTATACGTAACTATATAGCTATGATCTCAACGCAAAAGTAGCGAGGAAAGATTAACAACTGTCTGCGTAAGACGTATGCAGCGGTTACTGATTCAAGTAGCCTGCATGCCATCCGGAGGGTTGCAAACCAAGATTGTCAGTGACTGAAAGGGATGGTTCTGTTGTACTAAACGTTGGGCTGACTAGTTGGGATGGAGTAGGTTGCAAACACAATTATGATACATGAAAACACAGCTGAGAAAGGAAAAAAAAGCCCAAGTGCGAAATACATAATTTGGGTATAAACACGAGCATCTCGTGTTTATACTTTTTCTTCGCGATGTAATAATGATTCTTTTGGAGAGATAGGCACTCGGTGATGTGATGTATCAAGGGCTGTCATGTTGCAAGTCCATTAGCAGTGCGAAACGATGCGAGTTTATCTTGCTCTCTTATCTTTCGAAACACCATGGAGGACGCCGCTGCGCCTCTAGTGATGAAGTTCTTCAAACCACGATGGCTCGCCTTGTCGCCCGTTACCCTACTCGCGTGTCATTGGGCTCTAGCGTCCGTTAACCCTACAAGATCCCCACGTCTCTCCAGCGATCTACATTCACCACGCAACGTCCGAGTCGCGGATGAAATGACCGCGCGTTTCCACCCGCATGGGACACGCAAGAAAGATAGTACTACATCCATTCGTCACCTGCATCCGCATGCAATCGAGGCTAATCGCTCCAACAACGCGCCGACGCCCCAGCGCATAATGTGTGCAGACAAGTGGCGTGGTTATGCGCCACGTGACCTCGATTGGCAGCAGACAGACAGGCACAGCTCACCTGACAAAGGCGCGTATGCGCGCCCAACTTCTGGGCGCCGACGCCACCCGCGAGATTTCGGCGCCAAGAGAGAGAGGAGCCGACGGCTCTACATCCGAAGACGTGCGCTGAACGCCGCAGGGTCGCGATGGAGGGCAGCCTCTCATCACGGCAACGCGAATAGACCCAAGAGCGAGGCCAATCTGCCGTTCCTGTACGCAGATGGCCTCTTCCCTCTCTCTGTAGAAGTGTGTGTGTGTGTGTGTGTGTGTGTGTGTGTGTGTGTGTGTGTGTGTGTGTGTGTGTGTGTGTGTGTGTGTGTGTGTGTGTGTGTGTGTGTGTGTGTGTGTGTGTGTGTGTGTGTGTGTGTGTGTGTATTCTACACCCCGATGCCCGAGCTGCGCGTACAACGTTATACCCCCGCGGCGCTTCTGATTTGGGAAAGCTCGGCCGTGCCACGCCGTTCCCAAGGGAACAACGGCGCTCAGGTTTGCCCGTTGCTCGCGCGTAACTCACCTCCTCTTATTTCTCCTCAGCTTTCTATCTATACGCCTTTTCATTGTCGTTTCTGTATTTTTACAGCTACACACAATGCTTTGCCTAGTCTTGTTGTTGTTGCACATGGGTAAAACGAGGGGAGGAAGAACCGGCGCAGAAAACAAAACAAGCTGGGAACGGCATGGGACCCGCCTTGATGCGTACACGTACACAACTCCGCTCGTCGGTGCGAATAAAGGACTGCTCGCGAGATAACGGGTTGCCCCACTGCCTCTGCTGCCTTCGAACCAACAAGGAAAACCGAAGCTGAAGGAATCGGCCGTGCCTTACGCTGTTGGTATAGTTGGGGAGTACAGAACACCTCGGGAAGTCTGTTGTGGTCACTGGCGTTCTGGCGCCCCGGGCGTTGCCGCAAACAAAACGTGAAAGAGCGCATGTACAAGCTGACCGATGGCTGTGTGTGCTTGTGCGCGTGCATTACGTGCGGCGAGTCTGTCTGAACGAAAGAACATCGACGCGCGCTGGCGAGCACTGCGAATGAATGTGCGTGAGTCGGAGATAACCGGCTTCCATATGCCGTGCGGCGGCGTGGACGTGCCAGTTGGATTCTGTAGATCACGGTCACTGGGCTAGCATGTTAAACGCAAGCGCGAATTATGCTATCAGGGCTCGTGCTTCAGTTGCGAAAAGAGAAGGAAAAGAGGGTCCAGGAAATGCTTCGGACCGCGTTTTTTTTTTTTTTTTCTCGCGCCCCGACAGAGGTATGCGCATATAGTTATCCGTGTAGTGCAGTATCGTTCTATACGCATGGCACGCGTACATGTAAAATGACCAGTTCGGTGAAGGACACCGCGCACATTGTATAGAGTCCATGGCCAGCAAGGGCGCTAACCTAAGATAAAAGGGAGTATATCGTAGTACAAGCACGTTTAACGCAGGCGAGGAGGTCGGAACTTCGGAGATTATAGAGGCAGGCTCCGTATGTGCGCTCACCCCAGAGCATCCGTTTTAAAAAGGAGCGATGTGGTTCTGAATTAACAGCGGCCTCCCGCTGTTATTTGTTTTTATTAGTCTTCTCAGGGAAATATTACCGATCACTGAAGAAACGGAATCCTTGTAACACCTTCAACAGCGCGTTTGTTGCCGACAGTCTCGGCAACAAACGGGCCTCAACGGCAAGTCGGTAATTTATGCAAGCAGCGCGTCACGGCAGAACGTTATATGTTCCTAAAGCCTCTGTAGCGTATATTAGCAAGCCACCGAGGGCCACACATGGAAATAGGTGAGACCACGTATCGTCGTTAGGTGTCTTTTTACTTATCTCTCTCTCTCTTTTAAAAAACCACGTGGGTTGAGCGGACGCAACACGAAGATGGGTCCATATTTCAGTACGACCACTGGTGCGGGTTCATTTTTGCCGAGCGTCTAAATTGTGGTGCCGGATCTGTTACACGCCCCCCTAAACCCTTCCTGCAGCTGGCACATTAGGCGCATGTAAGAATACCCTTTGAACAGCCTGTACCCCGGCAATGGTTTTGCGAGCAGCAATAGACACACAGCAAAGAGCGTATTTCTTGCGGACTGACTGGCACCAAGCAGTAACATGTGTCTCTACGTAATAAAAGCTCTACGACATCATCACAATCTCTTGCTCCGGAGCATAAAAACAAAGAACAAAAAAAAGGGGGGGGGCGGGGAGAGAGACGGCCCGGTACGATGACAACATCACGGAGCTAGTAACTTGACGAAGCGTCGCCGCGACCCTGCGTCTCCTTGTACACGCGATGCGAGTTAGCATAAGAAGGTAACCCTTGCCAAGAAAAAAAAAAGTGAGTAAGGAAGGTAATGACGACCGGTAGGGACAATTCATTGCTGCAAGCCAAGTTGTATTTCGAGGAGGATTGCGTGCGGTACCACCGGTGTGGCCGTACAGTGCATCGACCCGGGCCCACCAGGGTGACCGAACCCATCCGCCGACTCGTTCGGTATATGCCGCGCGGCTTCTCCGTGTTTCATCCAAGAAGGGGGGCGGGAGAGAGAGGGAGGGGGGGGGGGCAGCGGTGGGCAGAGAGAAGAGGGCACGGATGGGAGGAAAGGGGAAGGCGGTCGCGCACGTCCTGCCTGACTAGCGCGACCGTGCGCACGCCTGGAAGCGAATCGATAAGGGCTCGGAAGGCCGGCTTCCGTCGTGGACCTCTGCCGCAGAGAAACGAATGCACGGCGGTGGCAACGTCGGCGGCAGCAACAATTAGGAAACGCGACTCCCGGGTAATCACCATCGCGGATCGCATCGATCAGCCGCGGCGGTTGGCGGCGGAGGCAATGCGTGGACAAAGCGAAGACGTTCGAGAAACAAACATGTTTTTTTGTTATCCGGTCGGCAGAGAAGGCGAAAGAAGCGTGGCGGTCGCTCACTGACCCAAGGGCAGGTCGACTCTGGGTGTCTCTTGTTTACCGCCGTATACACTTTGGCCGGTAACGTGTACACGCGAGATCTTTGTAGCGTCGTGGATAATCGAGACGTTTATAAACACCCGAAGCGAAGACTGATGAGGTCGCCTTAAGAAAGGTGATGACAGCGGAGAGATCACGATGACCTTCAGGTTGCCTTTACACGCTGCGTGTGTACAGAGGTCAGTTGTGACGGGACGAATGAGGACTGTGACGTTTTAATGAGGAGGATAGCAGTGGAGAGTGCTGACCTTCGTGTGGCGCTTACTTATAGAGGTCAGCGGTATACGATGCGAACAAGAAATGTGACGTCTCAAAGGAGAGATAGCATCGGGCTGTGAAGACATTCGGGTAGTGTTTATTCGATGACTGTGAAGATGTGTTGTAAGAAGCGAAATCGGAAGTCTATGGAGGCGCGTTGCCTTTAACATTTCGGCAGTTTTCCGGTCGTAACGTCTCTTTCGGTGTGAGCCCAAGACCAATTTGTGCTCACTCTGTTCACAGAGACTGAACGAAACCACGGAGCTTAGTGTTCAAGTGAGTGATTTCGTTGTGTTCTCTCGACTGAACTGTAATTGTCATAGTGGCGCGTAAACTTTTCCAGTTCATTACCCGTTGAGTACGCAGTAGCGCACTAGAGGTACAGAGGAACAAGTAATAGCAGTAATTAAATGATGCACTTTTGGAAACCGGAGCGTTTCCCTTAAGAAAAAAAAATATGTGGGATTGTTAGACGAAACATTTTTTTTTAAATTGTCGGCACGCGTACCAAGGCACTTGCAGATGTATTGAAGGCTCTGACGATTGATGCGTGAGTGCCCAAGAAGGTGACACAGAAAATATAATCGTTACAGTTCTGAGGTTACAGTTAGCTGAATATGCAACATACGAGGCATTATATATAGTATAACAGCCATGGTCAAGTTCAAGGACGTAGCCATAATTTCATTACGTAGGAAGAGGCAGGCCATTCCTATATACAATATTCAAGTGCGTGCGGCGTGTGTTACTGAAAATAACACCACATAATAATTTTGTAGGTTCTGAGCACATTATTAGTACCAAACGACGGTGCAAACAGTAAGAGTATACGGGTGTGACTTGCAGACGCAATAAATTGCAGAAACGTTGTAGTGCACAATCTAGCGGCATATGTACACCTTATGGGCGACAATAAGATTCTTTCTTCTCTTGCAGGCGAAGTGATCAACGGCCGTCACGAACAACATCTGTGGGATTTCGATCTAATCTACATAAGCACGAAAGTCGCTATAAAATCTCCCCCGTGCTGCGCGCACTACTTCTCTATTGTCACCGTTCTCTGTTCGTCAGCGCTTAGTGTTTATATTGTACCGTGAACGTAGCTCCTGCGTCTAGAGGATACTACTGCTAGCTCAAGTGCCCCATTTTACGTACGAAGACATTTTACAATTCCGAATGTCTTTTTTTTTTCTTTAACGTCTATAATTTGTACAACATTCAGAAGAAGGATAGCAGTCGCCCGGTCGAATTAGCTATCTATCATTTAAAATCCCGCCGAAATGGTTCGCTATAGTTCTCAATATAGTCTGTTAATCTGGTAATCAAATTAGTCGCGTAATCAGTATCAGGCGACGTGAACGGGGACTATACTGAAGATATCAACTACCAGGAGAACGCGTCATGTGGCCAATCTGTATCTGGTGCAACGACCCTAACGCCATCGGGATTCCGGTTGCCACTGCGGATGAGAAACCAATGCCCATAACACACACAGAACAGGGGGAAGAACTTCGAATTAACTTCACTAACTCCAATAACTTTCCGCTCACAACTCCCTTGTTTCAGGAAGTCACGCTGACAACAGATATCCACCTCCCTCGTCTCTTTCGAACGCAGTTGTGGTCCACCTCTGCATAACCTGCAGGAACCAGCTAAATGCCCAAGCAAGTACTGAAAACAGTTCACGTTCTGACCATGCCGACTATAACACCCTTGGCCCCCGGAGTAATGGGATCGCCTGTAAGAGCACGGTCATAAAAGTGTACAGAAAAGTAGAAAACGGACTGTGATTCGGTAAAGGAAGATACGCTTTTTTTTTTTTTTTTTTTTTGCGGCTCTTGTAGGGGACACGGCTCAGCATCCGGGCACCGAAGGAAGAGAACAAAAGGCTGTAGTGCCGGGGCCCGGAAATCTTAACCACCTGGGACTCTTCAACGTGCACTGACATCGCACAGCACACGGGCTCTTGGCATTTCGCCTGCGTCGAAATACGACCGGCTGCGATTGCAGTCAAGCACCACAACCACTATACTACCGGGGCGACCTACAGAATATGACACCCTGTGTCTTCTAACCGGGAACACCTACCGCACGGGCGGACTTGCGCTCAAGTGAACGAGTGAGCGGTTAACGCAGTTGATCTGAGCGTGAGCTTCTACTGCAAGTTTCATGGTTTCACGTAGTTCGCTATCACGCGGTGTGTTCCAGGAAAGCTACAAAAACAGGTGGCGTCATTCAAAAATATCCTTGGTTGACCTGTAAGATTGTTCAGCGCGTTCGGTCGTACGACGCCAAAGAAATTATTCTCACCTTGCGACGAAGGTCAATGTCTCTGTCACTCTCTTATGAAGACCGGGTAGTCGGTTCGTAAACGATGTTACGTTCGTTCCGAAGCTGTGTAGCTCTGGAATATCGGCTCGTAGTTTCTGGGTGTCAAATCCAAAGTCAGTGCGCTTCGCCGATCACGGTTCCGCGGGCGTCGTCCGTCGCAGCAGACGCCTCCTGAGCGCTCAAACGAATTTTCCACCGCTGGCCAGGAGAAGGATTGCCGACCCAACACCACCGTCACGCCGAACAAAAAAACACCGGCAGAAGAATCATCCGGTAACGGATAGCACACACCTTCTGCTCCGATGGCCTTCCGGACGAGGCGCGACGAAGGGCAAGCCCCCACTTCGATACAGTGCACGCAGAGAAGATTCACGCACTTCGCGTAGCTTCACAAACGCCACCGGACAGCAGCTGTCCGGCTCACAAAAGGCGAAGCTACGGCGTCTGACGCTAGCAACGGCAGGAAGCTCGTGGTTTGCGCACCTCACACGGCGAGCAAGAGCCCTGGGTTACGGCCGTTTCAGGGTCCACCGACCAGCCCGTCTCAGCCGTCCGACGCACACGGACTCTGCTTCGCAAATGGAGGAGGTACACAGGCTGCAGGCGAGATGCCGGCCGGGAAGCTGGGCTTTCCCTCTTCGACTCCACGAGAGAGGAGCGCGGTAGAGGAGAAAGAGCGGCGAAGCCACGTGACCCAGCGAACAGGGTGGTTAGACGCGGCGAACTCTCCGCGTCAAGAGCGGCGGGCAGCGGCGCGTCTCCTGAGAGGCGCTGACCCCGCAGGGACGCAATGCCGTGCGGAGAAGCCAAAGCGCTGCCCGTTAATGTGATTTTGGAGGCACGCTCGGTCTTTCATCTCGCGCTAGTGAAGACGCGCTGAGCAATAACGCCCGCGTTGCGCCAAAACTACGAAGAGAAAGCGTTCGTTCGCAGAACTTTTTGCCGTTGGTAGGCTCCCTGGCTGATCTTTGGCTAGCTTGCTACCCGTGCATATTTGCCCGTAGGTATCCGTATGAATACCTTTAAAAATAAATTAATTGATTTGTCAACGCGTAGAACCATCAAGCAACAAAAATTTTCGTCATACACGTAAGTAATAAGGTTGCGGTGCACTGGTAGTGAACCTCTTGTGTCACACTGGTTAAGTGAGCTGTTTCATTCCCGTACGCCACCCCAAAGTAACCTTAGCCGTGCTCTGAAAATTATTATTATTATTATTATTATTATTATTATTATTATTATTATTATTATTATTATTATTATTATTATTATTATTATTATTATTATTATTATTTGACGTGGAGTATCGCCCACCTATAAAGCAAGAAAAGTAGAGCTTAAATTGAACAGCCAAAAGACTAAGACAATGATCAACAGCCTAGCTAAAGGACAGAAGGCCCAAACTGGCAACCAGGCCTTGGAATGTGTACAAGGGTACGTATACCTATAGGGCAACTACTTGCAGGAGAGCTCACCCACATAAAGGAAATTCACAGAGGAATTAAAATGGCCTGGTGCGCGCACGGCATACGTTCTCAGATTATGACTGGCAGCTTACCGGTGTCCGTGAAACGGAAGTTATATAACCATTGCGTTCTGCCAATATGAATTTATGGCTCAGAAACTTGGAGGAATATAACGGAATAAAGAACCAGGCAGCGCGTCATAGAAAGAAAAATCGTAGGTGTAACACTAGGACATATGCATGAATAGAGCAGAATGGCTCAGAGAAACAAACAGCCGACATCCTCGTTACCACTGAAGAAAAAAAAAACGAACCTGGGCAGCTCACGTAATGCGCTGGAAACATAACAGTTCCACAATGACTGCAACGGAGTGGGTACCAAGGGGTGGAAAACGCGGCCGCCGCAGACAACAAATCAAATGAAGCGATAAAATTAATAAGTCTAGGCACAAAACGGAACAAACTGACGCAGGACATCGTAAATGGGAGAACTCAGGAAGAGACCTCCATGTTTCACTGGACAAAAACCTGCTACTGCTGATGGGGCTTGTAAGGGCACTCTCACCTTAAATTATTGACGTATAGGTTACGCGAAAGGCAAGACATGTTATGCAGGAATTGCAAGAACTTGAAAAGATCAGGTAAATGCTTAAGGCATCAAGATGCTATGTTGAGCAGATTATGGTGACAATATTCTGAGATGGTGGTCCGCGTTCGTATCTTACTATATAAAATCAAATAAAATTAATAAAGATGATTCCAACAGAACCTACCTATCGCTGATTGTAGACGTTAGTGCGATCAGCGTTGAAGCGATAGTGCGAGGTACCGTACTGCCAAACTCTGCACTGAAATACAGCTGACTTATTTCTGTTTACGAGGTTCTGTTTACCGTCCTATACGTCCACAGAGGCAGCAACAACAACAACAAAGACGACGACGACGACGACGGTCCTCGCTCAATGCACATTGTTCTATTGGATCCAGTTACGTTCACTGCATTTTCCGCACACCGCTGCCTTCGTGCCAAATTTTCTACCGCTTTGTGGCTTTTTTAATCGATTTTTCCGACGTCCGGTTGCCGATTTGATCGCTTCTATTATCTCCTTCTCCTCTATGTGTGCAAATACTCGGACTGTCTCGCCAGTTCTGAAAGAGATTCTGATAGCATCTTTGCGTATGTATCGCATACTCTGTTTCACTGGTATCAGCGCCTCAACCAATTCGCGCGGCAAAGGTCGCGTACTGTATAGATCGTGCCAACATCCCGAAGAGAGCATGGGATTGCTAAAACGTGGAATCCGCATTGATAATGACACTGAAAAAACAGTTGTAATTCTGAGAGGTCATTCCATGTAGCAGTTAACACGCCTATTGCCTCTCACCCTCTTCGTACCAAGTATATTACGATAACCTATACAACATACACGATGTTCAATTCCTTGGCTGCCAAAGAAACGTTGCGTCTTAAAAAAGAAGAGAGAGAGAAAGAAGATGTTCTAGTAGAATGCGCTATTAGTACCTGGTCTTACTACTCCTGTTTGTCGTGAAAGAAAAAAAAAAAGATAGAAGATTGATTTATTGATTTCTGGTGTTTTACGTCCCAAAACCAGCTACGATTATGAGAGACGCCGTAGTGGAGGGCTCCGGAAATTTCGACCACCCGGGGTTCTTTAACGTGCACTGACATCGCACAGTACACAGGCCTGAGAAAGAAAGAAGCGACACAGAATAAAGAAAACCAACGCAAATACCTCACAAACAGTCAAATACTCATCGCAAAAGACTCCAAATCTAAGGCGTCTCTCGGGCAATGCGGTGCGGAGCGAAAATTCATGCGCAAGCGCGGACCACCTGACAGCCCAGTGTGCGGCACAGTAGTCGGCGTGTTAATGAACCGTATATATCATAATTTCAGACCCTCCGAACAAGAAATAACGCAGAGATTTTAGCGGCAAACAAATTCTGAGCAAGCAAGAGCATTCGCACTATATAGCGAATACGGGGAACTTCTGCGGCGAGTTCAGCGCCGTAACGGGCGAGCAAATATTAGACGCATAAATCAGCTCCTCCGCATACAAGGCGACGCGAACACGCCTTCGCCTTTGCGACGCGTACGAAATTATAGACACGAGAAACAGCAGCTTCTTTCCGCGACGCAGCGAACGCGAGAGCAAAGCGCGCGAGGGTTAAGTCCCCCATGCACATTTCCCTTTATTCCTCACTCTATCTGTCCATTTTCTTTTATGTATTTCTCCTCTCGTTCGTCTCAACGTTTTGAGTTGACGCCTGCAGGTCTTCAGATATGCTGTACAAGGTGACTGCGTTTTTCTTTGTTTTTTTTTCCCCTTCGCCCGTTTCTCCTCCCACGGCGTAAAAGCTTACGTGTTCCACCGAGTGAAGGAAAGGGAGGGGGTGCGGTGTTTACTTTTCTGTCTCTTATACAGCGACTGCATAGCTCCGCACATCATTTTCTTCGCCGGAATCTGCATGCTGGCTCTCGACGACGATGACGGAATATCGACCGGCTTTTCGCCGAGGCCAAGTTCTCGTCGCCCGGGGGGCATTGGCTCCTGTCGAATGAAAGGCTACGTGTATCTAGCGAAAGAAAGAAAGAAAGAAAGAAAGAAAGAAAGAAAGAAGGAAAGAAAGAAAGAAAGAAAGAAAGAAAGAAAGAAAGAAAGAAAGAAAGAAAGAAAGAAAGAAAGAAAGAAAGCCTTATGCATCGAACCTGAACGTTCCTTAAGGCTCGAGATGGCACGTGAACGAAATAATTTAGCGCGAGGAACGTGCAGCCGAGCGTTGTAGAAGACGAGGCACGTAAGGGCCGTAGTTGTGACGAAGATGTGGCTTCCGTTCAAATATCTCAAGCCTGTAGAGGTGACAACCGCCGTATCGACTGAGTAATCCCTTAGCCAGGGCCCGTCTGCGGTAACAGGCATATCGCTATGTCATGTTTTTTTCTCTTTTTATTTCCGTGCAGAGCTTCCGCTTTCTATTGTGCAATTTCCTAATGATGGTCACAACCCTGTTGAACAGTGCCTGGGTGGTAGGGCCATTGTCAGGCAGTTAATCTGCCTTTGGCCGTACCGTCCCTTGACATGTATTATGTTAAAAAAAAATACATTGCTTGCCTATTCTTCTCCTTTTTTTCCCCCGAGTCGTGTATTTTGTTACCTTTCTTTGGCTCGCAGACTCTATTCCTTTTATATACTTTATGTAGAAAATCGCTTGCACGATCCAAGACTACTTTCATGTCTCAACCATCTTCTTAGTCACATATAAATTTCACTGAACTTGTAATATATCGCCATGTGTTTCACGTTTCTCATTTATGTAACTTATTTTTGCGTCGCCGTATTGTGCTTTCGTGTATGTGACTTCTATTTGGGTGGGTTACGCTGTGTAAATTTTTCTTTGTGTATGTATGACTGGATTTTTTTTAGGAGTGCGGGTTGCTTCCTAGGTTTCAAATTCCTGTTGTTTGTATGTTGTAATGGAGTACTGTGCACTGTTACAGACTGCGGAGGGACAGGGGCCTTTGTCAGGCTTGATTGCCTTTAGCCCCTGCTCCTGCAGTGAGCTGTAAAACATGCTTACTGTTAATAAAGGTTAAGATAAATGAACGACTCGTTCGTATTTTAGTTATAAGAAAGATGTGTTCATGAATGGTTATATTTATTTATCTGGAATTCTTACATGAGTTGATAAATCAAATACGCACGCGCTGCACGACAAATATTGCTCCTATTTGTCAAACGCTCCAGTGTAACATATCTTTAACTGTTCTTATATGTGGTACCAGATAATGAATATTGTGTTTAACTAAAGCTATAATGGTGGTATCCCCAGGAAAACTTGTTTTGGTTTAGGTGGTACATATCTTATGCAATGAAAAAGACGCTAGACAACCCCCCCCCCCCTTTCTCTCTCTCTATAAAAAAAATAGAACGCCTGTTATGGAAGAAATATGTACCTTACTAAACCTTGTTGTTAGTCTAGTTGATTGATACATGCTTCATGCGCCCGGTAATTTCGCCTCTTTTCCTTCATGTGTTGTGTATCGTTCCTGTTGGATACTGTTACACTTCGACACAGCAATGTAGAGGAACTCCCTGTAGAAGTTTATGCGCGAGGACGTCCCGTAACTTGTGCGCAGGATATACTGCAATGCGTATAGAAATACATCATCTCGTGCGCCTAAAAAAGCATGGAAAAATGTTCCGGCCAGGACGTTCACAGCAAAGCGTCACTTGCTCGGCGCATTGCAGCACATCCAAGACAAGTTTCCACCGCACAAAAATTGTTCTTTAAGACAACAGATGTACTAACATACGTGCGTGCAAGAAAAATGCAGTGGTCATTCGTATCAATGTTTCTCGAATCACGGATCTCTGTCATCGTTTCCACGATACTTCGTCCCGCATAATCTGTTTTAACGTGCAGTCGTTGTACTTTACCTTTTGTTTATACTTGCATTTCTGAAATCTATTCTAATCTTGTTTACACCTGATAATTGTGGATAGCATAAGAAATAGCGGTCTCCTTAGCAAACGGTGTTTTGCTTGCGCTTATGAGGGCTTTTTTTCTGACGTTTCTTTCTTTTTCATCTATCTATCTATCTATCTATCTATCTATCTATCTATCTATCTATCTATCTATCTATCTATCTATCTATCTATCTATCTATCTATCTATCTATCTATCTATCCGCAATATCTGAGCGGCGTGGCTCGTAGCGCAACTGGCGCCAAATTCAATAACATTGATTGCATTCGTCAAATTCCTTCAGGCACTGGAGGAATTAGTAGCGGTCGCATTCATTCCCTTCTTCACATCTTTTTCGAATACGGGCGTCTTTTCACTTCTTCTGGTGGTGTCCGCAGATCAACAACAATAATGGCAAAACGAATGCAATAAAGAGAGGAAGCAGGAAAGATAACAGAAGAACAAAGCGCCGCTTCGCCAGCTTCGAGTCTCGGGCGCCATCGATTGTCCCAAACCGGCAGAGACGGAAGGAAGGAACAAAAACGTCCACCCTGAGAGAAAGGGAGAGAGGGAGAGGAAAGAGAGGGAGAGACAATGTCGCGTTGAGAGACTGACGGAGCAAGGAGAGTCCGGAAGAGGCAGGATTACAAAACATCAGCGAAGAAAGAGGACCGAAAAGAGCAGCAGGACGACTCTGGAGAAGGAGCGATGCTTCTGTGAACCCTGGCCCCGCGTCGACGTCCGAGCGGACAGCCGGCGAATGTTGCACGAAAATTGCGCCACGCACAGCCAGCCATGCGCTGCGCTCGTGTAGAAACAAAGAAAAAACGAAGCTCAGACGGGGAGGAGGAGGAATCTATGGATGGCAATGGGAGAACGCCGAGCACTACAAAAGGAAGGGCTTAGGAGAAGAAGACAAACAGCAAGAAGAAGAAGAGGGGAACCAGTAAGCGTCGATGTCGTCGTCTTCAAGACGCAATGCGAGCGCGAGTCTTGAGAGCAGGGCCGGCCACGAGCAGCGGGGAAAGGGTACACATAGGAGGCGGGCGACATCAGCGTTGATATTTCTCTCGCGTCCTTTGGTTGTTTTTGTTTGTTTGTTTTTTTCCTGTGGCAAAGTAAGGAGGCACTCACGCTGCGTTTCTGCTGAAATGGCGGTAGCCGACGGATTGTCGCGCCAAGTACGAGGAAATCCTTTTTACTGTGGCCACCGCGGAGACCATATATAGGCGAGGAAATTTCGCTCAAGTGGGACCCCGTCGGCAGGCCCGCGTCAGTCAGTCGCGAATGCGGGCGGCGAGTTTTGCTTTCGTTTTGTTAGTGTATGGCTATTTGCTGTCGCCGCGAGGACCTATGGATTCGCGTATACGCAGGCGGCTCCGACCGAAGCCGCAGTTGCTACGGAGTGAATGAAAAGCCTGAGGCTCTGGCAACGACACAAATAAAAACAAGAAGTTCGGACCACTTAGACAATCTCTGGGTATTAAATAGACCACTCTGGCTGCGTTTGGCCTTAAGTGCACATATAATGGAAAATCCAGATAGATAGTACAAGACAAAGGCACATAGAAAGACGTATAATTTAAAGAACCCGACATGCTATCTAGGATCTTTGGGAAATGGTCATGCGTCACCAAGATGCACTTACGAGAAACGACGGAGCTAATGGTTTCTGCGAAAAGTCGACGATTACTGCTCCTCGCATTCGAGAATAGTTAATCACTCGGTGGCCTCTCTCTGCGTAATCCTAGGAGCACTGTCCCAAATCGCGTGTCTAGGGAAGGATAATTAGGACGTCTGACGAGAGTCGTAATGCCCGAATCAGGACACCATTGCACGCGAATGTTCTTGCTAAGCAGCATCGTAATACTCACAGGGAGATTCTAGGGCCTTTAATCCCCAATCCCCCTTCCCTATGCAGAGTATCATGTAGACGCCCATTTCTACTTATCAGAACTTTATGGAGAACTTTTTGCTGGGCTAGTTGGTATGCATTCATGTTAGCTGATGCATTCGTATTAGGCGCTCTGTCCTGTGCACTCTCTTGCGCTTCGTGTCTTTTGGCGCCTTAAGGTTAATATTAGTCCATTTCTACGCCGGCACAATTCTCTGTCTTTCGGTGAAGATATTTCTCTCTCTCTTTCTTTCTCACTCTTTCGCACACACACACACACTCAGGGAGATGAGAAGCAGCGCGCTCCATTGATAGCAATCATATATTCAGCATTCGATAAGTAAAGGTTCTGAAATGGCTAGCAAAATTCATGCCACACGCTGCCCTTAAACGAGAACTCAGGCGTCTTTTCTTTTCTTTTTTTTTAATTCGCCATATTATGACATCGCTTGTTTTCTAATGGCACTCATAGTCCTGTAGCAGCCAGGGTGGTTCAATTTGCTCAGAAACTCACGAATAATTTTAAATAACCGATGAAGGATGCATTCAAACCGAAACGGGTAGACGCTTTGTGCAGCGTATGCGATAATGTCAGCTTCTCCACCATTAGAAATACGCAGCTGGTGCCAAAAAAAAAATGACAGTGGCGAATTCATCCAGCCATATATTGAGTTATACCAGCTTTTCTAAACTTGGCAGCAACGATTTGCGAGCTGAAGTGTCACCGTACTGCTTTTGACGGCCTGCCTGTTCGGGTAGGCAGCGTTGCAGGTAATGACACAGGGTGGCCGGCATGGGAATTGGCTAAAAATTTTTTTTAAATTCGTTTTCAGGAAAACTAAGTGACTTGCAAAAGTCTGGCTCGGCATATATTATTGTAGAACCGAGACGAACATATACTGAAGATTTCATTGATATCAGTGGACACTGAAAAATGGACGGAGTTGCCCTTTAATTAACGGCTACACCGAGGCATCCGTATTTTGGCCCGATGAACGGTTAACAAATTGCTTGATTTTAACAATCCGGAATCACGATATGATCACGCGGCACACCGTAATGGAAGGGCTCCGGAAACTTTGACCAGCTGGGGTTCTTTCATGTGCACTGAAAACGCACTGTGCACGGGCCTCTAGTATTTTCCCCTCCATCATGAATGAAGTCGAACCGGCGCGTACTTCGAGTCAGGACAATCTTAAAGGAAACTTAAAATTTACTTTCTGATGTTACAACTAGACAAGGAAAAAAAAACGTTATACCGTAGACATTTCACCATAAAGGACTCACTGGTGACACACGAAACACAAACAGTATAGAAGAGCAGGCAAATACAATGGGCATTTACTGAGGACTGAGGAAAAGTAAAGAGAAGTGAAAGGAGGAGGCAAGGCAAAAAAAAAAATGTAACACCGACGGGTGAACAAATTACAGCCCTAGCCGCCTTCCATGACGAGCTGTCGATGCAGGATGGCCTAGTGGTAGCGGTACCAGCTGTGGAAGCATTGGGGCTGGAAACGCAGTTCTTCGCCACCGGTATAGCTGGACAGGGTGGTTAATCCAGCAGGGTCTTGTAGGCGAGGAACGTGTTGCCACCGTACGCGACCGTGTTGCCGATGCAGAGCAGTCCCGTGGAGAGGCCGAAGTGCCAGTCGACGCCGTAGCGGAACTCGGATGCCAGGTAGCCCGTGGTGGAGAGAAGGTAGCAGAAAACCGCGAACACGTTCAGCAGGCGGTACGTGACGCTGAATCCGTGCATGGGGCCATCCAGCAGTGCGCACAGAAGGAGCACCGCCGAGACGAGCAGGAAGGTGAAGGCGGTCATCGCCATGAGCACCGTGTCCAGGCGAAAGGTGTAGGCCATCTCCTGCTGGTCGTAGTTGTACTTCATCAGGCTGATGACGATCACGAGGCCTACCAGGATCTGGAACATCTTGAGCACGCCCGAGGGCGTCCGGATGTAACTCGTGTAGTACGCCATGGCTGTCCCTGCCGGAAGATTGCCCGGAGTGATGGCTAGCTGTTCGGGGAGGTCAGATGTTAGTCCTTGCTACGGCCGTGCTACACTCACAGGCGAAAGGATCTCGGCGGCCTCGCTCAAGGACTTCTGGAGTCGGCGCCCGAGTGCCGATAGGTGACGACTTGCCGGAACCGGAGGATCGCCCTCAGGCGACCGCGACGAAGGCGTACCCGGAGGTGGGGCTCATACTGCTGGACCCTTGAGAGCGCTTGCCGCCCTTCGCCCGAGGTTCAGAGAGGATGGCCGAACGATCGCCTTCCTCTTCCTCCATGCAGAGAAACGAGCCTATTTAGGTGCTGAAAATTACGTACGAGCTAAGAATCCTAGTGCCCACTACGGTAGCGACATAAATTCATGCAACTAGAAAAAATGCCAAGTTGTCAGTTTCAGCAACACTTCTTCGTTGGTCACATTGTTACCTTCGTGGTACCTACAACATAGCTCCGTTGGTGAATGGTGCATCGTAGTTTATGAAAATCTTAATGATGAGTGCAGCCACCCCAACATCGAGGTATCCAGACATTGTGCGTTGCGCAATGTATGCTTCTTCGAACTATGCAGGTAGGTATAACCTTTCGCCTATACCCCTCAGCAACAGTTGGATGATCAGCAGTCTTTTGGGTTCAACGCGGGCTGCAAGGTCTCGCAATAGTGTCTTCGGGCGTTGACTTGGTTACCACCGCTTGCTGCCGACGAACAACCTCACAATGGACAAAACAAACACTTGGGCTCAGCCTAGAAAGGTCACTCTCGAAAATTATTACCGTCAAGGATGCTTCTGTAGCGCCTGAAACCAGCCTATACCACATGTGGGCTCACTTAGTACGGCTCTTCGCTGGAAAATGAGGGTTTCCTTTTGTGATTGAACGCAGCCGTCACATTGCCCAGTTCCTTTTTGCTCAGAGTGCTATCAGTTACGAACGTGTGTTTCAGCGACCAGTCATGGTCGCTGAAATGTTGCGCACGCAATCAAGCGAGCCCTCAGAGATCCATCAGTGAAGGCTAGGAGCTCACAGAGACGCTGTCCGGAAGCTAGAGTATTTCCAGATGCCGGAGAGGGGTTACCTCCCAAGCCTTTGCCGAACACGAGAGCAGTGTGTTTACGTTTGTATACAAAATGTGCACAGATTACGTTATACGCTATGTTGTAAGGATTTTAATGATGAACGCTGCACACAAAAAGGCAGGAATCTCCAGTTCGTGATTATGCGCTACTTTGCTTGCCTCACTCAATGTTACCAAGGGCAATTAAAAAATTTCAAAAGAAAAAAAGAACAGTGAGCGCTGAAACATACTAGTTATAACTACACTTTATCCTGTGCTGTAATCTACAGGTGCCGAGAAAAGAAAAGTTGCATAAAGTGGCAGCGAGAACTACATCCTTTTTTTCCTTTCTTTTACCATGACAAGTACGTTTGTCCTGTCCGACCATCTAAGTGAAACATATTCCTCCATTACCAACATTTACTCCTACGACGTGTGTAACGTTACCGCGGGGAGACAGTTTTCGAATGTTTAACCGGATTACGTAGATATTGTCAACCGCAGAATGTTCTGTGAAGCCCATACACTCTATGCTTGTGACACCTGCATAACTTTACGGCACCAATGTTATAGTGTTACCACTTGCTTGCTCTTTTATTGTCATGAGGCTCCGACTGGGTCTACATATCGCTCACCTCCTGAGTATCCTCTCACGTTCTACGCATGTGTGTTGATACCATAGAACGACAACGCCAACAACTAAAACCCGGCCGAAGCATCTGCCTCATTGTTATCCCAATGACGACTCGAAGACCTAGAAAGCATAGATGACCAACACGCCAGTCAAGTTCGAATGATGAAACGGAAAGAACCGCCCTGCCTCACACCACGCCTGAGTCAGCTGCTCAAAACGCTTCAATTTATACCACGCATTCAAGCGACAGCGAGAATATCGAATAGCTTATATCCTATACTTTCGCCCATGTGCGATGCGCCTAAGCTCTATATGACACGGGCTGGAATCCTCCGGATAGAACAGTACAAGATGATGCATTCCGGTCACGTTTAGCACTCGCCCTTCTCACCCTTGCCCGACCCTCGCCCTCCTTTCAGTGTGTCGCGCGTGCGGCGCGAAACTCATTTATCATGTCCATGCGCGGCGCAATGGACGCCTGTCGCTCGCACATTTCAGCGACCCAACGTGGGATACGACTGTCACTGGGATACCGAGATGGGCGGCGTCGGGAGGCCATACATCGACAGCGCACGCCACGAAGCTGCGAGTCACAGAAGGAACGCCTAAAAGCACCAACGATAGCAAGGAATCAGGGAAGAGAGAGAGAGAGAGAGAAGGTGGACAGTGGCATAGCCTCTGGTCACGAAAGAAGGCCGCCATCCAGAGCGCGCAATACCAACGGGAGGGAAGGTGGGAGTCGTTCGCAACGTCCAGTACTGTCTATCCATCTAAATTTGCACTGACCAATGTCTCCGGCGTTCTCCAGGCAGGCGCGACTGTCGTTCGGGCTTGCAGCACGGTCGATGGCTACATCGCAATTTCATGGCCGATGGGCTTCCACGTGGAGTGGCGAGCGACAGGTCGTCGACATTGAAATGAAAAAAAAGAAGAAGAAGAAGACAAAGAGAGACTCTTACTTGTGGACAAGAGAAGAAATGAAAATCCCTGAAAGTAAAGCAAAAAGACGGCAATGTCTCTCGGGCTTCCTTTTCATCCTTTTGAAATGCTCACAAGAGCCCCGCGTACATCCGTATTCCTTTGCTTCAAAACGGCCAACGCTTTTTGTAGCTTCTTATGGTGCTTGTAGGTGCGTGTCTGTATCGGGTGTCTGTCTGGACGCGGAGAAAGGTACTTGTGCCTCAATATATATGGCATCTCGGTGGTCGAGCAGGGCGACTGCAATCGTTGTATTGAAAACGCGGCCTTCCCGCGTTATTGCTGCTGCTGTATAACGTCCAAGTGCTTGCGCCAAATCCCTCCAATCATGGGGAGAGCACGGTCGTCGCGAGCACTTCGATGAGAGATTGCCGTGCGATGCTATAGGACGCACTCTTGCGGGCAATGTCGCGGCAACTCTGAAGGTGCCATAACGGAGGAGACAATCGCGCACTGCGAACGTTCCAATCGGCGCATGGTTCAAAACCGTCCTGTCCTTGAACGTCGCCGCGACATTGTCGTTGAAGTATGGGGATAAAGATGTATACAGGAATAAGAACTAGACGTCGTCCTTCGACGAAGCACAAGTAATACCTTCACAGTGTAAAAACAAAACAAAACAAAACGAAACAAAAATAAAATAAAGTACTGTATACAAACCGTGGGCATCACGAACAAATGAGCTACCATACTTATTTTGTAGAGCTCCGAATAATCGTTTGTCTCGCGGTTTGTCGACTCAAGTTCCTCTCTCACTTTACATCAAGTCTATTGTCACGATGACAGGAAAATAAAAACCATTTGGTCTCATGCTGAGAATTAAGCCAAACAATTGCTTTCACTTGTTGGAAATATTCAGATATGTTCGTAATATAGGCGCTTTTTTCACACTTCTAATCATTTCTGCAACCCGTTATCACCGAATCTATCTCTCTATTCCTTAGAACGTGTAGATCATCATGTCAGTTGCGGCTGGAGGACGCGACCCTGATCGCTAGGTCGATGAATGCTGCAGCCATGTCCGGATGCCTGCTCCGCACGTTGTTTCAAATCTCCTATCCCCTCTATGTTTTCATTTCTTTCCTTCATTCCCCTTGGCCAAGTGACGTGCTCCCTTTTTGACCCGAAGCAAATAGTGCCACATATATTTTCTGAACAACCCCCCCTCCCCCCCTTTTTTTCGTTCTTACCTCATTCTACCGTACTGTATTCGGCTTGAGAAAGCTTCTTACTCATATATGAGGCACAAATAAGTGTCCCGCTGCTACGAGCCTTTAATGAAGCACACGAGTAAACTGCAATAAAATGTACCTGACGAACGCTTTCAGCTTGACAAACGCGTATACAGTAGCGTTACGAACTTATCCTAATTGCAAGTTCAGGCGTGGCGCACGAAGTCACTGGACGAGATCAAATTCAAAACACAGAATCCTAGACAGCTAGACGTAGCGAACAAGGAAAATGTTTTTTTTTTTTTTTCAAATACTAAAAGCGAGGTACCTCGTCAGAGAAGAGGACTGGAAAGGTAGCTGACGTACGCGCATGTATTGAACGGCACCTCATTATCGGAGTCGACTGAGCCGAGATAACGAGAGAAACGCGATCGGATATGCGCTGGTCGCCTCGTCGCTTTAGCTGGAACGAGGAGCGAGCGCGGCAGAGCGTATTTGGGAGAGCTAGAAAGTTTCTTCGCAACCACGGGAAAATCGAAGCCTCCCCTCGCACTCCGCGGGGCCTTCATTATCTGATTAAGGAACCCGATTGCGACACAATGTGCCGCCGCCCTATATGACGTGTACATACGCACAATCTCTCGTGGAGCTCTTACAAAAGACCCCGAAATAACGTGTTTTTTTTTTCTTCGTATCTTTTGCCCTATGCGTTTCTAACTTGCATTCGAGTCGATTCCTTCGTGCGTCAGCGAAATTCCGTTTGTAGCCCTCAGAAGGCGTTCCTGCTACTCCTTTGAGACTCTTGGCTGCCTATGGCGCGTTTCGCAACTCCTCTTCTTGGAACTGAAGGGAGACTGACCTGGCTTTCGCTTAAATTTGGTACCGGCACACGTGTGTGTCATCGCTGTCTCTCGGAATTCCTAGCTGAACAAAGCAATTTAGCCTTCGATTGCGCAGTCGTGTAGCCTGTACTTGAAATGAAATCCTTTTGAGTGTCGACGATTCGTTGCGTTGTATTCACTCTGCTACAGATTACTTTGATTGCTTCAGCTATTCTAAATAGTCTCTTGCTTGGAGAAGATAGAGCAAGAGAATTAGAAATCACCCCGCTACATTGGCGTACATCCATAGCGAAAGATGGCAGCGAACGGCTCATTACACAATTTCCAATTATATATAGCTCTGGGCGCGTACTTGATTACGCAAGACAGGCTACTGCCACGAAGCCAGTCGAGGATTTCTGTTAAGCAACTATACTTAATTGTTTGGAGTTCGCAAGCGATGTTCAGTGATTAAACTGAAGCAATATGTAACGTCCCCCCCTCCCCCCCCCCCTTTTTTTTATGTGCTCCATTTGTGCCGCGCAAGCTGCTTTAAAAGATGAATGAATGCCACTGTGGATGTAGGACCATCGTGGCTCCATCAATCGACGTAGCCTGCACGACGCCATGTCATGTAACGCCTGCAAGCACTTTTCACGTATTGCATCGTTCTCATTTGTATGTAGGCATTATCATCATCTTTGTCCTTCCTTCCAATAAAGGAGTCATAACTAGGATCTTTTCGTTCCATCAGCAATAGTTGGCGATTAAAACGTATAAATGACCCAGAAAGGCAAACACAAAGTAAACCAACGCACTTTAAATACCTTGAAACCATGTTATGAAATTTAACTAATTACGACGATTGAGAACCAGGAAAAATCTAGAATTTTATCATATACATCGCCATAACGTAACAGAACCAGGTTAGTAGACGCAGTCAGCATTATAAAAATTCATTGGATACTCATCCTCAAACAACAGAATTCAGACAAGCAATATAACGAAATCGCACAGACGTAGGTTCAACAAAGGACACGTCAAAATTAAGCCTACAAAACTATAAAGAAATATCTTTTACACTAAAGTACAGTACTAAAAACTATAGAAATAACGATATGAAAGGTGATGGAGGAACGCTTGACTCGAAATAATAATGTTATAATCCACCACCGACGTACAAACCACAGGAGAAAACAGGAGAAGCCACAGATAAGACAAGAGAGCCATAGGAGAGAACAAAGAAGATGAGTCCAGAAGAAGAAACACAAGCACACAAAGAACATTAATTAATTATTCACTAGTTATTCATCAGTAAATACGTTCATTCAGTGTACCATATCCACGGCCTACCGCTGGCTTCGTAGTACTCTTTTTTTTTTCCGCTTTCTTCCCCATACACCTTTTCCTTTTGTCCTTTCTTTCCTTTTTTTTCAAATCCCGTTATACTTATACTTAGTGGTGCGGCACAAGCTGCCCAACGCTATCGCGTGAAAGACTAAGGAGCTACGCCGGATGGATTATCAAGAGAAAGCAACATGAACTTTAGTGAGGAGGTTACTCGCATTTAACCATGCATATTATTAACCACTGTTGCAGTACGTACAACTGACAAGTGGACGAGTTGGTCACTATTCATGGGGAATTCTCGGTGCCCACTACAGATAAAGACACGGTGCATAAGAAAAACGAGCGCTTTTTGCCTTCTTCACTGTGTCGGTGTCCACCGTGCTCGCCGCAACCTCGAAATATGCAGTACATACACCAGGAAGGCACTGTGCCCTTTAGTTCGCTTTATTTGACTAGTGTCGTAATAAGTTCCTTGAGTTCAAAAAATAAAAATAAAGAAAAAGGCACACATATAGCCGTCGCATTCACTCAGTCAGAGACTCGAATATGGAGATTGCTATATGTTGCGATGCCACAAAGGTCTCGTAATGCAACGAGCAGACAATCACGAAAACAGGGGTTTACTATGCGGAAGCAACAGCAGCAACTCGCTTATTAGATTACGTGAGACGACAAACGCAGAATCTTTATTAGGTTTTCAGCGCTCTGCCCAGGGATGCATTCGATGTCGCGTTCGTCGAGATTACACAATTACCAATTCCTCATTTCTTACGACACGCATGCAATCATGATTCACTGTTGTAAGTACTATTTAACGTGTGCAAAATTATGCAATTGGGAAAGGACTGCACAGTCTAAAGCTATCATGTCTTTTTAAATTTTGTTCTTTCTATTCAAGTCACTTCCTAAGTGATTCAAAAGTGATGATACGAATTATACGCACAAGGTATCCATCTTCCAAAGCTCGATTCTTCCAGCCACAACTTTTTTCTATACATCTACGTTGTTAGAGAACGTCAGCTGTCTTATATGTAGGTTGCTTATTTAGACATGCGTGCGCATACAACAATGTATCACGTCAACGTGGCTCGGCAAAAAGGAACAGGCAAAGCGTGTTTGCTTACGAGGTCCCCGCTACTCCATTTCACAGCAAAATATAATTGGCGAAGACCACAGAAAACTTCGTGAAATTAGATTTAAGGTCAGCTAGGAGACGTCTTTCAAGCAGGATATTAATACTTAATTAAGTACGAATCCGTTCACATAACGAGACATCCGGTCCAGGATAATGGTACTGCTTCGTATCGTATATGTCGGACGCAGCGTATTGTTCCAACCTAGAGTACATACGATAAATCATAATGAGTTACCACAAACGTTCACAGCATGATACGCGAAGAGAAGACCACTTGCCGAAAGATGACCACCTGTGAGAATCAGGCATCATTCGAGAGTAGGCATCTTTAACACTGCATAGGTGCCTGCTCTATAGGCATCTATACTCTGTAGGATATCTATGGCACATGTATAGCGCGAAGTGAAGCAGCAAACGCTGCTTGTAGCACGACGCCTAAGCCGAAGCCAGGCACGTCGACACAGGTACGCCAATAAGTGATGCCCTCAAACAGGAAAGACCGAGAAGGATTTAAAAAAAAAGGGGGTCTTGGCGACAAAAAGAGAACGCACCGACCACATCAAAACTAGGGCTCGAACGGCGCCATTAAGGAAGGGTATTAAAATTTATGAAGGCTGCCCTGTACTTAGAATTGATGGGCTTCTGGGAAATACTGAACAGGAACCGGGAAGTGAATGGGAAGCGGAAATCGGGCAGGAGAAGGGAAAAGAAAATAGGCTCAACGAAAACGACTGGCCGGACTCTGTGATGGAGACACGTGGATGTGAAAAGATTGAGGGTTTCGTTTATATTCCTTTTTTTTTCTTTGTTTTAAACGCAAGCGGAAGGCATTACGTCGACGTCACACTTAAAAGCGGGGTTCTATGTCCAGTGATCCTCAGGAACATATGATTATTACATGTAAGTAACATCCAGAAAGCTTTGCGTTAAGATGTTACACGCGAAAAGAAAGAGTTATCTTTCATAAGTTCTTGCTTTTTTTGAAAATGCGCAATTTCTCTGAAATTTAATATATTATCAATAGACAAATAAAAGAACACGACATTCAAATGTATTTAATGAACGTATTTCTGCACACACACAAGATTTCTTTGATAAATCCCTACCTTCCCGATCACCAAGATAAACTTATTGTTAATTACTGTAAGTACACGAAATTTACTTAGCAGTTACGGTCTATCTTCATAATTGTCTACCTTCGTCTACTATTACACACTCGGGGCTCTGGTACGTTCCGTAACAATTAATTAATAATAACTGCGGAACCCACAGCTTGCGCAATGTGCTGTCATGTCTGTTCAAAAAGACAAAGCAAATGTACGAAGATGCGCGCAACAGCACTCGAAACATTCTGCTTAACTGGGCCTTTTTACGTGTGCTAGTCGGACGTTCACTGCACTACATGAAAGGCGCTTGCTTAGTCTGTTTCACTATAGTGGCTTGTTACACTGTATCAAACGTCAGCGAGTAATGCTGTCTTAACAACATTTGTTGTGTGTAAGGACATTCATGTAAACATTTATGGTTTGTTGAAAGAAAGAAAGAAAGAAAGAAAGAAAGAAAGAAAGAAAGAAAGAAAGAAAGAAAGAAAGAAAGAAAGAAAGAAAGAAAGAAAGAAAGAAAGAAAGAAAGAAAGAAAGAAAGAAAGAAAGAAATTCGAGTCAAGCACTTTCTCATTTTGCAAAATGTGTCGAGAGGCCCGCGGCAAGCGCGAATGAGAATATCTTAGCACAAAAGAACTTACGCGCCGCTATTTCTTTCATTCAAGCCACCCGGCGCTTCTCCGGTTTTGGTATTCCATCATTCATAGCGGCGGAATACTCAGAGCGAGCGCCGCCCGCGGGTGCTGGCAAACTTTGATATTAAAAGTCAACACTCCTCTAGACCTCCGGAAACAAAAGCGAATCCCAGTCGTCAGCGCTTTTCTCGTTTTTCTCCGTGCTGCTTCTCGAAATCATAGAAATCTGCAGCTGCGCGTACGTGGGAACCCTCTGGCCACGAGTATCAAATAAGAATGAATTTCCGCCAAGAATACTTTTGTGCTGCGAGGCCATAATAAGAGTTTTTTCCTCTCTTATTGAACATCTGGGGCGCGAAAAAATATAAGAAAAAATAGAGGAGTAGGACGTCTCAAAATTAGCGCCCTTCTGTATGGAAGATGAATAGAACAAGTCGTATTTGCAAGAAACTCACATAAATTAAACTTTTGTTCCGCTTTAGAAAGTAGGACAAGAGAAATAGCGAATAGGCGACTGTTCTTCGTAGAAAATATCCCGATGAAAAAAAATTGTGTAAATGTGCACTTTGCACGTCTTTGCATGAAACCAGCACGAAGTCCCGAATTCGCTTGGCTACATTTTCGCTTATTTCCCGTATTGTTTCCTGTAGGAGGTATTGTATACGGTTGTAATCATATCTTGAATAAGTGTAATAAGGTGTCCTTGTTTGCTAGAGCATGCCATGAAATATTACGATAGCTTACATCCAAATTCTTGCATTTTTCGTGCTTATACAGGAGCCGTAGTACAATTCTTCTTTCACTGCAGCGATTGCTTCGAGACTTGTAATTGATGACTGTTCTGTATTATGTTTTCCACTGAATAAAACGTCGTTACATCACACTTTGCAGTTCTACGTATGACTAACCGATTGCGCAATTTATTGCTTACCATATTTTAAATTTTCTGTTGTGCTTGCACATCAGGCTGCGTTTGCACGTCCTACAGGACTATACAATGCCCTTGCGAAGTATATCCATGCTTGTCTTCCTTTTTCTTAGAATAACAAATTTCGAGAAAAGTAATTAAAAAAGTTCATCGTGGCGCCTAAGTCTATGTACCTGCATCGAATGCGAACGCACGGCGTGTCCCGGTGGCGGGACCATATCAGCATCCATGCTATTTTTTCGTCCACATCGCGCCACAATATCACCACAAGGCACCATATGACATAAAAGAATGACATCATCAGTGACGCCATTACTTCTTTACGTCATGACGTCATCCTGACGTCATGACCAGTGCACCTGAGTTTTACTTGAGTTTTCTGGCCATCCCATGGTTACACCGACGCCGTGATCGGAAGTCGGATTTCATCCTTCACGGAAAAATCCGGAACTGTACACACAGAACCGTGTTACGCTAAAGATGTTCCTAAGACAATATTTTAGCCAATAGTGACGTTATGCATACGATTAGCAAAGCTAACCAGTAAGTGGCAAAAAGCAATGGAAAGAAGCTTTGTCAATTCGACCCCCATAGTGCTGGGATGTTGTTGAGTTGGCTTTTCCACAACAAGACAATGTCCGCAGTGAAGCAATCTCTAAAGGACCACTACTTGAAATTTTACGAGAAGTACTGCCTGTTGTAGATCACCATGAGCGTGTTGAGCGCGGTACGACCTTTTACTAATATTAATAGCGTCAACATTTACATTACCAAAACACTACCCCTCTTGAAGCAGTGCTGATTTACTTAAGGCGCTGATTACCTTCTAGAAGTTGCAAGTTTCAAGCAGCTGCGTTAAAATAATACGCAGGAAAAAGGGTATCATAATATTAAAGGCAAGAGGAACACGCCTCGTATTTCAATTAACCAAGCGCGAACTTCTTCGTTATACATTTGTCGTGTAAGCATTACATTTACGAATGGTTCGGATGAGATATTTACTTTACCTTTTTCGAGAGCTCCCACCAAATTGTTACAATATCGCGCTTTCCAGCTCTTGCCCTTCTCTTATTCTGAATAATCAGTCCAAGTAAAAGTGAGCCGAAAGCGCCACTCGTCTCACCTGAGATTGCGAAACTTCCAACACGTGATTATGCGGACTCAGTTTTGGACGTGCTCGCCTGTACGGAGTCTCACTGGACTGCAGGTGCGAAATTTCATATCAAGGTAATTAGAAGCTGCGTTTAATATTGAGCAACCGAAAAGATCCGGTGGGAGAGGGTGAGGGTGGACGGAGTTAACGAAATGAATCCGGAGCAAAGCATGAAACAAGGCCAAAAACAACACTGCGCACACATAAAGGAGAGAGAGAAGAAAATGGTGTAAAGAGAAACGACGAAGGAGAGACAGAGCGTTACACAAGCGCGTGCGGAATCGGTAGCGATCCCTTTTAATTACAGACGCTAATTAAACTGGAAACTTCGATAAATGGAAGCAGTGAGATAGAGAAGAGGAATACAGCGTGCAGGGAACGCACTCTGCCGGCCAGTCCTCGATGATCAAAAACGGCGGCGGTTAGAGCGGGCTGTCTAAGCGAGCGAAAAGCAGCAGCATTAGCATACAGCGCCCCTGCTGGACCCAGTGGCAAGCGAGAAACCTCCACTGTACCGTTTGGCAACGAATAAGGGAAGCGCTCGCACTCTCGTCCCTTAACGCTGTGGGAACATTGGTTCGTGCGGTGAGAAGAAGAGAGAGTATGTACGGGAAAGAGTGAGTCGGGGAAGAAAACGGGCAGAGGAGAACGATGGAGACGTGCAAAATGGTCGGCGGCCCGACAGGCAGCGTAGTAAATGGTCAGTAATCAGCGTCAGCTCGCAGTTCATTTCCTCTTCCTGCAAGATGAAACAGTGGCCTGGCAGGCCTTTCCCTCGGCATCCTAGCCCTCACGCTTAGCCCGTGTGTGCGTGTTTTTGGGTACAGTGTATGCAAGAATGGACTCGCTAGCGCGTTATACTGCGGAGAATGCGGCGCTCTGTACACATCTCTCCTCCCTCCCCGTCACCCTTCACTCGTACCCCCGTGCACACTGCTTCTTCCTAGCTTCCCTGCCCTTCCGTTTTTGTTGTTGTTGTTGTTTACTTCTTTCATCATCTGATGCGGCCCAGCGCAAGCCGGAGAACGCGAGAGCGCGCACGATAAAACTGTCGTTCACACCGAGACAAACAAGCAGAAACATAAATCTACGTCCGTGATGTAATAAAGAGTAATAAGTAAAAAAGAAACAAGTAAGACGAGTGACCGACAAGGCAGGTCGGTACAGCGTGCGGCTCGAGCTTTATACTAAACATATACGCGTGCGCCCACCACCGCAGATGTCAGCGACTGTGTTTGCGCAGCACTCGAGTTGAAAGGGCGGGTGACGCGGCTTCTGCGAAACGAGAGAAAGAAGATGAAACGGGAGCTAGCACCAGCATGTGGGGGCCGGGCAGCGGGGTAGAAAATTCAGAAAACGGGTTTGGCTAGAAGCGGAGGGAGGGGAGCCCGTACTCTCCTCGCTTCACGTTTGACCATCGCGCGGGCGACAACTCGAGCAGAAGTTGCGTCACCATGAATTATTCATAAGCATTCATTCCGTGTGCGCCGATGAGCGAAAGACAGAAATAGTCGCGGCTTGGAAAAGGTTCTGAGAGTGTTCGCTCTGGCTGCCCGGCGCACGACAAGCGACGACTGTGTCTATGGACTCCGCTGATGAAAGTTACTCTTTCTGTTCTCTCTCTCTTTTTCTGTTTCACGGGCAGCGACGAGCAACACAGCGACCGACCAGTCGTGCCGCAATTTCGCGTGCGCCCGCGAGCGCGGCGTTGGTTTCGTTAGTCGCGCGCATTTCCCAGGAGGAGAAAGCGCCAACTCCCTTCCATCACGGCGCTTCACCGCAGTCCCCTTCATCTCCGGTGCCTCAACTGCAACCGCTGTCAACTCACTGCGTGCGCGCGCACTTCGCGGTCGTTGCGGCACGCGCCTAAACGTGTATTCTTGCCGGGGTATATACACACGACAGCGGGCACGTCGGCGTGTTGCGGCCACCGCAATAACGTTAACGGCACCGCGGGGCCTGCACGCTCGGCGCCAATTATAATGCTCCCGCGACGCATCAAGCGGCTCGCTTCGAGGGTCGCGTCGGCGGGCCGCCAGCTGGCTGGCTTCTCGCTGGTCTCGCCGGCCGCTTTGGAAGAATAGTGACGTCGTTTTGCGGTAGAGTGACGAAGCCCAGTGCAACAGCGCGGGCTTGTACACATGTAGTGTACGTAAAACGCCTCGGGGTGTTGCTCCGTTATGCAGATGGAATACGGGGATTGCTGTCGTGTCCAGTATGTACTATGTATACAGTCGCCGCATATTTGACCATGAAACCTCGTTTCACGCTAGCTGCAGCGTAGCATCGAAGCTGTTGGGACGTTTTTAAGGCCTTAAAGGGCCGTCCAGTTTCCATGTAATGGTCCTGAGCTTGCGTTAATTGTGAAGTTGCTCAGAGTCGTTGTCATGGAGGTAATAGTGGCACTTGGGATGTTTAAGACATGAGTGTAGCATTTTATGCGTATTCTAGGCCCTTCCAAGTTTCATGGCTGCGTCTTGCTACAACCTTAAGGAAATGTATCAATCTTGAAGCGTATTTCCGGGTAGAATAGGGCTACATCGTAGGATCGTGCTCTAAGCTAAGAGTGCCTTAACCATCAGTCACAAACGCAAACGTCGTGATTTTCAGACGATATAAGTATAGCGTTTGTATCCCGGAGCTGCAGTTAAACGAAAATGCAATCAATGAGGCATGGCGTAACACAATGAAAGCGCTGACTCACGCTCACTCTGCCCTCAGGGCACGCAGAGGTCACGAGGTCACGCCGTAATTCAGTTCGGCGCGCATATACCGTCAACACAGCACTAAGGACCGAGTCTGAGCAACCAATATACACACAAACGAAGCTAAAGCTGAATGATTGTTGCTCGAAGGACGTTTCCTCGGGCAAATAAATAGAAGCCGTACTCCTCGGCCGAATCAGGCCACCCTTCGAGCAGCTGCACTGTCAGAGAAAAGAAAATCTTCAAACGATAATCTGTATAGCTACGTACGTAGGTGCGTAGACCTATGTGCGCGATGCATGGGTCTGAAGAAACACACCGGACTGAGGCTACCGTCTTCTTGTCGGTCCGTCTACTTCTCTGCCTTGCTGTGTATGCTCTTTTATTATTTTTTTTTTTGAGCGCTGCTACACGTAGCGCTCAGCTCTCTGTAGTACATTTGTAGACCCGTTTTCGACGTCAAGTGTTCGAAGTGGAAGGCCCCTCGTAATTTGGCGGCGGCTGATTTGATTTCTCTGCGGAGGATGTTAGCCTTCCTAGCTGTGCCGTTTATTTTCTTGTTCGTTTCCAACGACTTCAATCCCTTGAGTCAAATAAAAACAGAAATCTCGTATGGACTTCAGCGGAAGGAGCAAAATTAAAACGACACTCTGGGCTACGCACACTCGGTAGCTTAATCTGAACTTTCCGTTGCTCCGAGCGGAAGCTATGGAAAGCCGCGGCCTACGTCTGGTTATTTAATGACACATCCATTAAGCTCTTATCTCTAGAGAAGGTCCTTCAAGACTTAAGGTTCCTGCTATAAAACGCTGAAGTCGTCTTTTGTTTCTTAGAGCAAAATGGGTACACATAAGGAGCAAAGATTTGGAGTTGCCTTGTTTTTCCACATGCTCGGGTAATGAGGAGGAACAAGAGCTCTACGAGACACATGTACGGTCTTCTACCCCACCCAAGGAAAAGTGGGTTAAAGGGACAGGTAAGAGATTACAGATGCAATCGTTAGCGGATATCCCACCTGTACGATTGGTCAGTGAGGCCAGTCCATTCATTATTATGACGTCAGCTGACGCCCGCCTTGCCGTGGAAGGCTTCCAAGCATGACGCCGTAATCAATTATTTTTTTTTTCTCTCAGCAAATGGTCTACGATCTACCAAGACTGCCCAAAGGACATCGTGCTCAACGTTAAAGTGACGCGTCACACCCGTCAGCAAATGCCCGCAGAGGGGTCCTTGCTTGCAAAACGATGCTAGATGGTGATGGCTAGTGTGCATACGCTTTCTCTTGCTCCTATACAGCGGACCTCAAATGTTCAAGACTCTTCGAATCTCAAGCGCTCTTCGAAACTAAACTTTACCGTTTCCACCAACAAGGTGCTTTAAAATTGCTTTTGATAGCTATGGGACTGTTCTTCCCCTTGCCTCGTGCGATGTTTACATAAAGGAATGATTAATGAATCCATTTTCCGACTTGTGCAAGGAGCGTACGAAACTTGTCTGCACTTTCACTTGGTGTCTTGGGAAAAAAAGGGGAAGAGAAAAGGACCCATCGAGGCTGCTGCCACAGTACTCCCTTCCCGGAGTGAAGGAGATAGAGAAACAAAGGAAGAAATGAAAACGTTGCACGAACGTCTACACCTGCTCATCTTACTGATTAAATGTATCCATGGCCGTCTTCCGCACAGCTACAGACGCTGCACAACCGGAGCCGATAAGGCTCTGCGGAGACAGGGCGCAATCAGTAACTCCGCCACCAACGTCTCACGGTTCGCGATCTCGGCTGGATGAAACGTAAGAGGTGGAGAGGAGAAAATGGAACTACACTGAGAGGGAGAGGGCCATAGTGGCGCGCAAGGGGAAAATGGCGGTAGGCAGCCAGAGCTCGCAGCAAGCAACTGACAGGCCGCTTACGTGCGCTTCGCGGAGCACACGTCGCGAAGCACCGAGACCCGCCGCCAGCGAGGGATTACAACGTCGTCGTCGCAATCCCCATTTCTCATCCGAGGTCCCAGCCTTGTGCCCTGTCTGAACGCCCCTGTATATACGCTTCGCTCAGCATCCTTGGAGCGTAACGCGCGGACCGAGTTCAAGAAACCTTCCAGCCGCTATACCTTGCCAGGGTCACTATACAGCAGCGGTTTTCGCTTCCATCTCTCTCGGAATCAATGGCCGCTCGCTCCGCCACAGAGGTGCATACGGAAGTGGCGAAAGGAAGAAGAAGAAGAAGGTCACGGATGATGCTCGTGTCGCGCTGCGGCAACGCAACCGCGCGGCCGCAAAACGGATCAATCCGGCACCCTCCACAACACTCGCAGGTGCCTGTGCTTTCCCCCGCTACCGCAAGTCCTAAAGAGGATGTCTTCGCGGCTGCGGTGACAAGCTATATATCACGAGCCACCCGCCGCTGCCTCGAAACATGTCTCTATACTTGTTCTTCTATGTATTCGTTCCTTTCTTTGCTCTTTTGCTGTCTGCTATGTTTTTGTTCGTTTCGATTGTTACCCTTGTCGATATGCCTTCTTTTGACGTTTTATCGGCGCCCACGTACTGAAAGCCGCTTTTCCGCTCGCACTCTGTTACGTCCGAGTGAAGCCGCCGCGGGGATGCGCTACGCGGAGAAGGGCGAGACATCCGCCGTGTGTCGCGAATAGACCAAACCGTGACGGCAGCGGCGGCGGTCCTGATCCCCCGCAGCGCGCAGTGCGTCTCGGCTAGTTCGGTGCAGCGAAGCGGAAAGCGCTGTTATTATAGTGTCCTATTGTGCGAGGCGTACTACGTTATCGGCATAATGCCTGACTGAAAGAGACCGCGGATCAGCCTTCCGGAGAGAGCGCCAGCGTTGTCCATGTTTGGTGAAAGCATATCGGACTAAGGAAGCCAAGCGAATGAACATATGATGTCATGTGTATAAATACACGAGAAAGTGTATTTACCCTCAGACCAGAAAAAAGTGGAGGCTATCTGTGTAGTCGGAACCATAACGTCTTCTTACTCGTCCACGGTGCAACCACGCAATGAGGCGGCCCTTCCGTATCAGTACGTGATACTTAGGTAAGGGTACACTGAGGTTGTGCGGTACTCCCTAATCTGCTTACCGGTTGAGCTTTAGCCCAGCCAGATGCTTACTCCGCAGAGCATTGCGCACGTTTATCTACACTAGCAATGTCGTACTGCCATTTTCTTTTCCTGTTTTTCGTATGCTTGCCTAGCAATGTGAAACAAAAGACATTTTAAGGTGACCCTTGATTTATAAAAGTTCAGGCACCTTGTGCCCCCGTTGATAAGAGCGCTGTTAAAAACTTCCTTTGCTATCATTGAGCCCCTCTTGCAATATTCAATATCGTTCTTTCGTGACCAACGTCCGATCAGGTGTGGCACTCAGAATGGGCAAGGAATCTCTACAGAAAGTCGCGGTTTCGTTTACCGATACGGTCTACCTAACGCGCTTTGCAGCAACAGTTATTCAGAACGAGGAATCCGCGTCGAAGCTGACCAGGAGTAAGTAAGCCCGCAAATGCGTCTGCTTCAACGATCCGATAAGCTTTCCCCAAGATATAATCAGCCTGTGTTCGGGTGTACAATCAATTTGTGCACAGAAAGCTATATGTCCTCCATGGGTGTCGTATAAACCAGTATAGAAGGAGACGCATCTCTACGAACGAGAAATAAAGACGGTGGAAAGGTTGTCCTCGTTGGTTAAAGATGAAGTTTCGCCTTCGTTCATTTAAGACATCGCAAGAATCAGCTCCTTCTCTGCCTTTTTTGGGTGGATGAAAAACTTAATTCTGGTCCATTAGGGCGCACGTTAGGGCGCAGCGGGCCACTCCCACGTCGGCACAGAAAACAAAGAACTTCGCCTGCGCCAAGGCTCAGGCACCGTTATTTATTGATAGCGGCAGCCCAGCGCATGTGTGTGCAGAGATAAAGAGAGATTACGCCTTGGTTACAAAGCTAGACATGCTTCTTATCACATATGGAATTAAAAGTAAATCACAAGCGCAATTAAGGAAAGAAACGGCACTGCTAACAAAGGCACTTGACCAGCTATTACGTGCACCTCGGAGATAAACTTTAGGAGAAATTCCCGTGTACGTTTTGAGTGAGCCGCAGCTGGCGTTCTGTTGTATTTAGTGCAAGTCTGTACAGCCCTCATGCGGTGCATAGTACTAGCTCGTTGATGCGCAACTCGCAGCAGGCCGCGATTGCTATCATTGCCTCCCGCACGCGGACGCAATATGCTTGTCTTCGAATGTCTTCAGATATATTTTTCTTTTCCTTGCCGCAGGAGCGATGAGCTGCGTAAGCGTATACAGAAGGGAGCCGTAAACGACGTGTATGTACTACGTGCCTGTGTGGCGTGGCCGCATTTGCGCGACGAACCGTAGATGCTACACCAGTGATACGCGACAGCGAGGCGTTTCTTTCGGCAAAGACGTTGAATGACCTCGCGCAGTCACAGTGCAGATAGCAAGCACATCGTTGGATGATGAATTCGTTCGTTTGTTTGTCTCTCGTTTTATTTTTTGTTTTGTTTTCACTTCTGACCTTGAGATACTTGGTGTTTTGTATTGATCTTCTTTTTCTGGAGCGCGGAGAAGGGGGGAGGGTGGTTGGCTGGCGGCGGTGATACAGCGCCACTGCTTCAAAAAATCCACATGTGCGTTACGAGTATGCATGCAACTTAATCATGTTTGCTGTTGTCTTGCCCATCTCAGACTATTTTTTTTTCAAGTAACCTCAGGTAATTATTGTTGATTAATCAGGGAACAGTCTTTAAGCTATTGCTTTTGACTCGAGATGTTGAAGTGAAGGGTCGTGAAACATGTAAATTAGTGTGCTCCACATAACATACGTTCATGCGGGTGTACGTGCAGCAGTTTCAATTCTTTCGGATTTATAAGAAAGTGCGTGAATGTCACGTGACTATAGGTGATTTTTGCGCAGCGACATTTGCGCCCTCAAACATTAATTAATGATAATAGTTCTTTACCTCAGGTAATTGTTTTAAATATTCTCAGATGATCAAGGTGACAGTAAACAATATTGACTTGAAATAATAGTTATGGCGCTAAATTTCAAGCAATGAACCAACTAGCTCAACAACATATCCTTTTGAACTAACAATATTGAGTTGGTTGAGTTGGTATTGAGAAGGCAGCGACGCAAACTTAACTGAAGCAGTCTGTATTGTTCTTGTGTAAACGAAGTGAAGTTGACTTTTGTCGAACACCTTTTCGTGTATGCTGCGCTCCATAGACACGAAGGATTTCCTTTTGATTACAGGAACAGTGGAGCGCTGAAGACTCTATAGGCAAATCTCGCGTGGGGCGTAGACTAGTATGCACATTTACTACACCCAGATATTGTTCTTTCCTGCCTTTTCTTTCTTCTTTCTTTCTTTTTTTTTTTTTTTGCCTTGAACTTATAAAGGCAAGAATAATGTTCTTCGCACATCCTCCCGTGCACCAGTATGCGGGACTGCGCCTGTAGACACCAAAATGTCTTGCGCTGAAAATGTTCGTAACGGAATATTTCATAATGTCACGACGCTGCAGTTATCGTTAGCGATAGCAAAAGCATTAGCGACAGCATTAGCGAGTAGCAAAGAGAACCTGAGAATGAGAAGCTTTGCGACTTCGGGCCTTAGTGTATATGCGAACATAAGCTTTCTAAACGTTTTTCAATGACAACAGGATTGGTTATTAGATTTCTTCTTGCTCTTGTAACGCATTGCTGTTTGACGAAATTCACTCGAAAGTTGCATCACTTCTTAAGTTCACCCGCTGTAATAACTCAGAAAAGGAGGCAAACAAGTAATTCTAAAGGAGACCTTCGTATTTGCCTTCTTTTCACGTCAATCTTTCGCGAGTGAAGCCCACATCCTCACAAGCGAAACGCGGCCGCATTTCGTCCCTTTTAGCCAGCCTGTGTCCCACATCTACACACAAAGCTCTGCTATGCGCACACTCTCTGAGCTACCGAATCCCCGCCGAGCACAATAGTGCTTTCTAACGTTACCGCAGCTTTAAAGAAACCCCCGCGGTGGGCACTGCTTTGCCCGAAACCGACGTCAGCGTTAGAACGCAACGACCAATTTTAAGCTATATACCCGCCACACACGGAGGCAATCAATCTTTCATTCTGCACACTTCGCGTTATATGTGAAGTGAGAATCCGCGTCGCCCGCTTTTCAGCTGCGCGAGGAACGCGGGCGGCGTAATGGGGCGGCCCGTAATCGATTCCGCACGGGACACAAAGAAGCCGCCAAAGGCAGAGACTCCAAAGGCAGGGCTTCTTTTTTCTTGTTTGCACCGTGAAACCAGTGTCTACCGTATTTACGCGCACCCATACCAATATTACTCAGCAAATTATTACCAAGTAAGTAAAACCGTAGAGTCGCAACCAACTTGTAGATGGAGGATATACATAGTATTTGGCGCTATAAAGAAAAAGTTGGTTGGAATCATTACAAGACGTCGCAATCGACAGTACCATTTGCGATAATTGACTATCGGGGTGCTTATATTGCGTCCGCTTTGTTTCACCGTTGTAATAATCAAAATCGCACAGACTCTTAATGTTGGCGCTACACTTTCTACCTTATTGATCCTTATTGATATGGAAAAGCAGAGATAACGGCTTGAAGCGTCTTGAGATTACGTTGATTTGAAAGCACAATGCAATTAGAACACGGGCACGCAGGCGGACAGGACAAAGTGATCATCGCTTCTTTACTTGGCATACACTTTACTTGGCAAACTGTGGGCGCGTCGTCTGTCGATTTGTGAACGGTATAACATCGATCTGATCGGCCGGTGCTCTAAACAGTCACCTTATTACAGATGCAAAGAGGCGACGTATAAAAAAGCGAACGTAGGCGCACGAAATAAACGCAGACGTACTATTTCCATTTGCTGATATTCTTAAATTTGCTTCAGTCGCAGCTCATCGAAGTCAGGTGACAAAGTGCACGCAGATGAGCGCCGTTATGGTTCACCTTCCCGTGAGCGCTCTGCATTTTTCAAGGTATTAGGTCGACGGACCGTACAGACACTTAAACGTGGCCGAAAAAAGAGCAGTAACAGTTATTCTTGTGACGTTAACAACCTGGCCTTGTGAGTTCATATGCGACACACGAAGTAGCATCTTAACTGTGAGAGGAAGAGCTCTCGACCAGTCAGACACTAAAGCAAAGCTCGTTTTATTTATCAGTTATTTCTCACACCGCTCCGTCGACCTACCGGTGGTGTAGGCTTTCTGATTCACACCTCAGCCGTCCGTTGCCAGCACCATTTAAGCACACTGTATCATATGCTCAGCCGACACGACTAATTCTTCATTCATGAAGGATATACCGGGCTTATAACAGCATCCATCACAACTTACTGACATTTGACATGCAAGTCTCGGATATAGTCTCTTGCGCAGTGAGTTTCGAAATAAAGATAAGGTTTCGCAACGTACTGTTGTTTATTTCACGACTTGTTTCACGTCTTAGCGCGACGGCATAAAATTGTGACTGACTTACATGCGAGTAAAAGCGGGACTCCTCCATTCCTCCCAAGCCTCTAGCTTCAAATCTCCTCTCGCTCTTTCCCGCACAAACGCGCTCCGGCGAGAGCGTCTATATAACGAGGCTGATTTTCCCCGAGTGTTTGCTTAACAGTGAAAATTGTAGTCCGGTTGCTAGGAGACAAAGTCATTAGCCTCCTAAGAGCTATAAGAAGACAAACGAAAGAAGGCTCGAAACGAGGAAGAGCGCTTCACTATATAAAGAAAAATAAATGGAAAATTTACAACAAAAATGTAGTCGCTATTCTCACTGGGAGAACCACGCAGCGTATCTGACGGGACCACGCCCTCGCTATCGAAGCAGGAGGAAGCCCGGGGATATGAAGAGGGAAAGACAAAGGGACCGTCAATTACGCGAGAAACCCGCCGCACACTGTGACGCCGGCGCCAAGCGTGGCAATCGCCGGGGGAGTTCTCCGCCGAGTGTGACAGCGGTTGGAAGGATAATCGCGGTAAGTGAACGTCGCATTTATCGTCTCTCTGTGTCGCTCGCTTTCGCGTTACTTGTACGGAAAATGTGCCTCGTTGATCACGGAATCGAAATTGAAAACTCAGTTTCCCTTGTTACTTGCACCCGGTTCATGTTCATCAGTGATTACATCAACAGCTGCGACCACCAATTTTTTGGTTGTATATGCAGTAGAAAAAAAGCTACCGCTAGCCTCGACAATGTGCCTCTGTTGCGTTCATGCATTCCGTTCAACATTCTGTTAACTTTATCACAACATCACCGAACGAGCATTCTTTGTGTTCTCCACTCTTCGTGTGTTTTTTTCCTCCATTGCTGTGCCCACAATGACCACCTGAGCATAACTACGCCCCTTTTCTTTTTTAGCTTCAACGTGAAGTTCGCACAGTCCGTGGAGACGTGGGCCTGCAAAAAGAGCCAAACCGCGCGACATTGGGTTCGAAAGCTTTGAACGGTTTGGTTCAGCGGCACGGAAGTAACAGCAATGGCATGCCGCGCTGTGACAATACTTGCCAGTGTGAAGGCCCTTAAGTGTCATCGCTGCCGGATGCTACTATAATGCCACGCTGTATTGTGCATGTCGAGAGCAGGTAAAACGCCGCTCAAAAGAAAGGCGCTTCGCAAAGCACGAGCTGGCGTCCCGAGCAGCGTGGCCACGTGCAGCAGCCCTCTTAATTAGTCGCGTGGGACAGGAACGTGCGTCGGCACGTCGTTAGTGCGAGCGGGTGGCGAGAGGGGGTGCGCGATATCGCTCAGATACGTGGGGGACAAGCAGAGAGAGCGCTCCATAGCTGCGAGCTCACATACACTCCTATACCGAGTTTGTTCATATACTGCCTCCCCCTTTAGTCTCGGCAGCCCCCCCCCCCCCTTTTTTTTTCCCCGTATATCCGAATGAGTGTTTTCGTTAGCCGGGTGGTCTGCCGGCGAAAGTAATTCGCCGCCGCTGCGGGTGTGTGGGTGCAAAGAAAGCGCTGCGTAGCACAACAAGCGAGGTGCGCGCAGCAGTGGCTCGCGAGGGTTGCGCATGTGTCGCGAGTTATAGTGCAGGGCAGCGGTCTGCGGCCCGTAGCACTCGAGGAGAGAGAGAAAGAGAGACCCTTTCGCTGACGTTGCGATGCGTGCCCGGCGACGCGGTTAATAAAGACGACGGGAAACAATCACCCGACCTGACCACTCTGAGACCGGGGGACCCCTGGCACGTTTCTATGGGCGCGTCTTCATTCGCTCCTCAGTAAGTAGCGTCGGTGGTTGGTTTGGAGGCAAAACAAAGGACCCGACGTGAGGGCGGTGGAGTTCTTTGTTGGGTCGGAATACAGTGGATCCTGGATGTCAACAATGCGTTCTTTTTTTCTTATTTGTACGCGTGGTTAAGGTCCTTGCTTTCGTTAGAGCAAATAAGAAAACTACAGAGATCAAGCACAGGCTTTGACTTGCTCCCCTTTCATTAGTCTGGCAGTCCGCCAGGAGACTGAAGAAGCCGTGACACTCGAAGCAAGTGGAGAAAACACGGAAGAGAAATAAATTGATCCGAGTACGTATGGAAAAATTACGTTATAACTAACCTAAAATGTATATCTCCATTGTATGTTATCAATATAAATTTCCCATATTAACCTTTATTTATAGCCACGGTTTGTAAGGACCGTTCTTCGTGCGATCGTTGACAGGATATTCATTTCAGCAAAGGCAGGGGATACGGAGACACTCTGTAAAGAAATTCAGTTGTGTCAGGAAGAAAGCGCGAGACGATTGATACTATAGGTGATACTATAGGTCAGTGCACTGGCTGGTCGCTTAGAGAATCCACTACTTGCGGCGCTGCTGAGAACTAAAGCGAAAACGAAGACTCAAGAGAGACAATAGTGATGGCGGGTGACAGAGACCCGCTGCAATAGCTGCGGCGTAGCGACAGTAACGCGAGGACTGATGACAATGACAATGACAACGACGTTTATTTTCGCAACAGTACAGAGTTACGAAGGGGCGAGCGACAAAAGCTGTCGTTCAGACAGCTTGACGAAGCCGCAGGCCCCCTCATTGGCGAAGACAGCAATCATGTCGACACAGTTCAACAGTACACATTGAAGATAAACATACAGTGGTAAATTAAACATGCAGGAGTACAACAAAATACAGTGTAAACAATTTCACAAAAATGCAGTCCTTTGCACAAACATAAAAAATAAAAAATGACATTATTCAAATGCAACTTTGCTGAAAGGTAGGGTATGAAACAGAAAGACTTCTGAAGGGAAAGCGTAAAAATACTTTTAAAGGACATTGGTTTTTTCGATCAAAGTAACTACGTATAGCTTTAAAGGTAACTGATAACGGCTTAACATCAACAAGCGCTACAACGGCTCACTTGTAGCATTTGTCAAAGGTTGGTCATTGTCTGAGAAAGAGCGATTTATTTTTCTCCAGAATCGGCTCACGAATTCTACACAATAATGACAACGCCGACTGATTTTTTTTTTCTATTTTAGAAAATAATGCGTCAGAGTTCGATGGGAGTCACTGAGGTGGCGCGTACGTGGCTTACATTACAACTGATAAGAAAAGTAAAAGATACAAGCGAAAACATAAGAAAGACGTACTATACGTATACAGATAACGAACATCTGACACACAGGTTCGTGTAGCAACACGTGTAGGTGTTGCTACACGTGTAACTTTCCTTGCCGTTGCGTACTTTTGCAGAATCAATTTCTCATAGTATATGACCTGTAAGCCCCAAGACTCTATGTACGACATAAAGAGCAACAGCAGCAATACCGCTCGCTCGGCAAGACTGTCATAATATCGTACGCCACAAAATCGTGCGACGTGTATAATATGTTTGGGTAAGTTCAATTACGAAAACTGTCACAAAATGTAACTAGAACAAGACAACGCAGGGGATGAAACCCAGAACACAAGCGTACCCTGTTCCGTCCTTTGCTTCGCTTTAGTGAATGTCATTATACAGTAATTGCGCGCTATACACAACTTTCATCTCGCTGTTTTACCTGTACACAGCGGACGGCGACACTCCGAAACACAATTGCATTAGCGACCAGGGAAACACTACACCGCACGATACTTCGAGTTTTGCGTCCAACCAGATTACACGGCGAGCTCAAGTTACGCGCACTCGTTGACAGCGTTACGAAAGGGCCCGAGTGTTCCATCCCTCGAGACGGCGCAGCGTCTGCGGAGGCCCTTACCGCACCTCCGTTCGACGCCGGAGCGTAACGTTACCGATAAATAAGGAGCAGCCGAGTCTGCGCCGCGGCTCGTGCGTCACAATCTAATGAGGCGATTAATTTCTCACGATCGAGGAGATTAGAAAGTTTCTCGAGACCGACGGTGCCGCCATGCAACGCAAACGAGTACCAACAAGCCACACCAAACTTTCGCGGTGTTCTTGTGTGTATATATGTTATACACACAGGCACCGCAGAAACCGCAACAGTCCCTCACATATATGTGTACTTTGTACTAATTCTTCGAAGCACGCGCCCAGATTCTCGCAAGATACAAATACGTACAAAGGTGCTCTTCTTTTTGTTTTTAACTGGGAGAGTATACAGAAAAGGGCATATAAATGGGAGGAATAGATATATAAATCGCCAAACATTTTGAAATCTGCAGAGTCTTTGACGGCTTCATCCGAGATCGTAACACGTGTGCCGTTTCCTTCGTTAGGGAGTAATTGGGTTTCTATACGGCGGTAGCTGTACAGCTGCTCGCTCGAAAATCACAATAAAGGACATGCATCAGCAGCAGCGGGCCTGCTAGCTGCCTGGTGCGCCGAGGCCGTTTTTAGCGAAGGCGCGTTGCTTCATTCGACGCCTCGCGGATAATTATCGAGACACGGCGCTACAGACGTCGTTAATTGGCTGCGTCTGCTCCTTTTAAGCAGATCGCGTGTGAGCGCAGATCGAACGCGTGACAAATGGAAGGGCGCTAGTCGTGTGTATATAGCACTTTTGAGAAGCTGAGAAAAAACACTGCCGCTGTTGAGTCTTTAGTGTGCGTATAGATATGAACGAGTATGCGGCACGCATTCCCTATAGTGCTGTCGTGCATACGCTGCTGTTGAGGTAAGCTGTACTTAAACAAGTAATATCCACTCAGTGCTCAGTCGAAGCTAAGGAGTAGGTGTATGCGAATACTCGAATTTTGTGTGTATCGAATTGAATAGCGTCTTATGCGAGTCGACCTTCGAATTGAACTTTGTTTCAACATAATACTCTACGAACGATGAGACGAGGTGACAGTGCATTAACATATACAAAGAACCGAACACCCACGTTACAACCCTAGAATAAAAATCATCGCCGCCCACAGTAATGGCGCAACATTCCAAAAAGAACTTACACGCATAATTCGCATCATTACACTCGCTTATTTTTCAGGACGTCAAGCACATATCTGTACGAGCGTGAGGTAGTTGTATTTTGTCATACAGGCGCACCTTTATGCCGCTGTCCTTAGGTGAGAAATTCGAGTTTCTCGCTAAATCTAATAAAGCACCGTTGCGTCAGCGCTCAGCCGTAGGTAATATTATCGGCCGGACTTCAGATGCCGACAGCAGCCGTTGCAGTTGAGTCTCCGAGGCCGACGAAGGTATACTGCTTAAGTCTTTAAAATATTCGAGAAGCAGGCTGGGACAAGCGGCGCTGTAACTGTATGAGAGCGTGTCTATATATATATATATATATATATATATATATATATATATATATATATATAAGTTTCCCATAAATTCCCGTGTCCACAAGATCTCAGGAACGTACTCTACAATAGGACTTGAGGAATTACACGACTTGTCACTTATACATGACGTCGGAAGCGTCGACGAAATCTGTTGAAAATATTCCTAGCCTTCAAAGAGAGCAGCAAACATGTCCTCTTCAGAAGAGTAGCATCTGCCCTGTATGCGGCTGTCCCGAGATACTACGTATTTTTACTCGGATCACAGGTCATTGCGCTTAGAAAAAATGGTGAACTATTCAGAGCACATAGTACCTTACGACGACCTATCAATTAAAAAAAAAACCACCGCCCAAGCACTCCGTACAAATGGTTAACCAGCGAAGCTGAAATGTGCGGCCCCGAAGCCAAAGTGCCGCTGGAGAAACTCTCGCCGAAAGCGGGCGTTCGCCCCGGCGAACGCGCTCCCGCAATCATCACGTCGACGCTGTTCTGCCCGCAACGCCGCTTCTTCGGCGCGCCGTTGTTGCCAGCGTTTGCCATCGCGAGCCAACTCGGTGGCGTGGTTTGCAGGATCCGCCCGCCACCCGCGCTTACATTCCCGTTCGCGATTTAGCGCGGCTTGGAAGGCGGCCGGATCGTCGGTACGCAGTTGCTGCCGGCACTCGGCCTCGCGGGCCTGTTCTTGTGCCCGGACTGCAGCATCGGCCCGGCGAATGCGATCTCTCTCACGTTTCCACTGTCGGCGCTCTTCTAAAGTTGTCCGCTGTTCGGGAGTTCGTATAGGATCCGTGGCTTGCCCATGTGGAAGCTCTCAGTCGAAACTGATGCGCGCGTGCTCGGCGCCACGGCTGCGACGGGATAGATGACGTCACTCACGGCCCAGCCAATGGCGCGCGAGCTCAGGCACGACGCTCAGAACGACGTAACTGATAGCACAGCCAATGGAAACCGCTCGTGACACAGATGTCGAGCGGTTTTTCGTTTCTCCTAGCCATATACAGCTTTTGCTGTAAGAAAAAGGTGCTGCCTGCCGAATAAAAGTGTTTTCAATGGGAACACGTGTGACAGGCGGATTTGTCAGACGCGACGGCGGTGGCGCTGCACATAGGGAGCTCTCGCGCGAACGCGACGGTGTGGTGTACTAGAATAGCGAAGGCGAACGCTGGCAAACGCTGTAATTGGGATGGAGCAGGTATCCATACGCCGGGTGACGAAAGTACAGATATGTGTTTTGTTTTGTTTTGTTGTGTTGATGTTACAATACCGGTGTGCGAACCGGTTGAGCGCCATCGCGGGGGAAACGGGCACTATTGCGTTCACAGGCGGAGAAAGCGCATTCCGCACCTTTTCTCTTTCTCTCTCTTTTAATTGTGAGGCCGTGACTCTACTATCGGAGAGCTAGGTAGAGCTGTCCCGCAAAATGAGTATCGCTGGATTAGCTACCGCACAATACGGCTTACGCAGACAACGTTCATGTAGGATCTATTTAGGCCTCTTCGAATAAAACGCACCTTGTGACACAAGGCTGTAAACGAGACGACTACAGCTACGTTTTCTTTCTATAGAGGAAAACCCGTTCAAGAACTGACTGAAAATGTTACTTTCCTTATTGATCACAGCTTCTTTATTTTCGATTCCTAAATAAAATTATTCAAAGATAAAAATCGCGTATAAGGACCTTTGTTTTACATTGTACACTGTAGCCTACCTAGCAACATTCACGTGCTGGGCCGTGATGATAAAACTGTTTAAAATAGGCTACCGAAAACCGATGATGATGATGATCGTTGTTCGGTTAGGAAAGGACGCCAATTTCTGCAGCCCATGTAGGGAGCACGGCTAAGCATCCGTGAGGGTAGGAGGAAAGGGAGTGAAAGAGATAGAGAGGAGAGAAAGGCCGTAGTGGAGGGCTCCGGAAATTTAGACCGCCTGGGGTTCTTTGACGTGCACTGACAACGCACAGTACATTGGCCTCTGGCATTTTCGCCTCCATCGAAAATGCGAGCGCCGCGGCCGGGATCGAACCCGCGTTTTTTGGGCGGCGGCCGAGTATAACTCCGGCGAATTTTCAATGTTCACTGATCCCAATAAAATTTTCAATATATGTTGTCCTCGGTACCGTAATGATCTATGCCAAGTCAGGCGGATGTAGCTCATTTAGTTTTCCTGTAAATGAATTTTAAAAATTTTTAGCGGATTCTGACGCGAGCCACCCTGTGTTTTTGACGTCATCACCTCCACACCGCCTACCCGAGCCATCGGGCCCTCAAAAGGAAAGCGGCGGTACTTCAGCGCTCAAATCGTCGCTGTCAGGATCAGAAAAGCTGGCGTAACTCCATATGTCGTCGGATGACCTCGCCACTGCCATTTCTATGGCGCCAGTTCCATATTTCTGGTGACGGGAAGGTTGCGACGTCACCGCGCACGCTTCACGAAGCATCTACCCGTTTCGGTTTCGGTTTGAAGAGGAGTTTGAGTTGCTTGTTTAAAATTATTGGTGCGTTTCTGAGCAAACTGAACCACCATGGCGGTTACAGGACTATCAGTACCATTGGAAAACACTGATATCAGGACATGATGGAAAAAAACGCCGGAGTTGGCCTTTAACCACTACACCACCGCGGCAGATTAGCTACTGAAAACTGCGTACGCAACCGCTTCCATATGCTGCCGCTGCGTAAGCTTCATGTATGTACCCGCTATTTGCATAAGCTATCTGGCCCCAGATCTTCGAAAATAGCGTGTGTACGTGTACCCAAACCGCCCACAAAGCGAGTTCTTTGCTAGCGCGATTCTCTTGCGTAATGGGCAGCCTATATGAGCAGAGGCTCCCTAATGCGTACGCGTTCGCGCAGCGCTCTCATAGTTATGGCCCCCTTAGGCTAATCCGACGAATCCGTATCTAATTTTGGAGGACTTTCATATGTATACACTACGTGACATATCTCCTGTTACTTACCTCGTCGAATATTGCGGCAGGGGTAGTGTGGTAACATGTAATGAAGTTTTTGGAAAGACGCGGATATAGTGAAGTATTTAGTAGATTCGGTGCAGGTTCTTTAAGTCTGCACGAGACCTAGAGTGTAACGGAATAGACCGAGCATATAGCGAATGCTTCAGTGCACGTCGGGTGCAGAGCGAATGAGTTGAGGCAGCTATAGTTCGCATATAACTATGAGGAGCTGGTGCTGTGTACGAAATTCTACATTTCTGATATAGTGAAAAGTATAAAAGTAGAAGCTCGGATATAATGAAAAATATATTAACGAACTTGACTATAGCGAGGGAACGTTTAATTGCACATGTACAATCAAGTATTCACGAACTGTGGCATAGGCTTTAGGGGGTCGTCAAGCGCGCGCGCGAAGACTCGAATACATCAAGAGAGGGCACTGGATGCACTAAACCATTTCAGTGCACCTCAGTAACAGCCAGTGAGCTACACTGTATGCAACGGGACATCACAGAATTAGTGTTGAGCTTCCCGGCGCCATGAGAAATAAAGGCACATATAACTAATTATTCGATTGATTGATTGATTGATTGATTGATTGATTGATTGATTGAGGAAGTTTAACGTCCCAAAAGATCATCAGTGTCATAGATCACAGACGCCTTACAATGGATTCGCCTCGCTACGTTTGACGACATATAGCTATTTAACATACAATGTACGCAACAATGTACATGGTCATTTGAGTTGTTCCCATCCATCGAAGTTCATGCATAAAACCGAGAACTTTATCAACCTCGTGCTCATCAGAAAAACATCATAGCCACTGGGTCACGGCTTGTGAGGTTAAGGAATTGAAAAGGAAACGGAATTCACCGATAACCTAGCTTCCTGACGATTAAACTATGCGTTGTTATTGTCTCTTCTTGTTTTACCAGGAAAAATGGCATGAATGTTTCCTTGCGCCTGAATGAGTGCAAGGAAGAGTTTACTTATTGTTTGACCATACATTATTGGTCTTTCTCTTTAATTTCAAGGGCTGCTACCAAACCGTTTTCTGATCAGCAAGTTAGGAAGAATAGCGGAAGGTCACCTTTGCCTGCAACAACCATGAATTCAGTTCAGCAGCCCTATCCGCTCTCGAAGCAGGTTTAAAAACTCCGCGATGGCTGCGCAACAAGCGTTTCTTCCACATGACAGCGCTGCGTCCCAGAGAAGCCGACGCGGCATATATCTTCCATAGTCGTGTCGACGCTGTTGAGCAGAAACACCAACACAGCAGTCCACTGAAGCTTGGACGTTGGCGCAAGACAAGTCGTTGTAATATCGTGTCCAGAAAACCGGACAGTTGCTTCTTGAAAATATAGCCACAAGACAACGAAAGTGGCCGCCAACAAGAGTCTCGAGAATTTCTCCCTCCACGCTGGGCACGCGGCGCGCGTATTACAGCTGTCGCTGCAAAATTGTTGCTGCAGACGTCTAGTGAGTCGGCAAAAACGTACTCCATGCTCGTAGTTATTTTTTTTTTTTCAAAACTTTGCTTCGCTCGCTTTAGACGAAAAGCTATTTCGTATCCGCGCATGCCTAGGTAAGACAAAAACATACGCACTTCTAAGTTCGCCACGAAATCACGGGTAAAGAAACAAATTATCTTCTGGCGCACAGAGTTGCGGCAGTTTCGTTATCTTGCAAAAGATCCAGACGTGATTTACGACGAGAGCTTTGGAGCTCCTTTATCACGTGTCCTGTGACGTCGTTGAGTTAATGCAAAAACGACGACGTTGGTCTTGCGAGTCCCAGGCTAGGAAAATGTCAAACGCGATGCAATAGGGACGAACAAAACGAAATAAAGGCGAGAAATCGTGGAAAGAATGAAACGACGTTCTTATTAAAGTGGCGGCGAGTTATCTGCGATCTGGAGCGGAACAAAAGATAATATACGCCCGGTTCATATTGCGAACTTGTTGCTTCTGTTCCGCACAACTCATGTAATTTGCATATCATCTCTGTTTTCTTTGTCATCTCTCTTATGTAAACACACTCCTGCAATTGCCCACGATGGCTGCACTGTGTACAAATAAAGTTTACTCAAGCGCCGGAAACACTGTCACGGCATCGTGTTCTTTCATCCACGCCGCTTTGCCGGAGTAGCCGCAGACTGTCTAAAAAAATTACACCATCTCCCCGAAGGGGACCATGGGGTGATGCGGAGCATCGCTGGGAGTTTCAACGGTGCATTTAACGGCGGTGTTTACAGGTTTGCAGTGTTTTCGGTGTTACCTTTGCGGACAACCTTGCGTGTTATTACGTTGTTAACTTGGTTCGTTACCACGCATCGCGTGACCATTGTCAGAGTGTGGGGCGTACTTGCGTCAACCACTCGCTGACGGAACTGTCGCTTCAATCACACAACACCACCAACTTCTTTCATCGGAGAAGGAGGAGATACTACTGAAGCGAAGCGCGCGCGCTCTCTCTACCCGCTTTATTTATTGCAGCAGCTGTTGGAGAGAGGGAAGGGAGAGGAGAGTCGCGCATGCGTAGAGTGAGTGTGGACGCCAGACGCGTGACATACCCGCGAGCAAGAGATGCTCGGCATCCTAAAACAGGCAGGATATACGGCGTGGCTCTCTGTCGCTTTCTAAAGCGATGGAAGCGCAACATAAAAGCAAATGAGAACGACGACATGCCGTCATGTTGCCAGTGTACTTCATCATTGCTTTTGGCAAATGCTAACTTCGCCACGAAGAGGATATTAGTAGCCCCTGGCGCTTAGACAATGATACATTTAGAGAAGGTTTCTGACATTTTTGGAAGTCCTTGCGGTTTTTAATTTGTAGCTTATGTGACGCAAAAAAGCGCAAATTAATTAATTAACTGTGAAGATTAATTTAAAGGGTCCTTGCGATACGTGATGAAAGGAAATAGCTCGAAACAACAAAGGCGAAGAAATAGACGAGACACCAAAAAAGCCTCGGATTTTTCAAACATTTTTCATTTAGTCAGGGCATTCCGCATGTTTAAGACATTGTTCTTTCACCTCGGCGATTCATGGTGCACTAAACCTTCTGAACGCTCCCCTTCACGAATTCTATTGTATGTAATGATAATGTGCTGGCATGCAAAAATAAACGCCGTGTATTTTCTTGTTTGCCACCTTTATGTTGTTTTCGCACTTCTTTTTCTTCACCTTAGCGGCAATCGCATCATTTTCTGATGCCTATCTTCAGGTCGTTCAAGCATATAAACTTTCGCTTTGAAGTTATGTGTACACGTTTCAGTCACAGCTTTCCTTCGATTTGGTCACATATCGGGCACTAATACTTTCACGTATTACGCAATTCCATTAATGACTGACTATGCTTGAGTGAATAAGGTAACGAAGGCAGTATGTGTGGCGGCGGCAGGTAGTAGCGGTAGAAACTAGGTTTGCGGCAGCAATGAGAGCCCATAAGAACTTCTTAAGTTCTGAGTGCCGAGAACTCAGCAACCTCCTTAATTCTCAAGATCTTCGTAAGTTGAAAGACTGTTAATACTCATGCCGTGTGCACTCAATGAAAACGGAAGTTCCGGTGAGTCGAACAAGTACCAGAACCGCTCTTCCAAATCACACCAAATTAAGCGTTTCCTGTGAATGCCGCGAGAGCAGTTGAGTAACACATTCTTGAAGGGTACAGGAAATTTTTCCAGCTATAACTTTTGAGTGATATAGGCTGAAAAGCTTTAGCAGTCTCGGGGCTACGCGCCCGGTAGTCAGCATTACAGCCGACATTATAGGAGAGAGAGCAACCGCATATTGACCCTCTCCGCCTTCTTGCACTGTCGTATTATAGTATGATACATAGCCGAGCTACGCTCTTACACCCATGTCCCATAAATCTTCCGCGCTATTAACGAAAACGTTCACGCGTACGGAAAAGTTTGTTCATACACGCCTACACACATCACCGTAGCTATATGCACGTTAGTCTTTCTTATACTTTTTTTTTTTGCCTTCGTATTAAGGCAACCTATAGTCTGTTTCAGGAGTTCCGTGCAGCAGAGCCAAGGTTACGAGGCCATCGAGCGCAGAATTCTTCCGAGGCGATACGAAATGCCATTGTTTGGACACGCACACCCCGCTTCATCTTCCTCCTTCCAGGGATGCAGCTGCCACTGCAGCGCCAGCCATTGGCAGATGACAAGCCGCGGAAGGACACGTTTAACATGTGTTTGCCCTCCTGATTGGCCGAAGAGGCCTGTAGCTTCCACAGTGCTGCACGGAACTTCTGAAACAGACTATAGCCTCACGGCCTCTCGCTCTCTTTTCGCTTTTGCATGCTCGCCACCATCGCGATCAAATTTTTCGACACGAATCTCGTCGCAATTTTCGCTAAAGCCCCCCTCGCGTCAAATGACGGGTAAGTACGGTGCTCAGAAGCGTAGGAACACGTGTTTGAGTTTCGCACGCACAGGAACTCTTTCTTTCGCTCTCGCGGAGTGATCCCCATTCTCTGTACGCTTTTAGCTTGTTTTGTAGAACCACGTGTTATAGGCCATACTTGAAAGCCCGTAATCATCGCGTATCGGCGGCACGAGGCATGCATCCGAGCCGTTTATCAAAAGCTGCAAATCCAAGCCTAAGACGGCCGCTTTTTTTTTCTTCTTCGCATAAGCCTAAATAAATTCGTCTGCTCTCTGTAGGCTGTGCAACGAATGTTCTCCCTGTCGGCAGAAACAAAGACCGAACAAAAAAGAAAAAGGAAAACGATTGCCGGCGGCCTAAATTAAGGTCTGGCCATCCATTACTGTTCATTTTTGAACAAGAGCACCGTTATACTGAATCTCCGACAGGGAAGAGAGGAGGCCCGATTATACAAGAAAAAAAAATTATACGTATAACCTGCGTTGCACAGCAACAATATTCGTTCTTGCTTCGACCACGACACTTTGCGCTCATTTTCCTTACGGTAGCGCTTGCATAAATACTGCATCTAAGAGTTCCTTCTTAGAGAAGGATAGAACAAAAGAAAAAAAAAACAGATTAAAGCAAGGCCAACAAGTGCAAGGGCAGTTCCGAGAAATGCCCCTCACTTACCCGAAGGCAAGGGAAATGCAAATAGGCTTGTGATGGCTACACTGTCCCTTCAAGTCGTTTAGCTAGACTGACGTCCCTTATTGAACGCGAGGTTCGTCAGCTTGTGTCTCTCTATATCTATCTCTTTTATCACAAGGTGAAGCGCGGCTGATTAAAATGTCAGCCTGCTTTCTATAGCGTCTTCCTCGAACGACGACGAGGCACAGACCTGCTCCCAACCTTCATCGAGCAAGCGCTGCCATTCGCGACAGATTATCTCGGATAGTTTCGATTTTGCCGTTTAAAATCTGCCTGTGACAGAAGATTAGTTTCTTTCTCTTACTTTCCAGCTGACAAGGCTTGACCTGTGCGCCAACGTTTAAGTAAAGGGCACGATATATTTTTTTCTTCCTTTTCTTTAACAGCGTGTTGCAGGCAATGGCTAAAAGATATATAAATAAGTATACAAATACCTTTTTTGTTATTATTACGGCCTAAGAAGAGGTAGATAACGGTAAGCTTGGCGCCTATAACACAAAATATTTGCCGCAGAAACAATTTACCGCTGAACGGTTGCCTTAATATAAAACATGTTCTAAAATTATTGGCATATATACTTGTTGCTATGTGCCTATGTAGCGGTACAACTGATACGTCAAACGTACCTCTAGTAAACGTAGGTCCTAAAAAGCAGTTTCGCAGAATTAACGTAAGATAGCCTTGAAATACGAGCAGCGCGCCTGTATATGGAAGGTATAAAGGTATGATTACAAAGGTATAATCTTTTATTTCGAACTTGTCTCGAGCACTGAAGAGATGCCAGAAAAACAACGCAGCTGTAATGTTATAGGGTGTTAAAGAGATAGAAGGTTTGGGAAGAGATATATTTGGGAAGCGTACTGTGGTTAGAATGCGACGTCAGAGGACCCCGTGGACAGATAGGACAGAGGACGCACATATTAACAGCCCGACAAGAAAAAAAGCGTACTTCTAGAACAGAAGGTCAAGTTAATTGGGTCGAACGGTCATGCCCACGACTTTAAGGTCAGAGCTCACCCACGATACGGCGCTTTGAGGCACGACTGTCAAGATGTTTCGAACATGCCTAGACGACTTGTGCTTTTGGCGTATAGGAGGCTTGTGGTAACCTGGCTGCAGGTCGGTGCTAGGATACAGCTCCTCACGGTTGCCGGCGTCCGGCTGTAAAGATAGTTGTTTGTGGTTAAGAAAGATGCCTAATTTCTGCAACCCGCAAAGAAGCACTTCAAAGCGTTTTCGGGGGCGGGGAAGGGGCTAGAAGGATAGAAGACAGTGGAATGGATAGGCGAAACCACCTCGTCAAGTGTCCGTTCAATTCTCAGCTCCAGGTCCTGGTACATATCTGTCCTCTCGAAATGCCGGTGGGTACCTGTAAGGAAGCGAACCCATGAACACCCGAATCTAAGGCTGATGCTACGACTTCACCGCCGCTGTGGTGTATATGACTGAGGACTGAGGCCACCGCCAATTACTGCTTCTGCTTTCCTAAATGGCGGGGCCGGGAGCAGGTTCTGGACTGGCTCGTCTCAGGGGCAATTCTACATCCTTCCGCCCTTTTATCGCTTACCTAGCCTTTGTCAATTTCTTACTGCGCAGACGCAGTTCGGAAGCACAGCTAACTTAAAATAAGCGCTTTAAAGAATGGAGGGAAGCGTTTATAGACAATCGCCACAAAATTTTCTTCAGATCGATCGACCTTGTGGACCGATTCAACCACTGGCTCAAGGTGGCGAGCACGGATCATTAACACGCATCCACACATTCATTCATTCATTCATTCATTCATTCATTCATTCATTCATTCATTCATTCATTCATTCATTCATTCAAGGTTTATTTAAGACATACATAGAGTACAGTTGTGAAAGGCGCATCATCGTCAGAAAGTCAAGGTGTTCATGCCCAGCTTGATGGAGGTCAATGTGGACTGGCTGGTTCATGTACCTAGCAGAAACAGCGGACGGGAACAGTGAACAAGAAGGATAGTAAAACGATTTGGGTCAGCTGGGTTTTACGTCACAAAACCGCGATACCATTACGAGGCGCGCCATAGTGGGTGGCTTCGGAAGTTTTGACCACCTTGGGTTCCTTAACGTGCATTGAAAAAGCGCAGCACACCGGCGTCTGCCGGCAATTTTCACCTCCATCGAAAATGCGACCGCCGGCGTTGGGGTCGAACCCGCATACTTCGGCTCAGGAGTCGAGCACATGTACATCACGGCGGCAGGGTTGGGCGAACTATTCGAAGGTCATGACCACGAAACTTGCTAAAGCACAAAAGTGTGAGTAGAAAATAAGCAGGTGTGCCGTTAGCACTTACATTCTCTAGCCACGTGCCTTTCTTATTCCCACTATTCGCCGCACTTACGTCACGAACAGAAATGGATCTTCCGCCAAACATTATGCCAGCGCTCGCAGTGCCAAGGTAATTCAAATGAACCCGAGTTTTTGAAACAGCATAGCGAGTGAGCCAGGCCGCAAGTTGCTTTCGATGGTGCTTGGAGTGGGAACAGAATTTATAACGAGGTCACGCTCCACCATTCGTGTAACTCGAAGTGTTTCTTTATGGAATTGCTATGTATTCATATGTAGGCGTGCGTGCGGTGCCGTATATAGAGGAACGAAATTACGCCACAAAAATGTGCCCTTTCCGGAGCAGCCATTTATCAAATGGCTTGGCATATACAGGCGACCCCTGCGGTACGGCGAGCGCGTGTGCTTAGAGATTTATGGCGAGACCCGAAATTACGGTGCTCTCTCGGATTCAACGGGCATCGTTACGGTCGCGCTAAGCCACATGGAACTGGCTATTTGGAAAACGCTGCGTGTAAGTAAGGTTGCTGATTTTTCTTTTTAAGCGAGAAATATCGAATGGAACTGGCGCAGTATTATAGCCCAGAGGCGAAATGTTCTGGCTCGGATAACGCCAGCCGCAATGACAGTATAGCGTTTAAAACGATACACTGTACTCGATGTTGCGTACAGTGTTGCGAGCGTTTGACGCGAACCGCTACAGTATGCGTCTTTAAACGACGATTTTATGACGGTTTCAACGCACTGTAAAAACACGTATAACACTGATACGTCGCAGCATAAATGTGTTGGAAATAAATGTTGTCGGGCGTGAGCTGCCGCGGTGGTAGAGTGGTCATGGTGCTCGGCTGTTGATCCGAAGGACCTGGGTTTGGTCGTGGCCGCAGTGGTCGCATTTCCGAAGGAGGTGAAAATGCCACCGCCCCGTGTACTGTTGATCATTGATTTATGGGGTTTAACGTCCCAAAACCAGTTCTGATTATGAGAGGCGCCGTAGTGGAGGTCTCCGGAAATTTCGACCACCTGGGGTTCTTTAACGTGCACTGACATCGCACAGCACACGGGCCTCTAACATTTCGCCTCCATCGAAATGCAGCAGCCGCGGCCGGGATACGGCGAATACCATAACCACTAGACCACCGTGGCAGGGCCTGTGTACAGTGCGTTTACAATGCACGTTAAAGAACCCAAGGTGGTCACTATTTCCGGAGCCCTCCTTTACGGCATCCCTCAGATTTGGCACGCAATATCCCAACAATTATTAAGATTTCCGTGCAGTATTGTTTCATCATTGTTCGCTTAATCAACCACCGTGCATTATTGTTGCTGGCCGAACCTCTCATCGAGCTCGGCGCATGAAGCAAGTGGGCCGCCCTCGTACTCATGCATGCTTTAACTTTCTCAGCATTCTCCTTTTTTTTTTTTTTTTTCAGCACAGCCGCAGATTTGAACAGCCTGCCCCATCGAATCACTGCCCTAACTAGCGCACCCACATTCATACAAAAAATATCCTGTCATTTTTCGGAATAAAGACTACTGGATGTCACTTTTATTATTTCCAGCTGCTTGTTTATATTATACGGAATTGTGTGCCCATATTGCTCATGCCGTGTTTAATAATGCTCATACACGTGTTATTTCTATGTACTACATACTGAACATATGTGAACCCACCCCTTATGTAATGCGCCTGTTGGGCTTTTAAAAGCAACAAAATGAAATGAAATTAATCTCTTAAGTCCAACCTTTTATCCGGTATTCATGTGGCGAATGAACGATGGAATGTGTTCTTTTTTCCGTATACCGTCAAGAACTTATGTGCTCTTATGCGTAATCCTAGCTTCTGAATTCAACGAGAACCTGAAATGCAACGAATTGGGCTGCGAATTAGGATCAACTGCGCTACATGTACCAACCGCGATATTAATTGTTTAATGTACACGTCCGATAATGTTGTGTGATCAGAATGCCTGGGGGCAGACCTGGCGAAAGCGACCCGAACAATACACAGCTTTGGGAACGCACTAGACACGAATACGAAATACAGTTGTCATTATCATCTATGTCGCAAGCTATTCGCACGCACGTGAGATGTACTTCTCATGATTTGTTGTGGTACTTAATTGCCTCTTAGCGCACTTCCCTTAGTTTTCCTTCAAGGCTGCGTTATATAGCCAACGACAAGTGTATGAGCTCGCCGTGCACGAGAAGGTAGTTATTCGCGCTTTAATGTAATCGTGGCCTAATGATATACCGTGAGTAGTTTCGAGTAGCCAATTCTTACTGCCAGTTGCGTGCGTGTTACTTATACAAACGGGTCATTTCGCCTTTCGTATAATGTACGGGGCGGCAAAATCGTGACCAACGCCTTCTGTGAGAGGCTTCGTTCGAACACCACTGGGATGCAAGCTTACAAATATGTACAAAAAAAAAAGTTTACGATAAGCAGAGTAATTACACCGATCGTCGCTTCCTTTAAATATTTCTTTTTCGCCACGTTTTCAGGACATTCATACGACAGGAACACTTTCATTATATTTAGTTACTCGGGTTGCAGCTCGAGGCAGAGAATGTCACCTGTCTTAATACTACGATATATTTGTGCTAAAAATGATATGGCCAATTCAGGTGCGAGCATGTATTGCACCGAAATCAATATCTTGAGCCGATCATTCGTTAGTAAGACGAATGAACCGCCGAACGGAGAGAGGCTTGAAAGGAAATGTGCGGAAGTAAACTAGGAATGGTTACTGGAGACAGAGTGTGGGCGACGAACATTGCTCAGCGTCAGGTAGAAAAGGTAGAACGCCAACAAGAAAAGGTTAAAAAGACAGGACAGATGAACGGGGGCCAGAAGAAAGGAAAGAGTGTTTCTTTCAGGGAACGTGGGGCAGCGATCTAGTCAGCCTGAGAAACCCTGCAGGCCCGGCGGCAAAGGGAGCGAGTGGTCAGACCTGGACTGAAAGGGGGGGGGGGGAAGTCTTAAAGAGCTCCCTTATCACCGAAGGGGTAATATGGGGATTGATAGGGTTGCTCCCGTCGCGAGCTGCAGGCGCTGTTCACTATAGCGAAAAGGCTAAGCCCCGCTCTTTTTTTTTTTTTTTTTCGTGAAGCGGGAAGCGAATGGACACAAACGAGCCGTCGATCCCGAATCCCGAAGAGATAAGGAGGTGAAAGAACACCGCGAAGGTTGCCCGCCGATGGGCGGTACACCTGAGAGCGAGGAAACGTAACGGAAAAAAAAGACTTTTTTCTTTTTTTCCTCTGCGATCGAAGCACTTATCCGCGCTCGCTTTCTTTCGGAGTTTCGCTTCAGTGTCGGGCTAAGAAGAACGGAGTGGCCTCCGGGGGATAGTTCTGCGGTCACTCCGAGCTTTCTTTGGCTTCGATCTCACCTTTCCGCTAATGCGTCCGTCTGTCTTGGTGTTAGTGGCAGTGCTGCCCTCGGCAGCACGTCGTGATTCTTGGCGATTGGCGATGTTTCATTGGTCCGGTTGATTAAAAGTTGCTGCGTGAAGCACGTAGTGGCGTATAGTCTGTTTAGTTGACACGGGTGTCCAGCTGGTTTGTCGCTCATTCGTTGACACAGCAGCCTCAAGTATAATTTACCTCATTTACTATTTGTTTATTGCGTCATGTGCGAATCAATTAGAGGTACTTCATATGAAATAAGCACTCTCTTCAACTTAAAGTAGCTGTATCATTAGCTATAGTGTTGCCTACCATCTTCCCGATTTCGAAGTCTCAGTGACGCATAAATATCTTCAACGCCGATAGCGCATAGAACAAAAAAAAAAAAATAAACGACATTGTGTGCAGCCAACAAATACGCCCTCCAGCGATAAGCTTTCAACTCAAGCGAAGCTGTCAAATCATACGTGATACGCACTGAAGAGCCCTCTAACGTGCGCGCTTACGTGCCTCGAGGCGTCAGTCTGGCGCTTTGTGGAAATTTGAGAATGCCCGTTGTGTTGCTGCCATTCAGCGAAAGTGACGTGGACAGTTTCGTTTCAATTTGAGTCTCGTCGTCCTTTTCAATTTAATCAACTCTTCTCACGACAAATTTTACGTATTAGAATAGAAAAAATGGCGCCAGACGAAGGACAAGAAGATAAGACATCTCTTTCTTGCGCTATGTTGTTTATATTCTAAGATGAATCACCAACAGGCCCAAACTTCCTTCCTGCTTAAACTTTACGTACTCTTCTTTTGACACCCTCTATCCGCAAGCCTCACTTTCCCCTTGTGTACGGTATACTGTTAAACACTTGATTTTCTCACTGCGTACCGGCTCTGCGCCATCGTTTGTTCACCGTCTGTCAGTCTTCCTTGTTTAGACAGCTCATTCTTGCGGCATTACACGATACGATCCTTTTCATAAGATTCAGTATCGGGTGGCGCCCCCTTTTCGGTTCGAGTGTACCCGCTCCAACAAACTTCTCATCAACTCTCGCGTTCGACGCCCTGTATGGTTTGGTTAGCTTTGGAACAGCCTAACCAGGGAGGATGTTGAATTCGCTGGAGATGCTTTTCGGACAGAACTTCCACCGGCGGCTCTTTTTTCACGAGTCCCTCGACGTGGTCGGTCGAGTTTCAGAGCACTTCGACCGAGGCTACGCTGAGAGTGCGAAATAATTCGTGTAGCCGAGTGTGAAGGTTAAAGGCGTGGCCAAAACTGTGCATTGTTGTGAAGCCTATGCGGATATATAGTGTAGGCGTTATAGTACAGTTATAAATGCGCACAGTCGGCCGCTTCCCGTCCAATCGTCATAACGGACGACTTTGTTGCCAACGTGTAGGCCAATAGAAACATTCGGTACATTGCGCTTGAAACGAAGTAGTACGCTTGGCCGATGAAGAAATGATGTATGCGAACTTGGATGAAATTGTAAATCTTTCCAACTATAATGTATGCCCAACTCCTTCACAAGAAACATTCTTAAAGGATTTGAAATACGATAACATGAAATCAGATTTCATAGGAGTATGTACATGTGTACGTGTATGGAAGAACGGCGCCAAAAGGAACGGTTCTCAAGCGGAAAAACACCCACGACTAGCGATGCCGCGTGCTTCTTCGCATGTGTACCGTCCGTGCTTAGCAATATTTTTCCATTTTAACATGATGTGTAACCAAGCAGCTCAACGTATCACATTTCAAAATAATGTTCCGGCCATGAAGTAAATTTGAAGAATGTGCGAGTGAAACGCAACTACACATTTAGGTGCTTGCACTGCAAGTCGTAATACACTATTTCGCAACAAAACTCGCAGCAATGTTCAACGTTCTATACATGCGCTGTTTTGTATACAATACCCCCCAGTTTCGCATTTCCTTTGTGCGTTCAGATGTTCTTTTTTGTTTTTGTTTTGTCATTTTGTCATATTTAGCCAAATAAAGTGGAGGCTAGGAACAAAAGCAGTGCGCCTATAGCAGAAGCCCCAACACCCTTGTAAACAGCTCGCACAGCACCGAAATGACTTGTGACACCAATGACACATATAGTGGAGAAATTTAGATTTTAGATGCCTGTTAATGGAACGTCGAGTGGCCGTAACTTCTAGAGCACATGGTTTTGGCACTTAAAAGCCCATCAGTTATTATTAGAGCACGTAAACACAGTTCGTACTTCGCAGACACGTGATCTCGGCTGCGAACACAGCTTAAATATATTATATTTTATAATGTTTAAAAATATCAGAAAACCCGTTATTCTGGAAAGCCCAGAATCAAGCCCGCTAAGCGTGCGGTACAAGTAGTATGTCATATGACCCATGTCATGGCGTGCAATTCGTGGAGACGTTACCGCCATGTTGGAACCTCAGTGTTTAAAGCTAACCATCCAGCGATACACTTTTTACAGCGAAAGCTGTCTATGGCTAGGGGAAACGAAAAACCGCTCGTCCGTGGACCGCGCGCGGTCTCCATTGGCTGCGCCTTCCAGTGACGTCGTTCTCTGCGCCGTGCCAAAGCGCGCGTGCCATTGGCTGGCCCGTGAGTGACGTCGTCCATCCCGTCGCAGCCGTGGCGCCGAGCACGCGCGTATCAGCTTCGACTGAGAGCTTCCACATGGGTAAACCACGGATGTTAGCTGGCGATGTCAAACGCTTGCAACGACGGCGCGCCGAAGAAGCAGCGTTGCGGGCAGAACAGCGTCGACGTGATGATTGCGGGAGCGCGTTCGCGGGGCGAACGCCCGCTTTCAGCGAGAGTTTCTCCAGCGGCACTTTGGCTTCCGCTGCGATGTCTGTGTCGGGTTGAACCCACTGCTAAACACCGGGGCCGCACATTTCAGCTTCGCTGGTTAACCATTTGTACGGAGTGCTAGGGCTGTAATTTTTTTTTCATGAGTCTACACATATATACACATCGTAGAGCGCGTCAGGATGGTGGCTGGTGTATCACGCAAAAATTTACAACCCGTAAAAGCTTTCTTCCCTTTAGATGGGCGGCAATGGAGGCAATAAAATAATTATAGGATAAATAATCGCCCCCGGCGTACACCTATATAGAAGGAGAGGCCCGGGGTTTCAGCACACAACGAAAGGAAAGTGAGCAGGCTGCCGAGACCTCGAAGAGTAGAGAAAAGCACACGGGCGCCCGCTCGGGCGACCTCTGAAAGAAGCGCCACGACCCGAGACTGACTGGCCGCGCTGCTTTTGTGCGTGGACACGACGGGGACGGGCACTCAATCTCTTTTAGAAATGTGATTTCACTCATTCTAAAGGAGAGAACGGCCCCTGCGGCTGTGTCTTTTGCCTCGAGCCAAGCATCTTTATGGTCCGTTACGTTTATTGTCGGGTTCGATTCGTGTACTGCTTTCCTTTTATTTATTTAGTTTATTTTTTAGTATCAATTTGCGGCCTTTCGGGCAGCTTCAGGGAGGCGCTGCAACAAGAGAGCTGCCATGAAAGGACCTTGAGTTGAGCGATAGAAGTGCATCGGAAAGCTTTCTCCTTTTCAGGTGACAGACAGCCAAGAGTGACTTGGGTCTTTTTGTAAGTTTCAGAAGCGCCATCAAAGAGTTGCTTTCTAAAGTTTCGGGGCTCCTAAGTCCTTCTTTTTTTTTCTCTCATTTTCAGTGTCGGGGTACCACAATCCTGGCGGTGATACCCTCCAGTTTGTTAGTGACATTACAATACACTATATTTCTAAATATTTGTACTGTTTTATTTACTGAAAGAGTTATAAAGTTTTTGGACGTTTTTAAACTCTGTGGCGATGCCTGCCTTTCTGAGGGTTTTTCTTTTTCCCGGTGTTTGTACAGGTCAACGCATGCTTTCATAGGCATCACAAAAGACGTCTACGTAGAGGTCGATAACCGTTTAAGTCTCCTCCTAGATGCATTGGCCACGCTTCAAAATTCCTGGTTATAGAAAGTTGGGAAGAAGAAATAAAAAAGAAAAAAATAATGGTAAGGCGTTTCAGAACGTTCCACATATTGTGACCAAGACCAGCGCATGGGCGAAAACTAGTTGGCTCAAAGCAAATTCAACGCGTAGTTTGATAGATTCCACTTATAGTGACACGCTGACACGTAATTTTACCTGTCGACGCAAGCGGGGAGGAAATAAAGTATTTTTTGGGGCGTGCTCTCTCTGTCGCTCGAAGATGGCAAGAAATCGATTCTCCCTCGGGCGTCTGTTGAACGAATTAGCGCCAGAGCGACGCCCCCCGCAATGGAATTGACTTTTCGTTGCACCTCCGGGAAGTCGCTGAACGAAGTTGGCGTTTCTTTCGAGAAACAAGCGTGTCTGTTTTATCTCCTCTTTCCATCTTCCCTCTTCTTATTTTTATCTTCTCGTATCCTTCCCGTCCTATCAGGCTTCACATATCGGATTATAAAGGTTCACTGATCTGAGTTTCGCTGACTTCGTTGTTCGAGCCACTTTCTCTCGCGGTTCGACGATTTGCGCTACTCGCGTTGAAGTTCGCGTTTACATATTTTGCGAAGCGCGGATCGAAATTTTCTTATCGCATTATTTTTTTTTCTTCGATTTAGCGCGACCTTATTCCGGAGCTATCAGGAAACTCGGCACACAACGGGTGCGTGCGCACGTGTTCGATTTCCCATGACTTCCTAATGCAGCTGTCGTGACGACGCGTGTATATGCGGAAAGGACGGCGCGGTGGAACGAAATTTCCGCGCCCACCCGTGTTTTCCGACTTCCGGGTGAAATGTGACGAAGTTATGAAAGGAAGGGAAGCGCAAGGTGAAAGGAAAACGCTGTCACGTCAGCACCGGCGAGGCGTTACAGACCCAAATTTGCAGCGCGCGGTGTACGGCTGCTTAAAAAAAAAAGAAAAAAAAGAAGGAAAAGGAACAGCGCGCAGTTCCGCAAATCCGGAGCATGCATTATCGAAAGCGCCCATTTACAAGTTTTCTTTCTTTCTTTCTTTCTTTCTTTCTTTCTTTCTTTCTTTCTTTCTTTCTTTCTTTCTTTCTTTCTTTCTTTCTTTCTTTCTTTCTTTCTTTCTTTCTTTCTTTCTTTCTTTCTTTCGTGCAGCGCGCTGTAAAATCATTGTAACGGGTTCATTCCGGGTAAAGCTTAATATACATTTAGCCTTTGTATATATTCTAACATAGTCCAGTTCGCAGACAGTGCTCCACAACAAATCCCGCAAGAGGTTGTCTGTCTCAGACAACCGCAGACAATCAGACAACCCGCAAGAGGTTGTCTGATTGTTAACCTATATAGAACCATGTTTCATGAACAGCGGCCGTATTTGTAACATTCCAAAACCACGATATGATTACGATGCATGCTGTAGTGACGGGCTCCGGATTGATTTCGGCCATCCGGTGTTGTTTATCGAGAGCATAGATCTAAGTGCAACGGCGTTATTTGTTCTTTTCTACTTGGACTCCGCCAAAATGTGCGGCACCGCGTATGTGAAGACCAGCTCAGCAGCACAACGCTTCTTCATCGGCTTACAGGGACGAAAAAAGGTTGCGAAACAGTAGTGTTATCCCATGGTCTAATCATGGTTCATCTCTAGGCCACCTAATAATAATAATAATAATAATAATAATAATAATAATAATAATAATAATAATAATAATAATAATAAGCCGCTATCCCGCCTCGCGAATTTGAACGCCCGGCGAAAGTGTATCAAACACCACACATGCTGATTATGCGTTTGCACTTCACACGAGGGCTTCGAATGACGTCGAACGACCCTTCCGAAAGCAGCTGCAACTTAATCTTTACCGGGAACGTGTGGAAGGTGTTCTCGCCGTTGACAGTCGCCTTATGCGACCTATCATCTATCATGCGGTTTTGATGCTTGTTTAGTGATTTTTTTTCTTTGTGGTTTTGGGCTCTTTCTTTTCGGGCACAGAAATGGCACAAGGTTTTCTAGTCATGTAAGCTGCGAATATACTTATATTCTTTTGACCCGACAATATAAGTTTCCACAACTAACACATGACCTTTTACTGAAAATCCCTCGTTTGCGCGGAATGATTATTCGTGAATACTGATCTCTCTTCTGTATGCCTGACTGCAAAGAAAGATATGCCGTTTGCCTTCGATTGTTAACCTGGCGCCTTTTTTTTTTTTTTTGCTTACGCTACGAAATTTTCCGACCAACGAGTGCTACACAGCATCGCTGTAATAAGATGATAATGAAAAGGCGCAAAGAAATGACGTGTGAAAGAAAGAGTCACTCTGCATATGCAATATGTAGAGTTACTTTCTTGATTGTTTCTTTCTTGATACTTTCTTTGTCACGTCTCAGTCTACCATTATCTCGACTGTTAACAGGAGTATAGTGCTTAAGGGCTCTGCAATCTAAATAACTAACTTATGGGTTCTTTTTTTTTTTTTGTCGTTGCTGGTAAGTGTTGGCGTTTTGTTAGTCAACGATTGTTACCTATACACAGCGCATTGCTTTATGGTGGCGAATTCAACGTTGACTCAACCCCCCCCCTCCCCCTCCTCAATATTTACCCCTCGTCCATTTTATTTTTAAACACACGCACACTGGCCATTGTCCATCCTGCGATTGTTTCTCATTGCTCGACTAAATTTAAGGCCGCTGGCATCACCCACGACGCCGACGTCCCAAAGAAAAAAAAAAAAGAAAGCTTCCCGTTATCAATACCCACTCCTCCAACTCGAAGCTCCAACTACGTTCTCTCCAGACAGAGCCCGTTGCTCACGCTATGCCTACCTGCGCAAAGTCGATTTGCGCGGCCATCGAACCGATTGCACGTACACGGCGCCACGCGCATAGGTGCTGCAGCTTCGGGAAAACCCGTCGCCGGTGACAAACACCACGGCCGCGGAAAGATCGCGCGGCCGAGTTCGCAGTTGGCCACTGGCCGAAGCCCGTGAGTTATAACTCCCGCAGAACCAAAACTCGGTGCGTCCACGCGTTCGCCCTCCGTACACGCAGCCCAGCACCGCGCACGGTTCGGCCAAGCGATTTGCCACGGAAGACGAAGCCAACTGGCTCCGCTCTCGCTCCGAGCTTTGGTCGGCATCATTAGCCGGGCGAGGCGGGTGCGTGCGCGGCCCGTGGCTGGGGAGCGATGCATATGCGTCCAACTGTACGTCCTCTAATGACTCACAGATGCACGGTAATTTGGGGCCTCAACTGAATTATACCTGCCCCTGCTCGTTCCTGTACTACCAATCCTCGCTAAAAGCTCTCGGGTACTTAAAAAGTTGCGCATGCGCGACGTGTCATTTTCTCTGCAAAACGGATCGCTGCATCGCGGGATTCATGCGTGAAAACGGGAGTGAGAAAGGGAGTGTTGTGGGATGTTGAGAAACACCCCGAAAGAGTTCGTTGTGCTCAGATCCTTCGCGGATGCGTGAATTTACGCAGCACTATACACGCGTAATGAGAGTAGCGCGTAGGTGCTCGTAGCTGCAGAGATGCTTTGTTGATGCAAGTTGCTCAATATAGGAGGCGATTTGTAGATTTTTAGCCGATACGCATATTTCAGCAGTGTTTTGTCAGATTCTTCACAAGCACCTTTACAGCGTTTAGCCTAATGCTAAAAAAAAAAAAGTAGAGCTTCTTTCGCTTCTTTCAAGCTTCTTTCAAGGCTCTCCCCGGCGGGCTTGTCACTAAATAACATTGTCGAAACACTGCTCAAAGGAAAACACCGCGATTACCCGCGTGGCAATGGCAACTTGAGTTACGTGGAATTTGTAAATGTCAATGCACCTCTTGTGGCGTTGTGAGCCAAAGAATGCATTATGAGCGATGCTCAAAAATCACTTATAAGGATTTAAAGTAGTAGCATTAATGTTGCACGCTATCACGTACAAATTTTTGCGAAAATCTGATCATATAAAAGAAAGGCCAGTAAAATAATTATTGGTAGTGCGATTATTTCCTTTAAAGCTGTAACCAAGCGGTCACACATTTTTCCGGTTTGCTGCAATGTTCGAATGAAATAACCACCGCAAGGTTCAAAATTAAAGCAACCCTTCATCGTCACATACACAGGCGAATTGTCCATCGGTAAGATGAGCTCTTTAACGATGCTGATAATCGTGAAAAGAAGATGAAAGTTTGTTTTCTCAAGAGAGCTTTCTTCCCTGTCTTTCCCGGCACATTAAATAAATGAGAGTTATTAGCAAATCTCATATAAATAGAGTTAAACTTGTTCAGTGAGAGAGAAAACCTTTAATGAAATGCTGGACATCTTTGCTTGGCCATGGGCCTGACATGCGACTCCAGGTTCTGATATTGCTGAGTCTGCGTAGTGGCTTGCACAATACCTAAACGACAGTTATTAGCAAATTTCACACAAAGTTGAACTTGTTGGGTCTCCATTGTGGCAAGCGAGATCTATCTATCTATCTATCTATCTATCTATCTATCTATCTATCTATCTATCTATCTATCTATCTATCTATCTATCTATCTATCTATCTATCTATCTATCTATCTATCTATCTATCTATCTATCTATCTATCTATCTATCTATCTCAGACGCAGGATTTGTTGGGAAACCATGGCGCTGCTAGGAAGGAACTTACCGTGACAGCATGCAGTTCAGAAAATTATATGCCCCAAACACACACAAAGAAACAACCCACTACGTCCAGTCCTCATGAAAATGGTTTGGGAAGTCACATCACTAAGCGCTTCGCTGCTTCTCTAATGACAACGATGCTCAAGGAATCTTGACGGGGCTGCGCAGGACGGCAGACTTCCGCTTATATTGCAGGCGAATCATCGGACGTTCAACGCAAGGCGCTTTCGTCAGAAGTCGCCTATAGACGTTGACATCGGCCATGCGGCGGTTAAGACACCGTTAATGTGCCGAATTATATTAACGTCGCGTTGAAGGATATTCAGGCCACGTGTAGAGACATCCAATAAAAAGAAGCGTCAAGTGAATGTAAACTATGTTATAGGAGCATAGATGTCCGACAACAACGCTGAACTTTCTTCTTAAGAAAGAAAAAGATGTCTGGGTCACTGTCTGAGGCGCCTCACAGCATATTCTCATTTTCTTTACTTGCACTCAACTTCGAACACAAACGAACGCCGCGGCGCATTTTGCGCGAGGGCGGCTTCGTAACAACAGTCTCCCTTATCGTCTCTGACAGCCTTCCTGTTCAAGCAGGGCATTGACATTGAATTGTGGCGCCTGTGCTGGCACGTTGAAGACATCAAAAGGTGCATGCAGTCTTAGAGTACATATATCAGGCGACACACAAGAAAGTAGTTCCATGTAGTAATCTCGCTTTGTACACTTCGATAATATTACATGACTCGTGGAAACGTTACTGATGGAAGCGAAGGATACATAAACTGAACGTTCGGCTAGCCATAAAATATAACTTTCACTGTGTCCTTACAGTGGTGCAAGATATGTAAGAGACAGTCGATGAGTTCTTTTATTGCGACAATTTTCCTCGATGAAAATGCAATAACGGTTACACTCTCTTGAAAGGATAAGTAACTCCAAAGCTAAATTTTCTTATGTGTCGAAGGTAAAAAAAAAAAGAATAGTACGCTTGGCAAATCAGTTTTGCCAAATGACACGTTTATGTTCCAAGTATTTTTATAGAGGCGACGACCCTAGTTGCACATGCACACAACGCGCGTAAAGTCACAAGAACATGCTAGTTGCACATGCGCACAACGCGCGTAAAGTCACAAAAACACACTCCGTGTATGTGGGCGCGCTCTCTAAAATTTACATCAAGTAATGAAAATCACGTCGGAAGTCTCCGCAGAAACATCAAACGACATTTGAGCTTCAAAAACTAACAACTAACAAGCCACTATTGCAGTTTCAACGCGTTAACTGTGAACGTACACAGTATAACCATAATGTTAAACGGCGCAAAGACACTGGACAACTATATTGAACAGTATGTCCTGTTAGTATGTAATTTTAGGTGCGTTCGTTAGTGCAAGCGATTACTGGGAGAACACTAGAAAACGTAAGACCTACGGGCGCGCGCCTTACTATGCTGGCTTCGATGCATCCATCTACACGAATAAGGTAGCTCTCGACGCTCAATATTGTCTACTGCTACGAAGATCAAAGAGGATTAATATAAGCAGCTTAAGTTGTGCCTTTATTATAGGCACTGAGCTGCCCTCCAAATGACCTCTGCAATTTAAGGTGAGCCTCGCAGACTTGGTCCGCCAAGAAATCAGTCTAAAAGCGCTTTAAGTAAGCTCAGCCATTACGAACTATAATCCCGGAGTTTCAAGTCTGCACCCCATTTACGGACGGTCTTCCGCTTTCCGCTGCTTAATCTTCTGTACGTACTGAAAACGCGGAAGAATTCCGTGATAGCAGTTATTCTTTGGGGAAAGAGGGTGAGCGGGGGAGGGGTATCACTCCACTTTGATTCTCGCCAAAACCGCGCATCATGCTAAAGAAAGCATATCTTTTAGCCAAAGCGACACGTTTCTTTCATTCGCTCAAAGAAGAGGCCATTTGATTAAAGCAGGCACTCATCTCAAAAGAAGTGACGCACTTTTTTTTTCATATTTAAGCTCGCTGTGCTGAATCTCCGAAGGCCTCAGTCCAAGCTTACGTCGATGAGTTTAACGGCAAAGCGAAATAGCGAACGTTGAAGCTCTGTTCTGTCTTTTTTTTTTTTTTTCGAGCGCATTAAAGCCGAGAGTGAGCAAGGAAGCAAAACGAAGCACGAAAAATAACACGAAAACGCTTCGGAACAACTGTGAATACTTGATTTCGACGCCGTTCTCTCTCCTTCTCACGCATTTTCTTTTCCCCCAAGGCTAAAAAAGCACACGCTCCTACCCTTGGGCACACATACAGACACTTACAATGAACGAAATATTCCATTTCTTGCGACCATTACAGCGGCGTCCTACGTCTCCGAAATGGATTTTCATAGGCAGCAAAAAGTGTACGCATAAAAAAAAAAACGTCCACACCATGCACGAAGTAAGGAGACTGCAGCTGTCCAAGCCCGCGAAGAAACAAAACGCGGGCAGCGACGACAACCGTGCTCAGTTCAAGACTTGCAAAGTCACGCTTTCCTTTCTTTGCCCTCTACCTTCCACCCTCTCTCTCTCTCTCTTTCTCATTCGATTCTTTACCGCGCCGAGCGCTCATATGCAAGAAACCGAGCACATTTTCGCATGCATAATGTATCCGCCTTCCCAGCCTCGCCCTTCCAACAAACCACCTCTTCTTTTGTTTACTTTTTATTTTATTTATTTTTATATTTTAATTTTTATTTTTTATTTTGCTATGTTTTATCTTTTTGCCCACGCCCGCTGCAAAGACCACCGCGACTAGCAGCCCACTGCACCTTCGTGTCAAGGAGCAACGGCGTAGCCCACTCTTGGTTAAGAAAGAAAAGAGAGAGCGAGAGAAGGTGTCAACGTCGAAGATTGTGCTGACTCGGCGGCGCTGTTTCTTGCCGGAGCATGCAGCTCCAAGTAGCAAAGCCATAAACGCAGAAACGCGATAAATCTTCTCGTGTTTCCCCGGGAAAATAAGATCGCGATTCGTGCATGCCCTTGCTCCGCCTGATCGACTTCTCTCTCTCTATCTCTCTCTTTCTCTCTCTCCAAGCTCTCTTGATGCCATTCCCAATTTTAAGCTTTATCGCAGAGTACCGTACAGGCGGCATAAGTATTTGTGTTGCCATCGCGGTGTGTCGTCTCGAAAGAAAAAAGCAACAAAGGCATAATAAAGTAAACAGAGTGCTACAATGTTTCTCAATACGACCGTGCGCGTGGGAGTTTAGGGAATGCGCTAGAGTGCGAGCGTTGAAAATGGAAAGCGACCGCGCCAAAACTGCGGTGGAATAAAGTCGATCTTCTCACGTCTTTTAATATTGATGGCGCGTGCTGGCGCCGCTTGATCAAATGTCAGGACGAGACGCTCTGTGAGAAAATGTGGCACTGAAAGAATAATGGCAGCGGAATGTGAATGCATAAGCGCACGTGATCTTCACTGTTTATTTGTATTCGCATTATTGTCGTAGCAGCTTAGTGGCAGTCCTTTGTAGCTGCCAATTTTTATCACTTTTTTTTTGCATGCTGACGTTCCAACTCTCTGATATCGACCTAGAGGTGATGCAGGTGGTCGACGTTAGAACAACAATAAAAAAAAATCGCCACTACACTGCAGTATAGGTGAAATATTTAACCACTAACTTGGACCACTTGGACTCTAAGTCCTATGCACGAAATATTCCAACAAAGGAGGGGATTCAGGTCGTAATTTCCGTAGAAAAAAGTAGGGTGACTGCTTAGGATGATGAACTGCAAGGCGCAGGAGCGACACTTAGTAGCTTCGAGCTCGTCCACACAGAAGCGGCCGCTACAGGTATTGCCTACCGCATTAGTAAAGAAAACCTTCGCACCTCGTGATCCCCAGTTGCATGCGTTTTTTTTTTTAGTTTTTTTTAAGTGAGCACCAAAGGCGATGTCATAATGTCAAAAAACGTGGGGTAAGAGGAGCTCCTCAGTTCCGTGCCATTGCCACCAAGCTGGCCGCCAACGTGGCAAGCGTGGAGCAGCCGTCTCGCACTTCCAAGCTAGGTGAGAATTTCACTTCCGCGGACGAAGTAAGAAAAGCAGTTTTTAACCTCCCTGCGCGTAAATGTAATGAAGTATTAAGAATAAACAGGCTTCAAAGAAGGGCGATTTGCCCAACTGTAGCAATTCTTTATTGCCTGCTACTCTGGCTTTTCCGCATCAGTAGTGTACTTGCGGAGAAGCACCAAAAAATATGCAAAGGAGCCGTTGAGCATGAGGAAATACACTTTACTTCAGAGGTAAAAATAAGAAAGGAGAGCCATGGGAAAAAGAAGCAGTTATCAAATTACACCACTGGGCAAACTTACGCCATAAGAAAACTAACCGCGCAAGCAGTTTGCTATCCTACGCAGGGATACGGCAAAATTAGGTGAAGCACACGTCGCTTGAGGAGCTTGCGGTGTGCAGGGTGCATGGTTCATAGGCCTACATCTCTGAAAATGGTCTATGGTCTAGGCTTAACACAGCCGGAGTAACACCGCGGTCTGCGCTCATTTGATCAGAAAAATAGAACATGTTCTGTCGTCTCCTCGCGGTTTCAGGAAGCACAGGTCGATGCGCCCGATATCTCAGTAAGGAACAAATAGGTACTGTAGTGCTACGTCACAGCGCTAGATTTATTTATTTATTTATTTATTTATTTATTTATTTATTTATTTATTTATTTATTTATTTATTTATTTATTTCGTTAAACGAAGACATTACAGAAGGGTACATGCTTGAACATAACATTGTACAATAAAGGAAGGCACAGAAAAAACGAACACAGGTCAGTATATAAAGAATAGGTGATCACTGTAAAACAACAACAGCCAGCAACAACAATAGTAAACAAGAGAAATAATATCTTAGGCATAAAGTGTGCATATGAAGCAAGAATGCGCGCTGTAGAAAATGAACTTAATCGAGAGGAAGGTGATGCCAATGACACAATTTGTTCGTTTATAACGACAGCAGGTTAGGCAAAGCAGCTTTGAACTCAGTGTTATTAGATATCTCAAGAAGTACGGCAAAATTTCCAGCTTCAATGAAACTTCAAGTACATGGAGACGGCAGCTCGAGAGACTTGGGGTGCTCCACGGAGCTTGTGTCTCGGTGTGAGCAAGCAAACAGACACTCCTCCTAACGCCTTTCATCGGTAAAATACATTGCAACTTTCTGGGTTACCTCGAGGAGCACGCCCTATACGAGCCTGCTCCACAGCACGGTAAGCCTAAACCGCGGTGTTATTTTTACCGCCGTAACGCGGCGCCATGTTCAAAATGTGCCCACGAATACGGTTAGACACTCGCAAAGAATTTCGGTTGGTTCCCACATAATGTTAAACACCTTCAATATATATTAGACTTAGTTACCTGCTTTTGCGATACCACTGCCGTAATATCGCCACGTGAGCCCCGCGACGACTCAATCTGTACCACGTGAACACATAAGAAATCAACCCAGTCTCTATCCACCTGAAAAATCGCACTGAACCTTCCTTCCACTTCCGCAAAGAGGGCCGGGCCAGCTAGAGTCCGGTTTCTTGTTAAGTGGTCCGAGTCTTCTATTAAATTGGGCTCAACAGAAAAGAAATGATCGCCGTTTTTTAGCCATATACTACTTTGGTTTGTGCACTAACATTGGTATTTCCAATAAAGTTTGCCTCATCGGTGAAGCTCACACTGACGTATTTCATTGTTTCAGGCGATACATTCGTACTGCTTGAAACTACGCTGCTGACTACGTCTTGATCTCATGGGGCGTAGAAGCAGAACTGACTCACGATAAGCTAAACCAGAGTGCACCATTTGAAAGCATAAGTTAAAGGCGTAATATATTGGAATCATAAGCCTTAATCCTTCAAGGCAGGAAACATGCAAGAGATATTTACATCACCTGTCATAGCAAAATGAAAGTTATTCGCATAGTAAAACTGATTATTTATTACATATATGTTTATATATTACATATATGAACATTCACTGTGACCGAAGAAGAGTAACGATATAATGCAGGTCATTCCTTGAACAACATTGAAATGAGGAGTCCATTGCGCGTTGAAAGTCGTAAATTGCTTTATTTCCTTTTGCTCTGCGATTCCGCCCTGGCTGGGCACTGCAGAGTGTCATAACATGATGTTTGTTGTTGTTGTTTTGTGGGGTTTTACGTCCCAAAACCAGTTCTGATTATGAGAGACGCCGTAGTGGAGGGCTCCGGAAATTTCGACCACCTGGGGTTCTTTAACGTGCAGTGACATCGCACAGCACACGGGCCTCAACATTTCGCCTCCATCGAAATGCAGCCGCCGCGGCCGGGATTCGATCCCGCGACCCTCGGATCAGCAGCCGAGTACTTTAGCCACTAGACCACCGTGGCGGGGCTCATAACATGATGGGACATTCATTGTGTTCCACAGAGTTTGTGCGTGAACTTTCTGCCACGACATACATTACAGTGTGCATTGAACACACTACCTCTGCACGACTGAAAACGCGCTCTGCACCGGCGTATTTGTTTAAAAATGATGAAAGCCTTATTCGCAGAAAGGCAGAGGGGTCAGCCCGAGCTATAAATTGCTTTGACTATACGTATACTCTTCATTGGGAAGAAGGGAACGGGGAACAAAAAGGAGCGATGAATGATCATGATAAGATAAGAAGGCACGTATATACAAGTACGTCACGTTTTGACTGCTCTAAAGCCGTGCGTCTAGTCCAGTGACTTTTGTGCGTTTGTAGAGAACGTGAGCAGAAACGCTTGTGACCATATACCGGACGCCGGCAGTTGTGTCGGCTGGATTCTGTACGCGGTGTAGAGCCGCACACACCGGCGCCGAATATTGCACTGGTGGAGCTTGACCATGTTCGTGATTTATGGACGGAGAACAAAGTTACACAATACGTGAAATTTTCACGAGACGCTGACTTTGTCATATAATGTAAATCGTAGTGTGCGAAACACGAGCGCTGACGCTGCGATATTTGTGAAAGAAACTTGCGCTTTGTCGCAACTTCGCCCGCTAAGCACTTTCACGGTTACGCGATTTCCCGCTGCTTTACTATATAATTTAAGTATCAAAATGACATGCTCTTGTGGTTATGTTTCTCCGTCTGACATCATCCGGTGGAGCTTCGTTCGGCAACCGCAGCTGCGTACCGTGGTGAAACAGCAATGGGAGGAGTTAGCTTGCAAGCAGAAGACAACGACTATGTGGACTTCTCATAGTACGTTTCATGGTAAAAAAAAATAAAAATAATAAATATTCGTTCATTTCACAAAGCGTCCAGCGTCTATTTTCCTGAATATCATGGTGCGCACGAGACAGCTTAGAGCGATGACCGATAGCACCCGCAAAATCATGCACATTTATATGGCGTACCCGAACAATTAGTTCCCTTTAGCCACAGGCAGGTAGTTCGTGACTTAAGTGCGCAGAATAACTGCTAGGCCGCCGTTCAATATCATGTAACAACTCGTTCAGTATCATGGAGGAAGGCGGCGTCAAGTGATTCCGCTAGCCTCGGCAATCCAACCTCCTCTGACGCCTTGTTCACGGTGCCTTTTAGGCATGGCTGGGCCCACGTGGTTGCCCCATGGACCACTCGAGGTTGTTTGGTGTGCGGTAACTTTTAGTTTCGCTTGACCATGCATGAATGTAACGCTCGTCTATCCCGTGACTAGGATCTATTTCACATAGATGAAGGAAAAAAAACTTGGAGGAGCTCATTCCCTCACACTTATGCCGCTAACACCGCATGTGCAAATGGCACACGCGGCGCTTGCGCAGACGTGACCAAGGAATCCCAGGACCACCTTCTGAAGCACGTGACTTCCGCCACGTTTCTTGCTACGCTACTCGTATAGCGACGGCCGCTAATAAGCTTTCCTTCCTCCATACCATTTCCCATGATCCTCCCCACTTAATTTTTTTTATAACTAGTCTTCGACCAAATCGCCGGACCTATTTGTGGATTAAAGTTTTCTCTCTCTCTCTCTCTCTCTCTCTCTCTGTCTAGTCTTCAAAATTGTCACGTGACGTCCTCTCGCACTTGTGTTCTTCAATGTTGAGAATACTCCTTGCGTATACTCGTTTTGGCTGCGCGTCACCGTAACCTCACGCTACGGCTGACCAGGGGCAGGAACCCAGGGAGCCTCCATACGCCTTGTCGTGGGCGTGCATATGCAGGCTCCCTGGTGGTGTCTGCTTGTAACTGTTCAGTGTTCACCGGCTATAGCGGATAAACCTCGTGACCACAGTCAAAAGGGACGAGAGAAGTACGGCTAACGAAGCTGTCTTTGCCACGGCTCCGCCCGGGCAGTGGGGATACGCGGATGATACGCTGAGGAAATGCTTCCCGCGTAAGTTCGCACTGGCGTTGTGCCCCATGACCCCGCAGGGCGCCTCGTCACAGGGTGCGCACCGACCGCTCTTGAAGGCGTCGTAGTCAGTGCACAGCACCGTCGGATAGCTGCAGGTTCGGATCGAGTTGGCATAGTAGAGGGTGGCCCGAGAGTGAGAGCAATCCACGCCTGCCGAGCAGAGAAGGAAGTGAAAGAGAGCACACATAGGATACGGTGAGTAATGCACGGAATTAGTTACGCGATGTCTCGCCGCACGACCGCTGAACTCTGCATAATCAGTGATAACCAAAGCATTCAGTGAAATGTATACAAAGAAGAAGAAAAAAAAAACCGCGGTGTAACTGCAGTTCACTTCTGTAAGCATGCCAGCTGGAGTCCACTCTCAGCTCGAAGGCCCACTAACATGAAACACCTAAATGAGCTTACATTCATAAATTAGCGTTCGAGAAGAACTATAAGTGGCCATTCATTTCGCCATCAGACGTTCGTTATAAAAATAGGAAATGCAGGTCACAAAATTTAAGGTTTCAACTGGGCGCCGGAACTACACAGTTGCCGATTATCCCGTGTAACGTCGTGCATTTCAAGTTCTTCCTTATTTTGACACTTTGGCTCAACAGCATTATGCCACACTTACTACACGGCGTCTCTCGTTTTCTCAAAACAGGAGAATATTTTTTACAGATGAATAATTTCTATAAGCTTATGGCAAACACCGTCAAGATCCAGAACAACACGGCCTGTTGGAGATTAGGGTTAACGTTTATAGACTGCTAGCCGGCGTAGACACCAGAATTATCTTTTATACGTGTTTGACTACTGTCTTATCAAACGTCTTCTCGCGGAAAGATCAGTGACTTTCGTATGGTGAAAGGTTAACTTACTCAAATGAGAAAAGTAGTTTAACCCTTTACTGTCACTGCAGATGCTTTTTTGTTCTGATAATGTAAGCGCTTGGCCTACTGCAACATAAAAAAAAAAAAAACGTTCGTTGTGTTTTCCTAAAATGCCACCTTAAGTTGAATACTGGTGAAAGAATATTGTATAAAATTTGCCAGAGTTCTGGTGTTTCACGGTATAACTAGCGACAGACAGATATATGTGCATCGTAAGATTAGCCACCTTGAACACACAAAAGCACATGACGTCACGCAAACGATCGCTGATGTCACATGATTACATAGCTACTTCGCCTATTTCTGTTTCAACAAATATGACATCAGCTAAGCGCTGTATACGTAATACGCAACGCCGCACATTAAAACATGAAACATGATGCAAGTAAATAAAATTAAGCACATACGCACATATTCAAATCCCATATACTATGTAAGTAGCTAAGTATACGTGTATTCTATCCCGTTCACCTGCAGCGCATTTTGCAGCTGCAGCGATTGCAAACTCTGCAAACCCAGCCAATCAGCCACGCGCGGTGAAACGTCATCACGCGACCCAAGGGATCGGTGCAATAGCACTCTGCGAGTGGACAACTATTCATCACGTACGTTATCTCCGTGATCAGACGCACCTACTACTGCATCAACTCGCGGACTAGGGGCCACTCAGAGGGTAAGACGCTGGTCGAGCACACTTGCCAAATTCCGAGAAAGACAAAGACGAAATATACAATTCACAATAAATAAATAAATAAATAAATAAATAAATAAATAAATAAATAAATAAATAAATAAATAAATAAAGGTAGAAAGGTCAATATCATCGGAGTGCGATTCAATTAAGACAACTTCGCTGTTGCAAAGCGAATAGCAGTGTTAGCCGATATTGGTCCACTGTGAGCCAACGTCAGCCAATAATACTCAACATTAGTCATTATTTATCCAAAAGGTATCCGACATTAGCAAGCGCTGTTAGTTGCGAGAAGATGCGGTATTCGCTGCTGGTAACATGCGCGTGAATACGGTAGCTAGCTGAAGAAGGCCCCTGCTGCATACAATCTGAGTTCAGTCACAAATTATTGCCACAATTATACTCCATTATAGAAAGCAGTGAAGTCCCTGGAAAGCACTGCATGTTCACAATGTCCCGCATGTCTCATAGGCCCCTATCTATAATATTATACGATTCTTACTAATAAGTATGAAAGCGTGTATGTCCTGATATTATAAACCACAATGATAACCTAGGGTAATGATACGGCGCATACGCGTGTCATTTTCCTAATAGGGTAAGTAAGCTTTCGAAACATACGTCCAAAGGTGCGGCATCCGGGCTGATGCCTTCCCCCGTTCGGGTAGAAGTCGACGTGTCCGGAATCCTTAGTCATACCCAGGCGACCGCGGAACGAGTTGAAGCCCATGCCCATGCTGGTGTGGATGATGTCCACGAATTCAGCGTGTTCCTTGCGCAGGTAAACGTCGAAGTACTCGAACAACGGGCTGGCCGGGTCTAGGCCTGCAGGTGCAGATAGTTTAATAGGCCCGCCTTATTGTTGTATATCCATTACAAAATTTCAGTTACCTGTTTGCATACCATCGATATGGCATGCAAGGTCACGTAGTTTGTCGCAGGCTGTAATCACTTGCGTGTAGCTCATATCAGCATATCGTATGCGGGTATGAATCTCTTGTGATTTTATTGCCCTTAATCTTGACTTAAATGGAAAGGCTGTGAAGTTACTGATACCACGACCTATCAATCATGTTGGTCACGCATTCGTACCCACCCGTGCTAATTTTGGTACATCTAAACGAACGCGATGCAGGTCTCCCATTACTTGACACGCAATTTTCAGTTCCGATAGAAGGCGTAATGGTCATGCGTACCCGTTATTCGTCCCACTTTAGATCCTGTCATTTCGAGAACGTCTTCTCCGAAGAATCCTCCCGCTTGAGCGCCCAGGCTGTGGCCGATGTAGTGAATGCGCGAGGGAACCAGGACGCCGGCATCCACGAGTGTCTTGACCATGGTGGCCGCGAGTCGTGCCAATGTGCGAGTGCTGGAAGCGGCCAGGCTGTAATTGAAGACCTTAGAGCCCTTCGCCCAGTCTACCACGATCACCGTGGCCTTCTCCTGCGATTGATTGATTGATTGATTGATTGATTGATTGATTGATTGCGTCAACATTCCGAAAGAGCACTGGCGCAGTGAGACATGCCGTAGCTTGAGGCTCTTGATTAATTCTTTGAGTTGTTTTCTTTAATGACGCACATGAACCAAAGTACACGAGCGCCTTTCCAATTCGCCTTATAATCAATGTGTGACCACTACACTTGGGAAATCGACTTACAGTCTTGTGCTCAGCTACACAAATATCCATAGTGTGCAGCGACTTTAAGGTGACCTATTGTGTTTCTACGAGAAAGCCTGAATACGGTGTAATGTTTACAACAACAGCGATGGACACTATGCACGCTAGGATTACATTATCTCGTGTACTATGTAAGCATCTTTAAACGGCGAGTGTGCGTCGATAGGCGGCAGGAAATTTTGGGTTTTACGATATGCAGACGGGAAGCTCTGCAAATCGTAAATCCACATCGCAAATCCACATTAAACCACACAACAACGTCAGAAAGCAACTGTCTTTTTATATTTCCAGAAAGCTTTCGATGAAGGCGGCCTTCAGTGATCACTTGTGGTAGTCTTGAAGTGTCTTTTAATCAGGTATACTATCGGTGACTACCTAACCTTTCTTCAGTGAGAAAGGTTAAGGCAGACAAAAGTCGTTGTTATACAAAATCGAAGGGATTGAGTGACTTATGGAGCTTTACGTCCCGAAATTACGATATGATTATGAAAGACGCTATATCATGGATCGTTCCGGAAACTTCGACCACCTGCAGTTCATCAACGTGCACTGACATCACGCAGTACGGGGGACTCAACATTTCGCCTGCATCGAAATGCAACCGCCGCGGCCAGGATTCGAGCCCGCAACCTTGGGATGAGCAGCCGAGTGCCGTAGCCGCTAGACCACCGTGGCGGGACAAAGCGAAGGGAGACATCGAGGTAGGATTGGAATAAAATAAAAGATTAACTAGACCTTGTACAAATTCTCTACACCAAATGTTAGGACAGGGAGGGTAAGTGACGAAATGGAGAGAGGACAACCTAGTACAGAAAATTATCATGCAGCGCTGTACGGCGCATCCACAGTCGGGCATTCAAGTCTACCGCCTTCATGTACTGCACAAGAGTTCGCGTGGCTTTTGTGTTTGCGGTGACGTTAGAATTTTACGAAAAACTGCCGTTAAGATCTTTGTGAAAGACCACGTACCACGGCGAGTATTTCGTCCTTGATGCGCTGCACCCAGCCAGCGTAGCCCTTGCTGCGGTAGCCATGAACAACGAAGTACAGAGTCCGGTCGGGATCCAAGTGCTTGGCCAGAGCGGTGAAGTTCCCGTCGTGGCTCAAAGTAATCACGGGCTCACGTTGAGTTTCGTCCAAGGGTCGTTCATCTTTGGCGTTCGAGTAGACTAGGAAGTGTGGATCGACGGACTCAACGAGGTGGATACATGCAAAACAGTTGTTACGTATTGCGGAATGATTCATTTTGTTCACTGACCATTTTATCATTTAACTTCACTGGTATACAAGCTTCAGTTTATTACGCACTATCCACAGTCGCTTCCAGCTCCTCATGACATTACGAATGTCGGAAGAGCAATGACTACTTCTTGAGACATTTCTTTTTTTGTCGTTTCGTGGGATACACTGGCGTCCTTTTGCCTCTAACCGTCAACTTATGTGAATCGTTAAGTTACGCTCTGGTACACCACAAACAGTATTTTTAAATCGCACTATTATTCTTCTTCCTTTGCAAAGCATTATTCGCTGTAAAGGCTACATCGTATGAATGAGTCAGAATTTTAAAGACAGTGCAATACGGACAACTGTGTGATGCTTTGTCGGCGCCGATGTCTGTCGTCTAGAACTTATTCGCCATTGTTTAGTGCAATTTATTCTCTAAACGGGATCCTAAGAAAGGAGTAAGTTGTTTACATAATCCAATGTGGCCTAAAAACACGGGTTTTATAGTTCACTGCACATCTGGTGTTACGGCGCAAGGACAGCAAACGCCATGACGCGCCAGTATGCTCTTTTTCCTTAGGCTTACCTTGGCTGGGCGCGGCCGCAAGTGTGCCAGATTCCGGGCAACCTTAAAAACACCCCAAAGTCCGGCGATGGAAATGTTTGTTTCTTCGCCGTTGTCGCTGTAGTACGCCGCCCCATGCTCCTGGAAGCGCCTGAAGGCTCTGTCGATGTCTTCGATTTCCGCGGTACTCAGTTCCGGGTTCTCTTCTTCATCCTCAACAGTGGACAGCGAATATGGCAAAGGCTCACAGAAGGACCGTAGCACGCCGTTCCCCGCTATCAACAATGAACAACATGCCGCAATGGTTCCTGTTACTCTTTAATCCGGGTAGATAATTGTGACGCTAACTAACTAACTAACTAACTAACTAACTAACTAACTAACTAACTAACTAACTAACTAACTAACTAGATAGATAGATAGATAGATAGATAGATAGATAGATAGATAGATAGATAGATAGATAGATAGATAGATAGATAGATAGATAGATAGATTGCACGGTTCACAAGCATGATGCAGTCTACCTATACGGACATTTATAAAGGCACACTTTCCGGAGTAATTCACGGATGACCTTACCATGGGAGTTCATTTCATCAAAAAACGCTAGCCGCAATTTTTTTTTCTTTTTCGAACCAGTAAAACATGGACAAAGTTACACGTATCTGCCGCAGACGACCTAACTTATTCCTCTTCCCTCGTCCCGACGACGGCAGTCGAAGATGCGAAGTCGATGGCGTCATTGATCACAAAACACGGCCAGTAGAGAAGCACTACATAATTGTTATCGCATGCAGAAAGAAACGGGATTAGCTTCCTGTTTTCTCCTTGCGGCGCCCGTTTTGTCGGGTGATTTTTTCTTCTCAGTCAGTCATTTCTGCTATGTCCTTGTACTGACTTTCCAAATATTTTTTATTGAAATGTTGAATACGAGTGGTTGGTGCCTTCAGTACGGCACCGGCTACTCCTTCTGGCTTAGCAATCCAAACAAAAGTTGCAAAGAAAAATAAAAAGGAAAATAAAGAAAGAAAATTCTCACATGATATACACGCTAGCCACACCAGAAGAGTCGACACTATGCAGTTCGAGTCAGAGTTCCGTGCGGGTGTTCATGTAGGAAGAGTGGATACACGCGTGTGCACATGTAATTCTGAAATTTTGTTTCACGTCGAATAAACATGATCTGCAAATCAGAACTCATACGTTACCTAACAGTGTGCAGAGTACGGCGATCAGCCTCATGACGTCACTCGTTAGTAGCACCTGAAACAAAACAAAAACGAGAAAGGAGCCGTATGAAATACCTACCGACCCGACCGTTGAACATTTTGTACATGTTATGTATTGTTGAAACACACACACACACACACACACACACACACACACACACACACACACACACACACACACACACACACACACACACACACACACACACACACACAAAGGAGCGCGCGTGCACCTGGATAGGCTTCATTGCATGACAAGAAAGTTGACAAGCTGCCGCTGAGTTAGCCAATATCGAACTAATGAATGAAAACGATAGGGGGAAATGGAGGGGCTAGTTTTATTTTATTGTCGGGGATAGCTTTCATTGACAAAGACGGGAAATGATACGACAGCAAAACGAATGCCGGACGCCCTGCTTCTTGGCCGGTTTCCGCGCGTTGTGGATGTGAACCATTGATGGAGAACAAGAACTCTCCTACTTTTATTCACATTTGTTTAAGTTGGGTAACTGGAAATAAACATATTATTTGTTACAATACCTAATTATGCTAAAATGAAAGATAAAGTACTCAACTCAATGTTGAATTTGATTTCCTTGCGCGATATAGTAAAGGAGAAACCGTCGCGAGTAGCCGGCTACATCGTTTAGTCATCTGTTCCTCGTAACAAAAACAGAAAATGCCCTCAAAATGTGCCTCACTGCATGAAAGAATCATATGTCGTACTGGAGTTCCGCCACTGTATGGTACACCTTCAACTCCAGCCAAGCTAGACCGTTATCCGTGCGCCGTACTTTCTAGCACTTGAATAGGTGACAGCAATCCTTTCGCGAGGAGTTCCGTATCTACAAACGGCTGCGATAGCGTTAAGCCTGTTTTTATCGCATGCTTGCCGCCGTTATTATCTCGCCAGCAGCTGTCGCGTCATCGAAACTTCAGTCCCTGTGGAGATCATGCCAAAATATAGTGACTCCAGGTGCTGAGATATTGCGCGCATGAAGCCAAAGAAACTATATGGTGGCCGCCGCGGTATACGAAAGATGAGGGTTTGATACCGGCCACGGCTATCACATTTCAATGGTGACGAAATGCTAAAATCCCGTGTACTTTGCGGCGTCAGGGACGTCGATTCGTCGGTGAACGCAGATGATATCGAATCGTTGGTGAATATCGATGCGCAATCCTTGCGAAATCAGTGCATCTACTGAAGCGTGCGAGTCTCTGCTGCTGTATGACCGCAGTATATTGGCGGACATTTTTCATTTCTTGCTACGTTCAGAGTCACACAGTGCATGAAGAGCTGCCAACGAGAATGTATACGTTACCTGGACGCAAAAAAAAAGTTATATGTTTCAGCTGATGTGGTACCCTTTTATAAATTCGCGAAATATGACAAATTCGTCTATGTTTTAAAGTTTGTCACGAATTGGCAAGTCATTATGATTTATCGACAAGCCAACGCTGAATGAAATAACAGAAGAGTTCTCGACTGCGACGAACTTGAATCGTTGGCACCTTTGCTTCACAAATCCCGAAGCTACTCAGAGCTGAACGCGCGGTAAACCGAATCAAGGACGCATATTGCAGGCAATGCTGATGTTTAGACTACACTCATTTGAATGGGAAAAACCTGACACATTTGGTAGTGGCTTGCCGTGTGATAGCTATATGGGAAGCCAGCGCTGAAGTTTCGCAGAACGACAGCAGCGCCTTAACACAAGGACTGCAGCCAGCGGAGTTCGCAGTACTTCATATGTGCCACAGTTTCACTTCAGCAAAATGTAAGCTCATTTGATGCATGGCTGTGACCACTGGCGTAGGCAGAAATATTTTTCGCGGGGTGTTACACCATGCTATATGTAAATAGCGTGGGAAGAAAAATGTCGAAAGTAGGGGTATAGAAAGCGGCTACGCGGCGCTCAGAAAATTTCGGAGGTTGTTTTAACGTCGAACCCCCTCTCCTCCCTCCCCCCTCCCAGTAGCGGCTAACGCTGTTCCAACGGACGTATATGAACACGACATTTTATCCAGTCGGTCGTTTGCACAAGAGCTCTCACCGGTCATCGGAACTCTGAGCTGCAGAGCGATAGCTGCTTCAGAAATAGATCAAAGAAGCGCATCTTTTATTTTATTTTCTCTTTTATTTTTTCTTCTTCTTCTTCTTTTCTTTTTTCTTTTTTTTTTTTTTGAAGAACGTACACGTATTAGGTTTCACTATCAGTGGCGCTTGCACATGTCCGCCTTCCCATCAGGCTGCCAAGTTATCTCTATTATCTCTACGCTACTGCATGTGCTGAGCGCGACCACCATCAGTCGTTTCTATAAAGAACGATCAAGTGGATGTGCAACGTGAGTACAAGTGAATCATCAATACCGATGAAATGCTTTCGCAAGATGATCAAGAACAATCGGTGGTTGATATCGAAACAAAATATGGAATAGGGGAGCATGGAATATCAGCTTATTCCGAGAAATTTCGCAGGCGGTATGACGCCTTCTGCCACGTGGCAATGCCAATGAAACCGACACAAATTTTCTTTGTGCGCATCCATTCATTTCATTCGTATCTCTAGACTTCATTCGTTGTTGTTTGATATTCTATTTTCACGTTTCTCTACGTTATTTTGTCATAATCCAAAACCTATTTTTATTTATAATATCTGTTTTCTGCATGGAAATGCATAAAAAGGAAATTCCATCTGAATATGTGCGCCCATCTCGTCCCGTCCCGTTTAGTTTCAGCCGCCCCGCCACGATGATATAGTGGCTATGGCACTCGGCCGCTGATCCGAGGGTCGCGGGATCGAATCCCGGCCGCGGCGGCTGCATTTCGATGGAGGCGAAATGTTGAGGCCCGTGTGCTGTGCGATGTCAGTGCACGTTAAAGAACCCCAGGTGGTCGAAATTTACGGAGACCTCCACTATACGGCGTCTCTCATAATCAGAGCTGGTTTCGGGACGTTAAACCTCACAAATCAATGGTTTCAGCCCGTTTCATCTATTTATCTACATTCCCAGGCCACAACAAACCTAGGCCCCTCTATATGCATGAATGTGCGTATGTACCCGTGCATGTAGGTTATGTTATGAAACCGTGCGAGGCGTGAAGACGCGAACACAAGAGAAATGAACGAGACAACCCAAATATTATACTCAACACAGATACAACACATTTGTGTTGCGGAACACAAATGCCTCGCTTGCGTTTCATGTGCATCACAAATGCAACGCAAACGAGGCAACACAATAGACTATCGACTGAGTGGGTGCGACTGTGGCGAAGTAGGCGCAGAACTTATCTGCGCATGCTCGTGACGTTCGCGGTGTAACTTTCTCAGTTGTGTATTTATCGGGACGCCATGCGCTCTTTTTAGGGGCGAAGCTCTTAAGGCGTGGGTCGTGCGTCCCCGATGTATGTAGTAGTAGTAGTAGTAGTAGTAGTAGTAGGTAGCCACCGGCGCGTGCCTGCCGGGAGGCACGCACGCGCCGAGGCCGAGCGCGTGGCTCCCGGCACGCGCTCGCCTGCGAGAGACAACGTTGGCGCAGGCAGCGTCTCCTAGCGAGTTTCTTGATTGAGAAATACCGACTGCTCGCGTTGGAGAAGCGTTCACCGGCAACCCATTTATATATATATATATATATATATATATATATATATATATATATATATATATATATATATATATATATATATATATATATATATATATATAGGCACTGCATCTTGACTTGCAATGAAGTGCCGGTGGGAGATTTCACTTGTGCATTGTGCATAGTTGAACCGTGAGGATTCGTAGCATGCGCGAGATGTTATAAAACTAGATGGCGGTACTTGTAGTTGATGATGAAAGATGCGAGATGTTATAGTTTGATGACATTTACTCAAGTGTTTCACTTTTAATTGTGGGGCGAATTGCACGGAAGAGTTTCACGGTTTACCGATGATTCCTTCCGGAGCTTCGCCCCACTCATCATCATTCACCCCGTGAATATGCTGTGATTTTTTTTAATGACTCCCTCCTAACTACACTGAACTTTTTTGTCCTTTTGTACACATATGAAGCAAGAAATTTCTGGAGCGGAAGTCACCAAAAGAGGAGGTAGCCACATAAGGGCTACTCCCTTTTTGGCTTATGAGCGTGTATTCAGATCTATAGGTACACGTTAATTAAAGAAGCAGATGCGGTCACAGTTACACTGTATTCTTCTACTAAGACGTGCCTTTGTATCATATCGTGGTTTTGCCGCCTAAAACCTGCGCAATTACACTATATTGGCGCCATGTATGCGCATATTGCCACGCGTTGTCCTGTTCCCGCTCATATTGCTTACGACAGCACGTGACACAAGCTAGATAAGACGACTGCTGTACCGTTTCCTCAGATAATGTCGGAACGGTCGTAAAGCCGGATGGGAAGTGAAATTTCCTGCATGAATACGTTGCATCAAGAGCGCCTGCCTCTTGCGATAAACACCGTGCGATTAATCCGCTTATCAGACTTTGCTCGCTGGCAATATTGTCGGTGAAAACGGTGGTGTGATCTTTTACCTTCTTTTATTTTTCGCACAGAGAATATTTGTAAAGAATGATAGTACGAACTGCTGGCATATTATTTTCAGCAGAATAATATTTTCTGGCGTTGCATATACATCGCTTGTTCTTATGACCGTTTAGATAATAGTTAAAGTAGACATTTTGAACTAAAATAGTGTTCCCCTGAAAAGATGCGGTCGATGGTGGCTGCCATGGAGTGAGGGTTAGCAAACTGTAGTTACTCTTCAAGTGTATGTTAGCTGCAACAACAATCAAAACAGTATGAAGACAGTTTCATATAGTTTACATGCCAGTAAACGAAAATTTTGGCGTTTAAAAGCGAGCAGTAGGAGCCGAGGTGTTAAGAAATGCTCACAAGAATTATCGTATTTGATATCGAAATGTTAAGAAAAGCCGCCATTACCGTTGGCGTGGGGTGACGCCTGACAACACAGTGCGGGTCGTTGGCTACGTCTTCGTGGTAAGGAGGCGCGGGAACATCTCGAAGTCATTGTGCTGGACCCAAGTAGATGCGATAACCACGAGGTGGACGCGATGTCTGCTTAGGGTATTTGAAGACTCCCTGCGCCCTTTCCGAAATTAATTGTATGTACTGCTACCTCACTCATAACGATTTTGAGCCAGGTTGAAGTAACATGTAACATGTTATTTCAAACTGGCTTCAGCGTAATATTTCGTCGCAACTAGCCTTTCACAAAAATGCCTTGACATTCAAGCGAGTGTGTTCGCAGGCTTAGCAAATAAATGAAAAATTGAAGCGTACCCTTTTTAAAGCTCGTATCAGCTTGTGTATCTGGAAAAAAGTGCATATTAAGGTTGCACTTTTTTGACACTCGTTACGCGCAAACGTATACAGATGATATTCCCTCTTAGCGCTTTGAGCATAGAATGCTTTAGAAATGATTTTGCTATGTGCAAGGGGAGATGTTGTTCAGCAACGTTTTGCTGGAGTTTCCTGGCTGTACATAGCCCATTTCTTTTGGCCTGTTTTGTTTAGCTGGTGGCCGACGAAGGCTTCAGGGTCGGCCGACTCACGCTTGGCCTGCCGCCTCTTATGTCGCTACTCTATCCTTGCTTGGCGTTCAGCCTCATAGTTCACCAGACGAGACCGGCGCATCCAAGGTGCACACAAAGTCCGTTGCCATAAGACAGTCAGTCAAACCAGCGTGCCTCCGCCATTACCGGACCAGAAGCCGTCACGAACATCTTCCAGGCCCCCAAGACAAAATCCGTCACGACCATCTTCCAGGCCCCCAAGACAAACTCACCGATTTCACACACTACGCCTGCGCGCAGGGTGCTAATATAACTTTGAAACTGCGCATCATTTTTCGAATGTATACGTTCCTTCAACAAAATGTGGTTCTCAGGCTGCGCCTACGAATTCTCTGTCGCTCCTTGTCTTGCCGTCTTGCGCTTCCCAGAACCAAACGATAAAAGTGTTTGCATCTCGCTCCATCCACCGTGTGCGTATGAACCATTCCTTCGCGGCTATAGAAACATCTCGCCGATATTGCAAGCCTTGCACGTGCGCGTGAAAATGCGATAACCAGTCAAACTGTGGCGCAACAAATTCAACGGTCTCGAAGCACGCGATAACGATACCATACGCCGGAGCTCGCACCGATCGAGATGACGTTGCTGCTACGTCACCGAACATAGGGCAATCCACATGGAGTGAGAAAAAAAAAAAGAACCCTAAGAGTGAGCGTCACGTGACAACCTTGAAGCCTAGTCATAAGAAGTTTAAACAAATGAATCAAGGGAAATGGCCCCTGATCACGTAATAAGCAACAGGTATAGATTAATAAACGGTCAAAAGCCACTAAATGTTAACGCGTCCAAATAACATTGAGCAGACGGAAAACTATGAGAGCCTAATCCTAACCCAAGAAACACCATCCACAGGGCGTCAGAGGAGGCCGGCTTGCCGAGTCTCGAGAAATCACGTGACGCTGCCTCACAGTGTCTTTTTCTTTTTTTTCCCCTCCATGCCCCTTCCAATGCATGGGCCCTATGAGTAGCTTGTTATCTAGAGTCAGCATATCAACTCCATGGGCTCACAGATTTCGAACGGATAGACAAGGCAACGCTGCCTGTCTGACGTAATCAGCAACCACGCACGAGTTTTTGCGCATTGTTTCGGTTTAGTATGTTCCTGGACTGAGGAATGCATCGTCCCCTAGTTCTGCGGATAATCGCATTTTTTTGCAGATCCAGAAACTGTTGCGACATTCGTACAAAAAAAAATTAAATAATAAACGGCTTTATAACCTTCGTGGAATCAGCCAGCAAACCTTAATATATTAAGTTTTATAAGACATATATTTGATCATCATGGAGTAATCAAGGCGCGACACCAGTCATTACACGACCAACAATACTGACAGCATGTTTTCAGTGGGAACACTTTTTTTTTATTTCAGCGTGGCTATTTTTACATATTACATATTGTCTTTGTTGAAGCATCTGATATATGATGCCATACCGCATAACTTCACGCAGTGACATTTCAGATCAGCCTTTGAAGTCAATAGATAGCCTTCATAGCACTTTGTAAATAACTGAAGTGGTATGCATGTTGAGTAAGCGATGTTTCTGGTAGAGTAGGATCTGTGAAGGAAGGAAGCGAAGGAACGAAGGAAGGAAGGGGAAAACAGAAACGCAGGGAGGTTAACCAGAAAGGCGTCCGGAGGATCTGTGAAAATACGGAGATTTGGAGGCGTCTAAGACATGCATTTCTATTTAACTCGAAAAATGAGTGCTCCTTCACGTTAGCACGTTGAAAAGGTTAAATGATACCGAGTTATTTTTGCAAAAGGAACAAGTTTCAAACACGGCAACATCACTATATATAGGTCATCATCAATAAGCACACATATGCCGTCCAACTATTTGCAGATGCTGACGCTCATATCGTTTCCGGAAAACATCTGGCTGCTCAGCACTACCACGCCTTACAGACAACTGTGAACTCTTTTCGTGACTACGAAAACTCCCTGCCTTAATTTCTCAGATTCGTACGCCCATCCAACGCAGCAGCTCAAAGGAAAAAGTTACGGCCGAATCTCGTAATCTCGTGGCATGAACTTCAGCGAGGAATGTTTAGGCGTGTGGTATAATCGCAGAATGTGCCTTTTTAAAGGGTAGACTGACTTGCCTCAGCTGTCTCTCTCGTGGGGGACACCTCAGACACACCAATGTACAGTGACGGGAGTTTATGAATATAGGCGAAAAGAAGAGATAACTATGAAGCGAAGCGGCCTAATTGAGGACCAACCAGAAGGCCGGCGCACAGCAAGCGTATAATAGCCACAGCAGCATGCTTAAACTCACGTGTAATTATAAAAGGAAGGCGGATCCTGCGAGCAGCTTTGCCAACTGCGACGACCCGTTGAAGCCGGCTGCTCGTAACGAACTGAACATCGTCAGTGGGTACAGATATAAGGCTCTCTCGCCGGCGCTTATCTTGACACTTTAGGCTCTGATGTGTACTCGACCTGCGCCCTATACAATGAAAGCTCGTTCTGCAATTGCGTCTGCTATGTCGAGCGCAGCTACTGCTACAACGAATTTAAAGAGTGCCGCCATATGGGACAACGCTCATCGCGCCTCCTACACCAAGCGCTGCAAATCAGTAGACCTGAGCCGGGGTGACCCGTTCACTATACGTGCTAGTTTTTGCATGTTTAAATATTTCTCTTATTAGCAAATTACCTCTTCACATTGACCAGAGGCACCACTTTCGCTTGGCAAAGACGCTTACTAAGCTATAAAAGATGCGCAAAAAGAAAGTGCAAGTGGTGACGCCGCTGGGAGGTTCCCGCACTAATACGCGTGACGTCATACATATTAGGTGGCGTCTACTGAGGCCTACATAATTAGTTATGGCTAAAAGCGATATACACTGCCTTCTAAAGCCAGAAACTTGACATGAAATGTTTCAGACAATTTGAATGAGCCAGTGTGGCAAAAATACAAAAAAAGAAATGGGGTTTTGGCGTCGTCTACACAAAGTTTGACCGCGGAATTCAATGAAACCTCGACCTTGATTTATTCTTCTTATAGTGAACATAATATGACAAAATTATCGACAATAGAGTTCCCGAATAATAATTTACCAGTGTGGACCCGTTTAATGTCTCACTTTAGTGTCTTTTTAAAGAAAATGGACCTTCCACAAATTGCGACACCCTAAATCGTTTCTACATAAGCGAAACTGCTTCATGTTGGTAGTAAAAGGTTAATTAACCAATTTCTCAAAGTCGCTTTAGTAGCGGCAAGGTATTTTCTCCTCGACGTAGAGTTCGTGATTATCTAAAGGAACACTACCTGTAAGGAATGCACCGGTTGCCTAACTCCCAAGAATAACTTGTTGAGTTTCCATGTCCCCAAACTTCTTAGTAGGTCATGAGACACTGTGATGAAACGTTCTTAAGACCAGCTGGGCTTAATAACGTGCACCTGCAAGTCACAGGTCTTTACTGTCCTGTGCCCCAAAAGACTTTAGGGATACCGGACTTGCCACGACGATGCACGCAACTAAAAATAGATAAAATTCTACCCTTCAAAACCAATGTAGTGGTGGATTCAGCTATCTCAATGCAATTTGTGGCGATTATACTACATAACTGTGATGATGAGCACGCAAGTACTATTTCTCAAAGATTCGATGCATGAGAAGCATATGATGCAGTAATACCGAAAGTGAAGTCTCCGAGCAATTTCTACATTATTAAGTGCCTACGTACTTCAAGCTTCTGCTACATAATTGAGATCGACCAGCCCAAACCTAAATTTTCTCGCATGGATCCATTGTCTTCAAAACGTGAATGGCGAGAAAATCTCAAAATATAATTTTGTCACCTTGTGAAACAGCGTTCAGGGATCGTAAGGATTAAACTACAAGTCTCCATCACGTGATAAACAGTCTCCGTAACTTAAACTTTGCGGGCTACTCGTAAGTATAATAAATATAAACGTTATCGTACATCATAATTATTCTGTAATAACATATTTCGTTCCTGGAACAGGCTTATTACATTGGTCCTGATAATGAGTCGCATTTAATTGATTCAGTGATAATATGACGCCTAAACAAGTACTCCCGTCGAACAAAGTGGAATGAAGGTGTACTTTGCCTTCAATAAACGCTTGCTCACCTCATGTAGGTTAACGAGCGGGTAACAAAAGGGGGAAAAAAGTGGCTCAAGGACGAATTATGAAAGCTGTGTCTAGCTCTACGACATAATTAAACCACCGGCGCCTCTGATATTCAAAGCCGCCGTTGTATAAAGAGGATTTCCTATCGATTTTACTTCCCTCAATATGGCGAGTAACCGATAATGTCGATAACAAGGACTTTGGCTTCATGGCAGCCAGTGATGACCGACACAGATGACAAATATATATACTGTAGCTAGAGTGTACTAGAACTTTTGAGTGGCGCGAGCGCCTGCCTGTGCGCGGCCGTTTCAGCGTGGAAAGATGCGGTGGCGCTGGCGTCGACCAATCTACCCGGGCGGATGGCTGGCAGGCGTTCCGCGTACGCGTTGGTACCTCTCCGTCGCACCCAGGATGATCTTTTTCATTCCTCGTTATACCCCCCCCCCCCCCCTTTTCAAAAATTTTAATGCAAATAAATATTATTTGACATTATTGTTAGTGAAGTTGCCGCCGACTGTATTGCAGCCTGAAGTAGCGTAGCACATCGTACCGCATAACGAGCGCGTTCCCCCCCCCCCCCCCCCCTTTTATGGTGTACACTTACACGAGAAACCAGCTAGCCGGTACACATCGGAAGCCTCCCTCATCCCCCCTCCCCAACGAAAAAAAAAAGGAAAGTGTTGCGCATAAGTCGACGAACTCCTCGCCCGTTCCACGCATATAAAACACCAATGTTGAAATCAAATAAAGGGAGCGTTGCTTGTGGTTGCGTTCACTCACAACAAAAGCAGGCTTTATTGACATTGTCACTGTCTGAAGAACAGCAGAGTTTTTCCAAAGCTCAATTTCATCATTTTAATATGGGAATGCGTTTATTGTTGTAGGACCCACAAAAATGCACATACGTAATACTGCATAAAAACGCCTTCAGTGAACACAGCAGTGCAAGATTTCGAGAGTTTAAATAAGCAACAGCACGGCAAAGCAAAGTCGTATTAACAATCGATAACGCGAAAATACAATTGGTTCGCATACTTATACAAACAATACATTTGCAATTAAAATTATAAAAAGCATAAAATTATAGAGCCAGGATACACCATATAACTTAAAACAAAACAAAATGCAGAGCTTAGGTTGTCTTCCTTAAATGCATTTAAGTAAAAAAAGATATTATCGTTGCAAAATCGTTTAAACAGACTCTAAAGCGGAACAATGAATCGGCTTAGTTCGAGTAATTATACTCTGAGAACCCTAAAGTTGCCCCGCCACGGTGGTCTAGTGGTTATGGCACTCGGCTGCAGATCCGAAGGTCGCGGGATCGAATCCCGGCCGCGGCGGCTTCATTTCGATGGAGGCGAAATGCTGAGGCCCGTGTGCTGTGCGATGTCAGTGCACGTTAAAGAACCCCAGGTGGTCGAAATTTCCGGAGACCTCCACTACGGCGTCTCTCATAATCAGAGCTGGTTTTGGGACGTTAAACACCACAAATCAATCAACCCTAAAGCTGCTGAATTAACCATCACAGGTTTATTAATACAAAAAGATTCAAGAACAAATTTTATTTTCAGATTTCGCGTCAGAATTTGCACGTTTTCTTGCTTACAAACCTCTTCTCGGAAGAATCTCTCTTCTTGGTGCCCCTTTAAAAAATTAAGAGTGCAATAACATATGCACGAAAACTGACATCTTTTTTATGCCAATGCAGCAATTTATAGCCTAAGTTTCAGCTGCTGCTGTGCGCTTCTTCGTTTCTCATCCCGCCACTTGTTAAGACCCTTTATATAGAAATGCATACGCCTGACCACGTAAAAGCTGGTCAACTTAGCAGTTAATGACTTGCAACCAGCACCCCCAATGCTTCTCCTGTTGATCACTGCCAGGGCATCCAAGATGCTATCTTTGTGTAAGTCACTCTTACTAAAGCAACCAGTGAAAATGTCTTCAAGTTCACTAATAAAGACAAAAAGTTTCGGAGAAGGGTACAGAAGACCACCGAAATCACAAGGTTTCACGTCTTTCGATCGGGGCCTTAAAAAGGGATAACTTGCGACTTTGTTGCACACACGGATATCCAGTCGTGCAACCTGGCGCGTAACAATGGCTTAAACGTTGTTTTATTGCCATTTCGCGACCAAAACAGAGATGCCGACTACAGAGGCTACCATGCCGCCGAGCAAACCTGGGTAGATTGGGCGATGGCAGCGCCGCCACTACTTTCGCCGCAAGTTGGGCAAGGGGCAAGCAAGGGAAGAGCGCCGCGGTCGCGCCACTCAAAAGCTTCTAGTACACTCTACTGTAGCTCCTGCCACAGTAGCTGGAATATATTCTAGCCACTGTACTCCTGCTGTACCCTTGCTGCCCTTGCTTATTGCAGTTATGTGACTGGCACCGCGGTGGCAGACGACAAGCCGAGCAGCTGACGTCACGCAAGAGGCGCTCGCAGCACCACTTTCAGTCGACCGCTGCATAATAAAACACGCCGCCAAATCTAGCCATATCTCGAAAGTGTGCTGCGTACTCTGATGTAAACAAATCGTCCCGTGGAAACAAACTCTCTTCGCGTGTTTCACGTGGATTCCGCTAATGGAAACCCCGATTGTGAGTGCTTTCAGCAATAGCGAAGCAGCCAGCGTGTATGAGCCTGCCGAAGACAGTTTCCTCTTAATCGATGCTCTGGAAAAGGAGCTCCCAGAAATCGCCAGGAGGAGGTAACGATGGTTAAACGTGTGCCGCATGTTTTCGAAACTTTGTTTTTTTTTACAGGCCATCACTGTGCGTCGAAGTTGGCTCCGGTTCAGGGATTGTTATTGCAGCCATAGCGAAAGCGTTAGGTCGCAGTTGTTGCTTCATGTAAGTGCTGACAATTGATCAGCGACAGGCTGTTCGCTTGACTGAAACTGACCGCCCATTTACAGAGCAACTGACATAAATGAAAAGGCCGCGGCAATGACGAGAAGAACCTGTGAAAGAAACGGAGTGAACGTTGACGTCGTTGTGAACGATCTCGTAAGCAGCTGTTTTGTATGTGTTGCTAGTGTTATCGTCAAACCCGTACGTGAGCAAATAAACCGTGGCCTTGCCTGTGACAATTGCGTCTTTCCAGGTAGAATGCCTTGCAGACCGCCTTTGCAACGAAGTGGACCTCTTGATTTTCAATCCGCCGTACGTCGTAACGCCGTCCGAAGAGGTAATCCATCGCGTTTATACTGACACATGTATGACAAAAAGCAAGCCCTCGTCGTTGCCCACGTTTACGTAGTCGCAAACAAGTGGGCAAGTTTTCCTGCACTATTAAACCCTTTGATGCCACGCAAGCGACCTTAAGTTTTTATCCGTTAGCGTCCCCAAGGAAACTTACCTTTTCCACATTTCCTTGGTTATCAGACAATACGAATTTTTCCCATTCGCTAATGTACAAAAGCATACATTTATTATAGCGATAGATCCAACAGAGCTAGAACAGCAGCTTTCCATTTAGACTGAACCTATTCGCGTCACCCTTCAAATTTACATCATGCACACACTGCCCCAAGTTATTTCCAGCAAACAAAGTACATTTATTACCTCTGTTTATGTTCCAACTGACCTAACATTCTTTTTTTCATTTCTTTGCTCCCTTGACTGTGCCCTACCACTTCCATCCTGCCTGATGGATTCGAATGAGACCTCTTTTATTACATCTTTCCCATGTACTACTTTTAATGATCACCAGTCACAGCTGTCGTCACATGTGATGGGAACGGTAGACAGCAACAAAGTATATAGCATTACAGCCGAAACTAAGTAACGTTATTGGCGTGTAAATTGCCACACTTTTCCTGTAGGTGCACGGTAATCAGGTGCTAACTCGATCCTGGGCTGGTGGCATAAAAGGCCGCGAGGTCATGGACAGACTTGCTCCTTACGTGTCCCAAATACTGAGCGATCGTGGCTTGTATTTCTTACTCGTCATCAAGGAAAACGACCCTGGTACGTTCTCCTATATGCCTTGGCACATTCACTGCTTCCAAGTGCCTTGAAGAAGTGCTGCTGTAATGCTTTTTGCTTCTTTCAGATGATGTCTGCAAGCTGATGTCTGCACATGGCCTACAGGGAAGATGCGTTATAGCTAGGCGATGTGGGGCGGAATCTCTCAGTGTGCTGCGATTTGAAAAGTGCATGAATAAATCTTGACAGACTACGTCCAGGTTAGCTGCGTTGCCCCAGCTTTTAAGGTTGCAGTTCGGGCTGCATATGCCACAACCACATGCAGCTTTGCCATGCAAAGGAGCTTTTGCACTAACAGACAAGGCACACATACCATAGAATGTAACATACAGATCCACATTAAGACTGTCGTACATATGACTAAGAGTGAAGTTGTTATCTAATAAGCCCCCTTTCCATGTCACAACATTGCCAGCGCGATGCAATACAAAAGCAGCTCGGTACCTTTAATTTCTGGACTGAATGCGGGTGTGGCAACCAATACATTGGCCAAGTCACATTGGCAGGCGGTTGCTTGGGTTTGATGGTAATGAAACGTAGTGTGGTTGGACAAAGCAGAGATTAACTCTGACAGGGCTCCTACAACTGCAATTTTTTAGTTTACAAGTAATATATATAACAGGACTATCAAAAAGAAATTATGTCAACAAGAGATACATAACCAGCAGTCTGACGGCATAGCTAACTAAAGGTCTATACCACTATCACTCGGGAAACCTCATTTCATTTTCTGACAGCACCTCTACCGAAGCAGCATCATTAATGCCACAGAAGTGCTTTCTGGCTGCCTAGTCAAGCATTTTCAGCAGCATCTCAGTCTTTGAACAAAACCTTTCTTTAGTCTGGCCAAAAGAAAAATTTTGTAAGCTCGAAAAATGAAAAAAAAAAAGAAAAAACAAATGATGTGTTTGGCATTACCTGAAAACGAAATGCAGTTTCTCAAGTTTTCACTACAATCTTTTACAGAGCAGGTTGCGATTATGCTGTGGACATATACATGCGGTCTGTAAATGTTGGCACCCTCCATTTTGCGTTCACTTGCCTGGTTATGCATGTTGTACGCATGCAACGAAAATTGCGTTTGAAAGTAGTGCTGTTTATAGGTCATTTTTTTCACTGACCCCATCCGGTCTTGCTCTACTGCATCATGAACCAGTAAACCCAACTGTAACAGTGAACACTTGTGATAGTCTGTAAATTGCAGTTGTAGGCTCCCTCATGGTGCCTGGTAATGTGCTGGTTGGACAACAGCCCTGAATGCGCTGGATGGGACTGTGTGCTACTACACAAAGCAAGTACCTGTTCTGCAGTGTTTGGGAGCAGTTAGATATAGATTTCACTTCCAGTGAGGTCAGGTAATACTTCTAGTAGACTATTCGTGACCAATTTGGTTTCTTTGGTGTTTTCATATTATGGTATACTTTTGTATTTAATCAGTTGCATTCCTTACCCTGTAACGATCACTGTAACTCAATTACTTTTTCAATAATTAATCACATGTAAACGTTACTTTATTTCCAAGACAAGCTTCAAACTCATATCATTCGTATTTGGTGCAAACAGTATCATCACGGCAACCATGTAGCAGCCTGATAGATGCGCAGGTTTTGATAGGCAAGCCAGAGCTCTCTCTAGCTGTTTCCGCCTCCTAAGGACAGGCCACATGGCTTTGTCAGCAGTGCATTCGGTGTCCGCTTTTGCTTTCAGTTTTCCATTTTCCACCCGGTACCTACTGAACATTGTTTTATATTTTACTACCTTTACCCTGGCTGTTGTAACATTGAAGGTTCATTACATAATGGAAGGACCATGTGCAAAGACTATGTACAGCTATCAGCTTGGTTAACTTGAATGCTCCATAGCATGGCTTGGACCACTTGGAGTGAGGTCAGCACTGTGCAATGGTGGGCACACTTGCAGAAATAATATTCATACTAATAACATTGCAGTGCTTTCTTGTAAGGCATACAGCTGCACTTAAGTGCCATCAGGGGCTGCACGTACAGCCGTTGGCACGGTTAACTCGAACACTCAGTAGCGTGGCCTGGACCACTTGGATATATTTACTAAATTCAATAAATAAATGTTCAAGTAAATATTATGCTAGTAATATTTACTTGAATATAAAATTGTTTTGGTAACAGTGCCCACCGTGATGCAGTGCTGGGCTCAGTTCAAGTGGTCCAGGCCAGGCTACAGAGCGTTTGAGCTAACTGTGCTGACGACTGTACATGCAACCCCTGAAGGTACTTAAGCACAGCTGTATGCTTTACAAAAAAGCACTACATATTTACAACTGCACTTTTGTCTCTTTTTTTTACAAATGACTTGTGCATGTGGTTGGGACTCGAAGATACCTCAGACCTGCTCAAATGACAGAGACTGTACTATCGGGCGCAAGGTCCCTGGTACAATATGTGGCACTGAGACATTGTGCGAGCCATTCCATTTGAGGCAAAATGTCATAAACAACTGTTCATGTGTGAGTAGGCAATTAAATGCTTGACAATTAAATGCTCTAATTAAATGCACTGATGCCGACAGCACTAGAAAGAGTATAGTGGTGCGTCAGAACGCAATCAATGTATTGTAATACAGTAACAATGATGATTTCACTGTGGTCCAGTGAGACCGATAGATATTTTGGTTGTTTTTAGGCAACTGCATTCACACGTAATACCATCCCTTGCGATGGGGCTGGCTTGCATGTGCTGGGTGACAAAAACTTTAAAATCAAAGTACCTTATACGTGTTTCCTGCCTCTGGTGTATGGAGAGCATTAATATGGCATGCAAAAAACACAAAATTTGTTCTTGTGCTGCCTCAAAATCGTGTCAGTACTTTAAGGTAGTTGATGACTTTTTAGCAATTCAGCAGTTACACTTGCAACTGCTAACAGTTGTGGATTAACTCTTTTACTGTACAGCAATTGGTCACTTTTTTTTCTGTATTGGGTACGAGCCTGAAGTTTGTCTACTTTAGCCACAGAAAAAAAAGCTCTCTCTCAGTCTCTTTAACCTAGAGCAACTATATTAAATGTAAAACTTTATACTAAACAAGCTGTACAAGCAACTTTTCAACAAGAGGACAGTTGCTCTTAGTAACATACCATCAAGCGCAGCTGTGCTGCCATGAATGCAATTGCCATGACCATGAGTTGGTCACAGAGGAAGTGCCTCGGACAAAAAATGAAAAACCACTTATTGTACTGTCGCACTATCTCTGTGTGTTTCGGTCTGCAGTACACACCAAAAGCACGAAATACACAAACACATAACAAGGCAACATCCGTGAACGTATAGCTCTGAGAGCACCATGTCTGTTAATCACACTCGGTTTAATCAGTTTTAATGACTGTGCATCACAGTCATTAAAACACTGTGTGCTGCTTCTGTGCCCTCTATTTTGCCATATGTACATCTGGGAACACAAGTTACTAGTACACAAGATAAGGAAAATAATTGCAACAATACCTTTACATCATTTTGACCCATCAGAGATGCTATTTCTCAAGCCACTTGCAGAAGAAAATGGCTGTTGTGAAGGCTCTTCGGACGTGAAAGTCATTATTGCCTTTTAGTGAGCAGCCAGGTACCATATATCCCACCTAACCGACTGCTAGAGAACAGCGTGGAATTCTTGAAATAAGTAAAGCTTACAGGTAGACAGCTGCTGCAATGATGGCAAGGCATTCCACATTAGGAGAACACCAAACTAATTTTTACTTCCTGGAATTCTGTAATGTGCACCTAAACCTACTTATACGTGAACATTCTTGCATTTCACACCTAACTGAACAGCAGCCTTTGTAGCTGAGAACTGAAACCATGTCCCCAAACCTAGCAGCTCAACACCTTTGTTGCTAAGCTATCACTGTGGATATCATATGTTCATTTGTGTACTATCGTGCCCTGCATATAGTACAACATACAAGTGAATTGCAAAGGACTCTGATGTACTTACTGAGCACTGTAGTTCCTTCCAAAGGCCACTAGTCTGTGTGTGCTTAAACCAGGTCTGGCCATTTTGAGCTGACAAATGCACTGCGTGCACTGTGCCCTCATGATCACGCCTGTCAAGAACCACACAGCTGCATGCCGCGGAAGGTGCTCAAATTTAGAATTGACTGTCAATTTCTTTCTTCTCACAAGCATCGCATGCCAAGAGGAAAGGGTGATGCTCCACACTGCCACTGTCCGAAGCATCATCGCAAAACACCGCTGCGTTCCTAAAAGCAGACACGCGACACTCATTGAGAGTGCGCGTCGGCAGCCTGAACAATGAATTGGTGAATCAGGAGGCGGCGCTCCGGTGGCTTGCTCCTCGGGGGGGACTGGCAGCTGCAGGCACAATAGCACGCACTTCGCCTTGTCTTTTTGTTGTTTCACCCCAAAGCATTAGCATGTGGCGAGGGTGTCATACTAGTAGTGACCCTTGGCCCCTGATATCCTGGTTTTGTGCCACTTCAAACATTTTTATCACAGCTAATAATGGACCAATTTGAAAAATTCTTGTGGTACAACGCTCCCTATTGGGCACTTACGAAAAGGGCATAACCAAAATTTGCCACGTGGCCTGTTGAGGGGCCTTTTAAAGGCCCCTCAGCAAGCCACGTGGCAGCGTGCCTTTCAGTTATCACAGTTGACAACAGATGGGGAGGGTGACCACATAGTATGATGAAGCCATGAACACTAACTATTAGTGTGCCTTACAAACCAGCAGTGTTAACTCAGGTTTGATTTTTTTTCATGCTTATAAGCAGTGTACTATGAGTTTGTACATGCGGCTATACTGTTTTAAATGCTGTTGAGGTGCGTGAAACAAATATTAAAAAGTGGGAGCATTCACAGCTGTGGGTGACTGCAGCTTATCAAAAAGTGTTAAGGCAATTGCAGTCTAAATTCAACCCAAAGTGAATTCTTGTGCAGTTTTTCACAGGAGCTCTGTAACCTCTGTAATGGACCAATTTGAAAAATTCTTGTGGTACAACGCTCCCTATTGGGCACTTAAGAACCTAAAGGGCATAACCAAAATTTGCCACGTGGCCTGTTGAGGGGCCTTTTAAAGGCCCCTCAACAAGCCACGTGGCCCATTGTTTTTGAAGGCAGCTTAAATATGCACAGTTGGTGCTGAAACTGGCCTTAAGGAAAAGGCAGACGTTTCAGAGTATGTAATAAACCTTCAATTAAATGCATGAAGCACATGGACTTAAACAGTACAATAAAATGATATAAAACTCTCCAAAATATTACAAGCAGCCACATCAATAAGGATACAGCAAAGGGACTTTATTGTTTTTTTTTTTTTGACAAGCATTTCCAAACAAAAGTGTAAGTTAATAATGCTGACATTTCCAACTTTTCTTTTATAATACACCGGAACAGTGTGCCTAAAAGCACCAGGCAAGTTGCTCCACAGTCCACACGTGTACCCCCCCTCCCTCCCCTCCCCTCATGTTTATTCCGCACATGTTCTAAAAAAATATGCAGGTGACAAAGGACCCTTCACAGGAACAAAGCTTCATTTATACAGCTTCTATTCTAACCAGACAGATTCACAAAACCTATATAGTACAGGACAATTAGGCCATAGCACACAAATATTTCCAAAACGTCAGCTACAGGGATGAAAAAAACTTGAAATAAAAACATGGAGCCTGTAAAGAGTTCCCAAAATATAGCTCTAATGAGAAATAATTGCAAGTATATATCACCAAACTTTCATAGATTACAAACAAGGAAAACGACGGAACCGGTAAAATAGTGTGTAGTACCGCTTATTTCAACACAATTCTCAAATGTAGCACAAGAGAAGCTCCACCATTGACTGCTTCAGGTGTGTAATGTGGATTAGACACGCCTGTCATGGTCACAATGATTGCCACACAGGAGGTGCCTGTTTTGTAAAGTCCTCCATTGGTAATATCATACACTTTCTTAGCTGCGTACCTGAAAAGGCATTTACTAGTAGTGAACTATGCACCAAAATATACAAAAGTCTGTTGGAAATCAATGTGTCACCGCTGCATTTATAGGGTTGCTACCCAGAAGTTCCTGGTGTTCTTTCAGAAATTAAATGTCCTGCATTCTAAATTAAGGGTAATTGATCTCATCTTTGAAAACAGCAGCAACCTGTCACAATTTGTAAATAGGAAGCACATGTTTAAAGCCAAAAAATCTTTTCGTGCCCTTCCACATGTGCACTCTCACCACCTCTGAACTGTGTTATGTCAATTTTCGACAATACTAATGGACTGTTGCAAATCTGTTATGCAGCAATGAGTAAAGCACTGTTTTCATGTTTTTAATGCTTCCATGCAGAGCAAATTTAGGTGATTTGAAACTTTTTCAGGAAGCTGTAGTTTTAAAATGTTAGAAACATGGCTGCTCTATGAGATACTGCACTACAAACAGACAACAAAATTTCAGAATCATAAGAGCACAAACATGTAGTAAAGTGCCATAAGGCAATGTGAGTGAAAAATGTTCACATAAGTCCGAGTGAATTTGCACTAAGGTTACAGTGCCCAGCAAACATGTGAAATTTACGAAATTTTTATGAACAAGTGCCTAAGGTAATGGCCAATGACAGCCCCAGCCACTTTGTTGGGTGCCATGCGCACCCAAACTACAAAGGAATTTGACATTAAATTTGTTAGAAATTACTAGCATATGCTACTGCTGAAGCAACCCTTATAAAGAAAGCTGGCAATTTTTCTCAACTAGCCTCTAACTAGCACCTAAGCAGCCAATGTGTAAGTGGTTCTAAACAGATTCCATGCAAGTCCCACAACAAAGATTTTTTTTTTGCATGCAGCAGGAAGTTGCAGTTGTCCAGTATCAGTCACGCCAAGGAAGTGTACTGGAACTCAACTTTCTACATCATAAGTTCCTTCTGACAATCACTAATGGTGATTTTCTTAGTTTCAGTATCAAAAACATTGTTTCTTCGAGCTTTTCACGACACATCCCCTCCCCATTTCAAAGAATTGTTTGCATTTGGGTGCTTTAGTCATGCACTATCTGAAACTAGACATTATTTAAAAGGAACAGCAATTTATTGCAGTTTGTCATTATTAACTTATAGTTCTAACTGTTCTTACAACAGTTGAATACTATAATTCCAGGAACTCCTCGTTAGCACCTCTGTACTGACTTACAGCAGCCAAGTGTAGCTGTAATAACCGGGAATGGTTACACGCCAGTTGACACCGTGCCAAGACTGGTGCATTACACAAACGGGAAAATGCCACAAGCACACCAACGCACATGTCATCAATCACAAGTATACTGTCCTACGTGCAACAAGGAAAGAAACTACGTACATGTGCAACAAGGAGACAAAGCGTATACAGGCTGAATGTCATTTCTTCCAATCTTTTGCCTCCTATCCACACTTTCTCCATCAGTCACTCTGTGCACATAAAAATATATATATAGATTTCAGGACAAGCAAAAGGACACTGTGCCCACAGGCTTGCAAGCATGGGGGTGCTGCTAAGTTGCAAGTTTATTCCATTGCAGATGGCAATGCATGCCACAGGATACCACGTATTTGTTAGTGCTCGATTGAACAAGCAAGCAGACGTATTGTTCTCTGACTGCAAAGCTGCTACTTGCCGCTGCCTTTCAAGACTGCACAACAAGAACGGCCACTTGTACACCAAGAGCCACACCTCAGCCACACACAACCGCTTCCTCAATTAAGCGTTCGATAGGGTCTCGATGCTTTCTCGAAGCCTGTTTTGTTTTAATACATTTGCCTTAGTGGACCGAGGGATAGGGACTGCAAGTAGAGGGGTCCATGTTGGGAAAAGAGATTTCTTAAGCGGAGAAAAAAAAAAAGGGGGAACGCCAAAGTCCATCCAGTATGATTATTACCCAGCCACTCTTAGGAGAGTGGCTTCTTTTCCTCAGTAATGGGGCTCGTCGTGGGTGTTGCTGACACTGAAGTATTGCTTGGATGGCTGTTGAGTGCGTCCTCAAAGCTGTTGACGCTGCTGCTTCGTGACGACACCTTGGACTGGAAATGGACAGCGGGTTGTTCAAGGTAGGGAAATTAGAGGAGTGGGGAAGAGCAGAAACGGGAGGTGCAAAGCAAGTTTAGGAAAAGACCAGTTGTCTGGGGCATTTTCGGCTGCATAGTTCTCAAATAAAAATTTCGCGACCATGTTCAGCAAGAAAGTGCGGGACAAATCGTGTTAAAACTGGCTCAAAATTCAAACCACTTTCAAGCAGTTTTATAAAAACTGCTCTTATTTTATGCTCTTGCAATTGTTTGTGTGCCTGGCAATTTAATTCCGAGGGCCACAGAAGGACAGCCAGCAGTTCGTGGCTAAAATGATGTGTCCCAAAGCACCAAAGGTCAGTTTCCCACAAGGACTGCTATCGCACTGAAACTGTTCAGCCACGACAGGAACAAGTGGTAGCACATGGATTTGTGTAATCTGCATGTTTGTGACCTTGATATGCTTGTTTCATTATTCTGATTCATCTTTCGAACTTTCCCAATAATCATTCCTCTAAATGCATGGAAGCCATAGACTACTGAAAGCATCAAAACCATTCCAACATGCAGCATTTGCAATGCAACAGCATGTAGTGAATGATCAATTCATAAATTGACACAGCCATCTGCACCCAAAGGTATGAAGTACAGACAAATCCATATGCTACCCATCATTCCCAGTGGCTGAAGTGCTACACTTAGCTCCTGTAGATGTTGGAATAAGAGTTCTACCGAGCAATTTTTACAAAAAATTGTTGGGCCCCAATATTTCTGCTCTGTAACAGGACGACTGTCTTCTTAAAGAAAGACATGGTGTCAAACATGGCAATTTCAATGCGTGCTTCTAGGAAAAACTTATCTGTTCACATCGTTTGAGTGTACACATTATCATGCTCAGTCAGCCCAGCACGACATGGCCTTTGGATATGCAAGTGCACCTAGCTAGCATAATGGCGTCAATTCATCACAGGTAATGTTACTAAGCACAGAACCATCGTTTGGTGCTTTCAACTACTACTATTACTTCAAGTGATACCTTAGCAAAATTAAGTGCTGCAATGTGTCTAGAAGGCTAGTCTTAGAGCAAGACTGTTTCAGGCAACATGCAAACCATGCATGCTAGCACTACACACTTTTGCTTGAGATCAAATAAAATGGGGACACCCCTGCCTTCCATTTCACTAAGCACAAGGCCTGCAAACATGCTTCCATACTGCCTAGTACAAAGGTGGTGTTAATTAGGAAGATGATGTGTAGAAGGATAGCAAATACAGTTGCAACGACCGCATCATCCATCGCGCTCGGCAGCCAAAGTATAAGAAATCGAGCTGCACATGACATGAAACGAGCACATCGCTACTCCTCAGTTATAGACATCACAAAAACAAGAATGTTTGCTTCCGTATAAAGACCGATATTCTGTGGGGACATTTCGACACCACATGGTAATAAACGGTGAATATTAATTTCAGGCAGTATGGTGAAGCGCAAGAAGCAAGACCTTTGTTGCTGATACCATAGTTCATAAACATAATTGGAGGCATGAATTACACAAAACTTTCTATGCAGCTGCCCATAAAAAGAACAGTAACTGACAAAATCCACGCTCATTTGATGTGCTATGTAAAAACAAGCATAGAGATTGTGGCACAATTACACCATGCTGCAGTCATTATGCCCTAGGTAGAGTCTAGCTTCATCAGCATTTATCAACAGATTTCATTTAAGGAATTTCTAGTTGCATCTTATCAGCATTTATCAACAGATTTCATTGAAAAAATAAGACATCGATGGCAAGACCTCATCGCTACACATGGCTCTAGTCTCGCAAGGCATGTGCTTGTTATTAGGCCTTATCAGTATTGCCCTTTAGCGTAGCATTTAAAAGCAGGTCACCACAGTCAATAGCAGAGCGGCAAGCTAATATAAAGGGAACTCGGTGTAACAAAATCATTATCTGGAGAAGCTAATGTGGCTGGATAAGCAAGTGATATTACGAATGATAGGTTGTGCAAAGACCTTCAGCAAAAGCATTCTAGAGATGCAGGTCGGAAATTGCTAGAGGAAAATATGGTCTGTGTGAGCCACCAATCTAATGGTCGGACTATAAAAAATGATGGATACTAGATATAACAAGCTCCCCTTCTTTTTGACCTCAGACACCAATGTTTATTTTACCTCAGAGATATATTAAATGAATGTGCATTTAATTCCATTTAGGCAGACAAGGTAGATTGCGATTCTGGCTACTAAAACTACATTTGGTGAACAGAAGTTCATATATGTCAAACTAAATTCAGTTGTCAAGCTACAAGTCGGCATTGGGAAACTGCGCCTCAAAGGGTCCAATAACACCAGCTATTTGCTTTCTAGGAATACACATTATAGTGAAAACACTTACACCCCTGTCAACGCTAGAAGTTTTAACGTCATTCGATTCGAATGACATTCGGTGCAACGAATGTCATTCGGCCATTGGTGGTGGTACACACGAACAAGTAATGTCATTTGTTTACGATATCAATGACAATAGTTCCAAAAGACTTTGTCGACGTGAGTGCAGAGTGGCTGAAAAGTTGTCCTATTTTATTTAAAATAAATGCAGGGCTTTGCTTAACTGAATTACACGAACAGAATAATTCACTGGCTGATACGGCAGCGCTCAACAGTGACGCTCACTTGCAGCAGGCAAACCATTCATTTACTGTTTATGCAAGCAAAGCGCGTTAATGAGAAGCACAGATGCTAAATTAAGACTGAGTGTATAGCACAGCACTCAAGCAAACGGCGTTCACGATTGCACCCTGTGGCGAAATAGCGAAGCCGGTCAGACGCCGCTGATGTCGAGAGTAAACACATGTTGTTACTGCCTGCCTGGCTTTCTTTTTAAAATGATGAATATCGTCAAACGCACTAAAAGTAATACCATTTTCACATAACGTTTCACAAATTAGGAATGCTCAGTGCCGCACCTTTACGTTGTCTCTGGGGTAGAGAGTACACGTTCGGTCCCAGTGCGAATGCGAATGAGTTGCTCGAACTCATTCGATTTCAGAAGTCATTCGATTCGAATGAGTTAAGTATCGCCGTGTAGCAGCTGAATAATGTCATTCGATACGAATTTCATTGCGTTCGAATGACTTTAAAACTTCCAGTGTGACACGGGTATTAGCCACCCTTAACATTGCTCAGCCAATGACCCAAATTTTACTACAAGTGCTAAACTGCCTACCTCAGTTTTATTTAGAATCTCAGGCTGTACACACCAGGCTACCAAAGGGTAGTATTGCAAGGCAAGCAAGCAACAAAGCAAAACTTCCAAGGAATGATAAAAAACATGTAAATGCCTGTAGGGTATGTGTTCTTGAAAGCATATGGCAAGGCCAAGTAGAATCCTTATGCTATTATAATGTTCACTAAGTGTTTCGTTAGTACTTGGATGTTAGCTCTTTGCTGGCCAGCACCAGACTGTTCTCTAGCAATCGTGTCAAACTGTGAAACTAAAACTGGGTGACATGCATAATGTGATGGACACCCAAACACACAAGAAGCAAAAAGACAGGACAAGGCTTTATTAAAAAACAAGGTTAGAAAAAAAATAAATGTAAACAGGGAGACAAGCAGCACTAGGCAAAAAAAAAAAAACCGAAGTGGCTTGGTAAAAGGCACAGGCCTTCGCAGCATGGCCATGCAGGGAATTCGCAACAAACATGTCACTCTGACAGCCTGTAGGAACTCTGGCAGGACTAAGTGCAGCTACACAAATTTACAAGCTGCTTCAAGCAAAGGGACAAAGAAAGGGGGAAAATAAAAAGAGGAACAAGACAGCCAGCAAGGCAAAGGTGGCCTTTATATATAAGCTACTGAATGGCCGGTCATCTAGACTTCGAGAAGGGGTTGCTGGTGCCCGAGGTTCCTATGAAAACAAGCTATGCTTTGGCTCAAGAGATCGACTCCTGCAACAAAAGAAAGCATACAAGTGACATTGTGGCATTACACCTAGCGTTACGAATGGGGGCAAGGCACAAATAGCAGCAATGCTGGCAACAAGTTTCTATTCCTCCGAAAATCAATGCAGTTTGTGATCTATCAGCATAGATGCAGTGTGGACGCAACATTCAACTTCTGTCCCTCGCTACCTACCTTCACATTGGTGTAGACTGAACCAACCTTCTCCTCAACTGACTTGAAAGCCGTGGAGTTCCTGAAACATAAGAGTAGAATAACACATGAGACTACTTGCCTGTACTGTCCAAAGGGTGCTTTATCATTTAGGCACCTCGCTCCCTAGTAACGCTAAACTTCCACTGTAGTCATCAGCATGCCAGACAAAAAGCCTCATACAAATTCAGATCACATATATTTTCGGCCGAGTCCATGCTGTGACCTATGACCCTTAATCAAGAAAGGTAAACCAGGGCCAGATAGGATCGCTTACATCACAGTTGTTGCATCAACTGAATCCATCCTGTGCCTTCGAAATTACTAACCTTGGCTTTCTTCCACCTTAATGAACTGGCCGTTTCCAAGCGCTCGGGCACCATTAAATCGACTCCTAACACAGAAACTAAAGGCACATTCAACAGCTACCCCTTGAGCACTCCGGTGGGGCAGTTTACATTCACTTTGTGCATTCTGAATGCCTTCATCTAAATCTGAGCATCTGAAGGTGCTCTTTCCATCAAAGTAGAAGCGCAACAGAGGTTCAGCAAAACTTTTTCGCTTAGGCTTCTCTAATTGCTCTGGAGGCACCCCAACATCCATTTAGGCTAGGCCTCCTGTGGCTCCAATCTTGACAGGGCTCAAGCATGCAGCAAATCGTCTAATTGCAGCTGGAGTCAATGTAATGTACCATACATTTATTAGTGTAGCAAATCTGCCCAATGTATTAGATGTGGCTAACTTATCAATGCTATAGCCCTTACATCTTCTATGCAATTCTTCAATGATGCTTTGTGTAGAGCATTCATAGGTGCTAAAATGTTTTCAAACAGTGGAGTTTGCCATAGAGCAGACAAAGAGTAGACATAGGGCTAATACTAAACATAGTCCATGCATTTAATACTGTGATATGTGAATAGGAGTGATTTAAGAATTGTAGTGTCAACCACCTGGAAACAAAAATACATTAAGTTGAGGCATTCCTGTTTCAAGTTATCTAAAGTAGCTCTCACTTCCACCAAAGCGTGTAAGGTCCATGCATTTTCATTGAAAGACCTGTAGAGTGCAGATGCCTCCACAGGAGCCAATTCAAGTGCTAATGTATGGCTTCATGCATGCAGTGTGTGTTTATGTCTGCTGCAACAATGATCTGATCAAGAAAATGCAATTTTTAGGTTTGGCCTGTCAAAACTAAAGTGCTGGTCACTTGTAAGCTATGTAGCAGCTCTTTACTTCCCATACGACACACAAGATTTCGCGAGAAAACATCTGCACACAAATTTTCAAGCCCCTGCGAGATGCTGGACCTTGTGCTGGAAATTGAAGAGAATTTGTGCCAGATTGTACCACCATCCTTGCCACACTCCCTTTCTTACCATTTCTTTGCATATGGCCCTCTCGTTTGGTGGCAGAGAAAGGTAAATACAAAACTCTACGTATGCTCGCCAGAGTGCTCAAGTTCACTCCTTCAAGTCCTTGTGCCAGCCTCATCTCGTGAATAACAGAAGCTAGTATCTACAAAGGGCAAATACATTATATGGAAATATACACGAAGTGAACAGCTGTTTCTACATTTTCATCCAGTAGTCCCTCATAATCAGGGAGTCAACGGGATTGTGAAAAAATTTGATGCAAGCTGGAATTCAATATAGGCACCCACTCAATAAAAGTTTAAAAAAGTCAATCTTAAATTGTGCTATAATTTCAGGGAAGTCAGAATGAAATACATTAGGAGAAATTTTCACTGAGGTGTGCCAACGACAACTACGAGCAATGTCAATGACTTTAGCTGAAGTGTCATCGGGATCAGGAGAGTCAGGGATCAGCTGCCAGGCAGTGCGAATCATACCGATGCCACCTGAACACATCTAATGGTGCAATCAATGAGGATCTCAATGAGTTTTCTGGTCACCATCAGCAGTAACCAATCACTGCTACACGGTCCAGCCTAACCTGGATCGAGTTCGGCACTCACGTCAGCCAAATCGCAGTGTGCATATAGTGGTTGCCTAGATCCCGATCAAGCCTGATCACAATTAAACGTGACCTTGTAGCAGCATCCAACATGGATCGCCATTACTTGCACTTAGAAGTCGCCCTATTACACTGATATGAATCGGAGTCTACTTCCACTCCTTCACCAGTGATCCTATGCATAGCAACATCTCTAGAAGTGTGGCACCCATCATCAGGACCACTCGCCTGCGCAGCAGCTGTTGCGGCAAGTGCAGGCCGATGTGCTCGAAGGCGAAGTGCTCGAAAAACACTGGTGGTGTTTTTTACCCACTGCAGAAGCGAACTTCTCACTGAGTTTTCTGAATCCCAATTCCTCTGCAACTTCGCTATGAAGCTCATCTTGAACCCATCCAGCACTTCCTCCTTGTTCTTCAACACAGTTGGCAAGTTGTGGAGCATTGATTTATGCCGGCCGACCTTTTAGACCTCTTTTAGCAGCAGAACTTTGCTCTAAAGTCCGACAGTTTTGCCAGGAGACTGGCAGAGCCATTTGCAACTGTAGGTCACCAAAGCACTGGTGGGGCAAGGACTTCGAAAACACCCTATCGCATGACCTGAAGAAATCCAGCACTGATCCCAACACGTGCAGTCGGATCTTAACTAAACGCTTGAACATGGCAGTGCCAAGGATGCAACTCGTACGCCAACAGAAAGGAAGTTGTGCTGGTTGAGCGACCTTGAGCTCCTTGAGCTAGGGCTAGCACAGCACACAGTAGTGTGTTTGCTGCTCTGTAGTGCGTCACATGTTGCTGCACTCACTGGCTACGCACCCTTAAACATGGGAAGGAGGAAAAGTGGTCGTGGCAGCGCGCGTTCGTGTCAAAATGGTTACATTAGGGTTTGCTCTCTTTTACATTTCCCACGTGCTGGTAATGAAGGGTTGCCTCCATGACAATGTGCGAGGCCACACATGTGTGCCTCACTACCCCACTCTAAACAGAGGAAGCTATTGACAATCTTCGTGTAATGCAAATTTGGGCCAGGACATGTGGAAACTCCAATTAAGTGAGAATTTGGATAAAGTGAATTTGTTATGAGGGACTGAGCATATTTGTTTTCTTGTTATAGTGGCAAAATTGGTGAGAGGAAAAAAATTTCAGTCAGTGATAACAGGTGGCACTCTACAACAGCATAACTGTAGTCGCACCAGTTATCCTTGATAAGATGCCTGCCTTAAGACATCCTCTGATAAATTTGTCGGTCATGTGACTTTAAGCATGGAGATGCAAGCGTGAGAACGGGTACAGAACTTGCATGCACTCCTAACTGCTGAGCTGTAGCACGGACATTCACAGGAACATGGTAGTAGTGATCTGAAATGCACTGGCAAGCATACATGAAGTTCGAGCTTATTAAGCGTCACCATTTTGTGTAGAAAATTAGTGGATACCTATAGAACTAGACGTAAGAAAGATTAAAGCTTCACACATCCCCTATGGCCTACCTACTATTGCACTGATAGCAGAAATTACTAGTTTCACATCTCAATGAGTAATAAAGGCTGAAATGAAACCTCAAAGGCCAGAGAAAACAATTTTGATTTACTAGTTCCAAGTTTTACTAGGAAAGATGTGCAGGTGTTCACTGCTACACATTGGTCATAATAAATGTTAACTGAGCAAGTGTAGCAGGTAATTTTTACGAAAAGCAGAGAAAATGACAAGGCACATTATTTAGCAAAAGCATGCACAGCATTTATTCTTGAATAAACGACAATATATTTTACGCAAGAACAATTATTGGTTCAGTCCCTGCTACTGCTCTTTAAGATTCAGTTTTTCTATAATGTACCAATGTTAAAAAGAATTTCATTATCATGGTTCCTTCAAAGACTAAAGTCTTTCATGATGGTAATGCCAATTCTACTTGTTGAATGTCACAATGCCATTTATAATTGTAGTTAATGAAAATCCTTTCTTTTCTGAGTTATACCCAACTGATAAAAGCTCAACTGTGGTGTATCCAATTAAGCGATTCCCATTTACTGATGGTACAGTCAGCCAATCGTTTGAGTGCTCCAGAGTACTCGAGAGTTGCATGTGACATACATGTGGCCAAGATCAAGCGCTCTGAACACATTGAGCTGGTTCTTTCAGAGCGATATCCTTTGATGAGATGCCCGCTTGCTAGTGCCTTCACTTCTGACTACAAAGCACAGCTGAGATCTTTTGTAGTTCTCATCACGTGGCTTTTTGAGCTTATGTTGTCTCGACGTCCTGTCATTACGTCACTATAACAGCCTCGGAGAATGTGCACCTACTTCATTTACAATATTTGCCAGCACTGTTTCTTTTCTGGCTTGGCCGGACTTTCTCAAACTCTGACCAACAGCGGGATCCACATCACAGCAGTCAGAATGAGAGCGCAGTAAGGACAAGCTGACTGTACCATGAAATTCTACTGCAGCGGGCACATGAATGGATAAAAGATATTAAATTAGGGAACAGTGCATTACTTCATCTCCCCCAGCTTCTTGGAGACACTGGCACTGAGGCTTCCAAGAGCTGTGGTCGTCTTCTCCCCGGCCACCTTGATAGTAGCGCTGGTCTTCTGGTAACTGCTGTGGCAGTGGGGTTCAAAGGACAGAAAAGAAAAAGTGACACATCAGATATTCTTGAGTCATAAACGTTGCCTACATATGAGTACAGAGGCATGCTTCGTTACTTTCATTCGCTAAGTATCTTTCGCCACATGCAGGGTGTTAAAGGAACCTTTTTGCAGCATGCCTTTTAAGAGAACAGTGAAAAAAAAATATTAGTCATACGATTGACGAGCACACACACACAGAGGGATGACCTTGCATGCCTTTGAGTACCTACTTCATACGTTATGAATGTGAAGTAAAAGCCATGTATGAGAGTTCCTTAGCTTATCAAAACTGATTAGATGCAAGCAGTTAAACATGAGAAGTGTTGGAGGCCAAGTTGAAACTGTGACCTTAATAATAATTTCTAGGGTTTTACGTTGCAAAACCACAATATGATTATAAGAGATGCTGTAGTGGAGGGCTCCAGAAATTTTGACCATCTAGTGTTCTTTAACATGCGTTCCTCTCTTTCGCCTCCATCCCGTAACCATGCACTCCTTCCGCCTTCACTGAAATGCAGCCACTGCAGCCCCGATTCGATTACACAACCCACAGATCAGCAGCAGAGCGCCGTAGCCACTAGACCACCATGGCGGCGCGAAACTACGACTTGTCTTTACACCATCGAGAATCTGACATCTTAATATCCTAACAGCAACCTCCATATTAAGCTGAAGCACAATTTATGTCACAGTACTAGTATAGCATATGAAAAGCAATGTTTACTACTAATTATGCAATTGCTTCATCTGAGATGAAATATAATTATATACATAAAGAAAACAATCCATGTTACTCAAGCGAGCAAATTCATACTTCATTTCGGCTCCTAACTTAAAGAAAAGGCAAATTTGTTTGGAGCAAGGTTGCTAACATGCGCAGTTTATTTGGTTCTTTTGGTTCTTTTGGTTATTCAAGTCAAGCAATCGTAGTCTTCAAGACATAGCCTATACTTGGACAAATATATTAGATATCAGTTCATAGGAAACAGCGATAGCTTTAAATAATTTTGAAATTAACAGACAGACTAAAAAGCCACAAAATTTGAGCTAGGCCTTGATAAAGCTGAATGTAAGTATGGTGCTTGCTTTTCTTGAGAAGGCGGCAACTGCTTCACCTCAGAAAACACTTATCCTTGATACGCTATTAAGATAATTTCATGTAGGAACACAAATTGTTTAAAGGGAACTCTGGTGGTTTTTCTCCCATATTCTGATATCGATGTTTTCCAACGGCACTGATAGTCCTGTAGCATGCAGGGTGGTTAAATTTGCTCAAAACCCACCAATAATTTTAAACAACCGAATGAACGACACATTCAAGACTGAAACCGAAACGGGTTGATACTTCGTGCAGGGTACGGCGTTACAGAGTATTACGTTACAGCCTCCTAGCCATCAGAAATATGATATGGAGCTGGTGCTAGGGAAATGAAAGCGGTGATGCCATCCAACAATGTATTAAATTATGCCGCTTCTCCTGAACTTGATAATGACGATTTGAGCCCTGAAGCATCACCATTTTGCTCTTGACTGCCTGCCTTCTCGGGTAAGAAGTGTTTTAAAGGCAATGACGTCATAAGCACAGGGTGGCCTGCATAGGAATCCGCTAGAAATTTTTGAAATTCATTTTCAGGAAAACTAAACAGACTTGCAACTGCCTGGCTTGCATATATTACTGCAGTACTGAGGAGAACATATGTTGAAAATTTCACTGAGATCCGTAGACAATGAAAAATCACCAGAGTTGCCCTTTAAGACCACTTACAATACTTGAATCATTCACTTCACTTGGTTAAAGCTGCGGGAACATTTAGCGTGTGCTTTAAAAATTTAATACTCTGCTTCAGAGTGCTGTCTTCAACTGTATGATGCCTACAAGACTGTATTGCTGAAACTCAGCTTTTTTTTGGACATGCGCAACAGGCTACTTAGTTTCAGACAAGTCTGAAGCAATTGAATTAGTCTCTGGCTTACTTTGACTAGTAACAGTTTCAATGGCAGTGTGGCTTTCTCAGCAGGAGCCAAACCACAATAGGGCATATGAGGCAAACCATAACCAGGGGAGCTCTTAATTTTGTTTAGCCAGACTGCTTTAATGTGCGGCGAATTCTAAGAGCCACATATTTCCTTCGTTTTGTCTCTGTAGAAGTGGCTGTCATGACTGGGAAGCAAACACAGATTTTTATCTATGTTGAAGACTTCGAAAACTTTTAATACTATAGTTCGAGTAACTATACAAGCCTAGCAAGGTCCAGATTATAGATCTCAATGTTTTCCAGTCTTGCCTCCGTAGAAGAACACCACTTCGCCACTGGCTTAAAATGTTCGCCTATACAAACCCTGCTTACTCGCTTCAGTGCAAGGTAACCAGAGATCTGGTTTTTTAGTGACAAACCAGGAAAAACTATGCAAGTGCTAAAATGGCACTTCAGATCTAAAGAAGTGCACTCTGCCTCAGAAAATAAGGCAATGCTTGACAATTAGGTGTATCCTTTCAGTAGCGGCACAGCAGTGCCTATAAGAAATTCTTGTGGTCCCTGTGGCGTACAGTGGTATTGCACTGCCATGCCACAGAACTTTCTCTAAAGTGAACCATGATTTAGAATATGTATTAAATGAAAGCTGCAATGAAAACTACATTGAAATTATTGTACTTGTGGCTGCAGAAGCTTATTAGGGGCTCACCTTTACACAATATAAAAGATATACCACTGACATAAAGAATGGTGTAAATGGGGTATTCTCAGAGGATCAAAACAATTAAATGCACTATGCAATTCAGGTTCAAGGAAATGCATGCAAGAAGCACAGCAGCAGTAGGTCACGTACGTGGTAGAGTTAAAGAGGCCTGGGAAATTTTGACTGAGAGCACAGACATGCAAAGAAACACAGAAAGCACGCATTAGACAGGCACATCAGAAGGAATGTCATAGAAAGCAGAGTCAGTGGGTTAACATAGTGCTGGTTGATGAACATTCGTGAGTAGTTTCACTTCCTAGGACAGAATAAAAGTGAGAAAGAAGATAGGAAACGAAAGAGCAAAGAATACAAAATGCACAGAGTGAGGCGGGCAGAACACGAGCTTCAGCTGCACAAAGCAGCACACGTAGCAACAATCATAAAGAACATCTGCACAAGGACATTGAAAAGTCAGATGTGGTGACATACAGAAGCTAATCAAACAATGCAATGCTTTAACAATGCGTGCTGCACGATGATCACAATGTTCAATCCTTGAACAGAGTGTGGCGAATTTATCACTAATCCCGTCCATACTAATCACAATTGTTCTAAATTCTGACCACAAATGGCAAAGTCTTATCATTGTGGTCCTTCCAGCCAACACATTTCAATTCTGCTACACAAAACAAATTTGCTCCTGCTCTCACAGCCTAACCGGATATGTGCTACCATCTTACCAGACAACTTGAGCAAATCAGTAAAATGAGGCCATCTATTCCAGCGCAAGAAAAGAAAAGGTAACGTTGGTGAGCTGAGTTTGTCCACAGCACGCATGGTCAAAGCAACACTGTTCTTGTAGTTCATGTACTCAAGACACAAGCAACACTGCAATGGCAGACAGGAGTGGTAAGTAGTGTTGTCACCGATTGCATGGATGCAGGGACTCACATGGGAGCGCTTGTGATAGCAGCATTCCATTCGACCAATTTCCCACTGACATCTTTAAACCTGAGTCAACAAAAGAGCCAGAACACTTCCTCTCAAATGAGTGCCTGCATATATGATAAGCCATGGCCAGGTGGCTGGAGGTAAGTATTTGGAGCTAGGGATACCTAAGCAGTGTCTTTCTCAGTGATCTGCATTGTTTTATCATTAATATGTACTGTTCATGCACGATACTTACTGTGATCTGTTAAACCATACATGTACTTGCCTTAATGCACCAACAGAAGGGTTCATTAGGCATTTCTGATGTTAAAGGGCCCATGACAGCCATTTTTTTGTTGGGGACATTTATGTTCTAATGAGTAGAACAGTGTCTTGTAATCATGGGATGGAGTGCCAAATTCTCCAGCATGAAGTCTAATTAGTCACAGCATCATTAATTTTGTTCAGTTTTAATGAAGCTTCGAAACGCACGCCAAAAACTGCAAGAAACTAGCGCCGCGGGGCTAGCGCGGCGGCTGCCGGAAGTGAGCGCAGGCACTGATCGCGTGAGCTCAAGATTCGGTGACGTTGCGGAGAGCGCGAGCGCCAGACCAGTTGCTGAATTCGTCTGCTCGCCGCACCCGCTTTGCATCATAGCGTGTGTACAATGTACCCTTGAGCGACCAACACGGAGAGGAAGCAAAAAACTACGGCTTTTGGCGTGGCCTCCGCGATCGGCTGCGGCAGCCAATCTTGGAGCCACGCTCGGAGGCCATAGCGCGGGGCGCCCGTGTCTCTCTGTGACGTCATGATGTCAACTTACAGAAGTGAAACGTCACAGATGGCCCACTAACTGCGTCATACTAGTGGCGATAACATAAAATTTACCCTTGACGTTCTAGAATTTTAAGCACGACATTACACATGATGGCCTATAAATAGCAGAGCTAAAGCTCCTTAGGCACAAGTGTATGTGTGTGAAGATGTTTTATGAACGTATCAGCTTTCACCTCCAAATACCAACATGGCAACTAACAAACATTGTCGCATCCACAGAAAGGAGCAAACGTCAAATTCCAAGTGGTCGACAAAGACCACTTCACAAAGGAAGCACTACTCTGCACACTTAGAAACCACTGCTACAAAGTGTTCTCAATGAAATCATAAGAAATAAAATGTTTCATAATTTTCAACAATCTTAAGCAGATAGCCATTTAATGACTGTTGATGTTAAACTAGTTCATTCTGAACTTGTTCCATTTTAACTTGGTTCGTCGGCACATGCCACCGTTGGCACAATTTCACTGTAACTTTATCGGAAGTCTTAGTAAATAGCAATATAGATGTGAAGTCATCCACTCTGCTCACACTAACTGAACAAGCCAGCAGTAGGGAGAGTTCACTGACAAGGGCTAGGTCATGCGCAGGGTAAGCATGAAACCTACATGTTCATTCATTGGTGGCGGAATCACACAATTGAGGAAAGAGCACTACAAAAAAATCTTGCAGATAACTACAACATGGACTTGTGATCAGTTGCCATTTGTTCAACCAGTAGCCATGGCTCAACAAAAGTGTACCATTGCTAGCATTGCTGTTAAACTAAATGTTTCAGTGATCAGAATCAAAAGAAACCCTTGCTTTAAGTTTCATGAAGTATCAGTTTCTTGATAAAAACATGTGTGATAAGCATAATTAGAAGCAAAATTTTGTGTCTACATAAGTGTAGTGGTGCATGATATGCCAACTACAGTTTCTTCCCAATGCTTGTAAGGTGTAGCGCTACATGAAAACAACTCCTTCACCAAATGCTTCTTTTAGAGAGTTTGCAACTGATAGTGTGACAGGCATTACAACACAAATGTCTGACTGTTCTATAAGGCCACTTATGTCACACTTATAGTTATTCACGTTAACACGTTATAGACCTCAAACTTGTAAAGTTTTGCTGTATATTAGGTTTCAATGCTCTCACAAAGTTGTGTAGGTGAAACGGCACATTAACATAAATGTGAGGCTTCTTCCTGCAATAATGCCACTCAACAAAAATGATTACACCAGCACCAGTGACAGGTAGAAGTGTTCCGTGTAACAGACATGAAGCAGAATTCAGCAAAAAAATTGTATCAAAAAGACCCTTTACAGCCTCTCTTAGTGAAGTCTTCAAGAGGCTGCCAACTTTACAAGCTTACAGAAGATGTGCTGTTCACGACCTTTAGCTGCATTTTGCGGTTTATAAAGAACATAAACAAAGCAGCCAAACCTTCATGTTCTCATGCTTTCCTTTCAATAATTTCATGAAAACAGCAGTACCAGCTGCTGACAGTAATACAGTCAAACTCGCTTATAATGATCACAGGTATAACAATCTGTCAGTTATAACAACGATATTTCAGAGCACTTACAATTTTTCTATGCTACCTATTGAAACTGCGGCTGGAGATAACAAACTTTTTTTGAAAATGTCCCACTTTAACAACAAACACTTACAGCACGATCGCGGTAAAAACATGGCACATACGAAGTGAAAAAACAAAATCAAAACAGGCCTTCAATGCACAAGAGAGGTGTGTATGCTTCGAGTGCCAGTTAAAGGGGCCCTCTAACACTTTCCTCGCACCCATTTTTTATTTGCGGGTCGCGTAGACAGATGGCTGAGGATATTTTTGGCAGGTGTCAAACCGCCCATATCAGTTGATTTAATATTTTAATCGTTCAATGAAATCATCCCATCGCTGCAGCCCGCATCAGCGCGTAGTGGCGCTCGTCAGAACTATTTGTGCGGAAATGACGACTTAGGGCTCGAGCCGGTGACTGGACGAAAGTAGCACTATAAGCGCTCGCGGCACTACATCGGTAAGCAAGTAATATTCGGCTTTGTTTTTCGCTTGCGTAGGTTTTTATTGAACGCCAATAGGCGCAGTTGTAGTAGAAAGATCGCCACAATTATAAAACGCGATAGAGGCGCTGGCTCCCGTTTCGCCTCTTGCCTTTTGCTTACACGAGTCGTATGTCCATACGAAAAGAATCACTTGTGTTCATCTCTCTTGTGTACGTTCGCGACTCGCTAAAGCGCCAGACCAGTTGCTGAATTCGTCTGCTCGCCGCACCCGCTTTGCATCATAGCGTGTGTACAATGTACCCTTGAGCGACCAACACGGAGAGGAAGCAAAAAACTACGGCTTTCTAACCATAAATTTACCTTTGACTTTGTAGAATTTTAAGCACGACATGATACATGATGGCCTATAAATAGCAGAGCTAAAACTCCTTAGGTACAAGTGTATGAGTGTGAAGATGTTTTATGAACGTATCAGCTTTCACCTCCAAATACCAACATGGCAACTAACAAACATTGTCGCATCCACAGAAAGGAGCAAATGTCAAATTCCAAGTGGTCGACAAAGACCACTTCAAAAAGAAAGCACTACTCTGCACACTTAGAAACCACTGCTACAAAGTGTTCTCAATTAAATCATAAGAAATAAAATGTTTCATAATTTTCAACAATTTTAAGCAGACAGCCATTTAATGACTGTTGATGTTGAACTAGTTCATTCTGAACTTGTTCCATTTTAACTTGGTTCGTCGGCACATGCCACCATTGGCACAATTTCACTGTAACTTTATCGGAAGTCTTAGCAAATAGCATTATAGATGTGAAGTCATCCACTCTGCTCACACTAAATGAACAAGCCAGCAGTAGGGAGAGTTCACTGACAAGGGCTAGGTCATGCGCAGGGTAAGCATGAAACCTACATGTTCATTCATTGGTGGCGGAATCACACAATTGAGGAAAGAGCACTACAACAAAATCTTGCAGATAACTACAACATGGACTTGTGATCAGTTGCCATTTGTTCAACCAGTAGCCATGGCTCAACAAAAGCGTGCCATTGCTAGCATTACTGTTAAACTAAATGTTTCAGTGATCAGAATCAAAAGAAACCCTTGCTTTATGTTTCATGAAGTATCAGTTTCTTGATAAAAACATGTGTGATACAAAATGCTAAGCATAATTAGAAGCAAAATTTTGTGTCTACATAAGTGTAGTGGTGCATGATATGCCAACTACAGTTTCTTCCCAATGCTTGTAAGGTGTAGCGCTACATGAAAACAAATCCTTCACCAAATGTTCTTTTAGAGAGTTTGCAATTGATAGTGCGACAGGCATTAACAACACAAATGTCTGACTGTTCTATAAGGCCACTTATGTCACACTTATAAGTTATTCACGTTAACACGTTATAGAGCTCAAACTTGTAAGGTTTTGCAGTATATTAGGTTTCAATGCTCTCACAAAGTTGTGTAGGTGAAACGGCACATCAACTTAAATGTGAGGCTTCTTCCTGCAATAATGCCACTCAACAAAAATGATTACACCAGCACCAGTGACAGGTACAGGTGTTCCGTGTAACAGACATGAAGCAGAATTCCGCAAAAAAATTGTATCAGAAAGACCCTTTACAGCCTCTCTTAGTGAAGTCTTCAAGAGGCTGCCAACTTTACAAGCTTACAGAAGATGTGCTGTTCACCAAGACCTTTAGCTGCATTTTGCGGTTTATAAAGAACATAAACAAAGCAGCCAAACCTTCACATTCTCATGCTTTCCTTTCAATAATTTCGTGAAAACAGCAGTACCAGCTGCTGACAGTAATACAGTCAAACTCACTTATAATGATCACAGGTATAACAATCTGTCAGTTATAACGACGATATTCCAGAGCACTTACAATTTTTCTATGCTACCTATTGAAACTGCAGCTGGATATAACAAACTTTTTTTGAAAATGTCCCACTTTGACAACAAACACTTACAGATCGCGCACATACGAAGTGAAAAAACAAAATCAAAACAGGCCCTCAATGCGCAAGAGAGGCATGTATGCTTCGAGTGCCAGTTAAGTCCAGCTATTTTGATAATATCGATTTGTTCGGAGTTGCTTAAGTAATAGTGCAAGCTTGTTTGTCTTCGAGGTACGTTTATTTTCCTGTATTTCGCCCTTACAAACTTTTCCCGGTCAATATCCAGCAGGAGATCCCTTTTTGCTTGCGTAACACACGTCACGGGCTTTGGGCACACCAAAGACACATACCAGCTACCTTCAGCATGAAAAAGTCTCCCCTTTGGACGTGAACTTAGTAAAAAGTGCATCACCACTCACACTCAGATGGAAACATACTATACACACAGGCCACATTCAAGCAAGAAATGAACCGAAGGTAACGGTCTTGCAATCAGTTGGCACATCTATCACCACCTTACTATTGCACGATGGCGGTGGGAGTGATGAGAGGCTGCTGGCAATGTTGCAAATGTAGTCTCGGTTTTGTATTCAATGCACAAGCACAGGCAACTTTTGGGCTCGTTTTGTTGGAAAAAACGTGAGTGTGAGATTCGAGCAAACACAGGGAAATTCAAGCGGGGCTAGCTTCCTGTGTGTCAAAGCATACGCAAGAGGCCATGAATGAACATTATGCGCCACTTCATACCTACTGCTGTTCAAGCATTGTTATTGGAGCTGTGGATCTGCTGGCATGACTGCAGCATTGCACAGTGCATTGGTGGTTATACTGATTGCTGCTATCTGGAAATCGCAGCTTTTCAAAGCTTCGTTTGAGCAGTTGCCGATAACAAACCGTGATTACATACAAGCTTCTGAACACCGTACGCTTCGGCCAGAATGACACAGCTCCCAGCACGCTCAGCCTGATACAGCTGATGCTTAGCAAGAAAAGGCGATTACCGTATTTAATTGAATGTATAACGACCACAACTGCAACGCGAGGGGCAACATTTCACAGCGGAAAATGAAAAAAAGAGGAGGGAGGGGGGACTACAAGTGTAACCATCGGTGATCAAGTGTTCCCCCTGAATTTCACTCATCGCCATTGTCACCGGTGGTCAAGCCCTCTTTGTTGTTTTCTTCCTACCAGATGAGGTCATCCTCTCTGCCGTCCACATCATTTGATACAGAGCAATTCTTAAATGCGTGAGCCACCATATCATGCGGGAAGCTGTACCACGAGGCTGCACCAAACTCTAGTAGCATCGCTTCACAATCTTATGGTAGCTTCTGCCTTATCGATGTTGTTTGCCAGAGGGAGAATCCATTCCTTTGCATTAACTTTTTTGCCCATCCACGTGAACTTGAAATTGTCCTGCGGTATCCCCGTCACTCGAGCTATGTCTCGGGCTTTCCACTGAATGAGCTTGACGCTGAACCCCAAGAGGCACTTTTGCTGCTCAATTAGGGACTCCGCCACATTTTTTTTTCGAGTTCTGTGTGACGGCCACAAAGAGGTCCCCGGAAGCTTTTTCGGGTGGGCTCACACTCGAAGAGCCGCTTCACACTGGAGCCTCCACCCACTGATAGTCGATTCTGTCACATCTAGCCGTCGAGCAGCGTTAGAGTTCCCGATTTCCCCAGCCATCAGAATTGCACTTCTTTTAAAGCGGGCATCGTACTGCGCTTGTCGCACTGCCATTTCCTTGAGTCCAAACGCAGAAGCAGAAAAGAAAAGCCCGCAAAACACGTCGCAAATGTAAAGGAAACATGGAGAATAGGTTTGCATTGGATTCGATGTTGCCGGCACGTATATGTTGCCAGCACAAGATTGAGATATTGTGGGATTTGTTGTAGCCATTTTGAAGAGCCTGTGCCACGACACTGCCAAGGCAAATTTTGCGGCGCTTCAATAATAAAGAAAACCCCCAAATTATGTCAGGGAAATTTTGAAAAAAAGTTGCGTTACATTCGAGTAAATACGTTATGCCAAGTAGAGATTTTTTAAAGACGTTTGGGAGAATTTCCTTGCGGGCATTGTACACTCTCTCTGCAACAGAAGATTTAATTCGTTGCAAAGGCTTAGCAAGTTCACTCGTAAGCACACAGTGGGCGTCACTTCACAAAGTAGAAAGGTTTAAGATCTTAACGATTTGCAATAAACTGGGCAAAATAATGACTTGTTTGCTAATATGTGCACATATTTAAGGGCAAGTTTATATACAACAAAACTACTGATATAACAACCACTCGTTGCGGCACTTTTGAGTTAATTATAAACGAGTATGACTGCATTGTTCGCTTATTATGAACTTGCTTTTGCTTTACCTTACGAACTGCTGCAGTGCACACACTGCTCTGAATACAGGCTCATTTGGCATCACCAGCTGTGCTAAGTGTATTCACACATGGGGACTTCATTGTGAAGCTTCTGATCACTGATAATAGCGTAGTGTGTGTCTAATGAAACAATAGTTTCTCGGCGCTACGTGGTCCTTTCTTCATACAACCGCATGTACCACGTCACATGAGCTTCGACATTTCTTTAGAAAGATGGAGAAGGAGAGTGCTCCTTACGCAGCAGTGTCCTGGATGTTCTTTATGCCCTGCTCCATGTCATCCTTGAGCTCCTTCCAGACGCTGATGCCTAGCTGCCGTTTCAGCTCCTGGGACCTGGCCACCTTAGTTGCCAGCACAGTCCTCAGGGACTGGATCTCTTCCTCCACCTGTAAAACAAGAAGCGATGAGAATGCAATATGTTGTTGGAACATTAAGGACGAAAACAATGTGTTAACTGGACAATGAAGAAAAATTCTCCCACCAAGATTTCTGACCAAAATAGAATCTACAGCACAAAAAGTGGCAAATACAATGCCATCTCAGGGCACAAATTGCCAGATAAGGTTGACATTGCTTTTTTTTTTTTTTAATTGAACCACTGCACCTAGCACCTGTGCCCCAAAACACAAACAGCCTTAACCGTGCCATATGTACTGCCGTGCTTACACTTTTTCCATCAACGTTGTTAGCCAATACACTCGTTTAACTGCACGCAGTCTTCCGCTGTTACGGGACATAATCTTGTCATCACTGTTGTCTCCAGCACACACAAGCTGAGAGACTATGGGATTTGATTTGAAAAGCAGCTGGACAATGCATGAGGATGCCTAGGCATTGCTATGTGCCTGGTTTTGTGAGTGCTACCACTGAGCGAGACGCTTTTTCATACGTTCCCGAATACTACAGGCTATCAAGAATAGATTAGTTGTTCCACATGGTCAGGCCACTGCATTGCATGCTGAAAGGGTCCTGCACAAGGGCACGGCTGTGAATGGCAGGCCAGCACCGCTAAAATCTATTTCCCAGCTGCTGCACTGTTCATGCTGTATGTATAGGTGGAATATTTCCCACAAGCACCATGGCCGAGATTTCCCAGTAACGGCAGCTTGAATTCAGCAAAAAGGGAGTGGAATTTTTCACAAGTGCATCGCTTTGCAAGTGGAAAGGATCAATGCTCAATGACAGAAGCGCACATGCCTAGTTTTGTAGAACTGAAGCCTAAATGACCTGGACATCAATGGTGGCGTGGGGAAATAGTATCAAGAAACTATCAGGAACAGTACTCCGATGAGAACCCAGGCACTTCACATGCCATTTTCCCCTTAAATGATAAATGACTCGACAGGAGAAAGTATGTCTTGCTAGCTAGAAGCATTGCAGAATGCTTTAAAAGTTTCTAATTCCTCAGTACCCTGAAGTCAACTTACATTCTTGATTGACATATTTAGGAAAGCTTCAAATATCAAGATGAAAAATATCCTAAACATATCCGGCTCACTCGTGAAATTTTAACTGCACACTGAAACTGAATATATCATTCAAATTAAGCGATGTAACTTTGTAAATTTTGCAACATGGCCAGTGTAGTTTAATGAGACAATAGTCTTACAACAGGAAAGAAAAAGACTTGCACTCACACCCAATGTTCGAGCTCCCACGCGTGTTGGAAGGTCCTGCTAGAAGTATGCGCCAGCGACTCGGTGGTAATGCAACTGCAGCTCTGAGACTCTGAACGTGCGCGTTTCATGAACTTTCACAACTGTAAGCAGTTTGAATATGTCCAGTACACTGCCTGACCAATATGCAACTGAAACAAAACTTGGCTGCAGTCAGAACACTTCACCTGTGCCAACTCGTCCCTCAGCACAGCCTCCTGGCGAGCCTTTTCTTCAGGGTCCATTCCTGACAGGTCGTGCACTCCACTGTCCGGAGTGGCGTCCGTTGTTTTCACGTCGGCATTCGCATCAAAGAAGTTCTCTGCAAAGAGCAGCCCAGAAGGCAAGACATCAATATTTTATTTTCGGACTGGAAAATGGAAAGAAACTTTTGCACAAGTTGCCTTTGTTAAATCTGCCTTGTACAGAAAACCAAACATGCTGAAGGAGTCAGAGTCCACAATGCCCACAACTTTGACAGCAGAGCATACGCTTCTCACGCACTTCCTTTCAAATATCCTAAACACCTGAAGAGCTTGTGGTTACCTTAGCTCGCCACACACAACCATCACATTTGGTTATGATGTGCTCCCCTCATCATGCATATTTCCGCACCTTCTGAGTGGTCTTTTACAAGCAGAAGTAGCTGCTGGGTGTGTTCCATACACACACAATCACGAAGTTAAAACTAACCAATTATTCTTTGCCATACAGGCTTCTGAAAGTCACTTCTGTTTCAATTAAGTTTACGAGACACTTCAAGCAATGAAAAATAATGTACCGAGTAGGCTAGAAAAATACAAGCCTGTAGGAGATATTAATTGAGCTCACGATTGTTTGATAGAGTGGGAACTGTAAACGTAAGCATTATGAAAGCACTGATGATGACTACAACAAGAATATGAGAAATTTTAAAGGGATCTTGAAATGTTTTTTCAAAGTTGAATGACTGCATGAATTTGAAATAATGGCCTTCCAATCTATAATGTTTCAATGCATTGCCTGGGTCCAATTACAGGTAAATACACTGGTAGCTCTCAACACTGCAGCTGATATCACCTTACCACCATTGTGGCCTCCAAGATTGGCACGCCCTTCGAGGCCATGGCAAAACAAACCGTGCTCCAGCCTTGCTTCCGCGCGATAGCAATACATGGTGTCCAACTATTTTCTTACTCTCTAGCTTTCATATAAATCTATTATTTTAGAGAAAATGGAAATTGACAGTGTACATTTTTTAACATCTACAGTTGACGTCACCAAAAGGTCACTCAACAGTGCCTGTGCTGGCCTGTGGTGTCGCATAGTTGTTTCGGGAGCGGAGTACTAGAATTTCAAACAGGTGTTATTAAACGTACACTGAATATTGCACCGAAATATTGCAGAATCAGCATGTTGAATGTTTACTGAAACAAAAATTATGACCAGGCATCTCCACATCCTTTTCCCCACCCCTCTAAGAAAGTTCACTATTGTAAACTCCTGCGCAAGGTTTGTGTCTGGAAATGTCGAAAGTCTAGCCATCCCAACTGTCAAAGTAACGAAGCTTTTCAGTTACCCCACAAGACCAACTATGAAAACTTAAAATTTACATAGTTTGAACTTCAAAAATCGTTCTGTTCCCATGAAAGAAAGTCCACATATAGTTATAATTTACTGGTAAGCACCTAGTAAACTTTAAACACATTTACTCTCAGGCAAGTGCAATGCTTTCGCTATCGCTTCTGCATCCACTTGGCACTTTGAGCAAGAAGAACCAGAGAGAAATAAGAAGGGCACACTACATGGTCGAAAATGATTGATATATTTACATAATCATGTTACACATTTAAATGCTTTTATGGATGACACTTTTGGAGGACTCCAAATTAATTTTGATCAGCAAAGAGCATGAATATGTTATGTTATTATGACATTATACAAGTCTACTGCTCTAAACCAAGAAAGAAATATTGACAAGTGCCAGAGTGTGTTAAATAATTTGCTACTTATTTTTATGAAGAAGCTTCAGCAGCCAGGAGGTAAAGGCACACTGTCAAAATGGTTCAATTGCAATTGAACCCACAGCTATGTGCAAAAGGCGTACAAAGAAACACATACTATGCTCATGCTTATAATTCTTATAGGCGACACCATCATGCCTAGCGTTACTAAACAATGTAAGGAAATTTTGTATTCTTCCAAGACACTAGTCCTTGTGGTGTTAGGTGCAATGCTCAAGAGCTGCTAAGCTAAAATTATACCACTGTGCAAGATGAAACATAGAAAACAGACTCAGAGGAACCAGCTCCAACTAGATGCAGGCACATAGGCATTTATCTCCTGTGTCACAGTGCTTGAGAAGCAAACTGGGCAACCATCCAACACACACGCAGCAAAAGCCACAGTCAGATGACAAGAAGGTGTCTAGTACATGTGTCAGATCTGACACAGTGTGATGAAAGCGAGTGCAGACAATGCCAGCACGTTAGGGAACAGGAAATTAACTGAGCAGCAATGGCACATTTTAAGAGCAGATGTTGCCTTCCATGATGAACAAATTAGCAGCATGAGCTGCCTTATCTCATTAGCATAGTGAGGTGAGCACACCCTTGAAAATAATCAGTGGCATGCCTCAAACACTTGAGCACGCACAGCATGGCTGGTAAATTGCCATAGCTGTCGCTGGCCCTACATTAACTTCCTTCAGAGTTACGCATAAATACAAGTTCTTAATACTGCACCGTTCAAATAAAAGACAACTGTAGCAGCACTGTGCCGAGCTGCTTGTTGCATTCACCCACCGAGCCCATTTCTGTGCATATGGTAGAAGCATGTCACACAAACTCAATGAAGGTCCAGTACACGAGCACCACTTATAACAGTGCACATTTCAACAGTCTCTAAACAAATAAAAAAACATCGAAAACTATTTCCGGGCACTAAACAAACCAAACTCGCACCAGGGGGCCATAAAACCGGAGGGTGTCCACCAAACTCATTCATTCACCCAACAGCTGTTCATGAGGTGCACCTCCCTGCAGCTCCAAGGAGTATGAGAAAGGCCGGTAAGAAGCAAACAACGCTGATGAATCCCACAGCTGGCACAGATGTGCGAACACATGATATATACACACACAGAGAGAAGAGCATGAGCGCGTTGACGGAGTGTATCGCGAGGCGCACGTCTGAAGTCGAGCCGTCGTCAACGTGCTACGACGCAAGCAGCTGGAAGCGATAAATGGACGAACTCCCTCACATGAAAGCTTCTCACCGTGGTGCAACTCCTCGATTTCCTCGCCCGCAGCCAATCTGAGGAGACTGCGCCCTTCGTCGTCGAGCGTGGGGTCGGTGGCGCCCACCTGTCCGAGGTCCTGGCCCGAGTCGTACGCGGGCGACTCTTCCTCGCCGGCCTTGCAGTCGGGCAGGTACGGGTCCTCCTCGTACGTCACGGCCCCGGCACGGTCCATGCATACGGAGGAGCGCCGCGTCGTTCGTTCGCAGACGACGCCGCGCGCGCGCGCTCGCAGATGACGACGGCCACTAGCGTAGAGAACCCCTTCGCTGCTACTCCGTCGCACTCGGCAGTCCACCAGAGCGCTCGACGTGGCGAGCGACCGGGTGCTCGAAGGCGGGCACCGCTGTACACACGGAACGCGGTCACCGCGACGAGGAGGAAAAGGCACGGCGTCGTTGTACCCGAACACAGCCGCACACGACGTCCGTCTCTCGCCGAGCACCACCGGTCCGGCCCGTCACCCTTTCTCACGGGCCTCTCTTTTCTTCTTTCTCCATTGTTACGCTACCTGGCTGCTTCGTTGGTTCGGCGTGACCCTCGCCGCCAACCACGGCGTCGAGTACGCCGTGTGTGACTCATGCGCGCGCGCCGTCGTTTCTTTTTTCGGGCATTTCCCACTTTTATTTCTTTCCTTCGCCGACGGGCTTCACGTCGTCTTCGACCTGCCAGGCAGCGGCTCCTTTCGACGGCGACCGCCTGCTCCCCTTTTCTGTTCATTTCTCGCCAACACAGCCCGTGTTTGCAGCTCGTATTTTGCTGTTTCGGGGAGGAGGCGCTGACTGCCCAGCCACGGACGGCGCCCAATGCAGTGCAGACGCCAGTGTGCCGGCGTTCTTCTTCTTCCTCTCCTTCCATCACGTCTTCGTCCATCCGAGAGCCTCAAGAGGCCGTCATGGAGAGCCGGGTCAGCGCGGGCCTTTGAACCGCGCTCGGTCGCGTCAACTCTTCTTCCTCTTCTTGACAACGCAGCCGGTCAGCCATCGAGCCGCCAACTCCCCCCCGTTTCCTTCGGGGGACGTCTACGCGCAGACGGGCAACGTGGCCGCGCATACATTATGCGATTGGCGTAGCAAGCCGGAATCGATCGACGTCCGTGGAAAACCGGACGGGTTTCAAAGGTTGGATAGTGCTAGGCTACAGAGGAACTGCACACCAGGTGCTGGAAAAAGTAACGAATCTTCGCGAAAACGGCTTATGGAGACGCGCAAGAGACAGTGCGTTCCGCACAAACGAACGTTATCAATGCATCCTTGAATGAATGAACTGTCGTTCTTAGTTCGAATACTTTTTTTTTTTCGTATGTTGCTATATTCGCACACAATTTCTGGGCTTTTACGCCCCAGAACCATGACATGATTACGAGAGACGCCGTAGTGGTCCTCTCAGGGGCTTCTATCCATCGAAATGCTTTGTTAAGACTCCGCGCTCCCGATTTCCAAGCTTCGCGCGTACAACGCGAGCATTGCCTTGAGCAGGCACTCTGTTTATACGACGAAAATAAAACTACTCAGCGTCCTTCGGTAAAAGCGCTTCGTCGAATACATGTTATAAGCAGAGAACGATTATATGAATCACTAACGGTGATCATTCGTTAGCCAAGCACACGGCAAACAGAGATCAATCTTGTGGGCTTAATCTCAATGCCATGACAACGCACAAAGAGTAGGACAGACAACGGGATCGTAGAAAACCGACCGCTGACGCAAGCCAAATGGCTGGAGCTTGCCTGCGACGGTCATCGACGTTGACCAAGAAAGGCCATGTTCTACCACGGCAGCTACACGTAGCGGCCGTGGTTGTACAGACACCGCAGTGATCCACGGATAATGCTGAGGGGACAGCGAAATTAATAACAAATATTGTCCATTTACAGCTAAATCCCAGCGAAAGCATCGGTTTACGCGCACGTTTGATTTATAGTTGCATAACATATACACATTTTCAAACGTGCACTTACACCTTTCGCCAATTTAAATATCGCCCGGAATGAACGCGTTAATTGCTTTATAAATGCGACGGTGAGCTGACAGCCTCGACACCCACTATGAATAGGCTACAAAAGCAAATATATAGAGTACATCACCTGTTGCAGCAAAACCTGTAACACGTCCTTTTTTTCTTTTTTTCCCCTTATACTTAGCTGTCAGCTCAAACACCCTGCGTACTCAACCAACATCTGTCATTTGTGAAATGTAATTTCTTTAAAACATTAGCTTTCATGCAACCGAGCACCAGGTGCAGTTGAACAGCGCAGTTGGAAACAGAAAGCAAGCTACTGTCGAAAAATCAATAGCAACAGGCTACCCCCATAAACAAGAAAAAAAAAAAAAAAGGGAACAGCGGAAGCGCACGAAAAAGAAAAAGTGAGCACATTCGCTTTTGTAAGCGTTACACAGGGACATTAAATATTTTTTTAACCCTCAAGGACATTAGAGAGTTTTCGAATAGGGGCCCCAAATGTTTGGGGCCCCAAAGTGCTTAGCGTGTGCCAACTTGGGATCACGTAGGAAGTACGAGTTGCGTCTCCACGGCCGCTCGATTAGCAAACCACGTGCGCTTTTATCCAGCGGCCGTGGTAACTCTACGCGTCTTGTGCTTGCAGCGCCAAGGTGGCCGAAAAGGCAGGCTACGATGATTAAAAATTGAAGATTAATAAACGCATTTGCCTTTCATGGGCGTACCCTTTAAAACTGCTATTTAAAGCGTCCAGTGGCAATGAATTTACTTGTGATCCCCATCGTTCTGCGAGTCTTAAGAATTTGGTGTCATGAGCCAAGGTAATCCAGCTTCGAGCCACCGGTCACGTTAAGCCTACGAGCTCTCAATTCGACAACCGATCTTAAGAACGCGGGCTATTTCACGGCCAGTTTTTGTTGCATGCGTGAGATGGAAGAAAGCGATGACCTACGCCACCATTTATTGATTGATAAAGTCGTCACTTAATCAGTAATCAGCTCAGTTTTGTCCTAGGCGAGGGCCGTCGCTTCGACGGGCGCCGCCATGTTTGTTTACGCTAAATAGTTGGGGCAAGCTTTGGGGCTCACGCTAAATTCCAGAAATAGCGTGCCCAACCCAAAACCCAAAGGCAGTTTGGGTCTCGCGCATGTGCAGTGGTGTCGACGCTATTTCTTTGGGGCCCCAAAGTGTTTGGGGCCCCTATTCGAAAACTCCCTATTATTACAGCGCTGCCCCTTACTGAAGCTTCCCCGTATGTCATGAGAACGCCCCTAACAACAAGACATGTGAGGGGTGGTGGTGGTGGTGGGACACATATGTCGTTCCTCGCTCGAGCCGTCCGCTTTATTTCCGCAGTGCAGCAGGTGGACACGCGCGCTGTGTAAGGTTTCTTTTGTTCGAATCTTACGATTAAAAGTACCGTTCCTCACACTTGCAGCGTGGAATAGACGAAGGACAACGTGCGCGACACGAGCGCTTTCAAATGAGAGTTTCTTACATTCCCAATCACAGTACACCTTGAGGTCACATAGTGCGGCCCAGATAAACAAGAGTGCGGGAGAATTTTGCCAATTAATAAATCAATCAACAGATAGATAGACAGATAGATAGATAGATACTATATGATGCGCAATTACTTCACGATGCTAGCGAACATCGTGAAAAGGAAAAAGAAAAAATAGAAAGAAAAATATGGCTATCAGGACATTTTAATGCCATTTCCGGTGCAGGAAATGAGCCCGCGTCCCATATCGCCGTCTGTGCGCTTTCACGCGCCCTCCGCACATTTCCGGCAGTTTTGCTGTCGTATAATAACGGTGCACGTGTTGGGAAACGGAAAAGTGAACTGTCCTATCGAATGCCACTGGTCACTGCAATAAAGCTGCCTGAATGCAATTTCAAACCGCGCGTTGGAAACCGCACGTGAACAGAATTTTTGCATTTGCAGAAAAAAAAAAAGGGGGGGGGGGCACTTCAGCTTCGCCTTTAAGAGTGAAACGCGATAGCATTATCAAACCCCATTGGCATCGCCTCTCATTCGCTTTCGATGCTCTTGAGTCGCATAGTTGCGTAGGTGTCATGGCACGGCATCCCTGTATTCACACCGTATCCACAGTTCAGAATTGAAAATAATTGTGCCCCTTCAGACACCCACTTGTATCCATCCGGATTCCCTTAACATTTCTTGCTCTCTCTTTCTTTCTCCCCCCCCCCGTGTGCGTGTCTGTCTGTGTGTGCGTGTGTGTTCTGGGACGTGAAAGACCTTCGGCCCCTTTCGTTTGTGGATGTTACGAATTCATAAACGAGAAGCTAGCTTATGTCGCCACGAACACTAACACAAGAGTCCGCACCGCCCTGTAAACACGATGTTCCTTGTGCGCGTCTTTCCTTCCTCAAAATAAATCATCGTGCGCATGCGAACGAGGTCGCACTCCCCGCCACGCTAACGTTTGTGCTCCCAGCGGCAGGCAATATACAAAATAAAGCCTCGTTGCACGATTCCAAGAGTCACGGCCATTAGCAAAGGCGCGTCTTTCTGCGGTAAGATGCACGTTTTGTCCGTGCACTGCATGAAACGCACGCCATGAACATTCGATTTTTACAGCCCGTGGCGCCTCCTTGCCGGGTCGTCCCGACAGAAAATGTCCAGCGAATGGTAAACAATGTACCATTGGACTCGTAGTTAGCTCACTAATTAGTACGTTCGTTTGCCGCTCTCATCAAGTAAATGTCTGAAGTGTGCTTTTTGTGTCCACGCCATTTTTGTCCAGTAAGTTATCAAAAGAGAGAGAGAGAGAAGCACGAAAGAGACGACAGGTGATCCAAATCATAAGTTTCGGTACCTTTATACTGCGAACCTTTCACGAAGCGAGCACCGATAATGAGAAACGTCCGAGCACATGACGCGTAATGTCATGCACGCAATGCTGTTTGCAAGGACAGCGTGCGGCCACGAGCATAAGTTTGGATACCAGGGCACCAGCACAAACTTTAAATTCCAAGTAGCACAGCCCCATAACGCCGAATTTCACCAGTGCATCACATTGTTCGAAGAGGCGCATTTAGGCTGAACCACTTGATTTAAACCAACATAGTCTGACGGCAAGGAAAAACAGCTATTTGTGGCACCCATCGGTCTCCAAACTTTTGCACGCGATTGTACATATGACAACTTTGGCGCCCCCCCCCCCTGCCTCCTAATTACTCGAGTGAGGGGGGGGGGGGGTTAACTGCCCCCTATTGCAGTACGTTTTGACCGAAATGGCCTCAACGGGAGGGGGTTGGAAGCAAGAGGGGGCGCTGCAGAGAACATTCTCCCTCCCCCCTTGCTTAACTGAGAAACTTGGGCACGCTATGACCACAGCCGTAGAAAACTATGACCACAGATGACGGTGCCACCATCGATCTGTTCTGGCCTTCCCATTGTTATGTGCCCTAGCGTGAGTCTCGGCACAACGGATTTTTGTTTGTATGTTCTTTAGGATTTACGAGATGAAACGTGTCCACATGTGGGCGCCTCATCCATAGTCAGTAATTTATTCGGCGAGGCATACCACGGTCTTGTCTTACACAAGCAGTACGCGGTTCGCTTATGAGAAGAGCCTAGCCTTACGGTATACGATGGACGTATGCGTACGACTGGAAATGTTTCGATCACATCACCGCGCACGCATTAACGCTCTCCTAGTTTTAGTGTTGACGCACTTCGCTACGCCGTTCGCAGCAAAGCAGTGCACTGCGGGCGATTTCACGCCGCGGATGAAAAAGGCAGCGGAGCGACAAGGCGCTCCGTCGTGCGCATGTGGGCGTCCGGTGAGAGACGGAAGACGCGAAGGTGTTATGCAGATGTATACGCATGTATTGGATCCGTTGGGTGACCTTTATTTTCACGCACACGCCGCGGGAACGGTCGACCTAGCCAGAGAGTTCGCTAAGAGAAAATTGGCAGATCCCACGTGCAGTGGGAATCAAGGCACGGCCGCTGGTTAAAAACGCACGTGCTCGTGCGTTGCTAAACCTCGTGCGTTGCTAATCGAGCGGCCGTGATCAAAGAAATGCGAAGCACGCATAAGGAACGTAAAATGGATTTGCATTGTTGTCTCGCTATACCGAGTTTGGTACATATGAAGTTATCGAAACGGCCGCAAGAGCACCATGACTGTGGCATGTAAACCATGCCGCTCATACACGCATGTCATGATTCTAACGTTATGACTTGTCATTTACGTTCGTCATGCAGTCGTGTTGTGCCATAGCAATTTTGGTATACATCCCTTTAAGGAAACGAGTGGCATGTAGATCATGCCGCTCATGACATGCATGTCACGATTTTCATGTTATGACCTGTCATTTATGATCGTCATGCAGTCATGTTGTGCCAAACCGATTTTCGTATAGGCTCCGTGCATCGAGTTTTCCATGAGCGACATCAGCGCCAGAATGCACTGCCTGGCGGAGAGAAGAAGCAAAATTGGACAGACTGTGACAGGGAAGTGCGCGAACGCGATGCGCGTCTCCAACTCTATAGCAGCAGTGACCGCCCGTCCCACCTTCTTTCGTTTTATTTCCTTTGAGACGCGCGCTCCAAACTTGCGGCAAACTGTTCCAAATGGCGACGCCGCGAGCGTTCGTGTGGTTCGCAGCACGCCCGGAAAGCAGCGAAGAAACGCGCTCGTCGCTGTCGCCTTGGTTTCCACCGTGCGCGACTGAGCCGTCCGACGAGAGCTACGTAGCGCCCTCTGGTCAGTAGACGGAGCCCATACATTCCATTAACGAAACGGCAGTATAGCGCCAGGACCATGGCATGTAAATCATGCCGGTCATGACACGCGTGTCATGATTCTAATGTTATGACCTGTCACTTACGTTCGTCATGCTGTCGTGTTGTGCCATAGCAATTTTGGTATACATCCCATTAACGAAACGCCTGGCATGTAAATCATGCCGCCCATGACATGCATGTTATGCTTTTCATGTTATGACCTGTCATTTATGTTCGTCATGCAGTCATATTGTTGCATACCAATTTTCCTACACATCCCACTAACGAAACGGCCAAGAGAGCACCAAGACCGTGGCATGTAAATCATGTCGCTCATGACATGCATGTCATGATTTTCATGTTATGGCCTGTCATTTACGTTCATGATGCAGTCATCTTGTGGCATGCCAATTTTTTTTGGTATACATCCCGTTAACGAAACGCGTGGCATGTAAATCATGTCGCCCATGACATGCATATCATGATTTTCATGTTGTGGCCTGTCAGTCATGTTCGCCATGCCGTCATTGCGTGGCATACCAATTTTCGTATACATCCCATTAACGAAACGGCCAGGAGAGCACCAAGACCGTCGCATATAAATCATGTCACTCATGACATGCACGTCATGATTTTCGTGTTTGACCTGTCATTTATGTTTGTGATGCAGTCATGTTGTGGCATGCCAATTTGCGTATACGTCCCATTAACTAAACGTGTGGCATGTAAATCATGTCATTCATAACATGCATGTCATGATTTTCATGTTATGACCTGTCATTTATGTTCGCCATGCAGTCATATTGTGGCATACCAATTTTTGTATACATCCCATTAACGAGACGACCAGGAGAGCACCAAGACTGACATGTAAATCATGCCGCTCATGACACGCATGTCATGATTTTCATGTTATGACCTGCCATTTATGTTCGTCAGGCAGTCATGTTGTGCCATACCAATTTTCGCATACATCCGATTAGTGAAACGGCCAGGAGAGCACAAAATCGTAGGCGGCTGGCTAGAGATTAGATAGATAGATAGATAGATAGATAGATAGATAGATAGATAGATAGATAGATAGATAGATAGATAGATAGATACGCTCAAACTCGCCGAAGTTCGCTAAGAAATGCTTCGCATTTAAAATTCATATTGGGAAACGGAGCCTCCATTTAGCGACGGGAATACTCGTGCGTATGGAGCGATTTCGGTCGCTGCAATCGCAGTTGTGAAACAGCCCTCAAACAGCAGACTGTAGTCCCCAGTGGATGCCGTTAGCCCGACGTGTCACAGGTCCGGAACGCTCTGGCGGCATTCGCAGCAACGGGCCTGCGGATTCGCATTTATCGTGCATTCGGGTCGCCAGCCATCTCGCCCCGGGAAGCGCCGAAACAATGAGACGGAAAGTGACGACGCGACACGGAGGCAGGCAGACCACCCAACGCTGCCACCCGTACAATACTGCCTCGGCGCAGATCGGGGTGGACTTCGATCGGCTCCTATACTATATTGTTTTATTGCTATTTTTCAAAGATACCGTAAAAGCCCCTGAGATATTGCATAGGGTGTGTTGGGAGAGTGCAATCAAGGATTCAACGCAAGCAGTAATCTGAAAACATATGATGCTTCAGGATATACAACATAAATACAGTATGCTGCAATTACGTATATAGCACAATAAAACGGGAACAAAACAAACAATAAAGAAACAATAAAAATGAAAATGTTCCCCATCACGACAGCCCATTAAACAATACAATTACAGTTTATTCAATTAACTCAATTCATCGAAGCTACAGTTCATTGAAAAGAACCTTCGAACGCCGGGAACTTGACACCGCCTTTATTCAACCCAGAGTAAACCTACGAAGCTACGCGGGCTAACAATAGACCTTTTGATAACAAACGGAGAATGTAATGTACTCTACTCGTGCATTTGGTTTTGTACCAGTCAAAGATACAGTTTACGAACTTTTACCCCACTCTAGAGGTGGCTATCTGCCAGTCTGGACGGTTTGCAAAGCGATAGTGTCGCGGCATCAGACACCTTTTTTTTCGCGCTAGTGTAACAGTTGCATTGTGATTAGAAATGTGCACGAGTGCAAGCGATAATGACAAATGCCAGATGTAATGAGAAAACAACGTGGCGACGTGCGAACGGCCGCAGAGTAATTAATTGCCACCAGGTGTGCCTCAACGCTCGTGTCGTATCACCTACCTGTTGTTAGGGTTTTATTCGTTCGCGGTGACATTGATGTTTATTGCGCTAGACATCAAGCGATGCAAGCGATGTTTGGGTCCTCGGGGAGCGGTTACGTAAGTTCAAGACTAACGAAAAACAATTCCTTTAGGTATATTACAATTCTATGCGTGAAAAAAAAAAAGGGGGGGGGGGGGCACCAGCCAAATTATAATCATCAAACGTAAAAAACTGTTTACTGGAAAGATGACAAAAACCCAACGTTTCCGGTCCCACTCGGACCCTTCTTCAGGGGTGATGGAGGGCACCAGACAGCAGCAGTGCTTATAAGGACCCGAAACGTCGGGTTTTTGCCATCTTTCCAGTAAACAGTTTTTTACGTTGGATGATTATAATTTGGTTGGTGTCTCCCCCTTCTTTCACCTTTAATTTCGTCCCAACCAGACGGATCTCTGTCAAATGTTCACCTTTAAATTCTATGCGTCGGCGCACGACGCGCACGGACGCATCAATACTGTGGTCGTTTACAACATAAACCTTAGTTTTTTGAACTACTTGCCATGAAATTATATTTACGCCTAGTCAACATCGCGATGCAAGTAAGTTTCCCTTAAATACAATTACAAGAACATCTTTATTTGTGAGTTACCTTCGAGAGCTTTTCGCTCGCTAAAGCTTTTTCCCTCTATCTGCATTGTTTCCGCTACACATCTAATAGCACTTTCGTTACGAAGCCTTTGGGAATCAGTTCAATGTGAATAATGCGAAAGCGCAATACGCTATAAATCAAGCGTCTGACTCGAAACCAACGCACAGAAGCTTTTCATTTTTCTTTTTACTTCGGGTCATGCGATCTGTTGCAGTCCTAAGGACAACTTGTCGCACAGATTTACTTTTTGCGAGCTAGAAAATCACCCAAAATACGCTACGCGCAGCTGCACGACGGAGCGCTTATTCGAACTGCGTGCGTATAAGTTTCAGGCAATAGCAATAAGATACATAGTCAGGGCTACGCTCCAATGCAGTGCGTCACTCCGAAAAAGCAAGTGCGAGAAACAAGCAAAGCAGAAGGTCGACAGAATTCAGCCCAACAAAGGGGTAATGCAGGTGCCAGCGCGACGCGGTCAAGCACGCAGAAAGAAAGAAACAGCACTTTCAAGGTGACATGACCGACCTGCATGCGATGACGCTCACGTTGTGCAGGCAAAAAAGAAAAATGTCGGAATCGACGTCTGTAATTAACAGAGTTTCGAAACCACGCATACATTTATATAACACGGATGTCGACGAGTGTTACAGATCTGTGCTATGGAAACCACTTTCAGTTTCGCTGGCTCGTTCGTGAATGACAGGGACACAAGCTAACCTGCATGAACAACACGAGCGCGGCGTGGCCTGTGGCGTTTTCATAACCCCACAATCTTATTCATGCAAAGATTGATTTAATAATTAATCCATATCGTTTTGATTAGTATGACTCGCATGAACAAGTACAACGAAGTCGATTCTATTTTTTCCTTCCAATTGTGGGGTCCAGTTTCCAGATTCAGTTCACTGTTTTCTTCTTATCATGAACGACTACACGAACGTATCCGCTAAAAGAGAACAAAACGAATCCGTGCGTTTGTCAATACCGCGAGCGAAAATGAGAAGTCAGGCAGGAATCCCGCTACAAGAACACATGCGGTCAGCCCCAAGGTTTGAACATAATGCAGTGCCTGCTGCTCTTCCACCGTAGCCCATTGCCCACTGGCAAGTGACGTAAGGACTGCTAAGGCACGAAAAAAAAATAAAAAAATGCGACGGCAGGTCCCGGCGACAACGCAAAGGGCGCTATCTTACAACGGTTCGGAGAGGCAAGCGTTCGATCGCCCTCGCACGATTGGTCACAATAGACATTTTTAGTTAGCGCGTTAGCGTGATAGCGGGGCTATAGGAATAGCGTTACCGTACCGCAAACATTCGTTGCAGGAAACGAGCTTTAGTTGATCGGAGAAGCGTTTACGGCCCGATAGCTGTGATTGTGGCGCCATCTAGCGAAGGATACATGCGTTAAAAAGGTAAAAATAAATAAAGCTTGAAATGTTCACGTACACTCCCGCGTGCAGCGGCATTCTAACTTTTCGAGAATAAAGAGAAATAATATATATACGAACCAAGCAACAAGAGCATAAATTGACATGTTGCAGGAATGTAAACAGATGCTCTCTCGCTAGGCCTAGCAACATTCGAAATGGGAAGCGATCTCGAAAATTCGGCTAATACTGCGTCGTCGAAGCTACCTGAAGGCAAGCGAAGCCATTTTACACAGTCATTTGCCGCGAACGAAGTGAATCCTGCCAACGTCAAATTCAACTCGAGGCGGGCGTCCGAAACCGCCGCCATGTTTTACGTGAACTACGATAAACACGCAAACACGGTAACGTTAAATCTGCGAAATACCGTGCGCACGCTAAACGGTATCGGCCGTTTACGGCTCTGCGCATGCGCATTTCCATCCCGCTATTCCGATAACTACGCTATTACGCTAAGCCCGATAAACTAAAAATGTCTAATAATCGCTATTTTTTCTGACGCTCAGCCCGATTCCGGCAAATCACGATAGGATAAACGAACAGTTTCGCTTGGAACTGCTGTAAGATAGTGAGTGGTCCAACAGAGCTCTCGGCAACAACAACCTAACCACCGCGAGAGCGCCCCACTTCCTCTGGCCGCAATCCAACAGCCGCTTATACCAAAAGCAGCGGCCGGTCCGACAGAAAGTTCCTCGAAACGCCAACAACCGCAAGGCGAAAATAGACGCCTGTCAGTTCACCAAGCGAGAATCAACGCCTCTGCTCAGTCACTGCATTCACTGGCCCCTATGTTGTGGGTGTGTGCCGATGCCTGGCTTTCTACGCCGGGCTGTGGCAGTTAAATGACGGCGCCGTGTGGTACGCATCCCGCATCCTCTCACGTGAGGCGATACATTGTTGCCACTCGCTTTTTTCCATGAGTGTGCTTATCGTGCATACATAGGGTCGCTGGCATTCGACGAGCGGTAAACAATGGCACTTACGATGCTACTGAGCGAGGTATACACCTTAATGCACAGAGAAGTGATAGGTAACGTGCACTGCGCATCAACAGACGTGGGTGCGTTCGCCTGTCACTTTTTCTGGAATGCGTCAGCAGTTCTACCTGCTGGCTTGCGCTCGCACGCTCCCCTTCTTGGAGTTGTGTTTCAATGCACGTGCTTGAGTGTGCGCACTTGGTGTGCATTATGCACGTGTACGAAGTATAAGTACACAGTATAACAATGCCAAGCAAGAGAGATTTCTGTCCGAGATGTTGCCTTAAAGGTTACAAGTTTTAGCAATTTATTCGCAAATTCCACTTCTGTATTCACTTTTTACACCTACTGCTACATGTTCACACCTTATGTTTGGATATCCATTGGCCGTTGGCTACAAGCTCAACCTAGTTTCTTTTCCTGTACAAGTTCGCGGCGTAAAAGCTTTTTTTTTTTTTTTTCTAGCCTACTAACCTGACCGTGCCACTATTATGCACACTAGCTACACCAACGTCACGCAAAACTGCATGAGCCAAGATTACTTAAAACTAGGCTGCGTGGAAAATGCTCAAACTGGTTTGAACAAAGTTAACGTAATCTTTATGTGAAGATGTGAACCGCTGGACAGACTTCTTGGTGCTATCAGCCAGACATATTTCTTTCTTGTATGTAATTGGATATTCTGCCTCCGCAGCACTTGCTGGCACGGCTCCCCCCTCCAGGGGAAATCTTGAAGCAGTCAGGCCAAGTTGCGTGTAATTTTCCTTCATTCACACTCTAAGGTGAGGCTGTAGCAGATACTGCTTCAATGAACTGCCATGAAGAATTTACAAGATTCACGAAATTTCATTCTTTGGTTCGTGAGAGAGGAAAGATTCTAAACATTTGAAGATATGTTCATGGCCCGTGTGATCAAATGAATATAAGAATGCTTCGAGAAGGCAGATTTGAATCTTAGCACTCCCAACAGACTGTGCACATTACAACAAAGTGATGTCAGCAAAAGCGTGCATTCTCCCTTGATTATAGCTGTATGTTTCGTTAGAAGTGCGTACTCAAAATAACAATCACACTTAGAAACTAACTTCAGTTATTTCCATTCGCTGTATGTTCGTGGATGTGTTCTGAAGCGTCTACAATAAGTTTTACGGGACTCTCCAGTGTATGCCGCTGACAATGAATGGGTCTCGAGAGAGGTGATAAGTAGGTTAATAGTTATCTACGTATCTGTCAATGACCTGGGCGTGACGCCGATTCCGATAAAAGATAACACATCGACAATACAGGCAAAAGCGATTGCTGTAACTACACCAAAAAGCATCGTGCAACACAACAGCACGACTATTGTTTTACGATTTCCGCAAAGCAAGAACAAAAAGATGCTGCTCAAAACGACGGTGCCTTCACAGATAAGGAAAGCTTTTACATTATAATCCGCCAGGAATAATGACTTAGATAAGTCACCCGCCGTTAATTTCGCGAAAGCTGCAGAGAATCAAATTAACTTAATTCGCATCCGAAGCTCGCTCACATGGCGCTCCCATTCTGCGCAGACCTGACCCGCCCACATGGAGCATGGCGGAAAATTGTCAAAAACTAAACCAAGTTCATAAGGGTAACGACGCACCGGATACGACGAAATCCGATCACGCATGTAGGCTGCTACGGAACTACCTCATGCAAACAGGTTCCTTTTGTGCGCGAGTCTGCGAGCGAACGACCGAGCCGCCGTCGGCAGCGAGTCGTTGCACAACAATGCCTACGGTGTCAGCGTACACAGGGGCGCCAGGTTTCACGTAATGATTTTCCGCGATGGGGCCAATGTCGGTCCTAACTTGTCATACGCCGTCCGAGATTCGAACGTCGAGGCACCGTGGCTGAAGGCTATTCGCTTCTCACTTGGCCCCTATGCGAGCACTGGAATAAAGGATAATCTAGATTGGGAAGCCCGTGCAATGATCATTGCGCGGACGTGCAGCGAACAGGTGCTCCAGCAACAAATGACGTGAACTACGTGAACATTACACAAAAAGAGGGCAACGATTAGCTTGATGTGCAAGAGCGGCGGTCAAGCGTGCAAAAACAGTGCAACACGACACAGGCCTGCTACTGCGGAATTTATCGATTTTCAGTAGTACGCCTACCTACGGCGCGACACGATTTTCTCCGCTTCTCGGTACGCTTCTTTTGCAGCGCACGTCGCGGCAAGAGGCTCTTCAGTTGGATTCTCAAGGAAACACCGAATCGTAGCGTCGACTGGTTCCGTCGAGGAACAAGTGAAACATAACAGCTGCTAAGCTATCTTCGACGTGGGGGAATGCCAACTCGACCGGCGGAGCAGCTGACACCTAAGCCTACACGACGACGCGTTGTTTGAAGCAAAGACTCGGCAGGTTGCACTTACCGCTCCCCGACATCGTGAACGCCTTCCGTTCTTCTCTCGGGGCAGTAGACATAGACGCAGGCGCAGTTGTCAAGCGCCGGTGACACGATTCTTCTGCGGATTTGTTTACGCCGACGCAAAGCTCTGCCTGCCGCTTTCAACACCCTCGCAATGCCAAACGAAGCGTGCTCGCGACGGCTACCAGGACGGCTTGTGCTGACTACATATCGACCTTCGCTAAAGTATTTGTTTCTAAAAACAGAGAATATTATGACTAGAATACTTCAAGTTCAATAAAATTTTTATTTTTAATATATTTCTGTAAAGTTGAAATAATTTTGTCATATATAGTTATTAATAAATTTTTTACGACATCAGCAGCCGAGCCAGGCCCAGCCAAGCCAATCCTTAGTGCAGTCAGTCTAAACAAAACGCAATCATGGCGATGCAAAGGAAAACTAGCGTAAGTATTTGCATTATTTTGGTGTTTTTCGCGCATTTTATGCATTCTAAGGGCGCTGTTTCAAATATAAGCACCTTTTATAGACATAGCTTATGCTCTTTTGTTGTTTTTCTTGATTATTTGTAGATCGTGCCGTCACCAGCCCAAGTGCCTGCTTGTTGTGCTTCCACATTGTCACGAACTTTATTTTGATTCTTTGCTTCCTTTTGCGCAGGTTCGGCTGCCGCCAGAAGTGAACAGAATATTGTATGTCAGAAACCTCCCGTACAAGATCTCAGGGGAAGAAATGTACGATATCTTCGGCAAGTACGGAGCCATCAGGCAGATCAGAGTGTAAGTGGCACCTTTACGAACAGTTTCACCCATTCCATTTTATCGTCACTCTATGAAAAGTTGTCGTTAGAAATATGCTCTCCTTATCACAATCTTTTATATGCGTACTTCAGAACAGGTATCGCATTGCATCAAGAAGGCAGCGGTTACATATAGGTTGCAGTAATCGGGGCTGACCTTTCATGTGGTACGCACCCGTGAATATTTCTCTTGGTACTGTCAGTACAAATAATACCCTGAAATGTGTGTCACGTTAGTTGTCCATCGGTACTTCAAATGACCAGTGGAATGTATAGTTCCTCCTTTAGTCACCCCCCCCCCCCCCCCCCCCTTTCTTTTTTTGAGGAAGTGAAGGCCAGGCACCAATTAAGTTCCGTGTAATTGCTCTTATCAACGGATCTGTTCTAGGTTTCTCAGCAATGTGTTTTTTTTTTTCGTTGTTTAATGTTCGAATGTTTGGTTATTCCATGAGGCTTATGCTACAACTTTCTTTCTAGAAGCTTCCCCATAAATGCTAAAGACACCTTAAATATGCCAACCAAAAACGTAAGAGGTATCGTCACTTTGAATGCTGTCATATAAATACGCTGGCAGCTTACGAACGCTGGTGTGTATGCTATGGTGTTGAAGGGCAGTGTGCCAATTTAAAGGGTCCCTGAAACGTTTTTTTGACATTGCGTCACTGATTCGGCAACACAATTGTGAAATCATTCACGCCATAAATAAAGCGAAGCACCATGTACTAAGGCAGCAATGGACTTATTTCTGTCGCCTTCCTCCTTACCACTGCTGTTGCTCCTCAACTCGATGAGCTGCGGAGTGCTTGCTAGCGACGACTGCGCCTCCCGCGTCAGCCGCCCTGCCGAGCCCACCGCAGCAACATAGCGCCCCGATACCTTTACTGAGGTCGCCGGCCTCGGCAGTGCTAGCCTCAGTAATTGAGCGCCGGCAACTCGTGTGTACGCCGCCAGATGCCGCGACGATACCGTTGGCTGAAACAAAGGAGCACGTTGTAGGAGTACTTGTTCGCAGCTAGGTTGGGAAAATTACATGCCCGTCCATTGCTCGGGGCCAATCAGCGGCCTCCCATTCGTAGTTCTATTGGCGGGGGCGTTTGAAAACGCATTTTGGCGAGCCGCTGCGATCTTCTGCGATACGCATGTTCAAAACCTTATTGTAAATTATACACTTTACGCACAGAGCTGAAATCTGTCCTGTAATGGCCCTAATGACCCACTCTACCGGATCACCATGTTTGCACAAAATCGTCAAAACCGTTTCAGGGTCCCTTTAAAGGGACCATGAAACATTTTTGGTCATATTGTACAAATTTGTTGCATTGATAGCTCAAGGCCTTCTGAGCATTCACAGAACAATATCAGCACTCTCCGTTAAGTGTGTAATGTACTACAAGGTTTGAACTACGCACATCATGAAAGATCGACACAACTCTTCCTAAAGTGCGTTCAACTGCCCTGCAATGGCCATGCAACGATTGGCTTTCATCGCAAGCATGGCAGGCCTAGCTGTGAGATGTTACGAGTACCAAAGGGGTACCGAAGGGCCAGCCAATGATATCGTCATGGCACTTGGCAGCGTACACTCATGCCACCGGTACTCTATTACAGAGGCTAGCATTACTAAGGCCAGCATCATCAGTTAAGCTACAGTGGTGCGATGTCTCTACTGAGGTCTTGGCACAGCGGCTGACATCAGAGATGCAGTCGTCGTTAGCATGCACCCCACAGCTAAGCGAGTCGAGGAGGAGCAGCAGTGGTAAGGAGGAAGGTGACAGAAATCAGCACGTTGCTGCATTGGTACGGCATGCTTTGCTTAGTTTATGGTGTGAATGAATTTACAACGATGTAGCTTAATCAGTGGTGCAATGTGAAAAAAACCGTTTCAGGGACCCTTTAAATATTCTGAGCTTCAGTTCTAAAAATTCTTTCAAATGCTTGTTGTTACTGTTTCGTATGCAGTGGAAATACACCAGAGACTCGTGGCACAGCTTTTGTTGTCTATGAAGACATCTTCGATGCCAAAAATGCCTGTGATCACCTGTCTGGCTTCAACGTCTGCAACCGCTACCTTGTCGTCCTGTACTACCAGCCTACCAAGGTAAGGATGATTTTTGTGATTAATTTACAGTCACCAGCACTTCAAATTTGAAGTGTTTGCAGTATGCATGTATGCACACGCATACAAACAACACACACAGTAATACATATAGGGGTTGAGACCCCCCCACATTCACCTTCCTTTCTCGAAATAAGATCATGGCTCCTGCTCTGCAGGTCTATTTTTGCCACTTCACCACTTAAAATTGTTTTCAACAGTGCTTGGTACAGTATGTTCGCTGTAGCATGGACCATGACAGAGGCTGTACACACCATTCCTGTAGTACACAGGCAATGTCCTTGCTAGAAATCAACAAAGAGGAGAAAGTCATGATTGCTCCTTGTCTGGAGTGTTGCAATGCTATCTAAACGGTAAGAAAGTTTTGTAAGAGCACTGTTTCGATGAAGTGCCAGTTATCACAACACACTAGTGCAGTATGACGAGTGACCCGTTGATGGGTCATCAGACAAGGGAATGGAGACTGCGGAAAACGCTGCCATAGTGAACATCTTAAATGTTCCCTCTTGGCTTCATCTTGGCTTCAACCAAAAGGCACGAATTCTGCAATGCCATGAAGTGGGCAGACTTTGCAACTTATTGACACTTTTTTGAAATCCTAGAGCCAGTACATAATATTTGCTTCTTTTTTTGTTATGCATACGTAGCTGTTCTCTCTCAGAATCAACAGCAACTTAAACAACAGCTTGTTTTCACTGAATACATTTGTAATTGTCACCTTACCATGGCTTTGGCCTTTGATTAAATTGTATTTATGTGGAAAGACAAATTTTGAATGTAGGTTGCCTTCAATTCTTCCCTCTGTTGCAGGCTTTCAAACGAGTGGACCAAGATAAGAAGAAGGAAGAAATTGACAGAGTGAAAAAGAAGTATGGTGTGTCTGATGACTGAAGCTACCAAGTCCTGCTGTTCACCATTCACCTGTATTCGATAAAGAAAGCCATACTTTCATTACCGAATTGGTTGTGTTGTTCGCTGTTTATGTGCCTGAAGAAAACATAAATTATGTACTACTCATCCTTTTCCTCTCTTATTTGAATTAGGAAAGCAACAAAAATAGATAATAGGTAATGGGACCTTAGCACAACTGCTGTGTCTGAATCACCTTAGCGAGAAAAAAATGAATAAACGACAGCGTATACTTGTTCAACGTCATATTACAAAGTAACTTCTGATGAAGTTGTTTCTGTGAGAGGTGGGACACTCGGGTGTAAATTTGGACACAAATATCAGGGCTGTGAACTAACAGGAGACACAGACATAAACACTGCAAGGTCCCAAACAGTGCTTGCAGCTTCAAGCACTAAGCATCAAATATTACACAAGTCAGACCCTGGGTTTCATTTGTGATTAGACTACAAGCACGAATAATGAAGCTATTCATCATGTAAAAAAAAAATAAAAAAAAACACTATGTGCTATGAAGGCAGCTATAATTGCAAACTGTTTCATCATTTGCAGTTTAACAGCACTTATTTTGTGTGTGCTACAGTGAACAATTGAACAATTCCTTGTTCAAGGATGAACAAGGAATTGGAACAGAATTGAGTTGCCATATACGATATAACATCTACTTTGATATGTCCAGGTTTCAGATTTCATTTTCACTGATTTTGTTATCTCTTGGAACATTTGTCTTACGTCAACTGCTTCCACTCTAGTTCAGGAGATGAAGGTACATTCATTCAATGCCACATGACTACATGGTAAGTTATTAAATGCAGTAAAATACTCATATGTGAGACACGAATTTATGGACTATCTTGGGTGGTAACTAGCATTGCATCACCACTAACAAGTTACTTTTTAATGTAACACTTTTGAGATGGTAATCGTGACGTTACTCCATTGTAAGTTGGTGTAGCATGCACAGTTGTGTTCAACAAGCACTGGCATTTGAGCAACAGAAGAAAGAGTACAGTGGGAGAATGCTGACACATGTACCACAAAACGTGATAATACCCCAGTGCCAAGGTACAGAATAGTGAACAGAAAGTGTTATATTGGTAAATGGATGCATCAGCATAACCACTGGGCCGTAGGCAATTATTGTTGGCAGAGCTGCACAGGAGGGAGTAACTTGAGCGAAAAGTCATTAACATTGCATCTTTTATTTGTTCAATTGGCAAGCACTGACCAAGTAAAAGAATTTATGCAGGTTAGAAAATAAAAACGGGATATGTTTTTAAGAACTTTTTACATCATTTTTACCCTGAGGACCCCACTCTTTCAACTGTCTTGTTAATCTCCCAACAAGTAAGCCTCTTTGCTTTGACATTTTAATTGCTGCACCTACAGCAACAGAAATAATGACACTACTCGTTCATGATAGCTGTAACCAGCTTAAGCCTAATCCTGGCTGCTCTGGCATAAGAAGGCATGCTAAGAAGTGCTGGCTACAGTTCTATTAAAGGTTAACTGCAATGGAACATTGCTTTGGTTAAATTTGTTTGGAGCTAGTGTAATGTCGAGCAGTTGTATGTTCTTAATCATGCCATAGTTCTGTGCAACTCCCAAAAGTGACATTTTCTGCTTCGTAAGATGCCATTACTTGCAAAACGATACCAGGTGTGTTGACGGCCGGACGCTATCTGCACGCGCGCGCCCTGCTCCCGGCGTCTTCCGGTGTCGCTCTATAAGACGCGCGTTTCTATTGGACGCCTCCACCGACGTCAGCGGGAGAGCGAAATATGAAAGGGAATGTTGGTTTCATGCTGTCTGCTCGTGTTTTGAACTTCGAAGGCTAATAACTCCAGTTCTAGACCACCGATTTGCATAATTCTTCTTGCGTTCATCTCAGCATTCGATCCTACACACACTGCAGTACTGCAGACGGCAGTTGAAAAAGTGTCGCAGGGCCCCTTTAATCATGCCATAGTTCTTTGCAGTTCCCAAAAGTGACATTTTCTCTAAAATTTTGGTGTCATAAATGGCTATTATCACAGGATGTGACACTTTCATATTTCAAACGTCTAATTCTGCATGAAGGTTCCTCTATATGTAAATTGTCTGACACTAAGCTTTCCGTGCAGCCTTACATTATGTTGCAGTTGTCCATCAAAAAAAAAGAAAAAGAACAGTGCGACTTGACGTGCCACCAGTTAATTCTTTGTTGTGGCAGTGGTGTCAGCAAAATAGTCTAAATGTATCTTACAGCATAAGCTGGTACGGGCTTGTTACAGTGATCAAAATTTGTGGCGAGCAGGAGTAAAGTAAGAGTGAAAGAAAAGAATGAGAGAGCATACAGCAAAATCTAGCTTACCCTGCTACTGTGCCGCATTCTCTACGGAGGCCTGGGTGTTTTTAAACAAGCATCAACGAATACCGATGAGCATGCCTTGAATTTACGTAGCACTACCTTTGATACTGCAGACATGCTACCTTAAACTGCACCTGAAAAAGATGAGACACAAGTGGCCATCATTTCTCTTTTGGGGTAGCACTACCATAACTGCTTTTTTGTTAGCAGAACAACGAGGACAGTTGCCATCAGAATTGTAAAGACCATGACACCAGCAAAATAATACATATTTTTTAGCACAGCCTTGCAACATTGCCCTATTGTCAACACGAAATTGCACCACTGGTCAAGCAGTTATGTAAGCCATGCAACTTATTTCAGCCTGCATGCCTATGACAGAAAGGACAGTGTTATGGCATACACGATCTCCACACTTCTGCTTGAAACTGTGCATCACACCAGTAATGCATGCAACAGGGCTAGTTTCGTCCTTTTGCAAATTTCACTCACAGCTTTTGCTGTGGACAAAGACGCAGCAAAAGTTCCATTTGCATTTGCTGTTCAAACACGCACAACTAATTTTTTCACTCTTACCATACAAAAGGGAAAATTAGCATCCAGCCATTTGTAGCACAAGGCTACAAGGAAATCCATACGGTGGATGCTAATTTTCCCTTTCATAAACATTACTCCACTTTGCGGGTTTTCAGAGAACTCATTTGCCACAGCCTTATCACACGTGATATAGCGGAGGCCATCAGTTCCAAGTTGGTATCCCCAGGATAAAGTGACCAGACATCCCAATCTAGGTGGGACATGTCCTGGTTTGGTTTTACAGCTGTGGTCCCAATGTCCCACAGCCTGCTTGTAGGACAGTGTTTTGCCTCAATTTCGGCCCAAACCATGGAAGACATGCAGAAAGCCACAGCCCGCATGCCATCATAGACAGCTCACTCGCAAGCCATGGCTTGTGCCTTGTTCACCTAAACCCAGAGATTGGGAGAGCTGTGAGATTTTGTGGTGTGCTGCAAGTTGTCTTGTCCACCCAATCAGTTTAGATGGGGATGTTGGCTAACCAGGTCGCCCACGTAGCTGCAGAAGGGATTTTTCTTTGATAGTTAAGATATAGACTGGCAAGAAGGAACGGTTTCATTTTACCATGAAACAAAGCATACAGTACTGCTGATCAAAGGGAATATTGCCACAAGCTACGTTCAAGTTACGCATGCCGGCAATAGCTTGTGGTAATATGCACGTGTGAGCAGTACCACAGACAAGCGACCAATGCTGAGGAACATTCACTTAGTTTCAAGCAATAAATATCAGGCGTGCTTCTTGGCCAGGGAAAAAGTATGTGGGGTAAAATAAACCCTACATGGTGGAGGAAGGTTCTGTAACAAATGGTACTTTACCATTTAAGCCATATGCAATGTCACTTGGCCCCCCCGCCTTTCCGTCCCACTTTGCAGGTTGAAGGATATGGTTACTTTAGGCCAGGAGCAACAAGAACACAAAATGCTTTAGTTCCAAAAACATACTGGAAATACCTAACAGTTTCAGCCATATTCTTAAATGACGCCAATGCCTTCAATACTGCCATTTATTATTCTATAAATGCTTTTTTAACCTGCACTATGTTCTACACCTTATGTTCTACGTTCACACATTACAGGAACTTCCCTCTAACATTATGCAAGCCAACCCATAACATCTCCTTCTGACACACTGCTGTAATTCTTCACGCCTCGTCTCCTCGTGGCCAAGGTTTGACGTCAATACTGTTTTATGATAACCCAGAGCTAGCAGTCACTTTATGCAGTTGCATTGTTGGTCTTCAACCATGAAGAATCTCTCATGCTCTAGTATAATGCCAGTCGGCACAGTCCAAGTTGCTGCCCCAGGTATGAAAGAGGTCCCCTACAATACGTGAGAAGGCCACAAATGAGCTAATCCATAATTCGTCTTTATTAATCTATCAGCACGGCGTGACTACGAGTCTGCTTTCTCGGTGGCTTCGCTTCCCTGCGTCGTGTCGTCCTTCTCCGAGGCAGCCTTGTTCTCAGGGCCGCCCGTAGCTCCTACAGCCATGAGCTTGGCTAACATTTTTTCCTGTTTAGCCTTCTTGCGGGCCTCCTTCTGTGCTTTCTTTCTCTCTTCTTCTTTCATCGCCATCACCTCTTTGAACTTGGGATCGGAAGGCTCTACGTTGTAGCCGATGTACTCGCGGACCTCCAGTATCATCTGCTCGCGATGTCGCCGCTCTTCCTCTGCCTTGGCCTTACTGTTGGCGTCTCGCTGAAGCATGGCGATCCTCGCATCAGCCAACTTGGCCATGTTCTTCTCGATCTCCTCCTCCCTCTGTCGGACGCTCTTCCGTTTCGGCCTTCTGCTTGTCTCTGTCTTTGTCCCACAGCTCTTGGAGTGTAGGGGTAGAACTTCTTTTCGATGTGCACCAGGTCCTGCACCTCTTCCTTGGAAGGCCACAGAATGCCCGGGTTGATGCCTGTGGCGCTACCGAACTTGGCATAGTCCTTTCGCATGTAAGAGATGCGATATTCGCACTCTAGCTCTGGAAAAGTGTACTCGAGCTTGACGCCCCGGGAATACTTTCGCGGAAGGATGCGGGACACGTCGCGTTTCCTTTCGATCTCTTCTTTAGTAAGTGTCCTCACGCTGGCGCTCGTGGTCGTCGTGGCGAGTGGTGTGTCTGCCGCGGAGCCGGCGCAGCAACGAAGGGAGTTTGCCGAGAGCTTCGGCGAGCACAGGAACGAATTGCGGCAGGCAGTGAACATGTTCGGTCACAGTGCACGGTCAGAAACAGGGCGATGTTCTCCCACTTCAGTCGCTCTACTTTTTTCTCACCTGAAAGCAAGCTGCATACCAGCCCAGCTAGCAGAGTCGCCGGTTCGAACAGCGGGACACATGCTACGAACGCAAGGAAGTCGCCATTTTATGGACTGGAAGTAATAATAATAATTATAGAGGAATAACTTATAGTAACATGTGGAGCTGCGATTGTAATTACACGTGTTACGCTTTGAGTTGGTGTGTTCAGCAGCGCTCCTGTAGTCAAAGAAAAAAAAAGATCTAAAGCGAAACCGAAACCGACCGCACGAGCAGGACGCGTCACCGCTGCGCTGTCTGCGTGGAGCGCTAAAACGACCTCGTGCCAAAGCATCGGCGCAGTAGACAAGATATTGATATAAGGGAAGAAATCACAGCAAAACGAAAAAGTTATACTCCATCACTTCACCCACAAACAACTAGAACGGGGCACAGCAAACTGGAGCGAAGGTGGCGTGCAGGGTGCGGTTGTGCGGTCTATTTTAAGCTGACCCTGGGTGCCTTAAAACAGTTTTCGATGCTCTCGCAATTCCAGGAGGAGAGGGTCAGATATTCGAAGCATTCGCGCGGGCCTCGTGCGTGTTTCAGTTGAAGCGGGCGATGGATATACAAAGCAGGATAAAGCGACCTCGGCACGTCAGAATCATTACAGTCGGAAACGTAGAAGCCGGAAAGGTACTAAATGCATGCAAGACAGCGCGAATTGTAGACATTTCAGCGTTATATGGTTTGCGAGTTGAGCGCAGTGACTAAAATTCACGACAGGAAGTATACAGAGAGGTTGTACTGATAGCACAGCGCGCACCTGTGCTGACGAATTTTTCATTGAAACATTTACAGACCAGCATAATCAAGCGGTATTGCGACGGAAGGTTTTCCGTGAAGTACCAACCAACAGTAGGTGTAGACTACGGCACAACCAAGTATGTACAAAACCAGCAACAACCAAAAAGACACATAATTATATGTTCTCACCTCTTCATGCTTCATCAACGCAGGGTTTCTATTGAAGGCATCGAAGTCATGGCCAACATATTCGACCTTTCTGGACATCCTGTGTTCAAAATAGTAAGTGCTAGTATACATATGCGTCATTTGAAAAGTACATATATACACCCCAACAAATTTTTTTAATTTTGATTTGTCGTAGGTACGTATGGAATTCTACTCAAACATTGACGCTGTTCTCCTTGTGTATGACATCAGCAACAGTTCAAGTTCCGCAGAGCGTTCCGAGACACTTGAGCGATGGCTCCACGAGATGGCAGAAGGCATGGACAACACCTCTGTGGTCTGCGTTGTGTGCGGAAACAAGGTAAGAGAAAAAAAATTGAACAGTACAGAAAATTGCACGATCTAAAGATAGTCAAAGCGCGAGATCCCTTGAATTTTCCCTTTGTTGATACACAGAGTGACAAAGGGGCACGTGTGCAAAACAAGGAAGTTGAGAAATGGGTGGACATGCACAAATTCTCACATTTTGTTGTGTCAGCCTGCAATGGCACCGGCATACGTGAAATGTTCCAGGTATGTACAAACTCCGACATTTCCTTGTAATGTCCACCACAGCTCTTTGACTTTTAAGCAGTATGTGGTTGCCATGAACAGATACTTGTAATCACTATTTCCTGTTTTACCATTGATATGCCATTGGTATGGATTACTTACAACATTAGTGGACCTTACTTCAAACAGCAGTCGCACTGTACTCCCCCCCCCCCCCCCCTTTTTTTTTCCCCCATCTCCATTCCAACCGTGTGATCTTTTATACGTGAAGTTCATTCTACATATTGTGCAAGAAGCTGGAATGAGAGATCAGCAGCATGCACACACGTAGGTCGCAGTGCACATACTTATGAGGCAGGAGTTGTACATACAAGAAACCATTGTAGCATGGAACCATTTAATTATAATATTCAACCTCTCCTAACATGAAATAACCATCCAGTGGGCTTTTAAATGACCTTATAAGGAGCATAAACATCTGTTATTCAAATCAGAAGTTCATCTTAACAGAATTTAGCAGCTAAAGTAGACATCCAGAAATATTCCCCGTGCATCTACACATTCCTTATACAAAATAATGAATTAAACAGCATCAAAAGAATACGAAAGATGTAAAGAAATTTTGTGCACTATAGATTATACATACCCTGCATAAAACTTCTTCACTGCCCACTGTGTTTATAAAAAAGAGTGCACCAAGGTATCACTAATTAGCATCCTGAGGCACTTTATTAGTTCTGTGGTGTCAGCCCTGCAGGTCTACGATTGTTCTAGATGCTGTTGTCATCACTTATGTCCACAAAAAGGCCATTCACATCTTGCACAGCTAGAACAGTCAAAACCATAGTAGTAAAAGGCATTAGTGCTGCTGTGGCAATGTAACTTAACTCAATAAAGCAGGCTTTCATTTCTACAAGTCTACCGGAATGCACCCATCAAACATTGTTCTTCACAACCAAAACTGTTTTTAACCATGCTTGCCGTAACATTACTTCTACTTTATTTCTGTTTCAGTTATGCTTCCTTAGCCGCCCATGCCTTATTTTTTTAAGCAATTTCTTTTGCCCTGTGAAAACAATTTCTGTGAATGAAATAAAGGACAACTCTCAACTACAACCTACACCTGCCCTAAACTTTCTAGTTTTACTTCTAAAGAAAGCATGGGATGGTAGACTCCTACATGCACACACTGCAGTAGTCTGTGCTTTGCTCCTCGTGATTATTTGGTGCAGCACTGTTTTGCTTAGGGAAAATATCCTTTTCGCTATAGCATCCCATCTATAGACCAGTGTAACACATACAATTTAGTTGTCACTGAGTACTACTGCACAAGTAATGATAATTTGAACTCGGAGTGTGACTTCACAACAGCTTGTTGAGTGTGTTAAGAAACTGAATATTAAAAAACAGCATTACGAACTATCACAAGTACGCATACAAGTAGTGGCAACTGCATAAAGCAAGAGGCATCCATTCCAAGGCAGTGCAGTATCATGGCCGCTGGATGAAAGCGTGGCAGTACCTACTACTTTGAGTTGTGCCATTGTTTTTAGGAGATGCCATAACCTTCATGTCCCATGATAAATTGCCTCTAAAACAGTATTGCAGATGGCAAGCCAGAAGCACACTCACACAACGTGCAGGCACACAATCTTGTGGCCTTAATTTAAAACGTCAATTACCTTTTGGTGGGTCAAAGTCTGGTGCTGTAGTCGACCCACTCCTTGCAAGTCTACACCATAAGGATCTATTTGTAGCTTCGTAATGACACATCGGAGTTTCATCTACCAAATATTGTTTAGGTAATCATGCATGTTATTTTCTTGGCGAGAATGTTATCTTGCACAATATAATGCTGATTGGCAAAAGTGTACAGAGAAAATAAGAAAAAGTACATATTGTGAACAAAACATTCATCGTTCATCTTCTTCACCGATACATAATCATCATCATGGTGAGCACCATCTTCGTTCTGCGCGAGGCTCGGCCAAATAAAGGCTTCGAGACAACAGCTGTGCTCCAGCCTTACAATATTTTTTTGTATTCATTAAGTGACCAAAAGGTCACAAACTTCCAATAAAGATCCAAGACACAGAATTTATACAGGTATTCTAATTAAAACAATAATAGTTGACTTATGGCAAATCCCTTGAGGTGCAGAGAAAGGAAAAAAAAAATAGCGGCATGACTGTTTAGAATGAAACCTCTCATTGTCACACAACTTTCTTTACTCACTGAATATATAATTACCGTGACGTAAGACTTAGGTGCTACATAATTTACTAGTACAACTTGAAAACATGTAACTTGCAATAGTGAGGTGCAGCTATATTATATTTTTGGAGTTTGCATGATGTTGGAGCATGTGAACAAAGATGCCGAAGTTGTTGGGACATGCCAGTGACAACTTTGCTCTGGTGTTCCCAAAGAGCCTACTAATGCAAGTTCTCAAAGTACAAGAAACGGGAAGGGACCCCGTAGCACTCTGGTCATCCTGCAACTACAGTAAAGAGGAGCTTCAAGCAGTCCATCAAGTACGATGGTCTCGGTCAGAGTATGAAAAGCTAGGAATTGACCCAAAAGCATCCAGGTAAGTTGCAAGAAAAAATTATGCCCTTTGAGGCATGTCTTCTTCCCAAACTGTATTTATCATTAATACCGAGTGCAAAGTAAAGTGTTGAAGAAAGTAAATATGCAATATAGATGACAACTATTGTTTGGAAAAAAGAGACTCTCTAAGTGGTGGAAGTTTATTTTAAGCAGTGCATGAAATTCAACAAGATGCGCCTGCAATACTGTACTGACGAGTACATATGAATGTGGATTAGAACACCTGAAGACAGCACCAAGTTTCATCTAGTAATTACCTATACTCCGTGATGACCCGACAATTATGCAAGCTTAACCCAGAAAGCCACAGTGAACCACCTGGTCGTCGTGTGTGAGAGCCATTTCAAGTGACGTCCACCTAGCCTAAGTGTTTCTGCTCGTTTAATATAATGCTCCCTTTATTACTAAATAAGTTTGAAACTTACCAGGACGTTCAAATTTCATTGTAGAACCACTGATACACCGAGGTGGAGCCATTCTAAACTAAAAAAAGAAACCTTCTTTCACAATAAATTACTGTCACAGCATATCCAAAGAACAACTGCAGCAACTTCAAGCTGGTCCTCTTTTGGTATTCCAGTTAACAACGAACTTAAATAAGCAGCACACCATACCGATGCAAACTGCTATGCTTTTACCCACATTTTTATAGACATGGAGAACCCTGAAAGTTAAAGTTTTCACATATTCCATCCACTTATGGCCTCTGCAGGTGCAGCTGACTCAAAACAGTCACATAATCAAAGAGAGCAAGTAATTACGGTAGGAGTAGTTACCTTTAGGGGAGCGATTACAGTGTAAAATTTGCCAAGACAGATGTGAAGGCAATAACTTGTACTTTGATTCAGAGAAACTAGGGCCCAAGGGCAAAAGCCTGCAGGCTAAGTCGGTGGCTCTGCGCATGCAGGCACTGGTAGGCAAAGGCTTTCCCCGGCAGATGTCAGACTATTTTTTGGGAACATGTTGCAGCTCATGGCCAAAACTTACATTAGTCTGAAATCTTAACTCCAATAAGTTGCAAACAAATACAGTAAAACCTCGTTATAACGAAGTTGAAGGGGGAGTGGTAATTACTTCGTTATAACCAATACCAATTTCATCTATAGGAACTGCAAGGGGAATTGCGATTGCTTCGTTATATCCGGGTTTGTTATAACAAGGTTCTACTGTATACTAGTGTTGCATTTGGTTCTATCCTTCATTGTTTGAAAAGTCCATCAGCGCAAGTAAGTGGCAGTGCATTAAAGTTCTACCGCAAGCATAAATGTAATCGGGTGTTCGAAGGTTAATGATTATGATGAAGGTGATGAAGCGGCCGTTTTGTATTTCTGCTCATTCGCGACGATTCTAAGTAAAACTGTTCCGCCAATTTAGTGGGGTGCTCGAGGCCCACACTGTCATTACTTATATGCACAGGGATGACATCAACAGGTCTTACCGGCGCCTAGCAGTCCTGCTGCATCCAGACAAGAGCACAGCACCTGGTTGTGAAGAAGCCTTCAAGATGCTTGTGGCAGCGAGAACTGCTCTACTTAAGCGTTTATTGCACTGACAAAGCCATAGCGAAGTAGTGGACTTACATATAACCTAGCAAAAATGCCTTGCCCATTGCCCATCCTTTGACAGGAAGTTCCATTGTTCCACTGTGCTAGGAAACTTGGGAGTGTTTCCGTCTGTCGAGGTTGAACTGAAGGGCATCTACTAAACTGCACAGTGTGCTTTAGTAACCTGCCCTGCTCCAATAGCAGTGGGCATAGCATTCCGGATTTTGTGTGTCCAATTTCCAGCTGGAGTGGCGGCATGTGAGAGAAAGTGTGCGATTCCATTTGAGTGCACATACTGAACGAACTGAATGACAAGGGGTCATACTTGTGACACCTCCCCAGCTACAGCAGCCTTCAAAGATCACTGGCCAGTTCTCTGACGTAAAAATAAACTGGTCAGTTGATTCACTAATATTAGTTCTGCAAGAGATTTCCGACATGGCGTAAACAGTGGTTCAGTGAGAGCACAAGTCTTCTTGTAGACATGTTTCTACTGAAACATACACCTTGTTCAGGTACTGCTGGTTATTTAGTCTCTCCATCTGCTTTTGAACATTTATGTATTGTTTGAATTCCAACTTATTGCAATATGACATGCACACAGCAGGACAAGCCTGCTAGTGACTGTTGGAAGCATTTGAACAACATGTGCAAAACAGGTCATGATGGAGACACTGTTTCACGCGATTACAGGGCACTGAAACAACAGACATAAAGAACACATCATTACAGTGCCCTGTTCTCGTGTGTTCTAATTTGTACCAACTTTCCCAAGAAGTCTTAAGAAGTTGTTTCACTGAGCTGCAGTTAGAATCACAAGAATGACTCCAATGGTACTTAGCACACCAAAAATTCTGAAAAACGAGGGCAGAAATAAGTACATCAATGCTTTGTCATTTTTTGTCTGTATACTGCCATCTTGCAAACATCTGATACAATGTGGGCACATACAAAATTAAAGAAAAAACATCCTTTGAGGTACCTAATTGATTGATTTCTTGGGGTTTTACGTCCCAAAACCAGCTACGATTTTGAGAGATGCTGTAGTGGAGGGCTCCGGAAATTTTGACCACCTGGAGTTCTTTAAAGGGGCACTGACACGAAAATTTTCGTCTGCTGTTTTTTCACTGCAATACGTAGCTGGGGACCTGTTGGCCATAACACGGCACATCATTTGCTCCAGCGCGCGTCAGATAATTATTTACGGCCTGTTTATTACCCACTAGTTTGTTTTGGTTTGGGAGAGCTCAAAAAACGACAAGGCGCCTGGTGCAACTGGCGCCATCTAGTGCTCGCAATGGAGTAAACGAGTTCGACCACGTGAGCACACATAACTGTGATGCACTTCCGCACGACAACTGCCGCGTGCTCGTTTTCTTTCGCCTGTCGCACGTCCTGCGCGTTGTTGTCGCTGTTGCTCTCATCGTTGTTGGGTGGCAACTATTTTCTTGAGGTCTGGCGTCGCCGGCAGTCTACTAACGCAGCCGTAGCGAATAAGCAATGGCGGCTATGACGTCATCATTGCTAGCTGCACTGTCGGAGCTCGGCTGCCATGGTGACGTCGTGGAAGTTGGGGGTCCCCTTCAGGTCACCTTTGCTGTTGTCGATGCCGCGATGTACGGCGTATAGCGCTCAATTGCACATGCGAACTTCAATATTCATTTAAATTACCTTCGGAGCTGTGTTCGCCATTGAGATTTGGTAGATGACATCTGTATGTCCACAAAAATCGATCCCGCAGGCTATCTTAGCAGCGAAATTTTGGTGTCAGTGCCCCTTTAACGTGCACTGACATTGCACAGCACACGGGCCTCAACATTTCGTCTCCATCAAAATGCTGCCGCTGCGGCCAGGATTCGATCCCGCAACCTTTGGATCAGCAGACGAGTACCATAGCCACTAGACCACCGTGGCGGGCCTTTTGAGGTACCCAAGACAAAGAGGTTGTAGGTTCAGTGACTGCTCCATAATGCTACAGCGAGATCTCTGCAAGTCAGCCAGAGTGTGGCTATAAAGGCAACTATGCATTTAGTGCCAATCAGGTGCATTATTAAAGATTGGCTCGTGACTACAGTGGGATCTCAGTTCAGTACAAAATTTTAACGAGCTCCTAGAGCCTTCAACTCATCCAAAGTTAGAATCATCCACAACCATTAAAACAGCAGACAAAATGAGAGCGAAACATTCCTATTAATTTACCACGAGTCCCAATGACTTTCTGGACTCGTAGTCCCCCGATGTTGTCAAAGTGGCCCTTCCAGATTGAGTGGGATCTTGAGCTTGTTCCTTCACCTATACTGCCAGTATTCTGTATGAGTTACAGTGAGTACTTTTCAGGTGCACTGGTCTCTGCCAGGATCATGAAAGACAAAGATTCCAAATTTCAACATTGCAAATGTATGCTGTAGATCCCCTAAATGCATCGGATCTTGTGGTGGCTCAGAAATGTGTATCATCGACTGCAGTCTATTAACATCACCGCAAGACGGAAAGCCTAACTCAATGCATTTTTGCCAATTCATTGTTCAAGCAAACATCGCATCATATCCAAATTTCACACTTACGATGATCTTACCATCAGAAGTGATAGACTTGAAAGGTGTCCTATTAGCCACACAGTATGTTGGCCCCCAATATGCCAGCAGTTATTGCACATCATACTGTTTCCTTAAAGCCACAAGAATGACAATCATCCATAATAAAAACTAGCATTTAATAAACATATTACACAACCAAAAGTTAGGCCAGGTAATACACGAGTGATGTTACTTTCCATATATGGAAAATATCGTGTGAAAAAGAAATTTCGCAATGTGTGATCGGGTAACAAAAAAAAATTTTTTAAAAAGAAAGCTGAACGTCATCTACATACTAGTGACTAGGACTAGAACAGCCATGCATCTGTGATGTACAGTAAGTATACATACTAGATACGCTCCTGCATAGATACATTCCTCACTCCGTAAACAAGAAGCCTGCACATGCAATAGGGGCAGACCGCACACTACCTGAACTCAAAATGAGTCTGTGCCATCCATTGGGGCAGCAAGATGCAACAGTTAATTAGTAAAAATACAAAAAGTGTATAGCAAAAGAAAGTTTACAACACGATTCAGATCTGTGTATAATGTTTTCGCAGAAAGTTATGCAGAGTAATGTATGTGGTTACAAAAATACTATTGCTATTCGAGATAAAATAAAAATCTAAACCTGCATTCCTGATCATCTACTTTCACCACGCTTTGTTCATGCCGCTGAGCAGGTTGCAGACCGATCACAGCACAGCACATTTCATTGCAAGTGCCTCAACACAACACTGGTAATACACGCATGAAAAGTACTTTCCGCCTTCTCATAACAAGTAGAGCTACAATGCGTGTGTACAAAGCCAAGTTAAAGGGACATTAAGTGAGACATTCCTACAGTACTATGGCAAAATAGATTTTTTTCAGATTAATGTTTCTATTTTATAAAATTAATCATGGAAGAGGTCGTGTAAAGCATGTGGGACGACATAATAGATGCACCTAAAGTTGCATTGTGGTTGATGATTTGTGGGGTTTAACGTCGCAAAACCAACTCTCATTATAAGAGACGCCGTGGTGGAGGTCTCCGGAAATTTTGACCACCTGGGTATTCTTTAACATGCTCTGACATTGCACAGCACACTGGCCTCAACATTTCGCCTGCATCGAAATGCAGTCGCCGCAGCCGGGATTCGATCCCGCGACCTTCGGATCAGCAGCCGAGTGCCATCACCACTAGACCACCGTGGCAGGGCAGTTGTATTGTGCAATAACTGCACCAATGTCTCAGCAAACTTACTGTCACAACCGAATGGCGTCGACATCAGATCTGGCTTCAGCATGATATCAAAGATTTTGGAGACACTGCCTTCACGGGCCTATTTCGCACGTATTGTGTAATGTGGTTTCAAGGTGCAGCCAACACAGATGTCAAGCATATGATGTCACTACAGGATCCGAACTCCTCATACAAGTTCATTGATCCTAGAGCCCAGTAAACAGCTGTTGGAAACATTTATTCCATCTTCCCCACCTAAGCTTCGCAGCCACACTGGAATGCAAGTGGGTGATGCCACAAATTTACATGAACCTATTTATATTAGGGTTACTTTCCAGCTGAAGTGCCTCGACCTTTCTCTAACAAGACTTTGTTCCCTCATTACACAATGGAATATTTACTCTTTAGTGTAGTGGTCCTAAGTAAACGCTTGTCAAAATTCCCGATGCCAGAGGCATTTAATTTGACACCGCCAACAGTCTTGATTTTGAAATTCTGGTTTCCAACAAAGAGCATTTTTGCTGTTCCGAGTGGCGCGAATAACCAATAAACTGTAGGAAATCCATTGCTGTCAAACCACTAGCCTTTTGGTTAGCTCAGTTGGCAGAGCGAGTGCCCCAGACAGGTGTTGGTCCCGGGTTCATACCCCAAACCAGGACAAATTCTTTGGAAACTAAGAAGCTTTCATTTCTGAGAAGTCCATGCGGATTTCCTTGCAGCCTTGTACTGCAAGTGGGTGGATGCCAATTTTCCCTTTCATAAATGTTGCTCCACCTTGCGGGTTTCTGCAGAACTCATTTGCAAAAATGTAGGAAAACATTACACTTTAAGGTCCCTTTAAATCGGCGCAGAAGAAAACTTTCAACACTTACATTGCATATGCTAGTACGCAGTTCACAATAGTACTAGGTTTGAAATAACCACCAAGGGCAACAAGGCAAAAGCATCAAGGGATATTCAAGCGGCAAAGAAATCAATTTAAAACTGATTTAGAACCATTAAGGATTCTGTGCAAACATTAAAGACAAATTTCCCCTCAGAGATTACAAAATACTTATCAGCGACTATTATATGCCACAAAACAATCCAAGTGAACTGATATTTTACTGCTCTACAGTACAGGACCCTTTCACAAGCATCTACAGAGAGTGCACGAGACCTGTTAACACTGCGATTTCAAGGTAATCTACCTTAATACTTACTTGATACAACAGCCTTATAGAAGTTTACGAAACGCAGAAGCCACGAAGCAGCTACTTTACTGCACTCATGTTCAGTGAACACAAGTTCAAGTGGCAGCTATCACGAGACAAGCTTTTTTTCGCACCCTATTGCCACTGATCGCCACTGTACAGTAACAGTATTGCAGTCAACCTAAGCGACTTTCCCATTCTGTATACCTGAAAGCATGGTTACATCAAAGCATGCAATAATGTACCAAAGCAATACAATATTTTTTATACAGATATTTATATACTGGGTATACAACCACCATAGCTGCTGCAATACATGGTGTATCTTCAGATCCTACGCTGCCAGAAATAAATTTGTTCTGTGGCTTCCACCAGTCGAAAACACCTACAAGTAATCATGCATGAACATCTGCATTTACATGCTCTCTTGATCCTGGACAATCCTATTAAGCACAAAAACCCACACAGCCAGGATACCTCAATGAAGCAAGCAGCCAAGACCTTGCTCCATGATCTAGGAAGTACTCTAACATGTGCCTCTCCAAGTACAACTCCATAAAAGTCTTGCTCAAAGAAGAGGTACCATATGTGCTATATCAACAAAAACGTGTTATAGATGGCAGGTTGTAATGTTAGCTGCAATTGTGGAACAAATGATGCCTGTCAAGCAAGACAAAGCAAAAGTTTAAAAATTATGACTTCTACTTCAAATGCAGTGCTTTTGATGCGTATCAATATGACAAGCCCAGAGAATGCCATAGTTTGCTAATAATTTCTCAGCCTCTAAAAGGGATACGGAACGAAAATTTTGCAGGTGTTGTTTTGCAGGAGTATCATCTGCAAATGACAATTACAACAAGCTGTTTCTAAAGAAAAAGAGCGAGAAACATCTTTTTCTGCTATTTTTTTTGGTGATGCCTTGCCTCCGAATGGCTGCCGGTAGATAACATTCACCCCTGCACACAGCCACAGCAGCCGTTGCGCCTGTCATCTCTCATTTCCGTTGGTGCTTCTCGCTTATGGGTGTCGGAAATGTTGGAAAAGCTTGCCTCTTCATCCGACATATGCCTTCCTATGGCCTCTAGTATTGAAGCATTTGTCATGGTGCAAGGAAGCCTAGATACCAGAGACCGTACAGTATGTGTGGTGTCACCGTACCATCACGGTCGTACTATTATCAGCTGCTTTCATTATCTCGTCGCATTATCCTACGCACCAACTCTCGCAACTTTTTCCTACTAGAACTGCTACATGCCCACTATAATGGTGCAGTATTTGAGGATTTTAGTTTGACCATAGACTTCCATACATTTAGGCCACATGGATACCAGACTACCGGAGCCCTTGGTAGTGACATCTTGCAGCAATTTTCCTTATAAAGATGCCTTTGACCATGGACTCCATGATTCCTGCCGCATGCGCAATCCCAGAGGCCACGCATTCGAAAGTTCCTTCAGTTGCGTGAGTGTTCTCGCTGAAGAAGAATGATGAAAGTACCGTGATCACTATTTCACTGCCAATTCTTTACTGCAAAACCTATCTTACCGAAAGCTAAGCCGGCCGGCACTGCTAAATCACCAAATTGCTTTGCTGGCAGCGGTGCAACAGAGCACCTTGAAAGAATGCAGCTAGCTGTGGGTGTTGTGACATCATGCCTACCAACTCGTAAAGCTAGAGCACTTCGCGCATGATCATCAAAATGTCGAAAATTAACAGTCTGCTGGAAAATCTGCAAAATGACACATACTTCCTTATACAATTGCACACTGAGGAGTTACTTTCAGCATTTCACAAAATTTTCAGATTTTGCTTCAGTATCCCTTTGAAAGACTTTCAAAAGAACAATTTGGTTATGATAACAATGCACAATGTTTTGACGATGAAAAAGCAAAAGAAGAAAACCTGAAGCAGCCTACTGAGTCATATGTTAGCACCTCAACTTTCAGTTCTGTTCATAGGCTGAGTGAAAAACTTCCGACACAACCACAGCTACAAGGGAAAAAAAAGAAAGAAAAGACACTGCATTGTAGCTGCTCTTCTTCAAGTGTACGAACCATCATGAGATGTTATGCGTGTAAAAAATCGGAACACATGGTCCACCTATTGTGAAGTAAGGTAGAGCACCAGCTACGATTACACTTTTTTTTTTTTCCCCATCACTGGAAATGTCACCAAAAGACTCAATGAAAGTTTTCTACATTTTACCAAGGCAGCATCCTCAAAAATAAAAGAAAGCATGTCGCATTTAAAATGGCAGTGCATGAAGACACATGTAACATTTTGCACCAGATTAACAACATCAATTAGCGCCGAAACAAAGCCGTGTAAAACATTTTGTATAGATTAAAATAGTGCACTGAGTAAATACCACCAACTAAGATGTAAGATCGACTAACGTGCGCAAGAATAACACTATACATAAACTACAACATAGTACTCAAATGTGTAGTTGAATGCACATTACATTTGCATTCCATCACACCAACCAAAGTGAAAACGTAAATAAAGGAGTTGTACAATAAAATATACCTATATGAATAAACAAATGCAGAAAGCACGATGACAGTTTAGATTCCACATAAAATAAGAGTATCATGAAAAATTGAAAGGAAAAATTTAAGTGCACGCATGCCGAATGAAGGAACCTTGGCAGGTGTAAGATCCTGTTGCTTCTCATCAAAGTGTGAGCAAGTGTGCAAAGCCAAAATTCACCAGTTGCATATTTTGATTCACCTGTTATCACATCTGTGCAGCAGGTAACAAATAACAAAGCAGTAATCAATTTGCCACCATATCAACAATTCGTCAATTAACAAGTACCGATGCACACCCCACTACAGTCACAGCACGGCAACTCTGCTGTTTGGTGCAAGCAGGATGTCTCGGCGTGCTCCAACAACACTCCGTTTGCGACGTGCTAGGAGAGCTCTCCAATGGGAGCATTTTGCAGCCACAGTTCGTGCATGAACATGTAGAGGTGGTCCGAGACAGAGACCTGTTATGGAAAGACGGTGGCAAGAAAACGTGGTGGATCAAAGCAAAAAGATACGGCTCATATTTCAAGACTCTTATGTAAGTCGAAGCTTTGCTGTAGATAGAGCAGTGTAATGCCGGTTCACACTTCCATGCCAATGTGTCAGCCATGGTGCTGCCTGGCTTCATTATAACTTGGTGACACCTAAGGTAGCTACGTACTAATTGAAAAATCACCTTATGCTGACTTGGTGAGTCAACTGATGTGTGACAGTCTATGTGCAAATATCTATCGTTGAAGCCTGTGTTGAAAAAGTTCTGTGCTGAAGAGCGCTAGTCATACATAGAGCACTTCAAAGTTTGCAGCAGTAGTGTTACGACATGCAGCTGGAACATGGCAGTTTGTTTGGTTCAAGAGAAAAATGCATGGGGCTGCCTGTGAGAAATGTTTAGTGGCACTCTCTTATGCTACACTTAGCCCGGTTGCATTCTCCCCAGACAGCACGACAGAGGGGAAACATCAAAAGAGAACTGGTGACTGATAATGAGACATCTCAGAATAAAGTCGAGCTGCCCGCACCCCGGTTCTGAGCTAGTAGTGAAGAGAAACAGTGTTGCTAGTCTTTCTACGTTCCCACAGCATGACCCGCGTATGAGTGCCTTTGCCTTTTGAACATCGTTATGTACACCAGCGCAAAGTCCCACACTGCGAGTGTTGTGCCCTTTTCATTGGCTGCCTCCCAGGTGGGATGTGGCTTGTACTTGATTGGTCATCGTTCAGGAGGAGGGCCAGACTTCCTGCATAATAAGGTGATAACCGCGAAGAGGTGCTCTGGGCTCTAGAGAGAAGGCTCATCCAGTTCGCTCGTTGCCAATCTCTTGTTCCCAGTATATAACTATGTAAACAAGTTTCTTAAAAGCGCCATTAAACATTTCCGTTCTGGTCTTCCCTGCTTCCAGACTTCAATTTTCCTCAGCCTGGAGACTCGACATACTACTAAGTGAGGTCAGGGTTCGACATAACCGGATGTCAAGAGAAGAATTGACTAAAAAAAAAAAAAAAAAAAAAAAAAAAAAAAAAACCCTCCAACAACTACAACAACTGCATAACCCTATAGCTCCTCCTAAACATCTCATATAAGGGTGCAGTCACATATGCGGGCACAGAGTGCACATTAGAATTTTTTAAAACATACCTTGTATGGTGTTGGGTTCAAGGTTCGCTTGATGTCTGGCCGAAGTGTCTTCAGTGACTCCTTTACACGGTTTCGTATAGCATCGAGTGGTGGCAGGTCTCTGGCAATCTAAATAAGTTTACACGCCAGGATGTACTACAAAGCACATGAGAGTATATTATGGTAACTCATCAGCAGATGCTAATGTTTGCTAGCCAAGATTTATGAGAGAGTTGGGCAACATAAACTGTGTGATAATAACTAACAGTTTGTCCACCTAAATTTTTCTTATTATACATACATCTTGCATGTAATATTTACCTATATGAAGCCAGTTAGGATCACGGCAAGCACATACCAGCAGTAACCATACAACAAGCACTAGTTTTGCGATATGAATTTAAGCAACCTGCCACGAAATACACTGAAGTTCGACATTTTAGCCTATCAACTCGCAATGAAAGCAATTTGTAAAAATAAGGGGGACACCAGTGCATTCTTTGTTACAAGTTTTGCAACTATTTTAAAACTGCTGCTAGCATGTGAATATTCTGTAAACCATGACTGGGTTCAGCCCTTCAATTGAAACGCGTGTATTAGACTGAATAATTCACTAAAGGCTAAGCAATTTATTTGATGAATTACTGAGCTAACTGACAATAACTATGCAAGTAGACCAGTCAAAAATGTGTATTTTGCTTCTGTCTTCTGTTTTTAGAATGAGCAACAGTTGCCACTGAAATGGAAAGCCTTTATGTCTGTGTGGTACTCTAAATATAAGACATGACCACCCAAATACTTTTGTGATGAAGCACATATGCCTGCAATGCCTGCAACAAGAACGAATGATGATGATAAGGAATTTACATCAGTGGACAAAATTATTGTGCTTCCATTAGTAATTGACCATATAAAGCAATCCAGCTGCCACCCTCAACTTGAGACAACCCTGCAACCTCGGAGAAGAAGTATGCGCTATGTCAACATCAAGTAAATATCCAGCATAAAAAATGCTCAAGTAAAATGTGCACATAAAACAAGCCACTAATAAACACAAAACAAACAATCACAGTTTCTCATGTTGGGCAATTTCAACAGCATGCTGAAGTGCATATGGTATGCATCGTCAAATAAAAAATGCACATAGATGCTTATCCTTGAAAAGGAAATCATAACTGCTGCATCATGCCAGTGCCAGTCTATGGTGTAGAACCTTGTCATGGTAACGAAGGATACAATTACACAAGAAACAATAAAACAGAAGTTTATAAGCACAATGGCCAAAACAGCAAGATGGTCCTATAGTTATGATTATTAACTATGGTTATGGTTACTAACTATAGTTATGCTTATTAACTATGGTTGTTACAGAACCAGCACATGAAACTTGTATTCTAGTTTGAGATTAAAAGTAAGCAAATGTAAAATCTTGGGAGGTATGGCCAGTAGCTTATCACAGCGACAAAGTGGAAACAGAGGTAAGGCAAATGCAATCCGATGTACCAGAGAATTAGACAAGAGTTGCAATGTTAGGAAATCTGTAGGCTTGGAACGCTGATGGTTGACACAAGGAAGGGTTAACCGAAGGTCACTTATAGGCCACTGCCTTGCAGTGAACATCAACTGCTTGACAATGAGTCTGAGGAGAAGCATTTACCTTGCCATGGTCCCACCAGAGCACGCACAGGTCTTCAACGTAGTCAGGAATCACATATGCACGCTTCGACTCCTGTTTTATGACAAGAAATAAAAAACTACATGAAGGGTGTAATGCTACTCTTCAAGTTTGTGCCCGTTCGCATTTCATCAGCTATTGTTAATTACAGTTATGCAACAATAAAATGTACACTTATGCAACAACAACAACCTCTGTTACCCTGCTCCACAAAGCACAATGGAAAGTTCAGGTTGGTGAATTGAGCTAGTTGATTAATGCTTACGCATTAAAGGAACACTAAAGGCAAACAATTTTATTTGTTAGAACGATGGATGGGTGCTTGAGAACATCTGAAACGTCAATATTAGTGTTTTAGTATATTGGAAAGCAGCAAGCGCAAAGATTTAGCGTAAGGTTAACGTTACCGTGGAACACACCGCGCATGCGCAGAACATTAACGTATACGATACCCTTACGTGCCTACGCTATTTTCGGAAGATATCGTTCAACGCTAACGCTCGCAAAGGGACCCGTACGGCTGGCAAGATGGCGCCGTCAGTCGAAGCGAGACCACTCGCTTCAGATCTGTCGGGACATCGGCCTGCATTGTTAAGCTCATTCATTACCCGCTCATGTTCTTATTTGCCTTAGGTGTGGGTAATTAAGCTTCGCCAGCCGTGTATTGGTGACAATGTGTCGCCGTTTTCAAGATACGCTCTCAGTAAGTGGCACACAAGGCTTAAAATGCGAGTGCACTCGCTTTCACGGCCTTCGAGACTGCGCATGCCGGCGCTCGAAATCTCAGAGGCCATGTCGCTTTGCTCACGTTTACAGGTAGTCTCGTCGAGATGGCGGCACTGCCACCGGAGCTTTTTTTTTTTTTTTTTGTACATTGGCTGTTTCAAGCTACAACCAATTAAATAAAGCTGAGACGAGTAGTGTAGAGCATTACTGTATGTATAATGCTTGAAATGACAGTATTGTTTGGCGAAATATTCCTTCAGTCAAAAAGGCGACTTGGATAAGCCAGCCTTCACAGGCACATGCACAGATGCGCACCCCCTGGGCACTGGAAAAATGTTGCAGAAGCTCCGGAGCACTGATGACAAGTGGAAAATCCGCCTTCTCAAAGCGGAAATGTCGGCGAAATTTCTCGTATACGGCATAGCCTCGACGACATGGACTGCCTGCGTAGCTTCTCTGGTTTCCAAAGTATAAATTAAGCACTCCTATGTCATCACAACTTCGAAATGACAGGCAGTACGGGTCAGAAAGGAGACTCGATGGCGGCATTTTGAAACGAAGCGATGTTTTTCGAGTCTGCCGACACAGCACTAACAACACACTTACACGATACTGGCTCAATGATTTTGTGGCGCACTTAGGGATTTAGTAAGAGTTGTTTTAAGGTGTAGTTGTCGCCGTACATGCCTTTGCGTTAGCTTTAGCGTTTCGCTCTCTTCCGCTGTACTAAACGTCTAGTTTGTGCCGCTAAGTGCACCCAGCTCTACCGTAACGTTAACCTTAACGCTAAATCTTTACGTTTGCTGCTTTCCGATATACTAAAACTCACTATTATCTACACCGCCGCTACATTCACCGAGAAATTTAGGTAACCGCATGACAAAGCTTGCGCCACGCCCAAGACGTTCTGTGAACTCGGCGTGGTGACGTAGCCAAGCCGGCGGTATGCAGCAGGGCCGGCTGTGACATCACAGAAACAGGTTTTTCCACGGTTGCGGAGTGCCTCGATGTCCTCCTCGCCTGGTGAGGAGGACCTGATTAGGTGGGCAGTTTGAATAGTTCTAATGGCATACTGACCACTTAAAGAGGTCGTGAAACGTTTCCTGAACATTTTGTACTAAGTGCGTATTCGGGATCCTGACCCTCCAATCAACAATATGCATTGTTCCGCTGCACTGTGTGGGTTGATTTAGGGCGATAAAAGCGCGGTTTCGGTTTCACTGCGCGCGTTCCCCTCAACTCTGCAGTTGACGTCATGTTAGTCACAACCAGACCTCCGAAATTGGCATGCTCTCGGAGGCTATGGGAAAACAAACCATGCTGCAGCTTTGTTTCCGAATGGCGGCACCGCACGGTTTCTAAGTATTTTCTTTCTTTCTAGCTTTCAAGTAAATCAATTCTTTTAGAGCAAACGCGAGTTCACTATACCTTTTCACTTAAAAATACCTTACCGAAACGTCACCGAATAGTACCATGCCGGCCGCTAGTGTCGCATAGTCGTTTCGAGAGCGCAAGAACGCTGGGGTTTCAAACGGGTGCACTGAATATTTTGCCGAAATATTTTGGAATTGGCTTGTCGAATGCATATTGACGCAGTCAAAATTACAACTGGGCATCTCCATGTTCTTTTCACGACCCCTTTAAATACGGTTTTCACTCAAACTAGCCATTTTCTTCGCACAAAACAAGCACTATGACATTTATTGGGACGGTGTTTTCACTGAGCATAACCCCATTGTTTTCAAACAGTTTCTTACTGATCACCTCATGTTGAAACATTCACAATGACCTTACACCACTTTTTTTTTTTCTTCCTTGTTCAAACTGTACCTCTTTTTGTATCTAAATAAGCTCTGTGTTTCTCTGAGATGTGTGGGATGTAAATGTTCGATGGTGTGACCTGATCTGTTTTATGTGTTACTTCTTATGTAGCCCCCCCCCCTTATGTAATACCCCGACAGGGGCCTTGAATGGAAAAATAAATGATGATGATGATTTCAACAGTGCACGTCAACTTTAAGCAAGGCCACCTAAATGAATACACATATATGAAAAATGTCACCTCACTGTTCTGAAAGGGCAAGGAAACATATCACTGCTTAGAGATTACTTGCTAAACTGCCATACGGTTATACCTGTGGCACCATGCATGAACACTACAGAGTACACCCCCAACATAAACAATCCACATAATTCACTCTTCCTCTGCTACAGCAGATCACATGACAGGAAGTATGAATATGAAAAACACGTAATGACCAGTATTGCAAGCAGATCTGAAAACACATGCACAGTGCTGACTCATAACCTTTTTTTGGGAGATACATGGTGTGCCAGACTGTTGCATTTATCACTCCATGCACATGCATGTCATGTGCATGTCACGCAAAGAATGACAACATAAAACAACAAGAAAATGACTTCAGAGTGAGGAAGTGACAAAGCTAAAATATAAATGGTAAGGACGAAACCCTGGTGTGAAGTGCACCCAGAAAACGAGTTTCATAGCAAGCTCCCATCAAACTGATTCATACAGTTAACCTGATATAATACAAACAAGTTAGTAAAATGATGCATAAGCCAGCCAATTTATTCAAAAAAAAAAAATGTAAGGAGGCTTCAAAAACTTCTCACAATGCGAGTCTCACAGGAGACATGAATTTCTTTGAAGCAATGTGCTTTTATTTCAATTAGTTGTAGTGTGTGCTGCTAATACTACTACAGATTGCAACTTTGATTTTGATACCCAGGTTTCATGGGCATTCATCTCTCAGATAATAGTTGTACAAGCTTTTATTACTAACTGAATGACTTCAAAGTGTTCCAAGATGCAAGCATGTACAGCAATGTTACTTACTGTATATTACTGTACAGCAAGCCCCATTAGCAGTAATGTACAGTAAGGTGAAAATAGTGCAGGTGCTGTACTCAAGAAATATCATGTGCTCTTTAAGGTAGGCGTTAGTATGTTGATACAGAGCCAGGCAGTATACAGCATTCTGAAGGGTGTCAGTGCCTTAAATGGGTTTAATATTCAAAAGTGCTTTCTAGGCTTTAAAAGAGTGTCAGTCAGAAAGTTGCCTCAACACGTTCTAATTCACTACGCATTTTACTCCTACCCATGAACTCAGGCTTTGCTGTGTCTTGTCCCGTTTTGTACAATACATGCAAAAAAAAAAATAAACATCAGGAATGGACCCAATTGTGAAAGAGGTAGATTGGAATTTAGGCTAAAAGGAGGCTAGGAAAAAGTAAGGGTTTAAATATGAATAAGTAAATACTATATGTCACCAGCAGAATAGCTGCATCTTTACCAATCTGCCACACAGCTGACATGCTCCTTATTACAAGCACTGTAAAATCCTTCTCTGTCATATCACACAGGCACAAGTTATTAGTAAATGATGCAAAGGCTGAAAAAAAAAAAGCCTTGGCTGTGCCTTTATTTATTACTTACAGGCAAAGCATATATTAGCCAATGAAGGAGCAGGATACAAAAACAAATGCTAGATGAAAAAAGAAGGAAGAGGAAGATAATGAAACTGGGCTGAAAGGGCAGCTACAACTGCCATCGCATTACAAATCAATTATGTATTTCAGACACTGCCAATGTGACGGACAGGAGCAAACTAATGGCTCTGCCTACATCAGCGTTTGTATGTGTGCTACAAGACTTCACTATCCTCAGAGTTGCTTCAGCGGCTACAAATGCACTGACAACAAATGCGATAACCCATGTACACATAAATATCCAGATGGTGTTAACATTCACCAACGCTGTCTGATCCATGTATATATAGCATCAACTACTCTGAGACAATGCACAGCACAGTGACACACACACAAAGTACACAAGTCATGTCTAATTATATGTTCGCAAACAGAAACAGAAAACATGCCTTCAGATTTCCCTCGCTCCATTTGGTGAGTTTTGCAACATCACGCCAAAAGGAGACTTACTCGATTGAAGAAAAGACAAGAGCACTGATTCGATTTTTTTCAAACATTTTTCCAACACCCACGACAACATTTTATTAAAGGAGGAGAAAGCAAGAGGTTGCTTGCAAAGTCAGAACATTGAAGTTCAGACAAATATCAGTGCTCATGATGCCCATGCTGATTAAAAGGCTGTACTGATTCTGCTATGCACTAGCGCCTGTTTTTCTTCTAGCATGAAACATTACGACGACAACCACATCACAAGGGGCTACGCAATAACTTGCCTGGAAGGGATGCCGACAGAGAACTCTCTTTCCTTTCTCAGGCACTGGCTCATCCATTCTCTGCATTATATCCAGCAGAGCATAGCCTGCACAAGAGACATTTCATGTGCGATACAGGAACCATGAGTGAATTTGCTTCCATATGCATGTATGGCAAAAAGGGCGATAGAAACATAAGCAACAAATGAAGAACAGAACATTCAGCTGCTTCCAGCGTATTTTATAGGCAGTCTCAGCAGAATAGTTTGTTTAGGCTGCCATGCAGTTTGATTAATTTAAGGTTGCTCCTTCTTTTGTCACTCATTTTTCCTAATTTTCTGCACAGTACATCATATTACTACTAGTGTCAACATGTGCGGATATACTCATACATATGTGTGTATATGAGTGTGTAATGCTTAATTTTCCTCATACAACTTCTTTATCTTCTGTGTGCATCCTGCTCTGATGCAACTGGTCTACATGCCAGCACAAACACTTATCTACATAGGTGCATTAAAGAATGTACACAACAACTAAAGGGAAATATAGATTACTATCAGGCAACAGCTTGCAAAACCTGAATGCAGCAAACTGCAATCTGGGTCTGACCTTGTTGTCCATATAGGCGGTAACAAGCCTTCTTTCCAGGTATTGTCACCTTCTCAATGTCTAGGCTGAGCTTGATGCAAGAAAGATTCTTCACCTCCACTAGCTGCACAGAAAAATATAAAGCAAAAAATAGCCTTTCAGCTAAAAAGGAATAGTGTTTGCCAAGTGCAGTTAAATACTCTTTGAGCTAAAGCTGCATGGTATTTGCCAAGTGGAGCTGTAATAGTAATATTTACTATCTTCCAGCAGCAGAACAGAATAGCTGCTCGGATACTACTATGGCTGTTTACAGTGGATGTGATGAGAACAAAGAGACCATCATCCTTACTTTCTTGCCACAAAGTTGCCAAGCGCATTGGCAGGACAGCAACGACTCTATGGGGACAATGTGTCGAGCATCTCGTAATGTAAAAATGGGCGTATTGCATCAAGCGACCTGCTAAAAATATGCAACCGCTAGCTATGGAGCGATACCATGGCACAAGGGCTCCAGGTTGATTCTGATCACCTGAAATTCTTCGATGTACTGTAGTACACTGTGCGAGCTGCAATACACAGATGCTCTGTCTGCTGCGAATGTATTTTAGCTTATACTGAACGTGACAGTACACGCCTGAAAAAAACTTGAAGACACATCAGCAACTACTACACCGAACATGATGTGAAAAACGCTGACAGTCTGGCCATTACAGTAACAAAATCTCATGTCACCTCTCGTTTATTATGCACGTGCACATATGTACAACATGATATGTTACACCACATATACATATGGGCTGCATTTTACCAAAAGAGCACCTCCTTTTTTCTTAACTCCCCCTCCCAGAAATAACATTCACTACAACAATGATGAGAAAAAGCTTATGGCCGATTTCTGGGGTTTCACATCTCAAAAGAATGCTTCCCCTAGAAAAAATTCTAATAGAGATTTGTATTAGTCTAATAAGTTTTTCTATTAGTCTTATTAGTATTGTATTAGTCTTATAGGAATCTTTACTTGTCTTATAGGTGTTTGTATTAGTCTAATACATTGTTCTATTAGCCTTGCTAGTTTATATCAATACGCTCTATAAGACTTCGAAATTTGTCTAATGGATCTTTTCTCAAGCAAGGTAGCTAGGGCATTATATAACTATTAAAACACAAAATTTGCAACTCAATAATCCTTTAAATAACTTTATTAGTTTGTATTAGTTTACACAGTAAAAAATTTACACCCTTAAGGGTGTAAATGAGGAACCTAGAGATGTATGATTTCTTGGCAATTTGGCAGTGAACATTTCGTGGGTTTAGATTAACAGATATGTGTGATGCACAGCTACCAGTTAGCCTACCCTTGATTGGCAGATGTCCTGTGTATCCTTATTTTGTAATTGTGCATAACAGTAATTTCCCCACCGGCACTACATAGCAGGCCAGGAATCTGGAGTATATATACGGGACTGCCTGTGTACAGATGTGAAATAACGCGAACGTTCTCTGTTCTATATATTGGTTTGAAATGGTCGAGTGTGTATTTGCATGTGTGACGTTCCTGCGGTGTCTTGTTAATGTGTAATGTGTGATCATAAATGCAGCTAAAATCAACACACACTCACAGTGCGATTGCAAAGCACATGCGTCCTCCATTTTTGCTCTACACACAAAAAGGGTGTCGCCCATGAGCTTACTCCGTGCCCATGGGATAGGTCATTTACACCCTTAAGGGAATTAAAATTTTATAGTGTGCATTAAGCCTCATACGTCTAGGTTATTAGAACAATCGTATTATGTTTTCCTATAAGTCTTGTACAAGCTATTAGTCTAATACTAATAAATTCTATTGGTGACAATAACCTCATAGGCTATTAGTTTCTCTATAAGAATTTTTGCTAGGGTCTCCATATTGTTAAAGGAAACCAGCGCAGAATTGATCCCTGAAGTGGACTTGAACTGCGCATGAGAGGTAAAAATTGACGATAATGAGACTCAAGGGGGGGGATCTTGGTTGCAGTAGGCATAAATACATAGAAATCCAAACACTGACTTTGTCTTACTCATTACAGAGATGGAAACAGACTTAAGCAGCAGCAACAGGAAAAGAAAAGGCTCTTATAGCACCTGTGACCATACTAGCTGAACCAATACTCAAAGCTATCACATCTACTAAGGTAAACAGATCTGCAATGCTCGCTCCATGTATTCTAAGGAATGCTGAAGCCACCTGAAGGGTGCTCTTAACCGCTCAAAGCAATAATATATAATTTGCTTACCTTGTAGACACAGCCAAGGGCAGGTTGCTTCTGACAAGTTACTAAGTGAGTCCCGATGCCAAAACTATTTATCCTGTGCCCCTATGAGGAAAGTAAAAAAAGTGGAATTGTGTCCAAACAAACAGCAACACAGCACACATGTAAGGTGTACAGTACACTGTTAAAGCAAACGCTACGTTATAACATTTGCACCACTGAGGGATACCCCATCAAATTTATTCAGGTTAGACAGGGTATCCCTCGCTGATGTTAATATTCTACACTATCTTGCACATTCTGTCAACCAATAATTAGATTAGAAATGTCAAAATTTATCGTTTTATGTGAGACTGCTGGATGGTAGGATGATGTTCCCGATAAAAGTGTACTGCTCTGCACACACATACAGCAAGCTGCAGCATTGCAATGCCCGCTTTCTCTAAATGTGCAGGGCTAAACTACAACAAAAGCAGGAAGAAAAATAGAAATCCTGCTAGGAGAAAGAGTGTTACAGACACTGATAATATTCAAGCAAGGGTCCTTACACATGTGAAGCCATGTTTTATACTCTTCCATGCCTGGAAGAAAGAAAAGGAGAGACATAGTGGCAACAAAACTCAACGAACCTGGCTTGCCTACTATACTACGCACTACTTTGGACAAAAGTGGCTTGTTGCAGCTTTAAGAACTTCAACAGTGAACACTTCTTATCCAACAAGTGCAACACCAAAGGAGACTCAAGCAAGGGGTACGTTTTGGTTGACAGTACGTAAAGGAGTACTGACACAAAAATTTCGCATTTTGTTTTTTCAGTTGCAGTAAGTTTCTAATGGCCCATTTATCGTGTGTGTAAACCTCCCGTGCTTAGAGACATTTTCATGGTGACCACTCACAGTTTTGGTTTCAGGGAGTGAAAAAAAGAGTGCCTTTTGTGTAAACACAGCTGGCCACACTCCCACAAGTAACTTTGACATGTGTGCCACATTTGGCAACGCATGAATGTGGCCGTCGTCTCTGTGAATGTTTGCACCCGAACCTGTTAGCAGAAGTTCAGGGAGCAACACACCTCTGAAAGAGTGCTGCACTGTCTGGTGAACAGGAGAATGTGGGGAAACAACAACAACAAAAACAGCAAGAATGCAGGGCCCTTAGTGCCTGGGGCGTTCAACAAAACAACTCTCTGACACAGAAGGTAAACAAAAGAAGAGGAGACATACACTAAGAGGGGACACTGCTCTTCAGAGACGAAACTACATGAAAAAAAAAACGGTTTCCTGAAAATGGTATTTTTGTAACACACATGCACTGCCACAAACTCTGACCAAATTTCTCACATCTAGGACCGATATTTCAGCCACAATAGCAGTTTATATCCCCGAGGCAAGCTATATTCTGGCTATAATAATGCAAGAAAAATGGTATTTTTTTTGTGCCATACTGCTGCTGAGCTACGTATGTTGCAGCAGTAGGCATCCAGGGTATATCCCTGATAGCCACAAATCACCTGTAAAATATATTTCAATACTTTATATTACATTTGGTTCAAAATGAGCTGGATCTGTTTTCTTGCTTTTTCTCAAAACATGCTTTCAATCACCCTGCTTGTTTAGTGCAGTAATTTCTCAAGCTGTTGAAGAGGTAGAGGTGTCATTTCTTTTGCTTTGAGGTGAATAATGTATAGAGCTTGAAGTGCTGCAAGCAGATTCTTGTTTTCTCTCCCTGTAGCTTTTTTATTTGCCTTTGTTTCTGTTCATTAGTAGCTTTGCTACATCTACTAAACTGCAACAGGCTGTTAAATTTCTAATTGTTGTTTGATTTGAAAACTATATGCAGCATTTCAATCCTTACACATGCTGCTTTCCACTCATGTAATATAAATAACTTTCTGTCCCCTATATTTCTATCTGTTGTCTCACCAAATAACAGTAATTGAAATTTAATTATCTCAATAACTATTTGGGTGATCAAAAAAATAATTGTACCTTTAGTATCAGAACAGAAAAATACACATATGTAGGTGCTTTTAAGCTGAATTCAATCAACATATAAACAAGACAGCTCCAGGTACCATGTCCTCCCTTAAGCAAATAGCCCGGCAGACTGGCAGTGGTAGCAGTGACTGCCAACAGAAACTAGTGATGTAATTGGTTGTTGATATATGCAAAAGCCTGTTGGATGTTGATGGCATGAGGTCCTTCATTGGTCACTCTGTTGCACTACACAGAAATTTAAATTGATTTTAATTAAGATCTAGGCTGTATTTGCTGTTGACATTTCACAGACAATGTATTGCAGGTCTATACACCAACTAACCTCGCCTTCAAAATTTTGTATCAGTACCCCTTTAAGGATTAAGGAACATGCAATGAGACTAAGTGCCCAGCAAATCATGCAACACTGTGCCCTATCAAGCAAGCACAAGGCAAAACCTTTGTAAAAATTTAACACACAAATTCCTTCACAATCTCCGATGCAATCAATGTTCACTTTTGCTGGACAACTGGCAGCCCTTTGCTCAATTCCCTCCAGGCACGGACTTCTGTTAAGTGCCTTGATTACAAAAGTAGATTTTCCAAGGTCCCATAATGTTTCCTGCTTTACTGGCTTTGTAAAAAATAGCATTACGAAGTGAAAAATGTAACGAGCCACTTGGGACGTACTTTGAGGCAGTAACCACATTTAAAATGGTCAGGCCACAATGAGGAATCAGGAAAATCAGATGCTACCAGATTAGAGTTCATCCCTGAGGCCAAAAATGTTCTATTTCCCAACCAACACCTGAGATTGACATAAACCAACAAATCTGCATGCATCCCTCTGCAGACATGATGAAGGGGGGATGTGACAACTGAGGTGATGGACAGTAAATCGTACATGGTGAATGTTGTGGGGTACAAATAATGTAGAGCACTTTTTTTCTTTTGGAAGTCAACTGAGAGGTGATGCTTGATGACATACAAGTGAAAAAATACTGAGAGGATGAGCACCCATGAAAACAGAGATCGTGTGAGAAAGTATATTCACTGAAACAAATTTTAGTGTCCATGACTGTCACCTTTTAGTATTGCCTGTGGTTTTCAAGGAACACAATGCTATGTCTAGTAGTGACAGAGAATTTGCTGCAAGACTTTCTTCACGGCACAACTGGCACACCCACTCGGAGGTGACCACACTTAAAGGAAATCATTGGTACAACACTTTACCTGAGTAAAAGCATGGCTCCTGCATAGCAGGCCTACACCACAGTGCACACTTCAAACACTATATAAAAGTGCAGTTTTCATGCAGCATTATATAGACCTTAAAGTGGCCTTGCAATACATCTAAGTAAGCTTCAATGACACTACTTGGGGAGCTTATGTCCATGAATTGCTTGCCAAAAATATTTCTCAAATCTGTTAGGTATTAGCGAAGCTTCAAGTCTGATTTGGTAATAATATTTATGGGGTATTCTGCCCCAAAAGCACAGCATGATTAGGAGAGATGCCGCAGTGGAGGGCTCTGGAAAGTTCGACCATCTGGGGTTCTTTAACGTGCAATGATATCTCACATTACATGGGCCTCAACGTTTTGCCCCTATCAAAATGCAGCTTCCGTGGCTGAGGTTCGCTAAGCTAGCGAATCTCAGCCACGGATAAGCCACGGATAGATAAGCTGGCAGCCCTGAACACAATGAATGTCATTAACAAAGGAATCAGTGCTGTTATAACGGAAATGTTAGATGACAGCAGTTGGTTTACGATGATTGTCTTGATGAGGGGTTAGAATTTTCATGCAAATAATGAATCCACAATCTTTAAGCGACCATGGTATAAAACACACAAAAATTTTTGTATCGAGTTGAGTGTGCAGTGAAATTATTTGCAAGAGTGTCCCAATGAACAAACCCTCGAGAAGAGAATACCTTCAGTAGTGTGAATATATAGAACTGACAGCTAATATATGTATGTATTCTAATTTATTAAGTGTCTTTGGTAAAGACTGCAAGCTAAAGCAGTGTACACACTCTAAATCTTACTAGTGTCTAGTAAGCATGTAATTTGGTCCCCTGTGTGGGTCACACAGATTACAAAATAATGCTTCAAATCAAATCAAGCTTTAACTTCAATGCTGATGGAGAATAGTTTAACTTCAGCTTTCTGGCAAATGGGGGTCATGTAAAGTCAACAGCAAAAGTTTGCGGGATCCAGATCCATCGTAAAAACCTATATTACCACTCATCCTCGCAACATACCCTCGAATTTTAGTTTCAGTGGGGAGATGTTTTTGCGATGTATAGGCTGAACATTTAATTTGAGGCTATGTTCAGAGGCTAAGCAGTAATATACATTTATGGACAGTTTTGCGTCCCGTAAACTTTTGCTGTTGACTGTACGGCTCCCAATGAAACTATAACATGAGGATAAGACCTAGATAGTTCATCTGACCAGTTTCACTGATATAAGTTCTTTCGCTCTGTGTGTGTAAAATTGATTTGCTTTTTCTTGTTGGTAAATGAGGCACAGTGAATTTTTGCCACAATTACGTTGTACCTAAATGTTACATCAACAGTTGGGTACAACATTGCATAAGTAAGCTTCACAGTTAGATCACAATATTAATATATTTTGTATGACACACTCAGCACACAGCTATTTTGTTTCCACCACAACTCCACAATCCCGTTCCTCTTGAAAACAGCACTGCTATGGCTCTGACTTTGGAGATAAAAAAACACAGAGTGAAATCATCAGAGTTAAGCACTTCCTCTCCAGCCACTAGTCACTGCACATCAGTGGAAGTAGCATACAACCGTGAGTGTATGTATGTGCGTGGTTTGGTGTGTGTACACAACTATATATCCAAAAAGGAGCCCAGCTCTTTTTTCAGGCTCTCACCTGTTCATTGAGTGAGATGATAGTCTCCTCGTTGATGTCATTGCTGGCCACAATGGTGAGGGTCCTGAACCAGTCCTGGTTATACTTGTCGGCAAGCTCCTCAAAGATGTTGTAGGCGCACGAAGAGAGATAGGCCAAGTCGCCACTGTCTATACGAATTCCCAATGCGCGATAGCCAAGGTCATTCAGTGCCATGGCTACAGCACAGAAATTCAGCAGTCCACTCCTGTAACACAGTTGCCAACGAAACATTTGCACTGTCACCTTATAGTGATGGCAAAGTAACAAGATGGTGGCAGTGGCATATAGAGTCTACACTTGTTACAACGGATCCGGCAACAACAGACTTCCTGTTACAACGGACCATATCTGTAGGTCTGTTTGGTCACCATGCATTTTAAATGGCATCCACTCCGCTCACAGCGCTCCCTGCTATAGCAGACTATAAGCTAGAACAGACTAAATTTCAGGCGAAAATTGTTTGGACTGAGCGTATATAGCGGAGTTAGGTGGGGGCTGACATCTGACGTGTGTGTGTGTGTGTGTGTGTGTGTGTTTTGTTTGTTTGTTTCTCAGTTAGCCAGAAAACAACCAGTATGTCTGGCAACAGTGTTGGCGTCGAAAGGGTCGCTGCCGCAGCCGAGCCAATCCAGTGACATGGCCAACGCGGCTCGCCGCATCCGTTTTCTTCTTTGTGTTTGTGCGACCAGCAACGGGGCTCAGCTACACACTTGTGTGCAACGGCTGGGTGCAAGAGGAAGCAGATTTCATGGTCAGAAAAACTAAGCACACTTAACTCTGTCAACAATGGCGAAAAAACAGGCCGACATCGCCAGAAGAGCGGGCCTGTCCAAGTCCTGAAAAACAAGGACGGTGCCGAAAAATGTGACTCCGGCGAGATGCAGGAAAAGCGCTTTCAAATGCACAAAGCGGCACACCCAGTTGTCGAGTCTGCTCTCCTGATGTGGCTAGCCGTTCTCGTGGAATTCCAGTCAACGGACTTTTGCTCAGGAGCCGAGCTGAGCCAGTTTAAGGCACGGCATGGTTCAGTGCAATATCTGGAGCAGCGTGATAGCTTCAATGAGAGCGTTGTCTCGGATTGGCAGACAAATCGGCTGCCTGCACTTCTCACGAACTATGAGGACAGAAATATCTTTAATGTGGACATTAGTGGAGTTGTGTATAAAGCCAGGCCGAGCAAAACGTACACTTTCTCCAGTGAGAAGTTTCACGGGGAGTAGTGCTCGAAAGAGCGCTATCTGTCCTTTTTTGCTGTAACATGGATGGCTCAGAAAAGGTCAGACTACTTCTCATTGGAAATTCAAAATGGCCTCGTGCCTTATGTCACATGCAAAGCCTCTCGGTCGATTGGGAGGATGGTAAAAGAGAAAAGGAAAGTTCCTCTCTTCCTAGATAACTGTTCATCACACATACAACCCCCACCACTTGAGGCCACGGAACTGGCGTACTTTCCACCTAATGCGACGTTGGCACTGCAACCAATCAACGAAGGTGTGGTCCATTCCGTTGAGGCTGCGTACCAGACCCGCATTACAGAGCACCTGCTTTTTTATATGCAGAAGAAGCGGGAAACGAAAATTGATGTCAAGTGTCCTGTGGAAGTTCTTCCGGCTGTCTGGGCACAGCTAAAAAGCGATGCAATTCGTAACTGCTCCCAGAAGGCAGGCTTTTGCCGAGCGAATGACGCACCCAGCACTGCACCACAAGATCCCTGTGTGCCAAGTGTGTGGCCTTAAATTCAAGAAGCTTTCAGGACTAAAGACCTCGCCGACTTCGTCAGTTTTGATGATGGCATCGTTGACAACGAACAACCAATGGACAACGAGATCGCAGCTCTTGTGAAAAGCTCTTCTGACCCGCTATCAGAAGATGACAGTAGTGAAGAGGCTAAAGCTCCTGTTAAGCTTTTTTTCGTCCCAGGCCATAGATTACATTGAGGCCCTGAAAGGATATTTCCTGCGGCAGTGAGGCAGCTGCTCCGTGGAAGTTCTGCAGCTCACAGAAATGCAACACAAGCTTGACCACGGCTTCTCAGGCAGGAGCTAAGCATGCCCTCATCACTCAGTATTTCGTGAAATAAAAATGTCATGCTCAGTGAAGTTTATTTCCTCGCATGCACCTTTGCCGTACGATGAAAAAGGTAAGAATTGCCTCAAGCGGGGTGATGGCAACAGATCCTTGTTATCAAACTGCCGCTGGCATGCGACGTCAAACTGCTCTAATCTTTTATCTCGGAGCCGTAATTCGTCAAGACTATTTCGTATCAGCTGTTCTAGTGGCAAGAACACAATCATTAAAAAAATGTTTTGGTAGCATTTCCATGCGACAGTGGCTGCACGATCGTGTTACCCTCCCTTCTCCCCCTTCCCACCGTTTGGATACTGCATATTACGGATACAGTGGATGTTTTTTTTTTTTTTCGGGATTATAAGGGCACGTTGTAACAAGCGTAGACTGTATGCTCAAGGCATCATCATCATCATCAGTCCTATCATGTCCACTGCAGGACGAAGGTCTCTCCCAATGCTATCCCTTCTTCCCTGTCCCTGTGTGAGCTGATTTCATTTGATCCTTGCAAATTTCTTAATTTTGTCACTATATCTTACTCTCGGTCGTCCAAAGCCACCCTTACCCTCTTTTGGTATCCATTCCGTCATTCTAACTGTCCATCGGTTATCCAACCTTCTCATCACGTGGCCTGCACATGTCCATTTTTTTTTATTAACATTGATTATTATGTCGGCGACCCCTGTCTGCTCCCTGACCCACTTGGCTGTCTTCCTATCTCTTAATGTAATGCCTAGTATTTTTTGTTCCATCGCCCACTGTGTCGTTCTTAACTTCCTCTTGACCTTCTTTGTATTTCTCCAAGTTTCTGTCCCGTACGTAAGTATTGGCAAAATACAGCACTTGTATAACTTCCACTTGAGTGATAGTGGTAGATTTCCGTTCATTAGTTGGGAATGTCTCCCGTCTGCGTGCCATCCTATATTTATTCTACGGTGGATTTCTTTTACATGGGTGGGTTCTCCTGTCAGTAGCTGTCCTATATATAAGCATTCTTGTATGACTTCTAATGTCTGGTTTTCAACTGGGAAGACACGTTTTTTCACCGTGCCACTTAGCATTAACTTTCTTTTCTGCATCTTCATCTTTAATCCTACCTCGGTGGTTTCTCGGCATAAGTCTTCAATCATCTGCAGTTCGTCAGCATTATTGCTAAAGAGCACTATGTCATCAGCAATGCGTAAGTTACTGAAATATTCGCTGTTAGTCCTTAGCCCCGTTTTGTCCCAGTCTAACTTTTTGAAGATTTCTTCCAAACATGCAGTACCGTATTTGCATGAACATAACGGGAATTTTTTTCCAATAATTTGCGAGTTAGAAAGGCGCCTCGCGTTATATTCAAGTTCGTCACACAAATATAGCGCGAACTTCTAACCCTCTCTTTTTTTTCCCCCCCTTTAAAAATCTTCATCCTTGAAACACGTGTCGCACGCTCCTTGAACTTGGCTGGTTCGTCGCGCCATGTAGCACATTTTATTCCGACTTGCGCTTCCAGTGAACGGGCATGGGAAGGCACCGCGGCGCCACGCCTGCCGGGCGTCTCGGAGCCCCACTGACCGCCAGTATGGAACCGCTCGTGCGTGTCGCAGTCGACGCACGCGCCACTAGGATATGCTGCGTCCATCGCATCGTGCCGCTAGCACTGCTAGCGCCATGGGGGCTACTGTGATAACACTGTGATACTGGCTACTGTGATACTGTGATAACGTGGATAACAAAAATTGCTGAATAGGCTTCGCTAGTCGCTCGGTCAGGCTCTGTCGCTCTGCGTTGTGCTGTGTTCGCGCTTGCATCAGCATTGGCAGTCAAAATGAACAGGCTTAATCAATATACCGCCGCGTTTAAAAAACAGGCAATCTTGCTGGCCGAAGAGAGGGGAAATTCAAGTGCGGCACGTCATCTCGGACTGACCGAGTCAACTGTTCGAGGCTGGAGGAAGTGCCGTGACCGCATTTTTCAAGCCGCACCGACCCGTAAGGTGTTCTGTGGGCCCAAGACGGGCCGTTTCCCGAAAATCGAGGAGGACCTGGCCGAATTCGTCCGCCAACATCGCGGCCAGTTTCTCCCTGTTAACGCCGAACTCGTTCAGATAAAGGCAAGGGAGTTTGCACGTGAGGCCAGCGTGTCTCGTGACAGCTTTAAGGTCAGTCGCTCGTGGGTGCAGAAGTTTATGCGTCGCGCTGGATTCTCGCTTCGCCGAAGAACTTCGATTTGCAAGAAGCTCCCGGCCGAGTACGAGGAGAAGCTCATCGAGTTCCAGCGCTATGTGATGAAGATGAGAAGAGAAAGGCAGTACCCTGTAGGCCAGATCGAAAATGCGGACAAGATTCCGATCTTTTTGGACATTCGGGCAGGCTACGTGATTGACGAACTCGGCACCAAGGAGGTACGTGTTCGCACAACGGGTAATGACAAGACCAGGGTCACGGTGATGTTGGTGTGCACGGCGGACGGGCATAAGCTGCCCCCTTTTCTTATATTTAAAAGAAAGACGCTCCCTAAAAATGAGACATTCCCGCCCCGAATGTTCATCAGGTGCAACAACAAGGGCTGGATGGACAGTAGCATGATGAAGGAGTGGATCCGTGTCGTGTGGGGAAGACGTCCCGGTGCGCTCCTCAACACTCGAGCTATGCTCGTGTTACACGCCTTTAAAGGCCACTTGACCGATGAGGTCAAGGAAGCACTCGCCAAGTCCAACACTGACCTTGTTGTCATTCCCGGAGGAATGATGTCGCAGCTCCAGCCACTGGATGTCTGCATCAATAAGCCCTTCAAGGACCTCGTACGACGGGAATACGAGCAGTGGCTGGAGGCTAGCAATCGCCCACCGACGCCATCTGGTCGCACGAAGCGAGCATCAGTGAGCGATGTGGCACGGTGGATAAACAATGCCTGGGAGGCTTTGCCGTCGGCAATAGTGTCGCGGGCATTCCTGAAGTGCTGTCTCTCGAAGAGTATGGACGGCACGGACGACGACGCAGTTTTTGCCGACAGCGACAAGGACTCGAGCAGCAAGGAAGAGTAATCGGGCATTTTCCGACGGCTGCAAAGGTCAATAAAGCTTTGCGGGTGACCACCTTTTGATTGCTGTTTACAGTTGCATCACTTCACGCTATAATTGTAATATACCTTTTTTTTTACTTGAGACCGAAAGTACCCCCCTCGCATTATATTCGCGGTCGCGTTATTTACGTGCAAATACGTAAATAGCAATGGATAAATTGCATCTCCTTGTCTGACACCTTTCTGTATTGAAATTTTCTTGCTTTTCCCAAGAAGAAGTAGTGTGGCTGTAGAATCTTCACAGATGTTGGCTATATAGTATTTACCTAGCTACCACATATCCCCTGAAGGCGGAATGCCTCCAGAAATGCTGGTATCTTTACTGAGTCAAAAGCCTTCTCGTAGTCTATGTAAATCAGATAAAGGAGTTTGTTGTATTCTGCGGATTTCTCAACTACTTGATTGATCACATGAAGGTGGTCTATGGTGGAGTATCCTTTTCTGAACCCTGCTTGCTCTCTTGGTTGATTAAATTCAAGTGTAGCACTTATTCTGTTTGAGATAACCTTTATGAATGTTTTGTATAGTGTTGAGAGTCGACTGATTGGCCGGTAGTTCTTCAAGTCTTTTACATCTTCCTTGTGTAATAACAGAATATTTGCATTTTTCCAACTTACTGGTACATAAGACTTACCTAAGGACATCGTAGGTGTCAATCAATGCGAGGAAATTTTGCGGGAAGGAAACCGCATATGAGATGAATGCAGCCAGCTCCCCACTGCTTGCCTCGTCCTCTATGGTCTTGAACAGGCCAGTCAGTTCTTTTCTCCACTTGCAGCACAGCGCCATGAAGTCTACTTCCTCTCCTCCAGCTGCCTTCAATGTCTACCACGGAAAAAAAAAAAAAAGGAGTACAGCATACAAAAAAAACTGCAACATGGTGCCCCAATCCCAAACTGTGCTCAGTTTAGCATGTTGCCACTGCTGCTGCCAACCATAATCCTAAGATATACCACAGGACCTTTTTTTCTGCCTGTCAATAAGCAGCCATGCAAGGTGACATGTTTCCAATCATGAAATTGAATTTTATTCATGTTTTCATAGTTAACAGCATATTTTGCACAAATACTTGCAATTACATTGAGGAGACAGCAGTACCGCACAGGGTGTGTCATGTAACATGAAGTAAACACTTAAAGGTGTACAGTACATTTTAAGTGAATGAGGCCATGCTTTTCATTGCTATTTTTAATAATCTCTCTATTTTCAAGAGCAAGCAAACAGCTCATTAACCTGTCAGGCTTTTACGAACAGGTTACTGTGGCTGCAGTTACGAGCTTGAAACTAGCCCTGGAATGTCTGCACGCTCTTTCTATAATTTTCAACATTACCGTATTTACTCGCGTAATTTGCGCACTTTTCTTCAGGGTTTTAGAACTCCGAAGAGGGGGTTCACAAATTACGCGGAGACTTCGCGAACACATTCGAAATAATGTGTAACATAATGCAACGAGTGTGGTAACTCTTTTGAATAGATCTCATGTCACATTACAAAACGCTGGCGTAGGAGAATACAGCTGCTTTATGGACACTTTTTGCAGTCCCTTCGCGTTGACAGCGCAGCACGTAGAAGGGTTTATGAGCCGCCCGCGTGTGCCAGCGCTATCTCAGCCAACATGCGATCGTTCGGCAGCGGAGCGACACCCCCTCCCTCGTGTCTTTCCATGCTCGTTAAAGACAGGCAGGGCATTTCCTCCCCGCATTGACGGCAGGTGTCCCGATCAGGGTGATGTTAGCACATGCGCCCACCGAGCGACGGAGATAGGCCGGGCTCGTTTGATCTCTGCTTCAGCCGTTTTCGTTGCCCCCACTAACATGGTTTTATTCTAGCGACCGTACTTTGGGCTCCAGGGGCTTCCGGAGAAAAGAATCGAAAAAAGGGACATCGCACTCGCAGCCCCTTTAGCGTATGATTGCTCTCACCTGCGCAAAGAGGGGCACGGCCGCACGGCTGTTCTAAGTCTGTCCGTGCGCACGCGCCGGCGAGCTGGCTCAGGCGGGACGGGGAGCACAAAAGATGCGAGGATTTTTTTTTTTTTTTTGTAAAGCTGGCTAAATATCAAGGGTGCGCAAATTACGCAAGGGTGCAAATTATGCAGGTAAATACGGTAACTCATCTTCACTACTGAGCTATGATTGCACCACCTTATTTGTAGCTTTACTTTTACCTAGTTAAATAACAAACATATGATTGATTGATTGATTGATTGAATAACAAAAATGAAGCTTCTTCCAGTATAAAAAGTCAGACTTGTGCCCCATTTGACAATGGTAACAATTGTGAGACTAACCGCTGTGCTGCAGTGCAACTTGTGTAGTCGGTGGTTTGTGCAGCAATTCTGATGCCACGCACGCTCCAGCAGGATGTATCCTAAGTGCCTCTGTTTTTGACCAAGCATCTAAGCATACAATTGAGAGGACACAGCAACACGCCGTGCAGTGGATGAGAATGCCATTGCATACTCTGCAGAAAAGTTCTGAATGTGATGACAATGTAGGTACGCTGAAAGCGCCTTCTACTATTGCACTAAGCCCTCTTTGACGAAAGCTACACTACCATAATATTTTGCCGGCAGGGTTGAGCTGTCGAAGACCCTGGAAAGGTAAGGCACGCAGAACAACAGCATACTTTTTGCATGCCTGAATGTGTAACACTTGCTAGTATGCAATTACAACTCTCCCAAAAAGCAGCGCTTTTCATTTATGCTTCATAATTCCTTATACAGCTTTTTGCTGCTCCTTGTTACAACACTTAGCCTGCTGCTATGGTGACCGTACACTATCTCGAATCCAGACACAGAAACACCATCTAGTTGGAAATAAGCATTTTTTTATAGGCCCTATGCTCAGATACTGCATATCCATGCAGCAAAGTACAGTCGACTCTCGCTACAATGAAATTGGCGGTGTGCGGAAAAAATTTCGTTCAAGCAAAAATTTCGTTGTCGTGAAATCGAAAAAATATAACCGACTTGAGATGGTAGAACAAAAACTTTTAGGCCTCAATCTTGCGCCCGGTATCGCGGCGGTAGACGGAGGGTTCGGAAACAGCGAGTACTGAAAACATACCTACCAAATTTGCAGAATCGGAATCCGGGAGATTTACTCGATTCTACCGCGCTTCCTCGATTGTAACGTGCACCCGTTTCCCGCTACAAAAAAAAAGGGGGGTGGGGGGGAGAAAGAAAGAAACGCGCACCCATTTTTCGTGATACGGAAGAAAGTCCTCAGTAATCAACCTTCTCACATGCATAAAACCAAATGTGTACTCGCGTAATGAACGCACTCACATAAAAAACGCACCGCCTACTTTGAACCCCTGCAGTCCCTCGAACGGCCGCGCTGTGGCTTTCCCATTTCACTTGGCCCGCGACGTCTCGAAGACGTTCGGTGCGCAGATTCATAACTCCCATGTCCCGGTAAAACTTCCGCACGTTGCCGGGCGTAGCCGCTTGCAAGCAGTGTAACATCATTTACTCACAGTGCTGCATTCCTCCGTCCTCACGCGTGCTGCCGCGTGCTGCCATGTGTGCTGCGCAAGGCCCAGCTAAGCCTAAGCATGATCGGGGCGTGGTCTCCGAGATTGTCGCGATGCAATCTCAGACGTCATGCAGCGCGCATGACTAAGAGGCTCAGGCTCAGCACAGATATGAGGGAGAAATGCGATGATGAGAAAATTCTATTCTCCTGTTACGGCCACCCGCGAACGCTTTTTCCAGCTCGATAAAAGTCCAGCTCGATAAAACCGCCTCCGCATTGTACGTTTTACGCGCGAGTCAAAGCGCGCTAGCGCTGGGGACAAACGCGGCTAAAGCAGAGATGAAACGACCCGGCCGTCTCCGCCGAACAAACTCATTACATCGCACCGCGTGATGTGCAAAGGCTGTCGTCGCTTGCTTCTCAAGCAGAGAGGAAACGCCCAGGCAGTCTTTCCTCGGGCGAAGGACCCTAAGGGGTGTCGGTGGGAGGGAGGCGGTCGCGCGCGCTATCTCGACAGACATCGGTAGACGGCATCGTTAGACATCGGTAGTCAACCACACAGTCAACAACGGCCGTTTCTGGTGGTACCAAAACGCGATTTCGACTTCGTAGGCGTATTTTTATCTTCTGAAATGCCCGAAAATGTTCGGGATTGTGTTTACTGCACAGCAGATCGAATTTTCGAGCAATAAATTGCATCGTCAAATTTCGTTGAAGCGAAACGGCACAAAAAAAAAAAAGTGTTCGTTGTAGCGAGAATACTTATGCATTGACTCCTATGGACTGCTGACGGGGAAATGAGAATTTTTCGTTGTACCGGAGATTTCGTTGAAGCGGCGTTCGTTGTAGTGGGATTCGACTGTCTTACATTTTACAATACCGAAAGTCTGGGCATAATGGCATTCCATTTCTGCACCTAGAACACAATACCCACAAGGGCAAGGTGAAAAAGACTAGGAAAGGTGCTCCAATAGATATCTTCTCAGAAGCTACACACACATATCTATCGTCACGTGGTCATGAAAATGAAGCATGCAGAACCACATTCTGAAAAATCAGAGTCTCTTAATGGGTAAACCAGTGCCCAAAAGCAAACCAACTTCACCTAAGAACAAGCATGGCAAATGCAATTGGTAGTCTATAAAAAGTGAACAGCAGTGATAGGTGTCTGCTTTTATACATGCACACATTTATCGTTGATGCTCGTGCAAGATCTGGAATGCACTCAAAGGATGTGTTGAACAGTCGGTTACAATTGTGAACCTAGCTAGAGTTCAAGTGTGGCCTCTGCCATACAACAGGCATGTCAGAGTGAAAAAGACAGTCATCATGAAAGAAAAGAAATAAAGTATGTATGTCAATATGGGAATGAATAAGAGCCTGCACTCAAGTCAAATATTTTTTACTCAACCTTTACTTAATTACTATTTTAATGATCTGATCACCCATGCAGGTGATATAAAGTTTTACTCAATGATTACATTGTGCTGTTCATCAGTTATATTGCATAAATATGTTGGAAGTTGGTGCCTGTCTTAATCATTTTTGTGTGTGCTCTGCACTAGGTACAAAAATCAACATTTCCATTTTTCCTATTTTCAATGAGTCTGTGAGAAGAGGCGCATTAATGAAGAATGCATGCTCTCTTGTACAGAAGGTGAGAAGGGCAACAAGCAAAATTGTAGTAGTGTAGCACCACTTTAAAGCATGATACTTACTCGGAGCTTGCAATCATCCAAGCAAGAGAAGCTCATGATAAAAGCATGGGCATGCGTTCCCTTCAACGGAATATTGAAGAGCTTCCCCGCGAGCACATTGCTCGTCCCATCAAAACCTGAAAAACATAACTCTTATGTGCATACTTGCATCTGGACTAGACAGCACAGTATAGTAGACCTCTTGCAATTTCAACAGACCCAAACTGCATTCAGGGGGCTTGATCACCTTGTAAAGTTAGCAAAATTATACCGTAAAACCCCAAGCAAGAGCCCCCACATGAGGAAGTGCTCCCCTCCCAGTTTCAAGAGATCTGAAATTGGTGCCAATGACCAAGCAAGTGCCCCCTCCCCATTTCTTAACCCTTTTACCACAGTGTGCATCAACGCCAGGTCGTCTAGCAAATCATTTTCAATTTTTCAAGGAGTTGCACAGTCACAAGTAACGATGCAAATGGGGAAATGATATTTATTTGTTTAGCTGCACTTTCATTAAGGGCTGATAATGGCGGCATCACAGCTGCACGTTTCTCATCTGCATAGTTAGACGTGACTGCACCAGTGAGGTGATAGGCTTTGCGAGTTGTTGCTGTTTTGTGGGGTTTAACGTCCCAAAACCAGCTCTGACTATGAGGGACGCCACAGTGGAGGGCTCTGGAAATTTTGACCACCTGGTGTCCTTTAACGTGCACCAACATCGCACAGCACATGGGCCTCAACATTTCGCCTCCATTGAAATGCAGTCTCAGCGGCTGGGATTCGATCCCGCGACCCTCGGATCAGCAGCTGAGTACCATAACCACTAGACCACCGTGGCGGGGCAGGCTTTGTGAGTTGCCATTTTCATCAGATTAAAGTGAGCCAAGGTAGTTTAGGTTGCTCTAATTGGATGGACTGACGTCAGCCGCATTAGCTGCTAGTGTGAACATAATGTCTGGTGCTGCTTGGGCTCGTGGGCCCACAATGTTTTCATCCAACTCTGAGGAGTCATTTGATGGCTTTGAGAACAACAACATCGAATAAAAGCAGTATACGCATTTATTCCACAGATAGTATTAATGAAAATAACAACTCTACATTCTTTTTCTCTCCGCCAGTTCCGCCACCATTCTGAATTTTGGTTCGCCGTCGAGCAAGGGCCCCTCCTATAAATTTGTCAAATCATTTCTTGCCCAAGGGGGGTTGCTTGCTTGGGATTTTATGGCAATATAAAACTAAAATTGGTGTATTTGCCATACTACAGTCAGCACAGCTTACAAAGTATTGTGGTTTAAGATTGGAGGTGTGCTTGACAAATTTCTCTGGGCTAAATATCACACAGCAAAATTACACTACAAATGTCATCGCTGTGTCAGAAAACATTGACCATAAAGCACCGAGTAATGTTAAAGCGCCAACGGCACTGCTTAGCCTCATCTTTGTGAAGCCTCGTTTGTGTACGAGCTATGCCACTGTCACAAGCCTCATGAATGCCCCTGTGCCAAGCTCAAGGGTCTTAACACTGTCATATTGTCCCATTTGCATTGTGAAGCCCCACTGATGTGGACAAACTTTACTGATGTGGCAGAGCACTGCAAATGCAAAGCTTCATCAGTGTCATATAGATCAGCCATTGTTGCTGAACCTTGCTGGAAGGAGTGTGCCCAGTCCCAATAAGCCTCGATGACATAGCTAATATCAATGCAGTCAACATTGATGTGTTTACTGACGAAGCTCCCCACTGTGATGGCGTAAAGCACCTTGGTGTTGGCTTATTTGGTGTTGTCACGCATTGGTTCTAGTACTGTCGCCAGTCTCAATAATGTGGCAGAATTTCAAAGCAACCACATTTGCTACAATGACGTATGTAAGGTCATAATGTACAACTAACATGGCAAACCCACTGGGGTGTAGAGCTTTGCTGGTGTTATAGCACCCTTATGCCAGAGAGCCACACCATTGTCGTAAAGGCTCCTCAATGTCACTGAGCCTCGTTGGTAGCCCTTTGACAGCATCATTGAGCCTGATTAGTTTCAGAGCCATGGAGGGCTCATGTTGCCTAGCAAGTCTTTCAAAGTCTTGCCAGTATCACAGATACTTTGCTGTTAGAGCATCACCAGCCCCACAGGGGCTCACCAGTGTCACGAGCCTCTCCCACTGTCACCGAGTCTCACTGACCTTACTGTTCTTTGGCATTTACCCCATTACTCTCTTAATAATTTCTGGTGTTTTACGTCCCAAAACCACAATCTGATTATGAGAGACATCGTAGTGGAGGACTCCGGTAAATTTAACCATCTGGGGTTCTTTAAAGTGTACTGACATCGCACAGTAAACAGGTAACTAGCATTTCACCTTGATCGAAATACAGCCGCTACAGCCGGGATTAAATTCCACAAGCTTTGGGTCAACAGTCCCAAGTACACATTACTCTTTTCCATGTAGGAACTAAAACGTATGTCTATTGAGGCCGCAGGTGTGCAATGGCTCTCACATTAAAGGGGCCGTGCAACACTCTCTGAACATAGTCAGAAAACGCTGCCGATTAGTCGTGGATGCTCCTGCAAAGATGCGAGCCACACGTTACTGTACTGCATGCACAAGAAAATTCGCAATTTGGTTTCGAAATATGGCTGGAAAATAGCCGCTCTTCTTTCAACAAACAACATCGCTGTCTGGCACGAACTATATAGGATCTGGCAGAACTAGCATTGGCTGATTCGTGGAGGCAGATACCCCAGGTGCCATGGGTCAGCGGTGTCCCCGCAGTGACTCTGTTGGCATGCTTCTTATCAGTACAGAAGCACGACTACATTCAAGGAAAAAAAAGATCGAATGGTCCAAGTCATGATGCATGTGGGCATAGATTCTTGCCTCTTTTTTATCTCTCCTTGGAATAGCTTCCAGCATGCTCGTTGGGACGGAAAAAAAAAAAAAAGAACGCACTCGGACGATGCAACTCCTCTCAGACTTTGTGCTACTAACTTCGTTTACACCTAACGGATTTGAAAAAGTTCTGCAGCAGGTCATTCGTAAGGCAATAAGCGTTGTTAGTGATGTCACTCAAGGATCAGCTGGAAAAAGTGTTGGAGGCCCCTTTAAGCGGAGTGCGAAGAAGGGGGAAGTCGGCATTGCCTGAGCTGTCACACTGCATTGGTGGTCAGAAGAAAGAGACGAGTACTTTTTGTCTTTACAGAGTAAGAAATTTATCATTCCAACAGTCCCTCTTGCGATCCATTTTTATTGCTTTGAGATCACCTACGCGTATGTTTCGATTGTTCCACTTGTCAACATGACAAGCTCGGCCTACAGGGAGTTGCAAGGAAAGCCTGCAAGCTTGTCTTCAGAGTTCCGGTTACTTTTTAATTTTCGGCTCGTAGAAACTTTTTGTTGTCGATATGCTGGATATCGCAGTGCTCCCTCTCTTTACGTTAAGCTGGTACCAGACGGGCGCATTTAATCGCGATCTGTCTCCCATTTCGCGCTTTGGCTGACATCAGCTAACATGATTTGGATTAGTTTAAACTGTGTAGCTGCAACCACTGTAGACTGCGATCAAGAAATGGGAAGGAGATCTGCATTGATCATGATGAACAGTGCCTGTGCCAAGCCGGCATTACCCACGGTTACTGGCCTTGGGCTATATACAGCGCACAGAATGCCTTTCTTTTGCAATGAGCTTTATAAGGATGCACTACTGTTGCGGCCAATTTGGAACAAACACAGCACAAATCGGCCACGATCGAAGATGAAACCAACCAATGTAAACGTGTAACAAAACACCTGCGCCACCGTGGACGCCACCATGACCCCTCTGGTGGGAGTCCTTTGTGAACGCTGTGAATGTGGTTGTGGTTTCGCACTCGATTCTAATGAGCAGGAAATGTTTGGGACGCTCTTTATCGGAAAACGAGCGCATTAGAATCGTGCAAATATGCTATATTTTAAATATAAAGCTCGCCTACACCAATCTGCATGAGTGACTTAGTCTTTGATAAACTCTAATTGTGTCCAAGACAACCAAAACAATACTGTGGACAGAAGGCATCGAGGTCTCTTCATCGTCAGTTTAACTGACGCATGTTTTGCAAGCAGCTCTGAGATACCGCTTGCAAAACATAAAGTTGCAAGACCAAATTGGCCTGCTATTTGTAAGCGGTTTAAGTACGCTCTTAGGATTAGGTTACAGACAAGTGCAAACTCACCACCAAGGTAGGTGTACTTGGATGCTGACAGGCCTCCATCAGGACCTTGTGCTCGCCTTAGACCAAATTCAAGCAGGCTTATGTTCAATCCAGCAGCCAACCGGAACCTTGCAGCATTTGTGGTCACTAAACTTCATATAAGAGGGGAAACAAGCAACAACATCACAAACGTTCAACGACAAAGCAGTGGGAGATATTAAAGATTTCCATATCTGCACTAAACATCTGAAGATAACCATGCGTCCCCGTTGATCAAACAGACCAACGTATGCACTTGCAGTCAACAGAGGCTAAAATAATATGACAAAGAAGAAGAGAATGCTACATGAATGCTTATGTAAATGAAGTGCTTGTGTTACATTCTCGCATTTCTTCCTTGACTCATTTTTATCAGAATTTTTTTAAATGGACGTACGTATGACACCACTGCGTTAAAGGGGCCCAAACCACCCCTTGATATCTTTAACACTTCAACTTTCAAGGAAGGTATGCGCATCGTATTTAGAACACAGTCATGATCAAAGATGCAAAATGCGGCAGTGCTACACGCTGTGGGAGTGCCACAAAACCAGGAAAACAACTCTGTGCACCTCTCCTGGGCTTTTGCGCTACCCCTGCTCGTCCCGACAGTCACTACGCTGTCTCTGATGATGCCACCAGTTTCTGGTGCCATCGAATGTTCGAACAAGACTGTACACTGTCGACAAGGTCTGCAAGCAAGCAATTATACACACTCCCATTCCTCGTTGTAATGCACTCCGTGCCACTGAGGGCAGCCAAAAACAGAAACGCCGATAGAAACGTCTCCCATTGAGGTTTTTCAGCGCAGAGAGTAACCATACGGTTCCATTTTATTGACGAGGTCATTAGTGGCACCCTCCGCAGATTGAAGTGCTGGCACAAAGTAACAGAGCTCATTGGTGACGGACTGTCACGTGAAATTTGGAGAAGTACTTGGCGAGAAAATAACGACACTGGCTAGACAGCACATAGCAAAAGAAAGAGCAAAATGAAGGGAAACCCATTTTCGATCATGAAACACGTGCAACTCCACTATTACTGCATCGTTTAAAAAATATTCTCATGACTATGTGTTCGTTCCCGACTCGCCTACAACTGTAGCTCCGCAAGTAAATTTCGACCTTTGGGTGGTTTAGGAGCCCTTTGATACAAATTATACGCAGTGTTAGGGTGTTGGTAGCAGTGAGCCTTACGTATACGTAGCTCAATACATCTATGTCCACATAAAACTTGAATGCAAAAAGCATGATGAGCATGAAGTAAGGTTGTGTGTTTTGCCTACAGAAAATAAGCCAATGCTCTGCGTGGTCATAAATTGCTTACCTGGCGTAATTTACGAGGTTTAACAGTGTGGTTTCGAAGAGCTGCAACAGAGCGAGTGGCCCTTCCACTCGTATTAGTGGCACCCTTGGGAACACAACAGTTCCTTCTGGCACAGCATAAAGCTTCACTTTTTCGGCAGTGAGAGATGAAAGGTAATCGTAGTAGCCAGGCTCAACACTGGCAGGAAGAATGCTCTTCAAGTATTCAATATCTGAAAAAAATATGTATGAAAGGTTGTGTTCAGCACGTTCTAGCATATAAGAAATCAAAATAAAGGACAACACAAAACTTCCAAATATGGCAGCTCTTGTCAGGAGATCGGCCAGATAACGTACATTCAGCAAAGTTTATTGCTAGCTGGAGCAGTTGATATTGAGGAATGCATGTTAGCGCAAACAAAAAACAAAGACATGAGAGCATAGGAATTAAGGATGTAGAGAAAGGAGGAGTAAGAGTTCAGCCCCAAACCTTCCACATCCTACTTTAGTGCAAAGTAAATGAACATGCCACTTCCATTTGTGACCGATTCAATAACATACTCGCTTCTGCTCTTGGGCTAGTCTAAGATAACTCCGTCTGCTTGAGTTTCAAAAACTAGTCATACTGCAAATATTACATAAAAAAAAGAGTCTTTACAACTTCCTTGACTCACGTACAACTGCAAGCTTTATCGCCTATGTCACAAAAATATACTACCATCCTGCACAGCACCGCGACCTTATTCTCATTCCATCATACAATTCCCCTCATTTAGACTATTCTCAATAGGTGGGATAAATGCCATGTCAGTCATTATTCCTTGCACCTCACAGTGCCAGAACCTATCATGATCAATAACGTCCGTTGTTCATGATTCCTAATTCCATAATGTTTTATTAAACAAGAGTGAACTAATGTACAACTAGCAAATTATGTAGTGTTTTTGGTTTAGCTGTTAGATTTTTCTTTTTGCTGTTGTGGCTAGTACTGATATGCCTCAACTGTTTCAGCTAACGTTGTATTAGCAGTACAAAGCTTTCATCGTTTGTGCGTGTGTTTTTGGAATGTTCAGGTGCCCCCTTTGATGCCTCTGGACCTTTTTCTGACGTCACACACTATTTTCCTGTTCGCACTAACGTGTATCCCTTGGATCATGGACCATAAAATGTGTGCCGAAAATCAGGAAACTTCGCTGTTCCCTGTATTTCCCATAAACGAATACATGAAATCGTTCTTATTTTTTGTTAAATATGAGTGATAACCCAGTGTCTCCAACTGCGCGGTAGTTCATCCGCTAGATAATCATATTTCGTGCGAGTGGAAGCGTGGAATGGTTTAACCCACCGCTTGTGGAGTAACGGAAGGTTTGCAGAAAGCGAATGCAATCCTCCAGGCCAGCGAATACGGTGAACTCTCCTTGAAACGGATTCTTCCTGAAAAAAAGGTCGAACACGGCTTCGTCGTCGTGCTTGCCGCTTTTCCAGTAAGCGTACGCCATCGTGATCTGGTACAGATCTGAAACAAAAACGCAACTGCGTTAAGACGGGCCCTCTTCGAGATCGACGTCCACTTCAAAATATCGTATATGAAGCGGGTGGTTATAGCAGTATACCTGTAAGAAGCGCCATGCTCAGCGATCAGAAACCAACGCCTGCTCGTCACAAGCACAGGGTGTGCAACGCTCGTTTCCTGGCAGCTCGCACTGGAGCCGCTGCTCCCCCTTCCAGCCAAAACACAATAGAGCGAGCGTGAATGAATAAGTGTCACGTTGTGCTGCTTGTCTTACGCGCTGGGCTGCAGCGCGAAAAAAGAAACCCGGACAGCAGGGGCACGCTGTGCTCACCGAGTCAGACCGCGGTTTCGCCTTGAGCTCACCCTACCGCCACACGACGCAAGCAAAGCCAACGTTTCTTCGTTAAATGACAACACCAGCAGTAGCCTGCCCACCTGTGAGCAAAGGCTGGACGACGCCAACCCGCAACGAAGTTGAAGTCCGGGCTTCCGGCCCATGGTGGGATCCTCCCACAAGTGCCATGCCAAGTTTGCCGTCTCTCCGAACGTCTCCCGCAATTTTGTCGCTGCGAATTGTTCTTGTCTTATCACGAGTAGCGATACATGCACATGCCGGTGTTGCTGTCGCGAATGGAGAATATAATGCGAGCAAACAGGTCCCTGTCAAGGTTACATGGACGAGGAAGGAGGCGCACGCAACCAACGCACAGCTGCGCTAGCTGCAGCGTGCGTAGGCTTTCATATGCAATGTGCAAGTGTGATTGCCATTGCGATGGGGCCGGACAACGCGAGAGAGTTCCCGTTTGGCGCGCAATTCGCCGGTGCCGAAGTGTCACGATCCACTCGTTCGGCGTGATGTTGGTTGATTTGGAATCTTTCTTAGAGAAACCGCTAGAATATACCTCTCAGATATATAAATACGCTCAGAAGAAACTATTGAGCCAGCAGGCGCACTCTCAGAACTAAAATCAAACGCTGGCTCCCATACATCGACGGATGATCTGTTGGACCGTTATTGGGGTCGCAGAGGATGCCCACCCAAGTTCGAATTAGCTGACGAAAGCTAACTTCAGGACCCAAACAATGAAAGTGTAGTCTATAGTTCTGCAGAAATGTACGGACGCCGCGTCAGGAACCATTGGCCGGTACCAAATTAACCGGAGTTGGATGAACGAAACTATTACATGATTTTGTTCACACAGTAAAACAAACTCTAGCGCAAATGACGGCAAACACATGCAGACGCACGCACATACACATAAATGACGCCCTGTGTTTGCATTGCGTTCCAATCTTTCCTGCTATACATTTCCTAAAATATGCTCAGCTGCATGGCCCAGAACAGTACCGCCCCAAAAATGTTCAAACAGAGTAGACGTTTTTCGCAGCCAAGCTCCTCTACGCGCAGCTGGCAGCAAACGCACTGCAGTCAGTAGTACAACTATTTAGCGCATATTCCTGCAAATTATGCATGCCAATAAATATATATCTGCCGACGCAGCAGGCACTTGGATATTATAGTCAGGCTTTACCACGTGTGTGAATGACCCTGCAGTCATGATGTATGAAACTGAGGCGACCTTGTTTGATGCACAGGTGCAACGGAAGAGACAGTGCTGCAATGTACCCTTATATCTATCGCATTGCGCGTGGGCTAGAATTGCACAATGCGTCGTATTGTACTTCAAAAATATCAGTTAGGAGAGTGGGAATGAAAGAGTTCAGCAAAATACGCCGTTTCTGCGACCCTCGAAAGGAGCACGGTTCAGAGAGCCAAAAAATTACTTGGTAGATAGTGCTCTATGTGTTTCTCCCCTGCGTGTGTCCACCCTCCGTCCAGCCCCCCCCCCCCTCCCCCCCCCTTTTCCCGTTTTTTTTAATATTTTTTTCTTCCTTTGTCATTAAACCTTAAACCAATCTTAAACCAAACATTAAACCAATCTCTCCGGGAAACTTCTGCATTTTTACTAGACTGAACCGCCGGTTTCGGCGCCAAGCCTTTGCAGTGGACGAAGGGCATGATTTGAGGAGCAACGGAACATTGCGTGCACGTGGCGCTGTTGAGAAAAAGAAGATCCTTCTCGTGTGTGGCCTGTGCGAATGCTACAAGGCTGCATATCTTGTCGCATTAGATCACAGTGGCACACGTTAGCTCTCCTTTCGCGTTGGCGCCCAAAGACCTGAAGGTACCAAGGTGGGCTCTTTTTAAAACGTGCAAGATTACCTGTCCTGAAATTTCTGCCCTGAAACATCGCATACTCTTTCTTGTTCCAGGGATGAGTACGAATACGGTGGTTGCATCTGCTTGCATCATATTCGTTTACCTCGTGAGACGCTATACTCTTTTACAATACTGTCACAATTACAAACCGTCCGTGAGCTTCGCTCGTAACGCTTGCAATCATGTCTTCTTCCAGATTGTCCACTCTGTTTTCTTGCATTACACCTTCCGGAATCTACTCCTCTGCCTCGATAAGCACAGTAAGTATAAGGCTTTGTAATGACGTTCCTTTAACCGTATGCAGAAATTAAGAAAGAAAAAAAGAAAGCATTTGAGAGGTACTGCTCTGGCGGAACTAGATTGAAGAGCACAAGGCGGTTTGGATACCACAAAACGGTGGTTAGAAGAAACTAAGGTTGAGTGGGATTAGGGGATTGCGGCTACTGACGAAATAAATTCGCACAGTTATCAAATACAATGTGCGAACTGAAACCTTCTTAATCATTTGACATGCACCCGTAAATTGCGGCCTCCACGCTGATTCAGTCTTTCATCGTGCTGCCAAACAGGAAGACCAGCGTTCGGTTCCCCGGTAGAGCGACTGCTTTTAAATGAGGGCAAAATAAATAAATAAATAAATAAATAAATAAATAAATAAATAAATAAATGCCCCGGCATAACGGTCTAGTGGCTATGGTACTCGGTTGCTGATCCGAGGGTCGCGGGATCGAATCCCGGTCGTGACGGCTGCATTTCGATGGAGGCGAAATGTTGAGGCCCGTGTGCTGTGCAATGTCAGTGCACGTCATAGAACCCCAGGTGGTCGAAATTTCCGGAGACCTCCACTACGGCGTCTCTCATAGTCAGAGCTGGTTTTGGGACGTTAAACCCCACAAATCATGACGCGCATTGTAACGTTCGCAATACAGCCGGGCACAAATAATCTTTCGTCGTACATGTCATCCGACACTTGGCGGGCATCATAATGCAACATTTAGGACTTTTAAATTTTAATCCGCAGCTCAATAGTTATGGTAGACTGTCCGAAAATTCCCACAGCATATTTTCTTTTCCCCACAGGGATGTTCTATTATACTGAGACGCCAATATGGAAGGCTGCGGAATAATTCTGATAACCTGGGTTCTGTACTTCGTGTTTTATTTATTCATTTATTCTTAGATAGTATTTATTTATTTATTTATTTATTTATTTATTTATTTATTTTATTTATTTATTTATTTATTTATTTATCAAGAGTTTCTTGCGGTCGCTTAGTCGGGGAGCTGCAGAATAAAAGCGTCGGTTTGGCCTCTGCTGTGCAAGCGGTTGGACAAATTTTGTATATAGTACATGGAAGTCGGTCTATTCTTTGTTGGCGGCAGCAGCAGGAATACGTGGAAATCAAAATCGCTCCGCAGTGCTCTATATTTAAATGTAGTCTAGCCATGAGATTTTGAAATGAATAGCGCATTTGTCTATTCGCAACTGAGCACGTGGCTCGGTGAAGGCCACGGATATGTAGAGAAGTGTATGCAATGCGGAAAGAACATGTCCTATTGTGATGGATGAGGGAAAAGCATTGAACAGAATGGACCGCGACAGAAAATAATAAATAAATAAAGCGGCCAGATAAATTTTGCAGAATTTTATCAGATGGGGAGAGGGGGTGCGTGAAGAATGACCTGGGTGGGCCTCCACTCACATATTAGGGGTGTCCCCCCGACCCACCTTTCCTGGTGATTAGCAGTTCCGCGACCACACACAGACTATGGTCTTCAAACCTTTTCCTACCGTCTTCCCTCAACACTAAACAAATATAAACTGTGTGACGAAAACATATACGTTACATTCCTAAAAATGCATTACTTCAACTGTTGTTGTGAGTGTTAACCGTACTTAATTTGTGTCTCTTGAAGCGTGTTTCCTGTCTATTTTTATAAATTGCTAAATTCCCGTTTTTGCTTTGTTTTGCTTTGTGTATTTTTCTATTTCTACGTTTGCAACAAGTTTACTCATTGGGAATTCTTGCCATGTTGGTGAAGTGTATTGTACGGGGAGGCAGGACCAATCAAGCTGCCTTTATGCAGCTTTTAACCTGCCATCCTTGCTGTTTATGTATGGTGCGTGCTTACGTGGCAATATTGATGATTGATTTGTGGGGTTTAACGTCCCAAAACCAGCTCTGATTATGAGAGACGCCGTAGTGGAGGTCTCCGGAAATTTCGACTACCTGGGGTTCTTTAACGTACGTGGCAATATTAACTTCAAACTTCAAGCGTGGACGTTGGCCATCTTGTACAGGTCGAGTCTGGCATGTGTCGATTTTGGCTAGCTGTCATTGGCCGACGCTAGCTAACCGGCCAGGTGTTTATTCAGAATTTCGATTTAGGAATGTGTTACCCATGGTGTTACCAGAACAAGAAAAATAATATTTAAAAAAAAAGGGGGGAGGGGGGGGAGTGTTCCCTATAAAACTGAGCCTGCCGTCTTAAAGCCTCCGAGTCGAAGCTGTCACTGCTGGAGGCTTGACTTCAGATTGACGCTCAGCCGAGTCCTTGAGCGACGACTGTATCTCGGTTTGGGCTGAGTGTGTCAGTTTGTCGACCTACTGAAGCCTCTGCTCAAAGTAATCAAGCCCTTGAGACCAACTCAAGGCTATCTCACTTAGGGCTCACAAACAAACGAACTTTCGTCAGATTGCGTGCTATTTTGGTCCCGTCAGCGTATGCGGCCCACAGTACCCAGTGCCCGGTCTAACTAAATTCTCTACTGTCTTGATTGATTGATTGATTGATTGATTGATTGATTGATTTGTGGGGTTTAACGTCACAAAACCAGCTCTGATTATGAGAGACAGCGCAGTAGGGGACTCCGAAAATTTCGACCACCTGGGGTTCTTTAACATGCAGTGACATCGCACAGCACACGGGCCTCGCTCGACATTTCGCCTCCATCGAAATGCAGTCTCAGCGGCTGGGATTCGATCCCGCGACCCTCGGATCAGCAGCCGAGTACCATAACCACTAGACCACCGTGGCGGGGCTTCTCCATTGTCTTGATTGCAGCGTTCATAAGCGTGTGGTAGCGTGCACGTCGACGTATAGTACCCGCTAACTTGGCGAGTGTCGTGACCACTGGATGTGGGGCGCGTCCGGCTGACTTCTTCTTGGGCTTCACTTCTGTTCATGGGGTGATGCTCCGGAGTACTTTTTCTGTCCCCGTGGTGTAAATGCGTGCACCGTGACGTATGAATTGCGCTGCATGTGCTGTGCGCTGTATGGATTAGCGGGATGGCGATGCGAATTTGCTGAATATGTGACAGGAATGTATTGTTTATTTTTCTGCTGGCTAGGACACTGAATCAGTGCCGATTCGCTACAAAGAGCAGAATCGCATATCATCGTCATCATCATCTGCATGCGTGCCTTTTTGTACTGAGAAGATATCTATTAGAGATGTATGAGAGGGCGGATGAATTCTCCATCGGCCAAATGGTCTGTTATAGATGTCTTTTTTTTTTTTTTCCGGCAGGAAAAGTGCGTTACAGCCAATGTGCGACCACAGCCCACCAAGTTGCTGTCGAAGCGTGATAACTGTTCGTGAGGCTGGATGTCATGTTGTATTCTCTAAGTGTGCACATAAACACGCGCACTCAAATACTGTATACAAAGAGAGGTATTCGCTGCAGGTGACTTAAGGAAATCAGGGTCAGTGAACTATGAATGACGATCCTTTCCTCCTATCTGCCTCATGAATGTTCAAAGGAATATAATTTCGCATTTGTGTCTTTGATAACTGGGTCAAACAGGGAAAAGAAAACGTTTTTTAGGTACACTATCGCTGTGCATGGTGAGATAACGTTATAATCGTATTACGCGTGTGCGTTTGCAAATGCTCGCGTGTCCTTTATATGACAGCGTTCAGTCCTTAAATATATTACATTTTTTAAAAATCTTTTTCAGAGCTCAACGCAAACACCAATGCGCAAGCAAAGCAGGTCTACAGTAGTAAGTAATTCTCCGTATAATACATAAAATTCTTGTGTTTTTGAATTAGATTTTGTACAGCAGACCTATAGTCCCTATAAATGCCATAAAGTTCCATGTAATGTTCTAAGCCGTAGCACTGAAACAAGCGGTGCAACAAAGCATTCGCTTATACATCTCTTGGCATTTCTGTTCTCGCTGAGGCTGCATGCACGACTTCCGATAACCTTTATATTTCAGTAGGTAAATCAGCTGGCGTTATTGAATTATGGTTCTATGCATGCGTTTAATTTCTTTTTCTATGCCTTCGCGCTAACGTTATAGCTTGAGCAGAGCTGCTTGCACACCGTAGATACGCAGAGTAAAATTCATGCACTGAAAATTGGTCGCCACAACACGCAAACGAACAAACAATTGAAAGAACAAACAAACGAAACTACGCATACAGCATGCGTAGCACGCATATACAGCGAACCTGCACTGTCAAGCCGCTAAGGCGAGGTAAACAGTGCTAGTGTCAAACGCGGTCCACAGCTTATACGGAAAGGACTGATTGCTGTGGGCACGTGAGGAGAATTTACATACACGAGTGATAACACAGGGCTGCTGATAAGGTGTGATACGCAATGACTGCCCGCGATCGCGGCACTATCACATATCTTCAGCAACCTCCTCTATATTGTCGAATTTCTACCAACGCACCTTGATTTAAATCAGCAATAGCCAAAGTAGAATTGTCCATAAAACAGCTGCAACTTGCATACCCATAATCCACACGAGGTACCGCTTTGGTCATGGCCTCGTCAAAGTGTTAACACATCTCTGTGCACGCGTATACGTTATTATAAGACATGCAAGGCATACTTAAACTTGAGCCCTGCTCGCAAACTCTGCTGTTTCTCCTGGAAACAATAATCTACGAGGTACTGCGAAACGTCACGAAAGCAGTACAGTAAATCGATCCCAGGCCACTCGGAACATTAGGCGACGCCGAACGGACACCTTTGAAAACGCAAATAGCATCGTTAATAGCTGTTCGATACAGATCGCGTCGCGCTGGTCTCCGTCTAGGGCGCGTTGTGACAACAGAACGCTCAAGTGCCCTGCAAACGAAGTGACCCTCATGCCCCGCTTTCCCGTTGTGCCACCGAAGTGGCAGGAACCTGGATTAATCGACGGCCGCTGTCCAGAGACGCGTGCGCGTTCGTTTATCCATTCCGGCCATTTATTAATCTTAGTGGCCGTGCCACTATATGTACGGGATATAGCATATCGATATAGTCATGCGTTGCTATCAAAAGACACGCTGAACACTTTTCCTTCAGTCAAATACAACCGCGTCGTGCTTGACGATACTGCCCCGCCATGGTGGTCTAGTGGCTATGGTACTCGGCTGCTGATCCAAGGGTCGCGGTATCGAATCCCGGCTGCGGCGGCTGCATTTCTAGTGGAGGCGGAATGTTGAGGCCCGTGTGCTGTGCGATGTCAGTGCACGTTAAAGAATCCCAGGTGGTCGAAATTTCCGGAGCCCTCCACTACGGCGTCTCTCATAATCAGAACTAGGTTTTGGGACGTTAAACCCCACAAATCATCATGCTTGATGATACTGTTTTCTGTATTCGATTGTCAATATTCTTTCACCATGCATCGTTGCACCCCATATCATACGGTCGAAAGAGAAGATAACGGGGACAGAAAGAAAAAAAAGAAAATGGATGGAGGGGTTGCAAACAATTGCAAGTGTGTAAGAATGGAATAAGACCTACAGATTAAATGGTCTCGGGTGTTTGGGATGATTTCAACACTCGCCAACATAATCGATAAGGCACAGAATCGAGTGTACGGTCAGCCATCAAGCTTCGAGCTGAACAAGTTCTGTGACGACGAATGCGATTACCAAGGCTATAACAGTATATTCACAAAAGACTAGCACTTTTCGCAAGGAAACATTTCAGCCAATCCTGGAACTGGACACGGCTAAGAGAGTTTAAGAACTCAATGCTTTGCGGAATCGGCTTCATGTAGGGGCCATATTATAGGGAGTCGTTGCTTTTTGCTTGACCATTCGTTGCACCTAATAAACGTGGCTTGTCCCTTCCTACATCCCGATCCACAGGTAGCGTAACCTTCTACGGAATTCGAACCGCTCTCAACATCATCTACGTACTTGCCGACGTCAGCGCCCTTACCGCCTTGCTGATGGTAAGTTCGCTAAAACGAATGCACAGCATATCCAGTATCTCCGACATATGTGGAGCACTTGTTCCTGCTTTCTTTACGAACAGAGCCTCAGGTTTCCAGTTACTTTTTGGAGCTTCAGTCTCGCGTGTACTGTTATAACGCGTATGCATATGACGATATTTGTTGATTACAAATCCCCCTGTGATTGTGGGAAGGGGAGGGGAGGATTTCATCCTGCTGCCTGCAATTGCCGCGCTAGGTATACCTATGGGTTCAGCATGCTTCATTCCGTATCTTATCATCCACCGTTTATTACAAGCCGACCTATAGCGATGACGTACGCGGAGCAGATCACGCCGTATCGGGGGTCTCGAGATGACGTGACCACCTGATGTACGCACACCTCAATCCAAGTAAACGCGTGTGCTTGCTGTTCGCTCGCTTCTTTAACCCGAAAGCGAACAAATACGGTGCACTCGGTAAATAAAATATTGGCTCCGATAGAAGAATCGCATGTCTCGTATTCATAAGACGAACCGTCCTACCGACCGTCGAACCGGGTGGTCCGATAATCTGTAGCTACCCGTGCTTTAACGGTGTGTTATGTGTACCAGAACGTACTTCTAACAGGATGTGTCGAAATACAACCAGGATTTACACGTATGCTGGTGAAGATAGGACAACGTACAGGTACTCAGGTGTCAGATCTTTGAACATCTTGGTGAGGCAGCGCAAAAGTGACTGAGGAAAAAAAAAAAAAAACAACACAGCACAGCAACTCACAACGAATTTTTAAACGAGCGAACATACGCTTTATCCATCATTTTCCCCTGTATACGTGTTTTGACATCGACGATGCGCCACCACGGTTGTCTAGTCTACGGCACTCAGCTGCTGATCCTAAGGTCGCAGGATCGAATCCCGGCCGCGACGGCTGCATTACGATATTGGCGAAATGTTGACGCCCGTGTACAGTGCGATGCACGTTAAAGAACCTCAGGTGGTCGAAATTTCCGGATCTCTCCACTACGGCGTCTATAATAATCAGATTGTGGGACGTAAAACCCCAGGAACAAATCACACGATGTCGTGTACAGTCCGCTTCCAAACAGCACAAAAAGCAAAGCCGCAACGACAGCAAACTAGTGTCCTTAGCTCGCCATCGTCTGTGCTGCCGCGTCAAGATTTCTCTTTTTCACAAAATATATTATTTCGATTGCGCTCTTCGATCCTTGTTTACACTGCCAGCACCATTTCACTCACAGTGGCTTGATCATCCCATGTAAGGTTAACATACCATATTTTTCAGCTGTTGCAGGTTTGCAATCATATATCCCCAGAACCGCAAGGGAGTGGAATCACTTACCAGCCTTCATAACAGATATAAGTGATCCATACGCTTTTACGAATGCCCTATCAAACCTACTAGAGTATTACACGTTTGTTTTTTGTGTTCACCTTATTTTATTTCACTAGAAGTGTGTAAATATTCTGCATAATGTTTCACTCTTTCTGTTACCTCAGAAGTTTCTTGTGTTCTCTTCTTTTTTTTTTTTGCGCGTGTGTGTGTGTTTGCCCCTCCCCTATATAATGTACTTATAGCCTGAGAGTACCGAAAATAATTAAAGAACCATGCAGAATCATCTTATCAGGCTGTCGATTCTTCTGTTCCCATCAGTTCATTCGCCCTTAGAAACCTTAAGTATTTTATAGTTCAGTGAGTGAGTGAGTGAGTGAGTGAGTGAGTGAGTGAGTGAGTGAGTGAGTGAGTGAGGCAACCTAATGGGTCCACAAGTGAACTGAACGTCAACCGGCTAGGTTCACTCGGGGACCATCAGGTCAAATACCGGACGGCCCTCTCGCGAGTCCTGACCCGAGGAACACCCGAGGAACACTGTGTAATTGAAAGTGTAAGAAAATAAATAGAAACAAAAATGCATAGGAAGAACGAGCTTGCTTAGGCGGAGGCCTAAGCACATGTCCGTCACTGTCTCAGGAAATAATATCATGGAATAGACGATGCTCTTTATAGGTAGGACACCAGCGTTGCCTGTTTCCACCTTGTGTACACAGCCTTTTGTTCGATTTCCATTTGTTTTTTTCACGTGTAGACACGTTTGCACTGCAAGGCCAAGGTATATGTTTTACCGATATATCTAACCTATGCGCCGTGGCTTGATGAGGAAGAAAAGCATAACATACCTGAGTGTGCTGCGCAAACATCGTTCTGCGATACAGTGATAAGGGAGCGGTATCAAGACGTGGGAACACGAAGCTATCGTTATCAGGCACGCACGTGCGAAGTCGAGTGATTGCATATACTTATAGACGTCATTAGCTTTATTAGAAAGGATAGCATCTGATGCTGATGGGACAAATATACTCGTGTCATCTGCATATATAATAAACTTAACTTCTGGGGAGATATGGACAATGTCATTAATATATAAAGTGAACAATAAAGGGCCAAGAATGCTCCCCTGTGGTACCCCTGAAATTATATTTTTCTTGTCTGATACTAAATCATTTATCGAAACGAATTGACATCTGTGCGCCAGATAGCTTTTAAGTAACATGAGTGGGAGCCCGCGAATGCCATAATGATTTAATTTTTCAAATAAAATACCGTGGTGAATGTAGTCAAATGCTTGTGTGAAATCTACAAAAATTCCGACCACTTTATTTTTTGTTCGAACTGTTGTAGAATATATTCTTTTTGGTCCAGTAGGGCGAGTTCTGTAGACTTGTGTTTTTGGAAGCCATATTGCGATTTTGTCAGGACGTATTTGGTGCAAAAACAGGATAAGCGACTAAAAATAATTTTTTCTACACCTTTAGAAAATACGGGGAGAATAGATATCGGTCGATAATTTGCAACGTTTTGCTTGTTCCCCTTTTTGTAGAGAACTATTACGGGTGCCGTTTGCATTTTCGAAGGAAAAACCCCTGTCGAAATACAGAGATTGAATATGTGTGTTAGTGCTCGACTGATCAGATCGATAACATATTTCACTGGTTTTATTTGCATGCCATCGGCGTCGCAGCTGCGACTGTTTTTTAAGCAGAGAAATACTGTGCGGACTTCTGGTTCAATAGTACCTGCTAAGAAAAACGTGTTTATAGTTTCTGGACCCATAGTTCGGCAAACATAGACAACGCTATAGTTACAGCACCTAGCAACCCACTGTTTAAAAAATATAAGATAATCAAAGTGAATGACCTATATCAATACAGACTACTACGAGAGTACTGTCTTAGCTGCAAACGCTCAAACTCTTTGTTTACAGATATGGCGAATCTTTGCTTAAAGGAAAAGACTTATGAAACTAGAAATACAGAAATGTGGAACGTTCCTTACTTTCGTACTAATTATGGTTTTCAGATGCTTCGATGTACTCTTCCGCGAATTTTAAATAACTACATTAGCAAAGGTATAGATGTGTCTCATTTAAGTGTCGCTGAATTAACGGCTCTTTTTGTTGTATAAACAATGTAGTAATTATTTGGGTTCAGAAGATTGCAGCAGGTTTCTTTGTTGTATAAGCTATGTATAAAAAGTGTATGATATTGTGATGTCCTTTCAGCTGCTGCCATTGTTCACAAAGGGGGCGGAGGATCCCTCAAGCCGTCATTACGGCTTTTCCCTCCGCCTCCTGTTACACTGTACTGTGACGAAATAAAGCAATCAATCAATCAAACACAATGACTGGGCATCTAGTCAGCGCCGCAGATAGGACGCCCCAACTGTTGCACATGGGGTGGGATATCCTCTTTGAATTGTTTTACCGTATAAGCTGCGTAACGCAAGGTATTCGTTCATGAAGGACCAGTGAGCGTAATTATACGAGTCCAATTACACACACACACACACACACACACACACACACACACTCTCTCTCTCTCTCTCAAGAGAGAGAGGAACGTCCACGCTGCGGTTAGCTGGAGAGTACGGCTGTTTTGAAAGCTTGTCTAGAGTCCACTGAACAATTCCTTTCCATGTGTATGCAGCGTCACTGCTTACCTTGTCTTCCATTCTACGCGTGTTAAATTCATTCACCATGTGGTCGTGATCGGTTGAAGCTAAATAGCCTCAGCTTTAAATTTTGTTGACACCCGTGTTTTCATCTCTTCTGCAGTCTACTCAAAATGGGATGGCAAAGTCCAGAAGCGGTTGGATCCTCATCCGATGCTGTTGCGTAAGTAGGAGCACAATAGTGCGGCGAACACTGCGAGTGCAGATCAATACAAGGCGTGGCACTCTTTCACGTCAGCGCTTCTGTAGCTTCAGTGTTATTCAACAGCAATAAAAAGAAATAATTTACTAATACAGAGGTGTCACATAACTACGTAAATGTTCCGCGTTATTAAGCAAAAGAAAGCAGCAAACAATAGCATTATTTATATACATATTGGCACAAGTGAGACGTCTACTATTTGTGCATTAGCAATAGCCGTGTCACGAGAGGCGGTTGAACACCGACCACTGACATATGCTTCGAATTGGAAAGTTTGAGGAGAGAATTTGAATATGCAGTAAAGACTTATGAATCATTGACGTTAACTTCCCGGACTCCTGTAGTATAAGTACGACTGCTTACGCGCCAACGCAGGATGTTCGTGACGCCTTGGCCATGTACCTGGGTTGCTCCGTCGTGTTGTCCGTGGCAACGGGCCTCTGTCGCACCGTCGAAATCTACATTATGACGTTTACGCCGTACGACACTACTGAGTGCTGCGGGGTGCGCTTTCCTTTCCGTTCTCCAAGTATATCTCACTTACCCGCCAGTTTCTTTGTTTATGTTGTAGCCGCTTAACTGAGCTGCGTTGACGGACGGATTTCAGACCTTACTCGCCCAATGCGAATGTATACATGATGTTGAAATTCTCGCATTGCATTCAGTTTAGAGACCAATTTCACTGTATGTGCTGGCTCCTCAGACGAAGTATTATTACATTTAAACGTATGAGTCCTTTAAAGAGCTCTCGAAACCGCCGTATATATGTGCGTCTTGTTACGGTGTTTGATTGGTAAGCTTAATGAGAACGCGTTTCTTTTGCACATCGAATTCTGGTCAATTATTGTCGTGAATTGGGTACGACAAGCTCCAAACCTGACTTCATTGTTTTTTAAAGCAGCGTTCAACGAGGGTATTTGTGCGTTTGATGTAACCTGTGCTTTACGACGTAAACTGTGTGAATGAAACGGGGACGAAGAGGAAACACACACACGCAATTATATAAACAACATGATACAAGGAAACACGTGCAAAAAAATTACGAGTTGGCGGCTGGATTGTCTATTTCAGGTTTAAGCAACGTTAGCGATGACCTTGCAAAATATGTTTCACCATGCTTATGGATGAAGAACGCCTCTGAAACTTCACGTGATGTCCTAGCTTTATGCCTACATAACGCCTTGCATTGAGGCACATTCAGGCAGCAACTGGCTACATTTGCAACGTTTGCAGTGCAGGCACAAATTCGACGATAGTTGGGAGTTTAGCGAAGCTCTGTGGTCCATTAATCGGTTGTCCAAACACCTTCCGGTCTGACCGACGAAGCACTTTCCGCACGATAACTTAACGTGACACACAGCGCTCTTTCAGCCTTGAACCAACCCGTCCCTGCGGTCTACGTTACAATCAGCCCACTTCTTTTGCATTCAACCGTCCTATCCAAGGCTGCGCACCCCGCCAACTTGTAATACTTTTTCACGTGTTTCCTTGTATCGTGTTGTTTATATATTTGTATACACGCTCCCAGTAGACCCTCAGTTGCTAGACTGGGCTTGTGTGGGTGTGACGCCTTCGTCCCCGTTTATGTCGCCCAGTTTTCGTCGTAAGCTAATACCAATTTGCATAGCGTTACTTTCTTCTAACCTGTCCATGTAGCACGTTCTTGGAACGACCTCAACATCCGAGTGCCTCACTTCTATATATATGCTTGAATTTTGTCACAGTAGTGTTAATGCTACAGCTGATTTCTGGCTACAGTCAATGTTTAGATAAGTATTGCAGTTTGAAACCCTTCGCATAAAAAAACAACTTAAAACACTATAGCTGTAGGAGCGACATGTTTTGATTGTTTCGATCATGTGTCGATCATGTTGGCTTGTATTTGCTGATTGTGGAAGTCGCTGTTCGATCAGTGTTCGCAGGTGCGTTCCTCTCTCATTTCAGCTCAAGCGGTTTTTCCACCACAGGGGACGCTTCGACAACCCAGAGTACAGCTCGAACATAGTGAGTTATCAGTATCTCGCCTCCCATATGGTATCAAGCCGATGTCTCCACATGTTATACTATATAGTTAGAATGCATTACGCAGAATGTCAGAGTCGGCCACCTTGCGTTAGCGTTCAGAGTTGGGCATATGCGCCAATGAAGGTGGCGCTCCATCTGAATGCGCAGTCTACATTGCTTGCTGTTCACACTACATTGCGTCAGTAGCATTCGTGGCCAGAAAAAAAAAACAAAAAAACATGAGTGGCATTGTCGCTTCGGGTGAGGAGGCGCATGAAACAGAGGAAAGGGTTTACAGCACTGTACTTTCTGAGTTCTGGGCAAAAATATAGTCCCGCACAGAATTTTTGCACTCGATAACAATGCGTTCGTACTTAAAGTTTTATTTCCGGAGTTCCTGTATGCATATCTGTTTTATGGCACATATAAGCATTACATTATCAATAACTTCTGAGGTTTTGCTACCCAACATCAGGATAGCGTTATGACAGACGCCGTAGTGGAGGGCTCCGGAAATTTCGACATCCCGGAGTTCTATTTATTTATTTATTGGTACCTCAAGGGTCCCGAGGGACATTACATGAGGGGTGGGCATCAGAAGTAAGAACAAAAGATAGAAAAAAGAAAAAATATAATAATTAACAACAAACAACAATAAGAAAATACGAAATATAAATACAAAAGGCGGCAATGATCTATTTACAAAGGTAAGTCTAAAAACAGAATTTCCATATATTAGGGTAAGTGTTCGGTAGCCGAACGGAAGCGTGCTGCATCACGGACGAGTGCAACATCTCCTGGAAGGCCATTCCAGTCTCGGGCAGTTCGGACGAAGAACGACTGATGGAATGTAGTGGTGCGGGTACGGGGTGGAATTACTGCGTTCAGGTGGCCTGTTCGGGATGTACGATGAGTCAGTTGAATCAACCGGCTGTCACGAGGCATGGTGTGAAAGAATCTGTGGTAGATGCATAGGCGTGAAATGCGACGACGAGAGGCAAGAAGTACTAGGTCCAGTTTAGACGTTAGAGACGAAACGCTTGCGTGATACGAGTACTCGGAAAGAATAAATCTTTGACGTGCACTGACATCGTAGAGTATATACGGGCCTCAAGCATTTCGCCTCCATCGAAATGCAGCCGCCACGGCCGGGATTCAATCTTGTGACCTTTACATTAAATTATTCGTCTGCGTTATTCGCATACTGGAAAGCGACAACTCACCAGGTTAGATGGGTATATCCGATCTAACTGTCACAGTGGAGTCTTAGCAAAAACGTACGGCGCACTTCTTCGGAGAAAGATCCCGGTAAGTGGCCTATGGCACTCGGCTGCTGATTCGAAGGTCGCGGGATAGAATCCCGGCCGCGGCGGCTGCATTTCGATGGAGGCGAATACTAAGGAGGATGTCAGTTCTATTAAAAAGATGTGCCACATTAATGATCTCATAGCACGCTGCATCGAATCTTACAGAAGAGTGATTTTGGGAAATTATTTTTTATTCGAGCTCAACGAGAAAAAATATTTTCGGGGAGCTCTGTCTCGCGCGTTCAGCCTTCAGCGCCCAAGCGTCGTTACGGAAAAGTCCAGAGTTCACGGACACGCACATTCTTGCACCTTTGGACGAAACGGCTGGACACACGCCTATGTAGCTTCCTTTAGCGATGGGGAAACGGCGAGCCGTCATGGCAAAAAACACCACCGATAGAATACGTTCAACTATACTTCCATCTCTGCTCTTCCACCTTGTGGCTTCAGTTTAAATTTAGGCATAGTATTTCCTTTAGAAAGTTAGAAGGGGGCCGCGGGACGCAATTGCATAAAAAAATCACAGCATATTCACGGGGTGAATGATGATGAGTGGGGCGAAGCTCCGGAAGGAATCATCGGTAAACCGTGAAACTCTTCCGTGCAATTCGCCCCACAATTAAAAGTGAAACACTTGAGTAAATGTCATCAAACTATTATAACATCTCGCATCTTTCATCATCAACTACAAGTACCGCGATCTAGTTTTATAACATCTCGCGCATGCTACGAATCCTCACGGTTCAACTATGCACAATACACAAGTGAAATCTCCCACCGGCACTTCATTGCAAGTCAAGATGCATATATATATATATATATATATATATATATATATATATATATATATATATATATATATATATATATATATATATATATATATATATATATATATATATATATATAAATGGGTTGCCGGTGAACGCTTCTCCAACGCGAGCAGTCAGTATTTCTCAATCAAGAAACTCGCTAGGAGACGCTGCCTGCGCCAACGTTGTCTCTCGCGGGCGAGCGCGTGCCGGGAGCCACGCGCTCGCCCTCGGCGCGTGCGTGCCTCCCGGCAGGCACGCGCCGGTGGCTACCTACTACTACTACTACTACATACATCGGGGACGCACGACCCACGCCTTAAGGAGCTTCGCCCCTAAAAGAAAGTGTTCATCACTTTAGGATGGCCACGTTCTTGTTTGTTTGTCTGCTTGTTTAGAGCCTACACGAGCCTTATTGAAACGTCTGTGCTTAGCATAACATTGGACACCGGGACGATGCATGCCACTATACTGAGACCGTATTGAGGACAAGCATCCCATGCGATAGATTCGTCGACGAGACAGAATAATAATTTACAGGGCTTTATGTGCCTAAACTTAGATTTGATTACGACGCACGCCATGTCGGCGGACTCTGGAATAATTTTGGTCACCCGGGGCTTTTCAGTGTTCTCCTAATTCTAAGTGCACGATGTTCTCGCATTTCTGCACCATTGAAATGCGGCCAGATCATGGTTAATCAGATCATGGTTTTGGGACGTTAAACCCCAGTAATCATCGAAATGCGGCCGCCGTGGGCGGGAATCGAAGCGGCGTCCATCAGCTGAGAGCCTCATCATCACACCTCCTAAGGAGCCCCGCGGTGGCTGTTGATAAGACACTGTTCTCTGCGAGAAGAGACTCGAAATTAAATTTCGGTGCTTAAACACCGGCGCTTTAAATGCGAGGCAAAGGAGCCCACCGTGTTCTCGCGAGATTGAGACTGAGCAGTTCATGTGCAAGGTCATCGTACTTAAGCGCGAACAGAACACATTTCTAAATACGTTGTCTGAGTAGCTTTTCCATGCCGCAGAGAATTATACAATGAGTATTTCCATTTTTTCTTTGAATGTCCTTAAGTATTTGATTACACCGATCGCATTTCATTATACCGATGTCCTCTACAACGGATGTCCTCTACAATGAACAACTGCTGGCAGCGCAGAGCAGCGCGCGTTACATATCCTGCGGCTTGAGCGTAGCTGCACCCAATGCTCGGCCCGTGTGCGTTTTTGAAAGTCGCTCCCACTTAAAAGCAGCTGGCTCGCCCGGGAATCAGATTCGTGACCCCCGTAAGCGGCAGGAGAATACACCGCGCCACTACAACAGATTTCCCGCTGAGCATTCACTTTTTATTGGAGCGGAGAGTAATAAAAGCTTTCATAAGATGAAGCCGTAGCGCTGAAGAAACAAGGACATGGAACAGGCACTCCTGAACGTTTTTGGGCGGGGCCGGGGGTGGGGGGGCTAGTATTGTCGTTTTTGTATGTTATGTTGTGCTTATTATTTATTTGTTCTCAACATTTGTGGATTCTTATTTATTTATATTACATATATTATTAATTTGTAGCTTCAATGACATCCATTAATAATGTTTTAATTTATTTTAGTCGTATTAAATTTTACATATTCGCATCCTCGCTTATTTTGCGCTGGAATGCACTTTAATATGGTTGGAAATTTCCTAAGTGCCGAAAACTTGCGCAGACCGCGCAACCTGCGTGTTTGTGAGGTTGAGTGCTATATGGAAAGCAATGGACCACACAACCATCAGCTTGAAAATTCTTGTAAAAAAATTGATTTCAGCATAAACGGTCGCAAGGTGCGAGGGTGGGGGGGGGGGGGGGGGGTGTACTACAATGGGGTTCTTGTTCGTGGGAAACGTCAGCCGAGGATTTGGGCGTGAGGAAAAGGATGCAGCAGAATCGGACAGAAACGCGTGTTTCAGCGCACTTTTCGAGTGTTCTCGTTTCTGTTTTGTTATCTGAAATGTAGCGCTGAAGAGAGCTGAAGATATGGCGCATAGCTGTGTGTCAGTAGTCGACTGCGGAGCAAGCCACGCCGACGTAGTGCAATAAAACGATAAGGGAACATAATTACCTCAGCAGATACGAGGCGAAAACGAACCCCCAGCATGGTCATGCCATATATACGCCAAGTCGCCGGCCTTATGTGCGGAGGCAGCAGAACTTTTGAAGGAAAAGCAAAAGGACGTCTTTCCATATTTTAAGGTAAAAATTAACAATTGCTGGTGTTAAACAGGCCAAAGCCACGATATGATCACGACGCGCCGTTAGTTGTGGGTCATTTTAGAGTTGGCCTTAGCGTGCGTGTTGAAGTTATACGGACCAGAGGAAAACTTATTTTCTTTTAGAATTCTTGTTTCGTGGATCTTATTTTGTTTCTTTGCACTCGACGCGCAACCGCGAGACGCTCAATTCGCATGACTCTCTGAAAAGTGAACGATTCTACTGTGTCTACAGACGTTAAGTATCGCGGGGCAATTAAGCAAAAATAATGAAATGGCCCCGGCCCGCGCTGCAAGTATAACCAGCTTTGAACCAACCGTAAAAATTAATTGACAAGACGTCGCCGAATTCGAATTTTTGTTTAAAAACAAAATAACATAAAATGAGATGAAAAATCGAGTGGGGGGCGGGGAGAGGAAGGCACAGACATTCCATTAGCAAGCCGGCGGTATTGCGGCGCATATGTGCCTGATTTCGGGAGGAACGCGACATCTGTCGGAATCTGTTCGCTAGTGATCAAACAATAGAATAATGCGATCAAGCTTCTCGTTCACCTTGTTTTTTGTAGCGTTAGCTACACTGGCCTAGCCAAGCCCGTTTCGCGCGGCACATCAAGAGCCGTGCTGCGCATGCGCAAGGATCAGTGCTGTCACACAGCTTGCGCACCGGAGCCACCGGAGCCGGCATCTCTCGCGCACTCCGCCGCCGCCGCGCGCGACTCACCGCCGCCGGTCTGCGCATTCCAGAGGAGTGACGTCGTAGCCGTGGTAGACGCACTGGCGCCGGCGCGCGCTCGCTGCGCAGTCGCCGTCTGACACTGCGCTGGAGCCGCTGCGCCTCTGACTGGCGTTTGCCAGTGTGGTATAGCCATGGAGAAGGAGAGCGCAAATGCTGCTCAACAGCGCAGAAGAGCGGAGAAGCTTGACTCATCGGATCCCGAAGTAGTTGCCTGGCAATTAGCGGTTGAGCGTAGGAGGAATGAACAGAAGGCTAAACGTGCTGCGGAGACATTGGAGCAAAGGGACGAACGTCTAGCAAAGCGGCGCCGCCAGGAGGCTGAGCGACGTGCCCGACCACCCCTGCAGCAACAACAAAACGCCGTCGATGACGTCAAGGCTCGCCGATCGACTGAATATACTGTGAAACTCAGCGAAAGCGCCAGTGCGACTCGGGCCTTCCAGACGGACTTCGTAAACAATCCGTTTGGATATGTGTGCGACGTGTGCGAAAGACTATGGCACATGAAAGACTTGACGCCGCTGAGTAGTGCCATGCATGAAACGTTGAGTTTAGCGGCGGCGCCGCAGTGGGCTGAAACCGTGGCATGTGCCACATAATACGTATACCGCGTGTGTGTCATTGGAGCAGCAGTAAGCATGACAATCAAGCTAATCCTAGACAATCTAGACAACCAGGAAAGCTAAGAATAATCAGCTGAACCTTTGCTAACGCTACGTATATCCTGGCATAGCCGAGCTAAGCCACTGCAACATTTTTTTATTTCTCTTTTTTAAGAATGAGCGCCTTTCACCAAGTTAGCTTACTGGCGCGCTTACGCTCGACGCGTTAGTTTCCAAAATATTCTGGGTTTCATGTGCAAAACACAGTAGCGAGAAACTGTATTAAGTAAAACCGTTTGGGGTTCTTTAACGTGCAATTAAATCTAAGTAGAAGAGCGTGTTTTTCTTCGCCCCTTTTAAATGTTTTCGCCGTGTCTCGCCACGGTTGCGGATGCGGAAGTGACGTCACCGCGCCGAACCATGTAATAAGAGCTCCGCGTCGCCGGCCCGGCGACAGAATGCCCCGCTTCTCCACGCCCAGCACATTGTCATGGAGATGACGCTTCCGAAGGGCTTTGCTCCCGAAGTAGAGGAAACGCGGCGCGAAAGCCGCCTCGGGAGCGGGTGAGACGACTTCGGACCGACCCCAAGTATCGCGCCGGCGAAACGTCGGCGATGCGCAGATCCGGAGTTAGGAGCCCGTGAGAAAGAGCAAAACCCTTCGCATATGCAGAGGCATCGCCGGAACGATCCGGGCCTGCGAGTCGCACCACCGGATGACTACCGACAGGGATTAGTGACAATGAAAAAATAAAAACAGCACTATACATGCTTTAATGTCTGTGCGTTCTTCGCGGTTGCTTGTGATGTCGCGCAAGAACCTCGCGAAAATTTAGCCGCCCAATCGAGATAAAGCTAAGCTGGGACCGTCGGCTTTAGTATTTGCAGTCTTCGCACCTGAGAGTGAAGCTGCCCCCTAATTTTCTTGTCGTCGCTGTTTTTGTGCGCACAGTATACCTTGATCACTAATCACTAGCTACCCCGATTGTACACCCCCCATGTTAGTTTAATTGAAGCCGATAGCATTGAACGAACGCTGACAGTGCGCAACCGTCATTATCAAGGGAAGTCAGTTTTGATTGCTTCGATAGCACAACGAGCGAAAGCTGCACAGTAGGGACACCGTAGCTAGCCCGTCGAGTTGTCAGCGGTATTCCACGATCGCCCCACATCCGACAATAGGATGGAATGCCTGGTCGCCAAAATGTCAGGCAGCGATGACGTGGACGTGCGCTTGAAAACAATGAGATACAAGTGAAAAGAATCCCGCTTTAGCCGAACAGTGTTCATCACTTCATTTCCATATGCTCAGCGCAAATAATAATTTATTTATTTACAGATTTCCTACCCGGCCTGTAGGCCTGTAGCGGGGAAACAGAAACATAACCGACAAAAAAGAACACGTCGCTCATATTTATACACACATATACAAAGATCACTGTAATACTATCAAAAGAAACATAGGTATGGTACAACAAATACATATTCAAGACACATAATGCATACATTTGTTTCTTAATAGCGATGTCACAACATAGAAAAGAAGATAAATCACTATCTGTTATATTTACTACGCCGTCCGTTAAGCTATTCCAATTTCTTATTGTTTCATGAAAGAACGAGTAAAAAAAGTGTTGGTTCTGCATTTAAAGGTAGAAATCTCTTTGCTGTTATCACAGCGAGTGGATGTGTAGTGTGGTTCGACGAGGTAGTTATCACGATTAATACCTGTGTTAGAGTTATATATTTGGTGTAGGAGTTCAAGCCTTAATTTCTGTCTGTGTATACGGAGGAGACCCCATTCCAAGGTGGCCTTCATTTCAGAGATGCTGGAGTATGTAATTATTTAAAACAGACCTTGCTGCTTGATTCTTAAGTTCTTCTAGATTATTTATAAGATATTCTTGGTGGGGATCCCATATTACGGATGCATAATCGAGTATTGACCTGACTTGTAAAAATATAAAGTTTCCTTATATATACTTCGCACGTAGCGTGTTTGAAATTCCTGCGGATGAAGTGCAGCATCGTACTAACCTTTGCTACGGCTGTGTCAGTATATTTCTTCCATCCAAACAATTCGGTAAAATAGATGCCTAGATAATTGCAATCGCACCGTATGTTAATATGGACGCCATAGATGTTATATTGAAGCTGCGATTTGGATGTTTTCTTATAAGAAAGCTCACGCTGCAACACTTTTTAAATGTAATAATAATAATAATAATAATAATAATAATAATAATAATAATAATAATAATAATAATAATAATAATAATTCCCGTGGACATTGCTCAGACGAAATTTCGCGGAATTCGCATGGCTCCTACGTGACCAAACGCCTTTTTTTGGTGCTGGAAATGAGTAAAAGTCACTATTCCCGATGCAGTAAACAAGAACGCTTCTTTATTGTATACATTAGAGATCGCAGTTAAAATAGTTGGGATGTGTCGCGCAATTGACCCTATTCTCCTTGTTTAGTGCAGAGTTACTGAATTTATACATGTGACTGCAGGTGTCAAGGTACGTCGGATTCGCCATCATCAACTTCCTGATGATCGGTTTTAAGGTGGGTTGTTAAGCATGCGATATTTCCTGCTTTTTTGCTGCTGTTGCATTTCTATGCGCGAGAACATTCTGCAGTGAGACACCTGGACGCACAGTACGCGTCAGTAAATTTTTTGTCAGTACAATGTGCGAAAGAGAATTGAAGCTGATGTATATAACGGGAGGTCTGAAGGAAATTGCACCTGCCCCCATTTCTGGGTTTTTCAACCCAATTTTCAATACTATTGGCAAAACACAGTGGGAGGGTGCTTTCTGCGAACACGCATGCAGTGTACGTATGTTCGCGTGTGTACGCGTCGATATAGTCGTATGTCGGCCACGAAAATGGCACAGTGGTGTCTTTGCAAACGTTCTACACTGTGCACTTTCCTGTCCATTCCACACCACGCACAACCGAACATCTACGAAAGCTTCCTTTATGATTTGCATATTACGCTTGCTAGAATCATTTTTAACCTATGCGGTGGAGAACTACGTTGTGGATTGTTGGTTATGCCCGGAGTGTTCACCTCAGCTGGCTGCATCGAAACTCAGTTGATGTGTGGTTCATGTGCGATTCGTAGTCTATATGGCTACCGAACGGTGCATTTCAATACTTAAGATCTATTTTTTGCAAAGGTTTACGGCACAGAAATTTGATTTACGCACAATTTCGTGTCAATATATGCTTAAAAAGATTTCACGTAATCACTGTAGAGCTTAATATGGGGCACACTTTATAGGCAACGCGCAGTGCAATAAACGATGCGTTTCACAAGTATACATAGTGCGGCCAAACCTCGTTATGACAAAAATGATATCTTTAAGATATATTATAGCCGACATTCTTTGTAACGATATGTTTGAAATAGGTCAGCAAGATTATTTATTCTGCACTTGAAAGCCTTGTAGTGCGTACGTACGCACACATACATACATACATACATACATACATACATACATACACACATACGCGGGCCCCGCCACGGTGGTCTAGTGGTTATGGCACTCGGCTGCAGATCCAAGGGTCGCGGGATCGAATCCCGGCCGCGGCGGCTGCATTTCGATGGAGGCGAAATGTTGAGGCCCGTGTGCTGTGCGATGTCAGTGCACGTTAAAGAACCCCAGGTGGTCTAAACTTCCGGAGACCTCCACTACGGCGTCTCTCATAATCAGAGCTGGTTTTGGGACGTTAAACCCCACAAATCATCATACACACATACGCACGCACGCACGCACGTGCACACCAAGCATAAGACAAACGTAATAAGGAATATTCATCGCTTCGCCATACCTGATAGCATGGTATGCTTTTGTTCCTTATAACCGTGTTCATCTGTCACTTTGTGGTGCCAGGCAAGGCATTTATTTGTGTTTTTTTTATAAGCCCACACCATCTTTTCTGTCTGTCACGCCCTCTGTGTGCCTATGACCCGCTATATCATTTACTATCAACCTTGTCTATTATCTCCAGGGTGTCGTCATGGTACGCCTGTTCGAGTTGTACGACGACTTAAGCGAAGCCGTCGAGTCCGAGGCGTCGTTTGCCAAGCTTCGGAGGTTGATGCTGTACTCGAACGCTGACTACAGCCGGACTCCTGGCAGATCGAAGGAGGCGACGTCGTACATCATGGCGACCAAGAGCGGTTCGCTGTGGCGAGACCCCTGATCGCGCACCGTCCCATAAACTATCTTTGAATTATCCGTACTGTATACTACCAATTCTTGGCATTAACTAGCCCCCGCCGCCATACCGAGTAAGGCTATTTTCACAGTGCCACTTCAGCGCACTGCAGCAACAAGAGCATTGCATTGGAGTGTGAACGTTTAATACTCACACTAGCAGTGTAAATTCGGTACTGGTTTCAGCACGCCCTTTCGTAGCAATAAACCCTCGGGAACGTGTCCTAACTGTACACGGACATGAGACAGCTCTGTTTCATTTCATAGTTTGTTTAATGTGGAACATATTTTGCTCAAGTATACGCCGAAATGGCCTCGACATTTTGTATGGCAAAAATCATCAACAGGTGCGGTGGTTACAAAACACCTCGGCGTATAACAACAAACGGTATCTGAACAATAGCTGGAGAAAGTTTACGTAATCAAGGGTACACTTCTTTAATTAGGAAAATCTCTCATTTCCTGGGATTTCTGATCTGGTGCGCCTGCTGTGTCGAGCAATGTGGCGATTCTGTAGAATGTCTCTCTTAATTCTAGCTTAAGTTCCTCGATGCCACGCATTGAGGCACCCTAATTATAGCGGATGTTTGGCACACCCGGTGGTTTCGTAACAAAATAGTGCATGCGAGTTTCAAACGCTCGCGAACAGAAGGCGTTTGGGTTTAGTACCCAAAACTAAGAATTAAAATTGATTACTTGCGAATGAAGACTATACAGTACAAGTTTACCACAATTAACTGGAACAGCTAAGGAAAGCCGAGGCACTCGTCGAGGTACAAGCTGGCCAAGTGCCCGCCACGGTGGTCTAGCGGTTATGGCACTCGGCTGCAGATCCGAAGGTCGCGGGATCGAATCCCGGCTGCGGCGGCTGCATTTCGACGGAGGCGAAATGTTGAGGCCCGTGTGCTGTGCGATGTCACCCCAGGCAGGCACAGAACTTTATTTTTGTCCTGAGAAACTGCAGTTGGACGTCCCCTTTTAGGGGGATCCTGTAGCAGTTGCGGGCCGCTCCCACGCAGGGACAGGAAGACCGTGGCCCTCCGCCCTCTCGCAGGCTCTCTGGACAGCCCGAAGTTGAACCGAAAGGTCGCCGCTTCTCAGGGCTTCCTCCCAGTCCTCTTCTTTGCTGAACGCTGTGTCACGTAACGCAGGACATTGCCAGAGCATGTGAGCTAGTGAGCAGTAAGCCTCTCCGCAGTTCGGACAATGCGGTTCAACGTTGGGCGAGAAGTTACTAAACCTGCCTCGCGAAGGGAAAGACCCCGTTTGGAGCATCCTGAAGGCCGAAGACTGCGGACGAGTGAGTTTAGGGTGAGGAAGTGGAAAGACCCTCCGAGAGAGATGATAATGAGTCACGATCTCGTGAAAAGTGAGGAGCGGGTCCCTGTACCTGCCGGCATCCCCGCCCGCGAATTCGCCGGGACCGCCGCGGTGAGTGAAACCTCGCGCACGGTCATGGGCAAACTCATTGGCGTTGGGGACATCGGGGTGTACGTTGGCCCCCATGTGGGCCGGGAACCATGTTATGGTGTGAAACCCGGCAGCCCCCTCGCTGCCGAGGATAGCTGCTGCCTCCCGCGAGATCGAGCCCGAGGCGAAAGCTCTGGCAGCGGACCGCGAGTCCGTGAAGACATTCGGAAGCGATACGTCCTTCATTGCTACAGCAATGGCAATTTGCTCAGCAATCGTTGCCGAAACGTTTCTAACCGACGCAGCACATAGGAGCTTGCCACTATGGTCGACTGAGACCACTGCAAAGCGATCAGAACGCCCGTACTGTGCTGCATCGACAAACGTAGCGAGGTCCGGGCTGTCTGCAACTGACTTCAATAAGGAACGGGCCCGAGCTATGCGGCGTCCTACATTGTACTGCGGGTGGACATTCCTGGGAAGTGGAGCTACGGCAAATGTACCTCTGATAGAAGACGGTAGAGTCACTTTACGTTCGCGAATCTGTGTAAGACCGCAGCCAATGGACTCCAGGATACGTCTACCGGCCTGTGAGGACGATAGGCGCACTACCTGAGCCATTTTCTGCGCCTCGATCACCTCCGAGAGGGAGTTATGCATGCCCAGTTGTATGAGCTTTTCGGTGCTCGTGCTGAGAGGCAACCCTAGAACTCGCGTTATACTCGTGCGCATTAGTGCGTCGATTTTTGCCTCTTCCCTTTTGGACCAGTGCAGCGCCGAAGCGACGTAATTAATGTGGCTCATGAGAAACGCATGGTAGAGCCGTAGGAGATTGCTCTCGCTCAGCCCGCCCCTGCGGTTCGAGACCCTGAGTATGAGCCTAAGCATGTTCTCCGTCTTGGAAGTGATGCGAGCTATAATCTGCGAGTTGCCCCCCTTCGACTCCAGCAACAGTCCGAGCACCCTGATGCAGTCTACCCTGGGGATTCTCTGCCCGTCACGTGTGTATAGAGATATTGGAATCTGCTCTAGAGGAGTGAGGTTCCTCATCCCTTGTCGGGTGGGTCGGTAAAGTAACAACTCGGACTTGGCAGGCGACAGGCTCAATCCCGAACCGACTAGAAAGCCCTCCGTGACGTTGAGTGCCTGTTGAAGTGCCTGCTCTACCTCGGCATCGGACCCTCCCATACACCACACAGTGATATCGTCCGCGTAGAGAGCATGGTTAATCCCGCGAACCGTGGCGAGTCACTCGGAGAGGCCCTTCATGGCAATATTGAAGAGCAGAGGAGAGATGACGGCCCCCTGTGGAGTGCCTCTCGCTCCCAAGGTAAATTCCGCGGATTTTAGTTGGCCGATCTTAATGGAAGCCCTGCGTTCCCTGAGAAAGGAGCTAACGTATGCGTGGAAACGTTGTCCCAGACACATATCCGAGACTGCCTCAAGCACAAACTTGTGAGAGATGCTGTCAAAAGCTTTGGCCAGGTCTAGATCTAGTATGCCTCTAGTATCTCTGGTGTAGTTGTCAATAATTTGTCTCTTAATGAGGAGCATGACGTCCTGTGCAGATAGGGCAGGCCTAAATCCCACCATGTTTTGCGGAAATAGCTCTTGAATTTCGATGTACCGGTACACCCTATTGTGGATCGCATGTTCAGCCACCTTTCCTACGCAGGACGTAAGCGAGATCGGCCGCATGTTCTCCGGTGCTAAAGGTTTCCCTGGCTTTGGAATAAGCACCACGGAGGCAGTCTTCCAGGATTCGGGGACAAGCCCCGTCTCCCAGATTTTGTTGACTTCCTCGGTTAGCTTCTGGATGGATTTACTATCCAAGTTACGTAGGAGCCTATTTGAGATTCCATCCGGGCCCGGTGCAGAGCGTCCGTTGAGCTCCTGGAGAACCTCCCAAATTTCTGGTTCAGTGAAAGGTGCGTCCAGCTCCGCCACCGTTCCCCCCCGGTAACGAGGATAGTCCGCGTCACCGGAAGGACCCAGCGGAAGATAGGTATCCGCTAACCCTTGCAGAAGGGCTGTTTCAGACACACCTTTCGCCTTTTCACTATGTACAATTCTGTCAATAGCGAATCTCTGGTTACCTTTGGATTGCGACTGATCAAGTAGTTGTTTAAGGAGGTTCCATTTGCCCCCCACTCTCATCTGTCCATCAACCGAAGAACATACTTCGTCCCACTGCTGTTTGGATAGTTCAATAGAATAAGCTTCGACCTCGCGATTGAGTTCCGCAATTTTCTTTCGGAGTCTGCGATTGAGCCTCTGCGTCCGCCACCGGGCTAGGATGGAATTTTTGGCCTCTAAGAGGTGCGCGAGGTGAGAATCCATCCGATCAACTTTCAGGTCCGTTTTGACAACCTTGGTTGCAGCATTAACATCCTCCTTGAGCCTTGCAAGAAGGCTCTCTAAGCTGCCGTATTCAGCTTGGTCCTCCCTTCGCAATTTTCGAAAGGCATCCCAGTCCGTTACCTTAAATTCCCTGAGGGGAGCCGCATTGACACCTAGGGTAATAGCCACCACGAAGTGGTCGCTACCTAGATTCTCTTGCCGATTTTGCCACCCTGCTGCACGAACGTTCTTGACGAACGCCAAGTCCGGAGTCGAGTCTCGGGCTACCGACGTGCCCGTTCTTGTCGGGAACCGCGGATCCGTAATCAGTTCCAATGAGCAGTCCGATACCGCCTGTAGGAGATTATTGCCCTTGGGTGTTCGCCTAAGGTAGCCCCAAGCGTCGTGCGGAGCGTTAAAGTCTCCCGCTACCACGATGGGGGCCCCCTTAGCCAGAGTCACCGCTTTTGTCATGATCGAAGCGAACGCTTGCCGGATGTCCGACGGCGAGCTGTAGACATTTAGAATAAATACGCTGTTTCTGAGCCAGCTGTTCGGGATGAGTTCTACCAGAATTACCTCCGCCCTGTTTTTGCCCAGCTGTAGTTTGTGTTCCTGAAAGGAGCATTTTCTTGCGACCAAGGTTGCCAAACCCCGCTTTCCCTCCTCGCGCACCGAGACAACTCGATAGCCCGGGAAGGTTAGCGCTTCACCGAGAGTTTCCTGTAAGATAATTACGTGCGGTTTGACCGCCTGAGAAGCGACGAACTGCTGCAGCGGAGCCCTGCGCCTTTTGAAACTGGCACAGTTCCACTGCCAAACGACAAGCTCATTAGTGTTGCCCGCCATGATTATTGCTCTGAATTTGCCTCTCCCGCGCTGGGTGTACTGCTAATGCGCCTGCAGGTGACGGCGCCCTGTTCGGACCTTGCGAAGACGAGCGGGTCGTAGCTAGCGCGGCCTGCGTGCTTTCAAGAGACGACACCCTTTGTAGTAGAGTAGCCATGCTGTCAGCGAGTTGTTTTATCGATTGCTGCATGCTTTCCAGAGCTGTGCTGTTGGACTCGGTCTCCATAGAGTCCCACTCCCCTTGCGAGGGCGTGGCCCTGCGTTTACCTGAGCGCGCCTGTGCTTCCGCTGGTGGGGGCATCTGCTGGCTGTCGCCCTGGGATGAGTAAGATTTGCAAAGCGACTCAAGGTCAGCCCTCATCTGTTGAAGCTCTGTCTTTAGGCGAGCATTCTCTTCGATCAACCTAGCTACCCTGGGGTCTTCCCTGTGCTCTGGCAATGCTACCTGCGTTACCTTTGTTGGCGGCGCCGCTGTCTTCGGCTTTGCTCGATCCGCCCAGGTAGGCGCTTCCTGGATCCGCACCCGCGAGCGAGAGCGCCCTCTGGAGCGAGAGCGGAGACCACCACTACGGCGTCTCTCATAATCACAGCTGGTTTTGGGACGTTAAACCCCAGAAATCAATCAAGTTGGCCAAGTGCGATTGGGCTCCGCCAGCGCTATACCCGTGTCATCTCGGCCTACAATGACCCATTAAGCGATTAATTTCGCACGTTTCACGTGCCCTATGACACCATTATGAGGCGCGCCCTAGTGGAAGACTACGGACGAATTTTGACCGTCTGGGGCTTTTCAACGCGCACATTTTTCTCCTGCTTGGCACCACAACGAGATCATTTGACGCAAGGCACAGCCGCGAAATTGAACAGCTTCGTTGTTATTATAGTTTATAAAACTATGCCCAGTTCTTGGTCCCTCCGCTTCACTGTGTCTGCGTACTAGCTTCAGGATTCTACATCCACATCTACATCTGCTTTGTCTCGCATGGCACCTTTCCCTTTCAACCCGCATGTCCATTCAACCCGCATGTCCATTCATAAGGGAATGGACGTACAGAATGGACGACCGGTTTGGTACTTTTGCCAGTATTATCGCGGGGCAATGATTCATCACGAGCTTATTTATCACCAGTAAATTATATCTTAAATTCATGCATACGGTTCCGCCATGTGCGCGCATGTATCTCTGTGCACTGTATCTTGACTGATGACAGTATCAAAGCAGCCTGTTATTTTTTGCAATGGCACTGCTCCGTAAACAAGACACGTTTCCTCGACAGCAGCAAATGCGCGTGATAAATTCGAATGCCTACAGTCCGAGAAAGTTCATGCCGTACTCACTGAACATTTTAGCTCCAATGCCGTGCACGAAATTGACTTCGCGGAATGCTTCCCACACACTCGAAATGTATGAGCACTTGCCTCTTTCCCCATTCTCAGCTTTTTCAGCCAAGCCGCTTTGTCTTAGGGTATATACGCGTGAAAATTACACCTACTTCGGTCGAATATGTGAAGTGCTGTGGCGCCGAGCAGTTTCCCATGCGCTAAAGCAAGAAGAAAAGTAACCGGCTTGGTGAAGAAAGCCAGCGCGCTTCGCCGGCGGCGGCGAAGGCGTCACGTGATGTCGTTTGCTACGTCACAACGACAGCAGCGCCGGTCTTTCCAGTGGTGGCCCTCGAGGCCAATACGAGATGTATGATGCGAATAATTTAGGGTAATGGCGTGAGAATATTAGAATATTTTGGAGCATTACACTTTCTTATATTGCATTTGATTCGAAAACCAGGCACTTGAAATTTTCGAATATCTTAAGTGATCCCAATATTCGGAAAACTGAACATGCGTCCGAACCATCTTGCTGATCTTCCGCGCTTGCGCCAGGTGCACAGACTGGCGACCATTTCTCTATGCTGGCGACGTCTGTACGGGTGGGTACTGGCAGTGGGAGGAAGCGTGATGGCGGCCGACGGCAAGAGCTCCACCTATACTTGTCGCCACCAACATGACATCACTACGTGCTCGGCAGCGCTGTCCGCGCTCACCTGACCATGCTGACGCATTGCACGCCTTTACGAAGCAAATAAAACGCGATGTCCCGCGATTCGCAGCCGCCCTTTTGTGCAGGACTTCTACGGCATGCACTGCGGCTTCCCGACCCATGTGGTTCAACTAATATTCCTTCATGATAGCCATTACTATTTCTAATAACCTGCTTTGTGCTGTGACAGCTTATCAATGCGGTTGCGTTCAGGCAAGCTATAACATGTCTAGACAGTTTGTTCTTGATAGCGAAATATTTTGCGTTGATAGTTTATTAGCCTATTTTCTTGACGTAATGATGAGTTAAAAATAAAATATTACTACTGAAGGCATATTTGTGCTTTGATATCCAGTTCAATATTTGAAGCGGGACATTCGTGTTCGATTCGCGTTCGAACAAAAATGTTATATTCGCACGTCGCTGATGGTGAGGTGCAGTAATAATCGTCATCAATGAATAAAGAACCAATATATTTATTATGTGCAAATATAACACAGTAATGGGGCATCGCTGGTTGAGTTACGCGACAGGCACATATGCGACAGAATCCCAGTGACGAATTCCCAATCGAGTGAGAGATTGTTGAAGTCAGCGTCAGGCCAATTTTAGCAAATTCTTGGAAGGCTTTTAAACAAATCTTCTAAATGTGTCCTAACTTTAGCAGGAGGAAATAAAGATTTTGGAGAGGTTTATGTCTAGAAAGGCCAATCCCCCGCAGTGTGTGCGAGCTACGGTTGTTTGGGCTATCAGCATCATCACCAAGACAAGGAAGAAGACGAACAAGACTAGCGAGTTTGGACGAGCGTGGACGCTGAATTGCTTAGGTAGCGCTAGAGCACAGCACAGTATCCTCATGACTAGGGCAGTGACCCTCAACGTGATTGTGGCAATCTGTTTTGTAAGTCGCTTTGTATGCTCACTTGGAAATGTCTTTTTATATATATATATATATATATATATATATATATATATATATATATATATATATATATATATATATATATATATATATATATATATATATATATATATTCAAGACTCTGTTATCTCACCCTATTGCATGGTCATGCGGCAGTGACGCATGTCTCTGTGGACGCTTGTAGATACCGGCTAAACTTGGTCGCTCGTGAGGAGGAACCTAATCGTGGGCTTAGATGAGCTCCCGTGGACTTTCCTGGGAATATTGTAGCTGCTGTCGCGAAGCACAAAAAGAGGAAACGCCTCGTCAATCATTTTGTCGCGTATAAGTTGCCAAAGCGAGACCAAGTTGATAATTACAATCTGAAAAATATTTTCACCGTGCACGTTTCTCGCAAAAAAAAAAAAAATCAAACAAGAAGTATAACTCGTTTTGAAACCGGTAGAATGGGAGTATATTCAGTCCAGAACGAAGCGTTCCGAACAACAACGAAAACAAAAAAGCAATATTTTCATGCGTTTAACACGCTGTTATTTAGGAGTGGTACAGGCGTCAAGGCCCTGGCCAAGTCCTCTTGTCGAAACGCTCGCTGCAGCAACGCTGGGTCCAACTAACCAGAACTTCTGTTTTGTTCACATTGTTTGGGAGGTGTTACAAAACTGACACAGAAGCGTTCTAAATTTCTCCAGGCTGGTGGTAAGGACATATGGCATCGACTTGCGATTACACGAGCGAACATGGAAGCTTCCGTATGTCTACAACATTTCATTACAGAATGCCGGTGCTTTCAACATTACGCGCAAGGCTGTTGGTGTCGAGGAACCCATATGTTTTCTATCTGGATTCTGCGATTTATAATTCAATAGCTGTGGCGGCTAATGAATTGATGTTTCTTCGCATTACTGTTCACCCTCAGTCATTTTTTAATTGCTTCCTTATTTCAGTGCTTCAACTGCTTTTCGGTGCTCGAGAATTCTCGCTCGCTGGCACAAGGAAACCGGCTCCGCGTCAGCCTGGGCAATGAGTCGGCGAATACCTTTAGCGGTGAGCACTAATGTTCATTTCTGTAATGAAGGAAGCGGCTGTGATCTTGGAAAGGATTGGTGGAAGTTAACAGCGGCTGTTTCCAAGGGGCTGTTTAGTGTTATGAGCGCCAATATTAAAATTATATTTGTTCCTGTTACTGTTCGGAGCCGAGACACCTCTTTGACTGCAGTGGTAGCCATAAATTTACAGGGTCAATTTACACAAAACTCGGGAAGCGCTGAACTGAATCACATGGGACCCCATTTAGAAGGTAATCTTTCTCATTATCAAGAAAAATTCTGTCAAAGTATTTTTTGCAAGCGTCATGGTATCGGAGGAAAGGGGGAAAAATGTGACGTGAACAAAGGATCAGTGGTAAGTTGAACTCCGTAGATGATCGCAAATGTTTTCCTGGCATCTAAAATAATGTTCATTTTATTTCTAATTTACATAATCTGTCAAGCTACAGTCTAGACAGCGTGTTCCTGAGCGTAATATATTTTGCATTGGCGGTTTATTAGTGTGATCGTCTTAATTTAATTATATGCGAAATAATGTATCATTACCGAAGGCGCATTTGTGTTTCGCTATCCCATACTCGGTTCCATATTCGAAGGTGCATGTTCATGTTCGATTCGTATTCAAAATCGCACCTCTAGATAGAAATAATACTCGTTTGTAAGCTATTTTCTGTCTTTTGTTGCCCTAAATACGAGTAACGGTAAAGCGGTTTACGATATTGCGGTAACGCGGTCTACGATATTGTCTCTACGTTATGTTGACTCTGAGATTATCATAAACAAGCAAAATCTTAAACTAAATGGTTGCTTGTGCAACAAGCCCATGCGTATGAAGAAAGTGTTGAGAGTTCTACCACGGCCGCTGGATGAAAGCGCACCGTGGTTCTACTTATTATCGGCGGTGGGGGGCATACTGTGCCGAATCACTTACAAGGTGAACAGGGTCATGACGGTGCACCTATTATCTTTGCTGATTAATTATACAGCAGAGCTTAACAAACATTCCTTCTCTTTAAAAAAAGACACTTGTAAAGGCATAAAATATATTTCTGAAATATTTTCGGAAACCAACAGATACACGCTGGTATTTCTGGGAACAGAATACAGGAAGAAGTGAATTGGTCAAGCGGGTCGCGGTGAAATTCGTCTAATAGTAATGTTCACGTCCCTAAACACATATTCACCTTATTGCACGGCGCGCCATAAAATCCAACATACAATGCAGTTAAAGTGCAGTAAAAACACACCTGTAACAAGTGCAGCGCAAAATTAAAGCTTTTCGCTGAGCATAAGGACATTGAAATCAGTCGGCTCGGACACGCCTGCATGAGTTCTGTACTATATAGTTGAAAATGCAGTGTATTTTGCACAAAGAGTAAAAATAAAAGGGGGTAGTATGGGGATGCGCTGTGCATTTCGTTTGAGGACACAACTCGCGATGCCAACAATTTTGCACCGTACCAAAGCTTCGCTGCATTGCAGCATGCCATGCAGTGAAGACATAACACGGAGCTGCACGAAGCGCGCTTCGCTGCACTGCGCATTTAACCAAATAGTCGCAGAAGCAGTTACGATTCAAATGAAGTTAAGAGATCGATACCAGTTGTACAGGTGGAGTAGTGTTGGGGGCTTGTTTTTGGCACATGGTTTGACTACGAGTGCCATTTCTACATTTTAGATGTAATAATATTCTTCAACTCTTCCTGTACACGTTGATTCTCTCAAATTGCTATGGCGCTGTTAGTCGCCTCGCAGGAATTGTAGCTTTGTGATTAAGATAATGGAATTGGAAAGCACAAATTGCACGTCTTAGACTGAACATTACAGCTAGTTTGTCTGCCATTGTATATTAACGCGTTTCGTGCTCTGCGTGACGACCATAGCGGTCTTCGAAGCGCAAAAGCCACCGCTGTAAGCGTAATGCGACCGTGCGACCTCACAACAACCGAACAAATGGAACTTGTGGCACCCTCTCACGCCTTCATAGGAAACACAGAGAGCTCTTCGATTGGCGAAACGTGGCCTTCAAGATTGAGCGCCGATTCAGTAGACAATCTCGGGGGCCACGTACAGCGTTAAAAGCTATCGCTGAAATCCGTTACGTGGCGGAGTGGCCAGTGCCAAATGTCAGTCTAAGCGCAGCCAACAACAAAGACTACGTAGAACCACGAAATTGTGTTCAAAAGCAGTTATCAATTATTAGTAGATAACAGTTAACTTGCGCATGCCTAACAGCAACTCTTTTCTTCAGTTTATTTCAACCAGTATTCTGCAACTTGTATTTGTCATGTTTCCTTTTACCGCGTCCACGTTCGAGATTATTCGTAGGATGTTCACAAATTGATTGATTTCTGGGGTTTTACGTTCCAAAACCAGCTCTGATTATGAGAGACGCCGTAGTTCGAGGTCTCCGGAAATTTCGACTACCCGGGGTTCTTTAACGTGCACTGACATCGCACAGTACACGGGCCTCAACAGTTTGCCTCCATCGAAATGCAGCCGCCGAGGCCGGGATTCGATCCCGCGACCCAGCCGCGATCAGCAGCCTAGTACCATAGCCACGAGGCCGCCGTGGCGGGGCGGATGTTCACAAATTGACGAATATCTCGTGGGTATCTGCGGTTGCTCCTCCGCGGCCGGCTAATAGCAGATTCATCATGCTCTATTATGACCTAATTCGTACCTCATCGTTTCCTCGCATATTTTTTTGCGATATAAAATATCTACAGAGAGTGCGGACCTATTGATGTGTGGCGAAGCGTGTGCCAAGTGTTCGCTACATTTTAGGCAGTGCCAAAACAGCAGAGCAGTAACATGTTACTGCACGGTTTTCTCTATGCATGGCTCTGGCTCTCGGAAGTTGTTAGGACCGACATACACATACAAAGCTTTCTTTCTTTTACATTTCCCGTCGGTTTGTCTACAGTTATATCAACGTGTAGTTAACTCCTACAGTGTTATGTAGTGCTACCATGTATCATATAAGGGTGTCTATGAGAGGAAAAATCAAAAAAAAAAAAAAAAGAGACTCATGTATCGCGATTCGATGCACACCAGGCGGTCAACATTATTCTGGAGTCGCCCCACCCCGGCTGCCTCCGAGTCAGATCACAGTTCCTGCGAGTAAAACCGCAGAATTTGTTATTTTGCTTTAGTTTCGAAGCCAGAAACTCGTCACAGAGGCCAGATTTCCAAAACCATCACTTTGAAACTTACGCATCCATCGCAGGTCTCGCCGCTCTGGCCGCAGTGCTGTACATAACCGTATTCTCCTCAACACTCAGCTGCATCTCCGACGTGGTCTTCGTCGGCTTTCAGTGCACGGTAATGTTTTATAGCGTCCGCTGTCGAGCTAGTTGGTACACTGCTAGGGCAGAATAGATTGGCGCAAATACTCAGACAGAGCTGAGGAACACAAGACGAGGACAACGGCACATATGCAACTTGCGAGGGTGCGCTTGTCCGCGTCGTGTGTTCCTGGTCCCTGTCCGAGTATCTTCGCCAATCTGTTCTACTTGAGCACGGTAATCTCTTTCGACTTGCTGTCAGAATGTTTTTTTTTATTCATTCATTTTGGAATGAGTTTAAGTGAAGTACATCAGATAGTGATTGGTTACAATTGAAACCAATTAATTGCACAGCGGCTGTAGCTCGCTCTATGCAAATTTATATGCCAGGATATAGAAAGGTAAACGAAGGAAAGAAAGAAAGAAAGAAAATTGACAGACACTTGTTTAAGTGGTTCCTATGGGATAGCATTATTGGCCCTTGAACGATAAACCTTGTTTCGATGTATTTGTGTAAACGAGAAATGTGAAGATCAAGTGCTGACTCAAATGACCTTGCATTCAACGCCAAGAAAGAAAGCAAGTAGACGTTGCGCAGCATTACTACTCGTCTTTCCTCAAAGGACGTATTTTGATGAGACACATTAGACGTGTACGTGAGAGCCATCTAAGCAGGCAGAGCTGTCTTCCTGCCCTTCGAATTATGCAGAACAAATTTTCTTTTCATGTTCTTCCTTGTAGCATTTTTCATCCTCTATTTTTCTGCTATCAACCCGCGCGCGAATAATATACTTATATCGAAAGTAACTTACTCATATTCATACTAGAAGAGAAGCTCAGGGGAAGATGAAGGCTTGAATCGATGAACAGATCGCTAAAAACGATGTAGAACAGGGAATATCGTTGGAGCCAAGGTTTCGATAAGTGGACTTGTCTTCTTCAGGACGGCAAGTGCCTTCTCGAGCGTTCGTTTCTGTACGCTTTGCACGCTCTCCCCCGTGCACAGAAGGAGAGGAGGGGAAGAGCGGCACGTGCATACAAGAAAGAAAAAAAAATGAAAAACAAGAAAAAAGAAAGGGGGCGGGGGTTGGGTGACAGATGCTAGTGTGACTAATATAAAGGGAAAGGTGTTAGTGTGACTAATATAAAGAGAAAGAACGAAAGCTTCCAAAGAAGCCGCTCGTGGTACATATCTTGGAAATATGCTGTGTGCGCAGCGCTAGAAAGCAGGATGAAGAAATGAACACACACGTTAAGTACAGGCATTGCACCCATCGCATGTGTCCCCCTTCTCACCCCGCACCACCCGCGCCCCACACGCAATGCATTTCACCGAAAGCTTGTTGCTTAAAAAGTGACTACACTGTTTAACGCCGTTGTTCTCGTCGACTTGGATGTGGGATTAGCGCCTGAAAAGAGACTTTCGGGAAGAAAAATTGTTAGCTTGTACAGACGAAATACCTTAACATTTTGTCGTCTTTGTTAACACCCCACCGTATCTAATAGACTCAAGGGTTCCCTTTAAAACGTGTATGCCTGTAGGCTGGAGGGTATTGAACTTGTAGATGAGGTACGATTCCCTGTATTTTCTGTCCCTCAGCGAGCGGAAGTTTGCCTGAAGTATATAGAGTTTGAGTTCGTCAAAATTGTGACCTGCCATATTAAAATGCTGTACCACCGCCTTCGACAGGTTATTCGCGGTGTCCGCGCGGTGCCCGTTTAGTCTAACATTAATTGGTTGAACTGTTTCGCCAACGTATTGCTTGTGACAGAGTGAACATTCCAACATGTAAATAACGTTTGAACTAGTGCAAATGAAACTTGAATTTTTATGACGGACATAGTCACTCACCGTGCTTTTAACTTTAAGATAATTTTGAATATGCTTGCAAGTCATACATCTGGGACGGAGCAAGTTATCACGCGGGCGTTGCGCTGAGGGTTTACTTAATTCGTTAAAGTTTCTATTACGGCGGCAGGTGACTCTTGGTATTTCGAGAAACGCTTTTCTAAGGCGATCGTTGCTTGTTAGTATTGGATAGTATTTACGAAGAATATTATTTATGCTTGGAAGTGCACTGGAGTATTTTGTTATGAATGCTAGCGGCATAGTTGGCCGGCGCTTTGGGGTCTCTTTTTTCTAGTGCCTATGTATCCAGATTACACGCGTCACTGCATGCCTTGTTGAGAGCTTTGTGCGGGTGATTTAGTTCAGGCTAAGGTTGCCTTTAAATTGCCTAAGTGGTGAACGTAATCCGCGTCGTTGGTACAAATCCTCTTTGTGCGCCTTGCCTGTCCGATAAATATCCCTTGTTTGCAGTGTCGCGGATGATGAGTATTGTAATCGAGGTATTGCTGGCTATCCATTGGCTTTCTGTAGAGTTTCGTCTTTAGTTTTCCTTTTTCGATGGATACTGTCGTATCGAGGAAATCAATTTTATTAGAAGAGTGGTGCATGGAAAGCCTAATGCAGGGATGAAAGTTGTTAAAATGCTCAAAAAATGTGCGCAGTGCACTTACGCCATGTTCCCAGATAAAAACATATCGTCTATGTAACGGAGGTACGTGCGAAGATTCAGCGGCGATGATTCAAAATATGTGCTTCTAGTTGCCCCATTAAGATATTGGCGTAGGCCGGCGCGAAAGGAGTTCCCCTGCTGGTGCTAAAAATTTGCAGGTATATATACAGTTGGTCGAGCCTAATTCAAAGTGTAAGGACTAATTTCAGTAATGCGATGTAAACTTCAGCGGCGTGTGCACGCTTGCTATTTTGTATTCCCCTTGAGAGCGCTTCGTTTCCTTCTGTGGTAGGTATATTCATGTATAGATATATAGTATAATATAGAGAGTATAGACAGTATAGTATAGATAGGTATATTCGTGAAAGCTATATTCGTGTACTCATGTTCATAGAATTCATGATGATTTTAAAGAAGGAAAATATAAGGTAACATCGGAGAAACTTTTACGGCTTTGTAAGCGTCGATTTGGTTTCTACCGAAGTGGTTACAAGTTACAACTATGCATCAAAGGACACTGGTCATGTGTTTGTCAGGCAGCTTCGAGTCGTGAAGTTCCCGTGACAGAGCTTGACTTCGGAGGAGCACCTCTTAAGAAAGCTTGACTTGCAGAATCAGCACGACTCCACGATTTTCAACAAGGTCTATCTTCACAAAGGCTTCAGTATGTGCCAAGAGAATGGGTGCAGACTAGGCAAGCTGGTTTTGTATTCGAGACGAGATGGCACAAAGCAGCATCAACATAGATATGACTATCAGCACGGAATTATATGAGCCACGTTATCACCACCAGGCCTGTGGAAGTTGATGTGTGGGACATGTGGAACATGCGCGCGAGATGTACGGATATCAGCAAGGTGAGCGGCTAATAAAAAAATATGAGAGGTGTCCAAGAGGAACTTTACGGGATACTTTCCACGGCGCTCCTTTCCGGAGAAATACCGGCAAGGGAATGTGCAAGAAAATAGATACCTGAAAGTGTGTCCCTTATTTATACAAAATAATTCATGTCGGAGTATTCGGAAGTCCTAGCATAACCAAACACTTTCAAAACTTCCTTGCGCCTTCATGTTTTCTTGTGTGCACTAAATTGCACACTACATTGTACTGAGTAGAATGTTGCTGTCACACATGCCTAGGGTAGACCTATCGCAGGCGCGACCGGCGCTTTACTACATATATGTGCCATGTCACTCAATGTTGTAAGTGGTTAACGGCGAGTTGAAACTCGCGCGTGCGTGCGCACGCCCCTATGTGTGTATACTCTACCTTACGACACTTTCAGGGAAACAAGAACTGCCTCAAGGTTTTCTTAATCTGGAATGCCATCGACATCCTGATCAGCTTTGTGTGCGACATCGCACTGTACTACATGGTTCAATCCGTGACCAGCGAGGTGAGAGTTACGTGGGAAAGCATAGGAGTTTACAGATATGCGCTTGTCGTGTTGATTATTCCGTGAACCGGAAGTCCGGAATATCTACGAAGGGGTTACGTTTAATACCATTTCATAAAAGAAAGAGTTAAAACGTATTAACGGAGGCGTCGCGACCGCTGCCGCATGGCGACAGTCAAACTCAGCTGTATTGAATGTCATTACGTCGTATAATAACACGCGTACATAACCTACAATGAGACATGTACACACATATTGAGGCTGGCGCGTGTCTTGCACAATCATTTCGCACTCAAGAAAGTTGAGTAAGCGGCGTGGAAACTAAGGCTGGTTTTGATCTAACTATATATGAAAGGAGACACAAAATTAGCGTACATCAATTGCCACCCTACCAAATAAATGTAAAGTGCATGCTCAGTAAAATACGGGCTTGAACTATACGCGCATGTCGGGATGTCTTACATCGTTTTGGGATGTTTATGCAATACATCCGTCTCTCAGTAGCAACATAATATTGGCACGCGACATACACTGTTTTGATAAATTCTGCAATGCTTGAATAGGAAGATATTAGAGCTCGTTTTAAAGCACTCCGGCAGGAATTGTTTGTAAGAGAGAATGCCGTTTAACCCTTATGCCTGATATTGACATTGAAAAAGCAGATGCCTGGGCAAGTTGGTATGACACGCTATAATACGAAGACGACTCTTCCATTATTCTTGGTGTTTTAACATGTTATCTATAACGAGAACGGTCGCTCAATGAAATAAAGAAGAAGAAGAAGAAAAAGAAGAAGAAGTAGAGAAAAGGCTTTGCGAATTTGGTCGCGAGAGAACTCAAACACTCGTCGCACAACCACTGCGGCTCCCGCACCTTGCAGCAACCAGTTATCCTTGACGGCATGTATCGAAAGTCTCTCCACGTTGTGTGGCGCACGACGAGCAGATTCATTGTAGAAATAACTGTTTCAACGCAGGTTTTCCGTTGACATTGATTTTGATTCTCGTTGCGTTCGAAAAGTGTGGATTAAATTAAAATCGGAGCAACGAAAGCAGGCAGCTCCTGCGTTTTCCGTCGTAAACATCGGGGACTCTCATATAATATATGCATAAATTAAGGAGAGGAGGTCATGTAAATGCGTCAGTGCTCATTGCTCCACTATGACGCACAGTGATGTCGGGGTTTTACTGGAATTTCCTCCTTTTCATTTCATAATACGTGGGACTTAAGGATGTAAAAAAAAAAGTATGGTATGGAACGTGAAAGTATGCATCTCTCGCGCTAGAGACACTTATTTGGTATGCCTGTGTGGTTGCATTAGTCTGCTTACCGGCAAAGCATAATACATAGACTGATGATGTTTGTTCAAAGCAACTTTCTGCTAGGGCAGAAGGAGTTGTAATAAACTGGGCCAAAAGCACAGTTCTGGGCTGTGTGCAAGCCCGTTTTTGTTGACCAAAGTGATAAAGCGATAAATTTTCATGAACCGTACAGTTTTATGACTCGCACCTCGGCAGCAGCAAAAGTCGTGTATACGTATGCTTCGTGTCCGAGGTACAAAAGTAACCGTTTGTTTCCTGTGTCTTGCCGTTCTACATTAAGAGCTAATTCGTGACGCATGTTTAAGATCCTGACATTGTACCGGAGCTAATCACGGTTGCTTTAAGAGACCTGTTAAGAAATGACAGCTGATCAAATTCATGAGCGATGATATGGATCTGATGTCACTTCCATTTTCTTGCGAGCGCTTTTATGTCATTTAAGTCTTGGCCTTCTTGGATAACACACAACATCGAGAACATCGCACTTGGCGAAGACCAACGAAACTTTCGCGATTAAAAAAACCGCTTTGATATGCATTAATGTCTAAATCCACCTGATTCTAGTCGTCAGTGTCCGTAACGATGCAAGAAGCGTTTTCCTTTTTTTTTTTTTGTAGTGTGCTGACTCATAGTTCTTGCATATCAACATAAAATACGTTAGAGGCGCTTCCCCCAGCGTGTTCTTCCATGCTACATAAAAGTAAACTCTTGTAGTGTTTCGCATTGTGTCGCTCACCCTAGCTGCCTATTTCCTTTTTGTACATGGGCTCACGTGACCTTACTTGAGCTCCCGGCAATAAAACACTTAACCTTTGTGCGTTTGAATGCTAACCGTCATATAAGACAGCTGAAACATGCCTCGAGATTCAGTGCGGTAATACCACATGTACCCCCGCCCCAGCTGTTAGCGACTCATGCACTCTATCGCAAAGCTGCGCAAATACGCCGTAACATTTGATATGCGAAATCGATGAACACTGGAAGGTTTTTTTTTTTTATTTTTTATGAGAATTCGAAAAGACAAGCCACAGCGTTTTGTTCGGCTCTTTCGTGTTATCTTACGAAGTACTACGTACTTATCTCTAAATGGGGCGCTGTTACAACTTCTTTAAGTGCATCTGCGTGTGGCTCGTGCATTTATGGTGATCGCTTTATGTGACGGGTATTCTTTTTCCTGCACCCACTGTCTCTGCTCGGCGTTCTGTGTTCCACGATTGTCGGGAACGCTGTCTGACATGTAATGCGTGCGATAAGGTGCTGATGTGTTGGCTGCTTGCGTCTTCTGTGTTAACAGCTCATTCAGAGAGATGTTATTTTATATTTAACTTGTTAATCACTTCTACTTGCTGCCTGTCTCGACAACATAAAATCACATAACGAATAAATGGCTGAACTAAGGTAGGTGGCCCCTTGTTTCGGTGTAGACATCGTAACGTGATGTTTCCATTACAAAAGACAGCAACAAGCAATCAAACGATACAAAATTAGAACTGCTGTATTTATTTATTTTTTTTTATTTATATATTTATTTATTTATTTATTTATTTATTTATTTATTTATTTATTTATTTGCCACTAGGGATACAAAGCGTTGCAGACCATCACCGATACTTCGGAGGACGAGGTGGGTATGCCCCTGACTATATGGAAGTCTTATAGTCTCAAATTTTATTGAGAAACTGAGCTTATCAATACATTCTTTGTGATTAAGCTCATATGGCGAAGACAATCAGTTAAGACATGTAGCCTGACACAAATAAATAGAGATGAGCTTGATAAGGTGTAATGAAATAAATACGTTAGAACTGATAGAATCATATCGCAGTACGTATCCAAAAACCAGGCAAAACGAATGCGTTCAGTACGTTTTGTGGCAATGCATTCTAGTCAACAACATGTTTAACCGAATAGAGCAACATATTCTTTTATTTATATATATTCAGGAACTTGAAGCGTAAAGCGAACGACGAACAGTAATCTTGAACAAGATTCTTTGCGGATTAGACCCCTGCAGCCCAAGCGAGAGAAGCCAGTTCCGGCGTAATGTCCACATAGCGATTCTATAAAGACCCCAGTACATTTTTCTCATCCTTGCCTGCATACTCAGAAGAGCCCACATTTAGTGTCAACCATGAAAACATTGAATACAGGCTACTCTCGCAGATTATCGCGCCTACAGATATGACTCACCGGTTGTGTTTAGCGAAGGGCAACAGCGCTGACCGTAGGAATATAAGCGCGTACTAAATAAAAACAGGTGCCTATAGTCCTTGAATTAAAAGATATTAAATCATTTATGTAGATGGTAATGAAAAAGGCTACTTCCAGGCGTCCAATAGCCTATGCGTATTTTTTTCACCCACTACTTAAGGTTACAACTTCATCGTGGGACTATGTTCAAGCCACGCTCATGAAAAAATTCCCCTCTGCTCGGGATAAAGTGGATTCGGTAAGCTCCTCACTTGCCACCTATGCAGTGCCTTAAACCTTTCAGTTGCTCTTACGAGAGTGTTGTTGTCGTGGTCGCTCCACTTCTTCGCAGGATGAAACCCCCACAGAAGTCACCGCAACGAGACGCCTGTCGAACCCCAAGAAGGTCATAGAATTCACGGAGGTTCGTACAGCGCATGCGTCTGTTTTCGAAGTTTCTGATTCGCACGTTTTCACTGCTGGCAGCTTTTGAGCTCATATAACTAAATAATGCTTCCGACGTTGTACACGTTTGTTTTAGATTGTAAGTTCGCCTTCAAGATTACATTGAACGGTTACATCCTGAAGCTGAATATGATGTAACGAGATTTGCTTCTCTAACTATACTTCAACACGATCGTTGAGCTTATGTTTAAGACGTATATTCATTAATAACTAATCCTCGCTTTCCTGAGCTTAATAGTAACGCGCGCGATTTCACTAACGGAAATACTGGCTTACTGCTTTGCCTTACGAAGACAATAAGAAAGGGATGGTATACTACCGCCACGAAGAGGCGTTAGTCTCAAGTTAGAACCCTATGTCCTAAGAGATCTTTCGTTAAATAGAAAGATTTGTTCATGTGAAATTCTTATGAATTTTTATTGGGGATTCATGCTACGAACGGATGCTTCAAGTTGATTAGCGCGCCCTCCTGCTGCCATCTGGTATCCTCGCGGTTAGCTCAAATGACAGAGCGGCCGCTCCATGGTCAAGGTTCGAGTGCCGTGCTCATACGAGCGTTTTGTGTGAACTTGGAAGATTTACTTTTGAAAACTTCGTTCGTATCCCTGTTACAAGCGAGCACATTGCAGTTTTCCATTCACACGAACCTCACTGTTCCTTGTGCGCTCCGGCAGCACAGCTTTGCTATCGGAGTACTAGATTTACGTAGCGTACAAGCTCCTCGGGTTATTATAAACTCCAGAGAGTGGCGACTAAGGCTATAGTTTGAATAGATAAGTCATTATGGAACTAGCTTCATCCATTTTTTTTGTCCGTTGTCTACTAAATGCGCTGAATAGCGTGATGGCTTATAAACTATTCACGTTAGCAACCGGTCCTTCCAGGACTGTTTCCGTTATATATGAGTTGTTCCTACTGCATTAGGGTGCCCTTATGTTCTTGGATTTACTGCATGTTATTCATGTGTGCAAGTCTGCCAATGACCGGAAAACTATTCCTCTTACAGACATTGCGTCTGAAGCCATCGCTATCGTACATCTTTCTATTGGCTCTGTTTAAGGTAAGCAAAGTGCGCCCTCGTGCAATCGTGTTTAGTGTGCGAATTTCTCTTTCATTTCACCCACCAACATTTCTTTGTACTTCTTTTCTTTATTATTTAGCTGTGTCCTACCGCCACGCGATACATCAGGGGCCTATGAGCTATAGGCAACTGAATAAATAAATTGAGAGTGCGATTCTGATTCTGACACGCGTGTCGTGCCGTGTGCAAACGAAGAGACGGCACGAGACCAAACTCTGATTTGCAGACTTTTTTTTTTACTGAGTTGTTTAAAATCTATGTCCCGTTACAATATTCAGAACTACAAACTACGCGAATTATGCATTGAGCAAGATGTCATGAACGCCAGCAGCCCTTCACAGTGCCCTACTTCTGTGATGTAGTTATTTACGCACGAGTCTTTCAAAACTGCGCAGAAGTTCTTCGGCAGCTAGAGATGGGCGTCGGCCAATCACCTGCCGAACTTGTAGGCTTGAGCATATCAGCTGTCACGTTAGCTTCGCAGTCTGAAAGCTATTGGTTGTTTACGGAGAGAGCGCTGTTACCAAGTGCAAAAACAATTGAACAATAAGTTGGTGACTGAAGAAGACGGGAATAGGGGGGGGGATATATATATTGTCGTGTCCAGTCTCAGTCGTACATTTTTGGTGCAGTCGCTTCGTTAGTTGCATTACTGTAAGTATGGAGAGAGAGACCCTAGAGTACGAATTTTGCTAAGACAAGACTAACCAAAGTTGTCTATGGAATAAATATATAGGCAGCATTTAGAGACCATGTTCGAAGTGCGAATACGGGATATAGTACACCTAAGTGTGCAAATGGTAACTCGTGGCGTCGGACGTGTTACTATCGTAGGCGACCGGTCCATGGGACACCACCTACGCACGAAAGCTTTTGACGATTTGCTTCCTAAAACAACGGATGCTTGTACGGGCAGGGTACCTTGCATGGTTGTACAATGACTGTTGATTTCGCTCGAATGTAATCACTACTAATGACCAGCCACTCACTGTTGACCGATCCTAGTAATAACAAAAGCCGAGCAGCGCTCGCATTACTGGTGAAACCCAAGGAGGAGTATTAATGGAACATAATAATGGAGATAATAATAACGTCGCTTGAGTCATCGCCATGGCAAGCATATTTGTCTTCGTCAGGGCGGCGTCATCTTCCATTAGCAGAATTTTTATGCACGTCCAGCTAACCTGTACTGGAACATCATGGGCTTTTATGACTTGCACTTCAGTTATTCTTTGCCCGCCGACTGATTCTCTTCTTCCTGTCCCACTGAGGATGCGGGAAGATAGACTATATGTGCATACACAAGCATCATGAAAGCATAAAGCAGGTGCTGTTTTTACGAAGACAGGCCCACTTACACAAATGTGGCTGTACTGACATACTTTGTTGACTTCGCGCCACCTCGAGGAACAATCTTTACTCTTATTTCTATCTCTGGCAGCTTCCCTGGGTAATTAATTAACCACAATGTTGATTAAGGAATTCTTGATATTGCGTGTAGAACCTTTTGCTATTTAAACAAATTTGTCTAGAGACTATAACTTTCAAAGTCCTCGTAATTAACGCCCCACATGGGGACGCAGGTATTGGTGCTCGCCATGTTCCAGCAGAGCACGGACCATGACGACGCTGGCAGCGGCAGCTACCAGCAGGACGCCAGCAGCTCGTCCCTCTCACGCATCGCCGCCTGGAAAGCACAGTACGCGCAGCACCGCTCCAGACTTCAAACAATCTGGGAGCGCACGCTTGAGATGCAATCTTCGAGCCCTGCCGATGGGTCGGAGCTTCAGCAGCGTCCGCATCTGGCCACAGAGGCCCGCGCAGCAGATATTGCGAAAGTTGCACCTGACTACCATGGAACAGGGTCTGTAATGTCTTCACCGGAGCGCCATATAGGGGACTCGACGACAACTACGCCCGAGTCCCGTAGTGGAGCGTCGGCGGCACATACGCCCAAGTCCCATAAAGGAGGCCCCACAACGCCTGCACCCGCGTACCCTAGAGCGGGCTCTACGGTGTTTCTCAACAAGCAGGAGCGCGTCGAGTTTTCGTCTAACGTTGAGAACGCCCACGACAACAAGACTGTGGATATTAGAGCGTCAGGTAAAGGTCAACCTGACAACATCGATCTCTCGTCAAGCAAGAAAAACCAGCAGTACAACAGAGACGTGGACGCCGAGGCGTCATAACTTATGGGATCGAAAACGAATCGACGGAATCGCAAAGTAAAGTGCGATTGTAAACAGCGGCAATTATTTTTTGTGAGGCTATTAATAAATAATGTCTAATGGCAGATGTTTGACCCTTATTTGTAATTGGTTTCAGTGATGTCTGTTTTTATTTTCGCGGCTGGATTGGCTGCGTACTATAAGCACTGTATTGAGGCTTGACCGAAAGACATGTAGAGGAGATTCCTTCTTTGAAAATGATCACTAGAACGTACTACGTGCTGTAACGCAGGTCGTGCGCTGAAGATTCTACTTGAGAAGAGACAACACTATGAAGTGTCCGTCTCGACTGCACGTACAAAATGTTTCGCCTTTCGTCGTCGTGAGGTGAATACGTGACATCGGGAAACGTTATGCGCGTTGCCAAGCAGCGAGAACAAAGTACCCAAATGTTTATAACTGTGTAGCACGTAAGAACTCTAATAATAATAATAATAATAATAATAATAATAATAATAATAATAATAATAATAATAATAATAATAATAATAATAATAATAATAATAATAATGTAGTGGGTAAGCACGAACCTACGCATTGCAGTGGGACACGGCCTGAGGAAGAGGCACGAGCCCTGATCTCGAACTGACGACGCTGGCCAGAACTGCGGCTGCTGCCATCGTCGCACCGCCTGTCCATCCGCTGTCTAAAGCCAATAAACCCCCTTCCAATAATAATAACAATAATAATAATAATAGCACATACCTTGAAAATTACAAAAGAGACAAGCCCACCCTAACTGAGCTTTAACGCCAGCCAGCGACGAAAAGGGCACATGTGTCAGCGTTAATGTGTCCCTTATTATGATATTAACAAATGATGGTTACCTGCTTTGTTAAAATGTAGGAAACTAATACTTGAGTACCACTATGTCCATATGAGGGCTCTCCCCGCGGTGGACGGTGGTGGAAATGCCGCTTACAGCTCCGCTTCACCGCCCACCGCTCTGGTTTACCGACCAGCGATTCGACTGCCCCTACTGAAATTTTAATTGCGCGCTTGGCGAACCAAGAACGGTAACTATACGGGGCAACGCCACCTGGCCAAGACAGGTGACCTTGAGGTCTGAGAGATGGCCAGCTCCAGTGCGAGCGCTCGACCATAAGCGCTGTTGTACTCCTTTCCATATGTGAATCTAGATCTGAGTCGAAGCTCATGCATTGCAGGCGATGGATGAACGTCACAGCTGCCAGAAATGCACGACCAGAAGATATTCTCATTGCTGCTTTACTTCGTCTAGCAGGTCCCAGTTACTACGACGTCTCTGGCCCACAATAATGCGCATCTTACTATAGAATAGTTCGTGTTACGAAATTTATTGTGGCGAAATTTTTAAATTCGTAAACTTAACATGTCGGCATCCCCTCTTTCGTACATGTACAAGACACTACCAGTTCGTAGTATTCATCGAGACTGTTATATTTAAATTCACATTTACACCATACCTAGCAAAACCTTTACATTTGTCAAAAAGAACTTTCCACATTTTTTTAATTTCATTTTTTTGTAATCTCTAGAAAAGTATCCGACATTTACTACCAAATTTCCAGTGACATCTGGATGACTGTGTACAGCAAAATTTTTTTTGCGTTTCCTTAGTAGTTTGGCGCATGGTTTCCTGGGCTGAGGAGACTACCCACCAGGGGACGGCCACCTCTCGTCTGCTCACAATAAAACGTCCATTCATTCATTCATTCATTCATTCATTCATTCATTCATTCATTAGCAGACTGTAACCAAGGTAAAAATAAAACAAAACAACACACAGTAGTCATACGGGCACGTGCTGCTAGAGGCTTGGCGTTCTTGGCCTATGCAGCGTAATGGGCACATGCCTTAGCTGAGGGTTAACATCATCAACAGTAAACAAGTGGTGCACAACCGTTTGTTCGTGCAATAACCCGCCCCACGGCCGTCAGCGGGCCATCAGCGGGCCGCAATGACGGTCGCCCAGGCGAAGTCCGCGGCGGCACCGGTTCACGCCGCTGCTAACCATGTTAAGGGCGAAGGCCCCCCGGTTTCCCAAAAAGCATCCCACGGTTCGACGGGGTCCGGAGGATCAAAGGCCCACGGCTCGAACCCAGCTGCACCCTCACCTGCAGAAAGGAACCGCGGCCAATCTGGTAGGAACTTGTGGGAGCGTTGCCATTGGTGTGTGATGGCTTGGTCGCTTGCCGCTAAATTTCTAGCATTTTAGAGCTTCACAGCTGCGAAAACGACTATACGATTATGAGGGATGTCATAGCGGACTCAGTTGGGAACACCTGTGGTGCATGAAAGCGGAGCTAAATACAAGTGCACAGTGTTTTTTTTTTTTTTTTAGCTTAATGCTGGTCACCTATAGTAGTATCTTCTCCAAGTCGTGGTACTGGACCTTGTGGCAGTGGATCTCGCCTCGTGAAGACGGGGCATTTTCTCGTTAGAACATCTATGTGGCAACATGTTAGCTGGTATTCTTTAGAAGACATAATGGTTTGCACTTTGTTAGCAGCAGTCTTTCAAGAAGTGCAGGGTATTTTGGGTAACTTGGGGCGGTAAACTTTTTCGTGTAAGTGTTAATTAGGGCCTGAGTGAAGTTCGGTAATTATTGTTATTGATCTGTTGTGATACGTCCAACGCTTAAATAGCTCCCCTCTGCAAGGAGGCCCAAGTGTACCGAGAAATTAAAGAGTGTGTTTTAATTATTGGACTATACCTTAGAACAACAGGAAGTCGAGCTAGTTGCCAGGGGTGTTCATTATGAAAGAGGGTAAGGCGAGCGAGTCTATGCGAGCCATATGTCGCGTACATCCGCACGTGTACCCGGTTGACAGGTGGCGCTACCGTACCTTAACTACCGTACCTGAGCAGTTCTGATTGAATGCAGAAATATCCACCCAGGTGTACGTTTGGGCACTACCCTACATGTCTTGGATTTTAGGGAGAACAACCGAAAGCTGAACATACCCGCGCTTGAAATAAGTAGGAGACGGTTAGAATACTGGTGGCAGAAAACTAGAGAGAACGGGCAAAAATAATTATAGGGAAAAATAAGGACTTTCCACCATGAGGGGCAGAGAACTGAACTGTGAATTTACGTTTTAGCTGTAGTATGGTCGATTTAATTGAAGTAGATATAAAAGGCATGAGGACAACTTAAAGAGAGAGGGAAAAAAAGGAAAAGTTCTTAAATTTTTTTACGAGCCTGGTGGCGCACATATGTCACCGCCCCGTTACAAAGGGGACGCTCATAGCATCCATCCATCCATCCATGCGCGAGCAAATTTTGTGTCCACGCAATTTTTTCTCCACAGTGCACCGCCAGCACCACTTCAGCAGGCAGTCGGCGCTTGTGATGCCTCGTTCTCGTCCCCTGCGTCGACGTCTGTGCACGCCTTGTACAAACTATCGCTTTCTCGTACACCTCTATAGAGCTACACATATATGTCATTCAATTGGTTTGTCTGTAGCCGCCAGTGTAACCACACCCTTTTCCTACGCTGTTCTCTCCGCAGATATGAGGGTAAAGGTCACCAAGTTCATGATTTGTCTGCTCATGGTTTCCATCGTAAGTAAGACGAGGAATTCATAAGTATTTTTGTTGAAATAGGTGGGGCACAACTATGGGAGCAATCACCGGTTTAACATATCCTCCAAATGGCGTAACCACCAAATAAATAGGTCCTTTCTGAAAAGTTTTTCCCATTTGTAAGAAGGCATTTTCTTTATGTGAAAACGACTGGAAATACCTTGACAGAGAAGCATTTTTCTTGGCTTACTCGAGATCACTGTTAGAACTCGGTTGCCGCGCTACACACGCTACTCTATGCAAAGTGCACGTCTTTCGCGCTTTTACTAGTCTGTCGAGTTTTAGCTCAGGCGAAAACCACTTCACTTTATTGACCGTGTACTTAATTTGAAAGCATCACTGAATTAGACTGACTGAAACAACCCTTTTGATCATCCAGCAAATACCATTCAACGTTAGCAAAATCTTATCTACATTTAGCCCAGATAACACCAGTCGGGGCTAGCTGTAGTTAAACGACCACTCGCCAACATTGGCCAGTGCAAAACGATGCTGGTGATGCGTAGTATGTACGGTAGGCGAAGACATCACCACACACCACATATCCTGCACAGATAACGGGATTTTACATTAAAATATATTCTCTCCCATTTAAAGCTGGGCAGAACTTGTTTCTGCTTGACGGTTTCAACTTCAGCATATCACTTTTGCAGCATGCAGGGACAGCTCTGTAGTTATTCAAGCTTTCCTAGAGCACCGTCTAACCCCGATATAACGAATCATTGGTTCTAACAAATTAAACGAATGATAGTATTGTTGTTAAAACATCGGATATAACGAAGCTGTTTCCGTGTCATATTGAATTAGTTTTATACCTAGACGTCCTCTCGGCGTCTATTCCAGTGGTGCGTTTTCCCTGGCTTTCTTTCTTTCATTCTTTTTTCAGGTAGTTCAAGTGCTTTTCTTCGGCCATTTCGTTAAGTCTGCTATCTTCAGCATACCGGGTAAGTCCAATGTCGTTTCTTCTTCGAAGGTCTCGCTATCGCCTTCGGAGTGAAACAGAGATAGAGAAAATATAATGCTCGTAGTAAACACGAATGTTACTTTCTTCCAGGTGGTTTCCCGCAACCTCTGAATTGGGGTGAGTGCGAAATATACTTCTCTAGATGTAAGCATGTGTGTTCAAAAGTGTTGGGGGATATATATACTTAGAACCAGAATGTTGACGTGATCAGTGCTTCTTAATACAACGAGATAATTTTCGAGTATAAATGTAAACTAATGATCGCATTGCTCTTCATTTTCAGCTTTTCTGTGCCTGTACATTGCCATGGCCATAATCCGGGCTGGCTTCTTTTACATCTGCTGCGTGGCCGCTGCGTCTTTGTACTACGTAAGAGTCTGCCCAACTGTGTTGAAAGAAAAAAAAAAAAAAGGCCTCTTGTCACGGATCTTACCATATTGAAAATCCCCACCATCGTCCACCGACTCCACCGCCGTGATTGTGGTTTTTGTGGTGGGCGTGGTCCGGACGTGGTTGGTGATGTCCTGTGTCTCATTGAATGGGCAGCTGATTATAGGCTGAGCTCTGCCCGCCCTCTTATGCATCTGCGTCCAGTTGACCGCTGTTAGTGCAGTAGGAAGGTGCGCAGAAGCTCGCGAGAAATGTACATGGTAGGCGTCTTCTCCGAACCATGGAAGACGCCTTCCGTGTTGATTGAGGCACGCAACATCACCCACCACGGCCCCAGCGTGATTAGGCCTACCGCAAAAACCACAATCGTGGTGGCAGTTTTTCGTGGATTATGGTCATCGGCGATGGTGTCGTTTTCGACGGTGTTGTATATCCCAATCAACATCAGGACTTACACTATACCTCAGATCTGTCCCGTGTGAATAAATATTCCGTAAGGTAAAATATAGGACCAAACAACAACAACAAAAAGGCGTCGTTTAGAAAATAAAAATGTTAAAGCGAAGACTAATTGTCCCTTGTGAAGTACCGGAGTAAAGTGAAACTTGTGAAGATGAATCGCAGTTTACGACGTTACCGGAAAATGCGATATGTACCAGAGCGACATCGTAGGAGTCACCACTGTAGCACAGCGTGATATTCATTGAGCATTGATTGGTTTATCTGTATCGCTAAACAAATTCTTTACGTCCAAACGTGATGCTCATGGAGCTACGAAGGCATAAGCTACAAGTATAAGCCGGTGTAATGCTCACGCGGCTTGCGTTGGCGCTATGACACCACCTTCTTCCTTCTTTCATTCCTTTTTTTTATGTCGAATTGCAGAGCATGTGTTCATGGCACAAGGGGGAAATTCCAGTGTCCAGGTACTCATCGTGGTTGATGCCAATGGTAAGCACATGACGACTCGTTAAGTCGGTAAACATTGCGATGTTGAAGCTCAGATACGTGAGAGGAAAGATGCGTCTTCCAATGCCAGCTGCCATTCGTGGATGTGCACAACGTTTGTTACCTAGATGAACAAGGCAGTTATCATTAACGATATGGTTGCAAGAAAAAAACATGTCGTTTTTTTATTGACCCGCTTCGATAAAGAATGATTACGGCACGAGATAACGTCCCTTATTACCAGTCATGCATTACTTGCATCCTATCAAAATCATTCTTTTCGTCGTCCATCAACAACAAGGGCATGAACAGTGAATTGGGTAATCCTCTCATGCCTCTCATGGAGTTCCGAGGTGGCGCCATTACATGACGCAGCGCGTTCATATGGTGATCATCATTATCCTCGTCCCCATCATTGCATCGCATTTACACCGACACTGTTCGTGACATCGTTTCTGCCACATTCGGCATGATCAAAAGTCATTGCTCTTTGACTCGCTACAGTTACGCTCTGTTCTTTGGAACGAATTCACGCGATCAGCTTTCTCTAGTTTTGATTCTGCCTTTGTCCTTACAGTCCTCATAGGAAATCTTTAGACAAACACGCAGGACAAAATGTTGTTACAGATTCTCCCATTGTCCCGGACATTTTGTTAATGGTTGGCTATACACCAACAAAATTCGGTAAGACATATGGCTATTTCAGCAATCTGATTCATTAAATGTTGCGCAGCGAAAGCGGCATGGTTGGCACGGCGTCACCTGCCCTTAATTTCTTGTTCTGAAGTTACATATCATATTGTCATGCGGTCGTGACGGTGTAGCTGTCGTGACGGTGTAACCAAGCTACTAAATATCAAACCTTTTAATTGAGCAATCTTAATTGCGCTCTGCAAAGAGAGTAAATAGCACACCGCGAAACAATAATAACGCACAGCACTGCATCGCGATAGCAACTGCATGGCTGCATACCGCTTTAGACCGAGTTCTCATTTATCTGGTCAAATACGTCTTAGCAACTATACCACCCCAACCCCCTCCCTTGCCGTTAGGATCCCAAGTCGGCCATCAGGTTCTTGGTCGTGAACGGTTTCTGGTTGGTCGTGGCCGTATTCATCCTGCGTTGCGCCGAGTCACTTGCACTGGCTTGCGACGACTACGAACACGGCAAGCGGTCGTCTAATGTACGTATTGCATTACATTGACTCAAGCAGATCAAGACATGCCGTACATATTTGGCATATAAGTAAATGCCAGTGTGCAAGACGAGAAAAAGTATTTATTTTACGCATTGACCAGATTCATGCGTGGATCCGAGTAAGCTGCGTGGACTCATCCTCTTCGCACTCGTTTACAGTGGTAAGTTTGCGACATTTTGTAGCACGTCGGTTCACACGCTCCTTGCTGCTATTAATGCGGGCAGGAATGATGTAGTATTCCTATCTGTACTGTTATACCATCAACGTTAATACCTATGGAGCAAAAAATAAGAAAAGGAAAAAAGAAAAAAGAACGCCTTTTATAAATGGGAGAGCGACGACGTATTAGAGCCTTTGCAAGCCCGGACCATGTGTATATGAACGCTTATTTTTTATCTTCGTGACCAAATTAAGGTCTTCACAGCTCTCACTCAGAGTAGCGGTGGAATTGTGCCTTTGGAATCTGTGTATAAGACGTAAACGTAAATATTTCTGGTAAAAGATTGTTTATTGCTTTTGAATATGTCATGGTTCCTCTTATTTTGTGATTTCTTGATCGCTGTGGCGGAAGTAATGTAATGACTTCATTATGATGTTGGGTATTATCGGGCTTTATCTGGTCCACATTATCAGCTGGATTGGCCACGATTACGGTGGCGCGTGGAGAGTGTCACAAGTAGTACACAATGAGAAAATAATGGAATCGAGCGAAAGTAATCCTTACTTCGTACAAGCAGATATCACACTGTGTCTTATGCGAGGGGCAAACACTGACTAGCTCGGAGATGAGGGTTCAATTCCAATCACCGCGGCCACATTTTGATGAGGCCAAAAGCTAAGACACCGGTGTGCTTACGTGTAGGTACGTCTCAACGCCACGATTCGATTATGAGAGACGCCGTAGTGGGAGACTCTGGAAATTTCGATCACCTGGGTTTCTTTGACTTGCACTGACATCGCACGACACACGTACCTCAACATTTCGGCTCATTGAAAAAGTAGCATGATATATGATGAAGCACTGTGCACGGACCCGCTTTTTAGAAGGCATTGCGTGCGGTTCGTATTTTTCTGTCACCGCTAATAGGCTTAGCTCCTGCACGTGCAGACTTGATGGCCAGTGCTGCTTTCTCGATATGTCGACTTTTGTTATGTCCTGATTCGATATGCATCACATAAAATACACAGATGGACACGAGCTTAAGAGCACGAAGAGAAATACGTGTCCGCCTGAGCTGTTTTATGTGATACCTCAGTGAGTGCATAACAAAAGTCCTATTTGAATCGAGGAGCCACGTCGTCGCTGTGCTAACCTCAGTCTGTTATTGTGCAGGGTCGTCGGCCTCACGTGGCTCGAGCATCGCAGCCTGCCTGCTGCTTGCTAGCTCAAGTTTTTAATTGGGCGTTAAAGCTTTCCCATTCACAATTCATCTAAGTGCCCAAGCGCCCTCAGATTCTTCTCCTGACGGCCCTGCGCGACTACACGGAGTTAATATCCACTGAATGCGACGGTGCATATCTGTATGTGCAGCTACTGATATAGTTCAGCAGGCATTTAGTGGAGCCAGAACTGCTTAGTATACTCGAAGACCTGCACATCTACAGAGTGTCACAGCATCAAAATGTAAGAGTAGCGGAGATCAATGACTCGCATAGAATCGCTAATAACTGTGTTTCATATATATCTTTTTCCAGCTTTCTGTGTTGGTTGCAGACTTCGTAATCAACGCTGTGGTTTGCGGAGTCGAGGTAAGAGCCGTTCGCACTGCCGCTGCACTTCCGATGGTGGCAACATTCACAAATGATGAGATCGTTAAAAGACGATGTGAACGGCTGCGCGTTTTTGGCAAATTACTAAAAATAATAAAAAAGATGAACTATTCTGCAGCTGAGAACTTGGCAGTGTTGTTAGAACGAATACTTAATCGGGTTGATTGACAGCTTTCCCATGACAAAATGTGATGAATGCTGCCGAATCAAAACGAAGCACTTGTTACAGGAGCCGGAGTTTGCGAGCCGACCGAATTAATCTTTTTTTGGAATAGGGGGACTTCCAAATTATGTCAGGAAAGGACAATTAAGGCATTAGTTTTACCTTCATATTTCGTGCGGCTGTAAGAACGACAAACGCGCGTTATTGAGCCATTTGTTCCACTGGAGCCTCTGCTGTGCGCGTCGCATGTTTTCGCTTATTGACACAAGCGATCAGTGGTATAGCAAGTGCATATTTAGGCAAGAATTAAGACACTTACTCGTGTCGTTGTGGTACGTACAAACGTTTACGAGCACCATGTACAGTACTCACATCCTCTTACCGATATATCGTCAGCCACTAATGATCAATCAACATTTTCGCGAAGCACTAACCACCTTTGTCTAAGTAAAAGCCTGTTCTTAACCCGCTATTAATGTATTCGATGTTACTCTGTTTGATGTTGCCTTATGTCTGTTTTCTCATCTCCCCCTGCAGTGCCTCTGGCCTTGAGTGGCAACATAAATAAATAAAGAAAATAAATAAATAGGACACTCGGAGCGTGTGGCCACCGGTACATGCAGCGCTGCCCGTGGGTGCAATGTAGCCAAGGTATTGAGGGTGAGAACACCTACGGAGCAGAATTTCTCCTTCTTGTAGTCAACGGGCTAGCCTGCAGTTTCCAATACTGTCAGCGTGGCACTGAAAGGCTCGCGCGCCTTCGTTTGCCGGTGGAAATGGTTCGGCGGTGCCAACGTTATCTAAAAATGTTGGACGTTGTCTGCGCACCTGCGCGAGTAGACGACGGTCGCCTTACACGTGCTTTGGTAATGCGGCACGCATGCTGTGAAAGTAAGGGACGGCATTCAGCTGCGTGATTATGCCTTACATGCGTTCGTGGACATAATAAAGATCTGTACAAAAGAGTGGAAAGCTTGTTTCGTCTGTCTGTTACGACAGAAAGGAAACAAAAGACTGTCATGACTCTGTCCCTATACGCAACATTTAGACGAAGTCTTAGTATTATGCTGGTTTGCCTCTATCAAGCCATGCTGCTGGCATTCTGCCTGGCAAACTTTGGTAGAGGCAATCGACAAAGGAAGGATGCACCAGCTTTTACCGTTCGCGGCGGCGGGGACATTTCCGAGGCGCGCAAGCCTTGCACCGCCACGCTGGCAATGTGTTGAACTACAGGCCGGCTCGTTGGTGACCGGAAGGAGCAATTCTGTTCCACGGATGGTCTCCCCATCACGCTATACCACAATACAACACCTTGGTTCCATAAGAACCCACAGGCGTCACTGCATGGACCGGCGGTCACGCGCTCCGAGCGTGTTATTTCAATCCGCGGGTACCGTATGTGTCCCAGTTTGAGCGGTAGCCTGCCTACATTGTCTTATTCGAAGCATCCACTGGGTTATCGCTGATTGTGTGATATATGGCGTCTCTTTTACCGCAGCTCATGATATTGCTCTGCCTCTACGGCTACAGCATGGCGGTGGCTGCAAGTGACGAAAGGGGACTAAGCTTTCGCCAAAGTTCGTCTGATCCTTCCCTGTCAACGCATAAATCCGCATCGGTACCTTCGCTGATGCCTGAGCCAGCGCCACCACCACCACTTCCAGCGTCAGCGGAACAACCGCCACCAGAACACCTAGAACCACCAGAACCACCACCACCACCACCACCAGAGATAAAACCGTTGCCATCATCAGCACAATTACCCCCGGAGCAGCCGTCAGATCGCCAATTACCCCGGAAGAGGCCGTCGGCATCAGTTAGTGATGACAAAGGAGGCAAACGCGGGAAAGACCGTCATGATGACGAGAAGCAGAAGCGCAAGCCTCGTAGGGCAACAGAACCCACACAACCTACCGTGTGGTGGACCATTACGAAAATAAAGGCCGGCTTCCAATACATACGTAGGCGGTCTGCCCAACTTGGGCGCTCTCCCATTATGGGTCCGGTTGTAAGGAATCGGTAGGTTTCTCGGCACGCCGAGTCAAGGAGCCGCACAGGCACACGAGGACACAGCTCACACTGCGCAGGAAGCGGCCCAAGAGCAGACGCAAAAGCCCGTGCAGAGCAGCACGTCAGTCGGGAAAATGCAGTCCTTCAGGACGCCGTGCCTGAATTTGAAGTTCAAGTTTGAACCCGTTTCCGGTGCACCGGCGCCTGACGATGGGAATGTTGCGCCAGCAGCACATGAAAGAGCACGCGGTGCCGTCTGTGTTACACCAACGAACGAGACCGCCGGCCGCCAAGAGCCAGGAGTAATGGCGCAATCGCAGTTGCCGCAGCAAAGAACTGCGGGAACAGTGCGACAGAAAACGGCGGGAAGGTCGGAAGACGACGCAGACGGGCAGGTGAAGCTAGAGCCTCGGCCTGACACCAGACTACCGGCCCTACAGTCGGTGTTCATAAAAGGCGAGTTCACTCCTCTAGCGCCGAACAAAACAGCACCGCTAGAGCGGGGCGGTCGTGCCATGGTACCTACAACAGGAGGTCCCTTCGGAATTCGGTCATGGCCGCCTAAACCACCAACGGTGCCTCAACCACCCTATGTGCCTCCTGCTGCTGCTGGAGCTCCCTTCGGAATTCGGTCATGGCCGCCTAAACCACCAACGGTGCCTCCACCACCGTATGTGCCTCCAGAAACAGGAGTTTCCTTCGGAATCCGGTCATGGCCGCCTAGACCACCAACGGTGCCTCCACCACGGTATGTCCCTCCTGCTGCAACAGGAGGTCCCTCCGGAATTCGGTCATGGCCGCCTAAACCACCAACGGTGCCTCCACCACCGTACATGCCTCCTACATTGCTTCGACCGCCCCCGCCAAGCTCACGCCGAAGGGTAGAGCTAATCGACCTGAAGTCTGCCAATCCTGCCGGAGTAGACGACGTGCCAATGTGTGCGATTCGATGTGGCATTTCGCACTCTCTTTCGAGAACAGCAGATAAAAAACCTCAGCCGCAGCAAGAGCCCACCGCCGCTACATACCCGGGAAAAACAACTAAAGAGATGCAGAAGCCCGAAGATCTACCGAAAGCTGCGCATGGCTTGACGAAAGCACCGCAAGAACTGCCTAAACCTCCGATTAAGCCGCCGCCAACACTGAAAGAGCTCCCTCGAGGTGGCACAGGCTCGCCAGAGCCTGCGAAAGCTCTGCCAGCTACTACGGCTGCCCTTCCAGGAGCTCAGGAAGATAAGAAAAAACCGCCGGCAAGTCTATCACAAGCTGCAGAAAACCAACCTAAAGTACTTCAAGAAGATCAACAGAAAACACCAGAGCAGTCACCGCAAGCTGGCAAAGGCCAGCCTAAATCCCCTCAAGAAGGTCAGGAGAAAGCATTAGACAAGCCATCACAAGCCGCACAAGGCCAGCCTAAGGCCTTACGAAAAGAGCTACAGAAAGCGCAAGAAAAGGCACCGCAATCTGGAAAAGACCAGCTTGAAGTCCCCCAGAAGGACTTACAGAAAGCACCGGAACAGCCACCGCAAGCTGGGAAAGACCAGCCTAAAGTCCTTCAAGAAGATCGGGAGAAAGAACCAGAAAAGCCACCACAAGCCGCACGAGCTCAACTTAAATCCCCTCAGGAAGACCAAGAGAAAGCACAAGAAAAGCCACCGAAAACTGGAAAAGCCGAACCTGTAGTGCCCCAAAAAGTTAAAGAGAAAGCACCAGACAAGCCACCGCAAGCTGGGAGAGACCAGCCTGAAATACTTCAACAAGATTTAAATAAAGCACCACAAAAGCCACCACAATCTGCAGAAGGCCACCCTAAAGTCCTTCAACAGGATCTACAAAAGCCACAACAAACGTCACCGCAAGCTGAGAAAGACCAGCCTAAAGCCCCTCAAGAAAGTCAACAGAAAACACAGGAAGAACCACCGCAAGCAGCAAAAGACCAACCTAAAACACTTCAGGATGATCAGCAGAGAGCACCAGAACAACCACCGCAAGCTGCAGAACACAAGCTTATAGCCTCTCAAAAATATCCACAGAAAGCGCTAGCCGAGCCAATGCAAGCTCGGGAAGACCAGCCTAAAGGCCCCCAAGAAGGTGAACAGAAAGCACCAGCAGATCCGCCCCAAGGTTCAGCAGGCCGGCCTAAAGACCCTCTGAAAGATTTACAGAAACCACGAGAAAAGCCACTAGAAGCTGCGAAAGACATGCCTATAGCCCCTCAAAAAGGTCAACAGAGCGCACTGGAAAGTCACCCAAAGCGGGGACAGACAAGCCTGAAGCCGCTCAAAAAGATCAAGAGAAAGCACTGGAACAGTTACCACAACATACAAAAAACCAGGATGAGGCCGCTCATCAAGACCAACAAAAAACACCAGAAAAACAAGCACAAGTTACAAAAGACCAGCCAAAATACATTCAAAATGATCAACAAAAATCACCTGAACGGCAACCACACGTTGAAAAAAACAAGCCTAAAGCCCCACAAATTGATCAACTGAAAGGAAAGGAAGAACCACCGCAAGAAGCAAAAGACCAGCCTATAGCCTCTCAGAAAGACCAGCAGAAAGCACCAGAAGATCTATCGCCAGCAGGGAAAGACCAGCCTAAAGCTCCTCGAAAAGATAAACAAGAAGCACCAGAAATGTCACCGCAAGCTAAAAAAGTCCGACCCAAAGCCCCATTAGACTTGCCTCGCATCGGTCCGCCACAAATTTCACCAGGTCAACCAGAAGCCGTAAAAGGCTCGGACGACGCTGAAGGCCCTAAACAACCTGCGAAGTAAACTTCGGGCGTTTGTTTGCTTTTTCGTACTGTGAAATTAATTGCTGCAGCAAAGAACTGCAGGTCGGAAGAACATATTTTAGGGTTGAGTGACTGAATTAAGTGCGGAAAGAGGTGAGGAGGAGCCGGAAGTTTGGCTGTTGTCTTGCTAGCGTGTCCACCCTGCCACCACTTTTTTATTAGGTGCGAAGCAGCTTATGCGCTCGAGCTGCCGGCGTCACTTGTCGGCGTCCCCTGTCGCCCGTCACTGTAAACTATGGTAAAAAAAACGTGTATATAATTGGTCAAAACCAGCTCAGAATAAACTAATTTGAATTAAACTGCATTAAAATATAGTAATAATCGGGATTAATCGCGTTAACTAACAGAACTTTGCTAAATTCGGTTGCGGAAATTGTGTGGGTCGATCCTGGAGGCAGTGAAGTCAGACAATGTATGTGCATGGTAGCGCTGCCAGAAGCAATTTTAGCGAATTGCTGTTAATGAGCCCGGGCTGTCGGCGTTCAACGTCATCGTCGTCGTTGTGGCCACTGCAAAGCAATCCCATTAGCAGCGATTGACGTGTTCCTGTGGCAAGCACCGGCGCATCACCACATGCTTCGCACCTCCCCAGGTTTTACGTTAGTGGAGCTTTCATGCATTTTTTGCTTTGGCATTTCGTGTATGCTGTTTTCTTTCCCTATAACACGCACCTCAGCTACCTTAACGTATGCGCATAAGCAAACGTGTTTTGTCCATAATCGCTACCGACTCGTTAGCTCGCAGTTCATGACACGCTGACATCTCTCTGCGTACACGCGTAAATTATTTCAGTGTCGGGAATATTCCTTGCTAATTTGTGATGGAGTATTTGCAGTGCTTTTGTTCGTTCAGCAGTTACTTTTCTTGTTCACTGGCATATTGTCGAAGAATATTTCGTTAGCTATGTCCATGTGCCCACCTGACGCCCTCTTGTCGAATATTTGGTTGTTCGTATTGACAGTTGATTCGCGGAAACGTGGCTTGCAGCTTTTCAGAGGAGGCCGGTCTCCGGCTGAAACGCTGAATAAATAAACGCTTTCCCCATTTTTGTTGCCAACTCCGAGGGTCTACTCTACTCCTCTCTCTCTCTCTCTCTCTTATATATATATATATATATATATATATATATATATATACCGTACGGTAATGACGGTAATGCCGTACCGTCATGGTCGGCACGCGGCTATTTTAGTCAGAAAGAGCTGCACTAGTTCTTCGGCGAGTGCAGAAACGTCGTCAGGTGATAAAACTTGCCGGTAAAGCCCTCAGAAGCTCAATTTTCTACGTACCAACCCCGACAGTACGGTATTACCGTACTTACCGTACGGTGAACCGCCGCTGCTAAAACTCCCTATTAGAGAGACCCCCGCCCCCCCTAGTAGTCACTTTTGTTCAAGGTGCCTTTTCGCACTAGCGTTCTAGGGCAACGTTCAAGACCACGTTGCACGTCATGTTCCTGACGTGCTGTCGAGGTTTTCCTGCCCCTAGTGTGGAGGAAGTCCTACATGCTTCCCCATCACCCAGGCCCGATGAGACCTGCCCTATTCCCGAAAGGCACCGATTCAATTCGTAGCACAACACATATTCAAGCAGCGGGAGGCGTGACTGTCCAGCTCTGACCTGGCCGGCCAGCAATCACTGACAGACCGGGTTGAACTAAGACCGGTGCAGCTCTCGACTAAGGCAGCCTATGAAATTAGCTTAATTTTTATCACTGAATGAAAGCTTATTCTATTTATCTTTTTCTGGGACCAGAGATTAGCTAAATAAAAATGATATCTCAGTAAACCCGCACGCCCTTTAGAAAGGGCAGATGGGGCCACCAGACTGAATCCTTGAATTTCGGGGTTAAACACGACGAGAAAATGCAAAGGTTGCTGGCATACAGTATTCGCCGGCGGGGAGTTGTTTTTTTCACCTGCTTTGGCTCATTTTACTCACTTTCTCGTAATTACTGCACTTCTATTGATAACTGTAAATAACGCCCCTCCCCCTTTTTATTTGTTTGGCTGTCTATTGGCTTCACGTATGTGCAATGAAAAGAGGATGCATGGATTCATGCATCCTCTTTTGGAAAAAAGAAAGCATTTTCTCAGCTGTCACGTTTGGTAGGCTATTCCCAACAAACGTATATAAGAAATATTAGCTGTTTCTGCGACATCAATTCATTGTAGGAGGAGAGAGAGAGAGAAAGAAAGAGATGAAGGAAGGAAGGAAATAGTAGAGAGGGAAAGGCAGGGATGTTAGTTAACCAGTGTAGGACAACCAGTATGCTACCCTGCACCTGAGAGCTGTGTTGTACTGTAGGAAGAGAGACTTGGCTAATCCCCCCAAGTGGGTAGATGCCAAATGTAAATGAGCATCATCATCATCATCAAGAGAGACCATTAGAGAAAGCAGCTGTTGTGGATGCTTTCCGAATTTAGTTACTTCGTCTTTCGTCTCTAGAAATGGCAGTTCCATCGTCACCTGTTCACGAGATGCTAGCGTTCTGCGCGCTACTGCGAGTGGACATCTCCGGCGGCGCCTAAATAGCATGCGAATCGTTCTACGCCAAGCGTTATTCAATATGTATTCGTACTAGAATCGAGAAAGCAGCCCAGTCTTCCATGTCCAGGAGAGTCGTTCTCAACATGATCGTCGTCGGTTGCCTTGTAAGTTGACGTCTTCTTGATATCGGACTAAGCGTGAAGCCCTTCGTATAACGTTATATCCAACGCAGTGAGAGTTGCAGGAAGTTACTCAAAGCTAGATGTCGTACACGTTTCTTAGCCGCCTTGGAAACCTCCATATGGCTCAGATTCCCCGATTGTAATTAAGCCCACAGGAGCCCAGTGTGAAGAACAATCCTGGCCTGTCGTACTTTCATAAAAGCCTTCTTCTTTCTGTTGTAATTAGGAGTAAACATTATTGCGCGTGTATACAGATATGGGGTCAATCTGTGAGTCACGAACAACTTGATCAAGTAGTCATCCTATAATCCTGACGGGAACCTTTGCTATGAATTCCCACTGCAGCACAGCCTGACGCTTACGACAGATCTTTATTATTTGTACCGTGTAAAACTGTTTTAATGGACGTGAGATTATTATTGCAGTAGTGGGCTAGTTCCTAAAGCTGATCCTCAAGAAAATATGGCACGGTTATGAACGTCGGGGAGCGAAAGAGCGAGCTTATCTCAGATGGCGTTTAGTCTTTTAAGCTTATCTTAGCAGCAATTCACATTGAAAGAAACCTTTGGACAGTAGTTCTTGTTATTCTTTATTGCAGTGTACGAACTGTTATCTGGTTCTCGAGAACTCTCAGTCGCTTGCTGAGGGGCATCGCCTACAAGTTAACATGCGGAGAGAGTCTACGAGAACTTTTAGAGGTGAGCCTCCGCTTTACGTCATGCTCGAGCACTGATATAGAAATGCTTGGCATTTACTCTCACTTGGCTACCTGGTCACAACTTCGTTTCTAAGAAAACAATATATGGGCAGCAGCTGAGTTTGTTGTGTTCTTTTATTTAAGGACGATGCAACCCGAGGAAAAAATGCTCTGTACTCTGGGTACTGGTGTCCATGCAGTTCACCCTTCGCTGTACCCCATGTTCTGTATCTAACATATAACCAAGTCTTCCTAGTGTCAGCAAACATTTTTGTTATCGTTTTCCCAACTCCAGCCTTCAGAATTTTTCAACCCGAAGACCTTACCACGCTACCAAATGAGGTCTGGGTTCCACGCAACCCTGCGTCACGACAGCAGTCAGACTTGGGTCACCATCCAAAATGCGTGCAGGAAGACAGTTTCACTTAGTGTTGACAACAACGCATTCTTCCCACAGCCTTCCGCGCAGTTCCATTTAACATCAAGGGTTCGCGATTTTCGAAAAACGTCAACAAATAAATAAATAAATAAATAAATAAATAAATAAATAAATAAATAAATAAATAAATCAGTCAAACAAACAAACAATCAAGCCTTATTTGCTCTGTATTTATGTGTGTTATAATGCATATCTGAAGGGAAGGGGGTCAAGGGCTCGCTTTTATTTGTTAGAAACAAGTTAATGAAACAACAAACATTGAAGCCTAGGAAAGCATAAGGGAAGTTTCCCAGGATTCCATATACATAAATACCCAATAAAGTGGACGGAGGGACGACCGCCTTCGTAGCTCAGTGGGTGGATCATCGGACGCGATATCCGAAGGTCGTGGGTTCGGTTCCCACCGAAGGCGGGTTTGTCTTTTCGTCCACTTTAATTCCTTTCTACTTACCCCAAAATTACAATATCATGATTACGAATTGAAATAACTTCCCCTATGCTTTCCTAGGCTTCAATGTTTGTTGTTTCATTAACTTGCTTATAATAAATAAAAGCGAGCCCTTGACCCCCTTCCCTTTCGTTATTTCACAGCATGGGTCTCGTTGCGGCAGACTTGGTGCCTTAGGTAGCATATGAGGGTATCAATCAATCAGTAAGCTCAAACAACTAGACTCAAGCACTTATTTGCTCTGTATTATGTGTGTTATAATTGCTATATCTGGTAGTCCTTGCTTTGCGATCTGTATCGATTAGAGAATTCATAAATAGAAATTTCGGAATGATGTGCTTTTTATACTACAAGACATAAGTGACAGACGTTAATTGTCACAGTCCGCAGAAGAAACGGCGGATGCAGATGAGAACATTAGTTATGAGGGCCGTAGAAAAAAGCAGCTAAATCTTTCCAGGTAGCGAATCTGATTTAAACTCGCCTCCCAGGCGGTTTCCTTCATACCGCATTGTGCAGCTTCTGGTCATCTTCACTCGCACAGACATTTGAGTGGGCGAAATCAATGTTCTATACATTGCAACGTCTGTGCAGAAATTACCTGGGATTCGATTCCGCCTTTATCTTATTCTCTCTCAGACCTAGCAATCCTGGCGGCCGTGTTGTACGCCACCGTAGTCTCGTCAACACTCTGCTGTATCTCCGATGTAGTCTTCCTCTGCTCCCAGTGCACCGTGAGTGACGTCACCTCCCCATTCCATTTTCTTCGGCTTCTCGGTGCTGTAGAAGTTTTCGCTTTATGAATGAACCACTGTTCACAGGTCTTTCACATTAATTCACAAGTTTCGCCGTATGCCTCTTCGGTGCAGTTCAATGAGGGAAAATAAGCTAAGCGTTTTCCTTATTGTGAAGCTATTCTCGCGAACAAGACACTTCATGACTCTATATAGCCAAAATCGTATAAGTTTGCATTCGGAAGAACTGGGGTGCACGTATTAGCCCCACATCACACTGTCGTCTTTTAAGTGATTAAAAAGTTGTTGAACAGAGCGTGTTGCTAGGGTCAACGTTTCGGCATGAGGACTTGTCTTCATATGTCAATCCTCCATCTTCCCGTCAACCCTTCTTTGTGATGTCGTTTGCGTTAGAAGTACACAACAACAACAACAACAACAACAACAACAACAACAACAACAACAACATGAGCAGGGCACAGTCCACAGCGGTCGTGGTTCGTGACTGTGGTAATGTAAGGTCGTGATGCGCGACCTTACATTAGCCGTACGGTGGAACATAGTGCCGAGACGCTACAATGGGTGAAGGTTCATATATTAACAGATATCGAAGCGATATGGGACGCGGACAACGATTACGAAAGCAGACAGGAAGCGCAATTCTGCTACTTTCTTCTTTTTTTTCTAAATTTTCGCCTGTTTCCCGTTGTGCATTAAGATCAGAATGGTGATACCGATGCTCCATTCGCACCGGAACTCTCTCTCGATTCGATGCATTCCAATAATTGTTTGGTTTCTCCTTGCGTTTCCACAGCATCTACAACGCGTCCACCGTGACTGTTAGCTAAAAAATTCTCATGAAACAATTTCAGGGAAACGAAGTCTGCCTCAGGGTATTTCTCCTCTGGAACGCGTTCGACATCGTCGTCACCTTCGTCTGTGACATCGCGCTGTACTACCTGGTTAAGTCCGTGAACGAGGAGGTAAGAGAAAAACAACTGCACTCGGTTGCACAGTGTTTAAAAGAGTTGTGCTCACTCGTTTCGTCTTAAGGTCGAGCTGAACTGTAATGAATGTACAAGATGACTAAGCCCGGACTCATAAACCTGGTGTGTTCGATACCTCAACGTGTGATAGTGTTGCTAATGCACTCGCTGCAGGATTTACTCGTCGTGTCGTGCCGCCGATGTATGCTCCTCGCCTCTTTGCTGGCTTTCGCGGATGAACCGTGCATTCACAAACAGTCCTTGATCGTGCTTCGCAGACAGCGAGCTCACTTGTCGGAAACTTCCACTCACTGTCTTTAAGCAATGGAAGGTGTACTTGTTACGTAATGACACAACGTTAAAAGGAATAAGAAGGCACTGTACTGAGTCACTGAAGCGACTTTTTAACATTCCAACTCCGCTGTCTCGGGAAGACTTCATTCTCGGTTGAAACGAGCAGGCCAGTACAGCGAGGTGACTCAATCTGTTACGTCTACTGTGCATACAAAGACGATGACTGAGCATTTCGTTCACGTTTTTTCGTGCGTCACGTTCCCTGTTAGGAACACGTGTCATCTATCCGCCTGTTCTCCTTGCTGCTGTACGTAACGGAAAAATATCGCAATCCCACACCTGCCCCTATGGTCATAGAACTGGAATAAAAGAACGACTGCGAAAGTAGGTCGCTTTGCTTTGTGTTTCAACAATGGCCAAACGAATAGACGAGAAAACGTGGTATTCGTTTTTACCGCGTCCCTATGTTTTCAGGCGTGTGTGCACGAATTCATTAGAAGGCGCTTCAGTCACCTTTCTTGCCGCTGTATACGCTTCGAAGAGCAATGTTTCTTTGTTTTGTTTTGCTTTTTCGACTTCGTGCGCACACCTGAGCTCTTCTTTCTTTAATCGGGCCGCATATATTTTTTTGCATGTTTGTAGGAATATCATTCGTGCGTCTTATCGATTTCTTCTTTTTTTATGGCAGGCACGTAGGCTCTCTCTTACATATAGCAGTAGCATGGTGGTCGATGTCCCACCACATGCCATCTCAAGCGCAGCCTGCCAAGTAGGCGTACTCATTATTTATACGCTAAGGGTCAGTGCGACATAGCAAAGCTTAATTGTTGCAATAAGTGTATGCTTAAGGACATGATTAATAAAATGGCTGAGAGTATGAAATGTATATGCAGAAATGTTTACTTGATATGAATATGTGCTGTGCTTACCTTACTTGTCCGATTTTTCTTAGACGTTCAGCGGAAGAAAGTTTGAGAGGTGGAGGAATGAGTGAATGCAGGACAACTAGCACAGGTAATATTAGATACCTGCCCAAACAAAATGTAAGCAGGTTAACGTAGAAATATCCTAAACGCAAGCGGGGTACTCCGCATTAGCAGTTCGTTTTAAACAGCACATCGTTCGAATTTGAACGAGTGCACAGACATTTAGAGAGATTGCCGAGATTTTAATGCTCGAAAAGTAAATGTTTTTGAAACTATAGTAGATATCACCACTCACTGCGTCACCACTCGCGTTACGACCCTTAAGTTCGTCACTCTTTGCACCACTCTTCCTTGCGCTAACGTAAGTTTCTGTTCCTGGGGGCTCAAAAAACGCATTAGCTCAGGGCAAACTGGAGGCTTGAAATAGTGACCAAAAAATATAGGAGCCATTCCACTCTAGGAAGGTGACTGGCCAGATAAGCTGTAGCGCATCACACGTTGTTAGACAAAGGTACGTGTTATTCATTTTCATTATTAACGTGAAAGCCTTACTTGGCCTATAGGTCGAAAAAGACGGCGTCCGTCCTCATGCTGTGTGAATACGAATGCTAAAATGTAGGGCGACCAAGTGTAGGGACAATCCCTACACGCCATCGTGTAGGGATTGTCGCCGGAGCCAACATTTTGGCAAGTGGACTTATTCTTGTTCGACAGGTCTGGCGAAGCCAAGTTTTCTTGTCGAAACTGAGTTAATACACCATTCATTCCTGGTACTACCTTAGCTTAGAAATATGAGCCAGGACTACTTGGAGATCTGCTAGGACCGGTCACTGTGCATATATCCCCATTTACCTTTCCTGGCGTAAATCTGCACTATGCTGTGAGAGAAAGAGCAAAGTGCAAACGGCCTGGATAAAGATCTTTGTTGTTGTTTTCAAGGGCTTCAGGGCCTTGCATATCGCTACAGCGACCACGAGAGAAGACGTAAGCAGACATTCTTCTTTCATTTTGTTCCATAAGTAGTAATATTGCTTACCTTCTTGGTAACCGATTCATTATGGAACCGGATCGTTTTTAGCAAGAAATGTAGAGACACCTCGTGGAATCCTTGAAGTACGGGGACATGTAGGGTTTAAGGTACCAGAGTGGACTGATCCCATGCAACGCTTGCAGCAGCACCAGTGATGCTCTTCCTCAGAAAAACGTGTATGTTGTACTTCGCGTTGTCTTTCTTGCCGCTGAGTCGCTTATACCCACATGTACAGTTCTTGTAATATTTAACAAAAGCGCGGACACAATATGTAGCAACGAACGCAGCATAACTCATTTCAAGGACACTGCGAAACGCGCCTTTACTAATTGAAGCTGCACCTCAATTACTACATTACAGCGCCTATTTATTTATTTATTTATTTATTTATTTATTTATTTATTTATTTATTTATTTATTTATTTATTTTGTAACTACAGACAACGTCGTTGGACTACGTGCAAGGGAACGTGATGGAAAGATATCCTTTCGGACTCGACCGCTTTGATTCGGTAAGGCGTGCAGTACACTGCATGCGTGCATTTGACCTTCGGCGTGAACATGCAGAATTAACTGGTATTTAGTTTCTCATCATACATTATGAAGTCAATAATATGTACACGCAGGATTACGAGACCACGACTGAAGGCGTCACCACCATACAACCATCGTTTCCCCGTAAAGTCATGGCCTTTACCCAGGTGTGTCAGCAAATTTCGTTGCTCCTTTACTATACATTTATACGCGTCGTTTATAAACAGAAAAATTAATTTTAGAGATTTGAGATTTGCTTCATTCCGCCACACCAGTACATTTGTTTGAACAGTGTACTGTTCATGGGAGGATGGCAGGAAAGAAATTTACATAAATGCAGCTTGATTAGACCTGCCGCCCCCTTAATACAACATACAAAGGCACCAATAAGCGCCAAATAAATCGTTTCAGTAGTGCGTCCTGCGTTGGGAAGTAGCCCACCGACGCGCCGTTTCATAAGCACAAGCACCAGCGCAACCGTATACGCGAGGTAATAAATATCGTAACGTTATACAATCATACAAAAATGTGAGTGCACTGCAGGCTTTATACGTAATGTCAGTGATACAGCTAAGTCTAGCTGTTGAGGACAGCCCGAGGCCAGTGGTATAGCCTACCAGCTTTTGCTATCTTTGTACGATTAGACAAAGGATACCGCAGGTGGCAAAAAAAGATACCAATTTCATAACACACATTACCCGAAAAGATGGATATTCATCAAGAAATACAAACACATAATAAACTAAAGATCGTATACTGCACCATGGAACACGAGTCAGATTGATTTTTACGTCCCAAAACCGCGATATGATTATGCAAGATGCCGTGTTGAAGGGCTCCGAAAACTTGGGCCTCCTGGGGTTCTTTAATGTACACTGACATCGTAGAGTACACGGGCCCCAGCAATGCTGATTATTGGTCAGTTCTGCCCTTAAGGGCAGGACTGACCAATCAGGGATTTGGGATTGGTCAGTTCTGCTTGTCAAGGCAAAATTGACCCCCCGGGGAGCACCAGCACGGAACAGTATTCCACGATACGGTATAGACCCCTAATTCAAGAAATCACAGATTAGTATTTGAACTAGTAGTCACTTCAAGGCGTACACTGCAACTGAATACACGTCCAGCCATCGTTATGCGGATTCCACTTATAAAAGCCACGCCGACTGCAGCGCGGACTTCTGTCATGGTGGCGATTTAGGTAACTTGCGCACACAACGAGGGTTCCTGGCTGTTGACGTTATGTATTCTGGTCTGCCACTATTATATAAAAGAACTGACTTTATCACCATTTAGGCAGGAAGTGCGGATAGTTTAGGTTTTTGAGATATTGATGTAAACCCGATAACAAGTGCAATTACATCCCCCTTCCAGAAAATCAAATCAAAGACTTCACTTCCTCAAATATTTCTCGTGGCGATATTTAAGGTAAGTAACCGAATCGCTTTCAAAAGTGTTTCCGCTGGGGCTAGTCGGTATGGCGTGTTGATGTGAAGTACGTGCAGCAAAGGTGACACAGAAGGACAAAACATCATGAAACGTACGCATCGACTACGTTCCGTTCGTAGTTGTTTTCCGTCTGTGTCATCTTTGCTGCCCATAGTCCACCTCAATAATCCGGATTGCGTGGCAGAGTAAAGATCACTGCTGGACGGCATTTTCAATTGAATCATTATTTCGCGGTTATAAACAATAACGGAAAGACACTGACAACAGTAGCCCGTCATGACCGTCTACTAAGCTTTAGGAATAACTTACGTTAAAGTGATTCCCCAGAGGAGGTCTATAGAGTTAGAGACAGTTCGACGCTGCAAAAGAGGAGGTCCGCAAACAAAAGATCGTTTCGCCTCAAACTACGCGATAATGGCTTGTCCATTGGGTTTGGTCATAATCATCATCACTGATGTGGTCATTTATTATAGTCAACAGCCATCAGTCATTAGTCATCTCCTACTTCTTCTTGATTTTATCTTTCGCTGTCTGACGTGAGCGTAACTTTACCCTCCTGCGTTGAAAATTTCCTGCTTTCTCTCTGGCCACTGAGGTTTGATGGCTACCAAGTTCTAACGATTCGTTAGCAAGTTCTGCCAGTTCGAATATGAGATTCTGCGTGGGTTTGCGTGGGTTTGTTTAGGCTGTCTCTGAGAATGATGGCCAACTTCGGTGCAGGTGCTGGTGCTGGTCATGATTAAGCAGTACAGCGATCAGCAGCCGCCACTAGTGCAGGGCGGCAGCGACCACGAGTCGAGCAACATATCGCACATGTCCACGTCGCAGATCGCCGCCTGGAAGGCCGCCTACACAACGCGACGCTCGACGCTGCATTCGATACAGGAGCGAACGCTCGAGATGCAGGCCAAAGGCATCGGCGAGGCGGCGCTGACGTCACGTTCCATCGTCACTACGCCACCCTCGGTTACGAAACATGAAGCAGGAAGCTCGCCCTGAATCAACAAGGCCTGGGGAGTCTTCAAACACCCAAAGGTGTTCACAGTGAAGGCTCCCTATCAAGTCCGGGCTTACTCCTTAAGGACAAAGGTGAAAATGAACTATCTAACCGTTCAGTCGCAACATAGAGAATAAGGTCCTGTCTCTAGAGCGTTTTCTAATCTGGTGTTGCTTATGCAATCGGAACGCCTCTACAGCTGACCACTGTAAAACAATATTACGTATATAACGAATGACATACTTGCGTCCCAGCTGTACTGAGAACGATAATGCGCTAGACGTTGACAACCTGGTGATTGGTATAACGACTGTAATTTGAACGGTTGGGTGCTTAGCTGAAAAAGGCGTTCGGCTGTAGATAACTCTGAACTAAGAGGACCAGAAGAGCAGTGGTTAGCCCCGGATGTGGGCTGGTGACAGTGATGGCTTCGGAAATAACGTCACTACAACGTAATGGCACAGCCTGCTATTTCATTCCGACTGTACCAGATTTGCCATCACCGGCGGCGCAGTCGATTTAGGCACCGCGACTTCAAAGGTTTACAGGTTCTGCGCATGGGTTCCACTAGTATACGCCTGAGCAATAGTCGTCACAACAAGTAGGGTTACGACGCCATTACGGGACGAAGGTGGGTGGTGTTGTGGGGCTTGTTGTTTCAATCAAATTAAGTGAATAAAATTTTATGAGATTTAGTGAAATGAAACAAAGGCACGAGCTCTTCCAAGCGCTTCATCAGAGGGGGTTCACAGAGAAAAGTAGTTCATGAGAAGCGCGAAACTGCTTCACGTGTCCTGTTCTTACTGCGCATTACCTCAGTACGGCGGCGAAATACCCTTATTCATTTCTAGCGAGAAGTTCCCTAATCTAAAGAAATTAGCGCAGATTGCACTAGTGGCGCAAAGCTAGCGAAGCAGATGGGAACTTGGCTGGTCCGGTTCTTCTTATTCTCCTCCTTCTTCCGGTCACATGTCGTAGTGACGTCATGTTACGAGATGTAGCATGATGTCGAGGCCATACAAGGTTATGCTGGTAGATGTAACGTCGCTTGGTTGCTAGGCAAGGTTGTTCCACGCTCATATTTCGTGACACGACAGAAAACGAAAAGCTTGAACAGCTTCGCTGCTAAAACGTGTGCATTCCCTAGATGTAACATTGTAGCAACGGCAAACTACGAATCCAGCAAGCAGATTGGATGAGTGCCGTAAAGAAGCAACGTACGATTTGGTATAATAACTGAGAGTAAGTAGAGTAATTAAATAAGTGTAATTTTATTTGCATTCCTTTATTGTTATTTCTCTTATCATTTCTAACTAGACGCTAATCTTGGTTGCCCAGGTTTACCTGGTAAGACTGATGCAGGCCACCAGACCGTCGAACTTGGCGAGCAGGCGGGCGGCGCCAGGCCGACACCGGCCGCTTCCACGGCCAATACACCTACACCGTCGCGCGTGACAACTTCGGGGAAGAGCAGCGTGTACTGCGATGCGGAGAAAGACGTGAGAAGGCCCGAATGTTTGCGCCGGAACGTTCCGGACAAAACGCCGGCCGTGTCCGAAGAGCCGAACAGCTCTTCCAAGGTCTTCGTCACGGCCGAGGAAACTCTAACTGCGACACCGCTCCCAAGCTGCACGAATTCTAAGAGGCCGCTGCGTTTCAAATCATGAAGCAGACGCTCCAGCGCTTCTTCGAAGCGCGTTTATAACTTTTACCGCTATTCATGATATGTCTATTTTGGTCCTGAAGCGTGTTTCCTTGTTTTAATGCGAAACATTCTTCGACGACTTCACCGCGATTTTAGCGTCTAGCATAGCGCAAACACCTTCCTCTCAGGAATACAGGATATGAATGGGAACTATATTGATTGATTTGTGGGGTTTAACGTCCAAAAACCAGCTCTGACTATGGAAGACGTCGTAGTCCAGGTCTCCGGAAATTTCGACCGCCTGAGGTTATTTAACGTGCACTGACATCGCACAGCACACGGGCCTCAGCATTTTGCCTTCATCGAAATGCAGCCGCCGCGGCCATGATTCCATCCCGCGACCGTCGGATCAGCAGCCGAGTGCTATAACCACTAGACCACCTTGGCGGGGCGCATGGGAACTATAGTGCAATCAAGCACAGAAGTTCAGATTAAGATGGGGAGGACTGAAGGGATCCACATATAATAATAATAATAATAATAATAATAATAATAATAATAATAATAATAATAATAATAATAATAATAATAATAATAATAAATGGCGGTTTATGCGCGCCAAAACCACTGTATGATTATAAGGCACGTCATAGAGGAGGGCGCCAAAAATTTTGCCTACCTAGGGCTGTTTAACGTCCGATGACAAATCGCGCAGTGCGCGGGCCTGAAACCGAACCCTTGTCTTTCGAGCCAGCAGGCAAGCGCCATGTCCACTAGACCACCGCGGGGGACGATGCACAGATTGTTGAAAGCTATGGAAGACGCGTGATATGCCACTATAGCCAACGTCTCGAAGCAGACTTGTTTTCGTCGGGGCAGCAAATGCCTTAGTTCCCTAGCGCCCTGTTTACTATACGCTTTGCTCCCTTTGTCCCCAACCTCAGGAGGAGATGAAAAGAGGGACATGTGCGAAAAAAAAAAACGAAAATAAAGGCTGAGAAAGCCTATTATGATAGCGTGACTAATACGATGTGCAGAGTAGCTTGTAGTGGACACAGCAAATAATGACTCGAGTACACTGCTAACCACGTGCGTTGGGACTCGAGCCCTCGACACTCTGGGCATGTAGTGTACCGAATCCACAACTTCGGAATTTGCAAAATAATTATACTTTTATCCGCAGGACGCGTTGGAATTACGCTCAATGTCCACAACATGGATCGTAATATGGGCTGAAAAGCTCTCCAAACTATGGGTATCGCAATGGTCCGAATGAAATCGAGAACGCGTAGTCAGCAACTTTCGTAGAATAATCAAGACATGACTAGCAGTCATATGCCGTGAAAGACCTGTTCAAACCACGACTATTGCTCGGCAAAGAAGAAAAGCTTTGCTCTTTATTACTTTCACTGCAAATTTATACACTGCAGGAGAGACCCCCGAAAACCATCCGCAGTGTACATCATGCGCAACACTGCAAACGTGGTCAGCAGAGCGTAAGCATGGCACAGAATTTAAAAAAAAAAATCGGAGCTAAACAAGGTTAAGGAAGGAGCACTGGTTTCAGTGAGAACCCAATGACTGTATAAAATAGGCCTCTGATCATTCCCCGGCGATGGTGTCACGGCTATTTTTAAAAATGATAGCCTGTCGAAACAAAGCTTGACACTTGCAATTTTTGCCATGCTGAGCTAAATGCGAGCCCGTGCCAGTGGGTGGTGATCGCTGATGTTCCTTCAGGCGCTCATTGATACAGCGTCTCGACTGTGCCACATACACTTTTCGACATGAGAGAGGAATCTTGTAAACCACACCCGTTCTATAGTCTACAGAATTGAAGTGGGTTTTCTTTAAAAGGGGGGCTGCAAAGCGTTGAGGGCATTGTCTTTCTTTTATATATATGTGTGTTCATCATTTCTCCGTAATGATTCTCCATCGGAGAAAATCGGTTCAACTCTGTTCTCAACGCAGTCACACCCTGACAGATAATTTTACAACAAATAATAACATATCAGCGAATGAAAGAAAGGCGAATGTCCAAGCCAAAGTGCTAGTCTACATAGAAGATAGTGCGTTTGAATGTTCTACGCAGCCGTGTCGCGTTTATTGCTGAAGCGTGCACTATACTAACAGCCTGTTACTTGTTTACAGTCGCTGAAGTATTTAACTGTGGAGCTGTTTAGATGCTAGCAGTGTCCACTGCTGTACATCCGTCCCACAAGAGGGCAAAGCTGACCGACTCTTGCCCTCAACCCACTTCCACATATAGTGATTATGCCAAGGAAAAGATAGATAGATAGATAGATAGATAGATAGATAGATAGATAGATAGATAGATAGATAGATAGATAGATAGATAGATAGATAGATAGATAGATAGATAGATAGATAGATAGACCTTGATTTCGACTGTTACCTCATACAGCTTAGTACCCGATCTGTAGTTTCCCGCTCCATCTCTTGGTTCTCTTGGTGCCACAACCTATAGCTTCGACTAACTAGCTCAAGACGAAATATTATATTCGCGCAAGTCCATGAACACCGCACATTAGGGTATTTCGCGACATGACAGTGCATGCGAAAGCACAGCAAAACGGCGACGACAAACTGAAGAAAAATAATGCAAGCGTGCGTTGATGTTTTGTCACTTGTAAAGGCAACAACAACAACAACAACAACAACAACAACAACAACAACAACAACGACGACGACGACGACGATTCTCGGCTGCTGATCCGAGGGTCGCGGGATCGAATCCCGGCCGCGGCGGCTGCATTTCGATGTAGGCGAAATGTTGAGGCCCGTGTGCTGTGCGATGTCAGTGCACGTTAAAGAACCCCAGGTGGTCAAAATTTCCGGAGCCCTCCACTACGGCGTCTCTCATAATCAGAGCTGGTTTTGGGACGTTAAACCCCACAAATCAATCAATCAACAACGACGACGACGACGACAACGACGACGATGACAACAACAACAACAACAGCAACGACGGCGACGACGACAACATAATTCATCATTTGTGTTTTGTTACTTTATTATTCCACTGCCCCCTGTAAAGTTTTGTGCCGTTGAGGGTATACAATAAATGTAATGAAAGAAAGCACTCCACAAACGTTGAAAGGCACGGAGGTCAGCGCTTGCGTTCCTTTCCCTTTGTATGCTATCGTCGTCTTTTTTTTTTTACACATATATATAACTGTTTTGTTTTGTTTTTTCGAAATACACGTACGTTAAACCAACTAGCCCAGGGATGAGCGCTACTGAAACCACGAAGACGTACAAGACATTGTACTCGTTTCGTAAAAACGGGACAGGTGTAATTCTGGCTTTTACCGAAAACACTCTGCCTGCCCAGTATAGTTGCCTGCTAGCAATGTGCGCTCTTATGTGCCCGACAATGTCGAACCGCATCGCGATACAACAATGCGAGGCGAAGCCTCGCTTTGTTCAGGAGACATGTCTGCTGTACAAACTGCGCATATGCCGCAGCTATAGGCCCTGTGTCCCATTGTATCCGTCGATCCTGTTCAAAAGTGTGCATCCGCACGAGAATAACAAGAGCACGTTATATGCACAATAGTGTCGAGGGTCCCCTTGTAAAATCGTGTTCCTGCTAGGCACAACGCTTGCATGAAATGAACAGCAGTGGTGGCGGCAGTCGCCGGCGCATATAGGCGAGCTCGTGTTTGCTTACAATGGCCTGCCATTCTTAGTTCCAAATCGTGCATTGTTCGTTTTCTCGTCGCCGTGGGCTCCTCAGTTGCGTGGCTGCAGTAACCACGTGCACAGTAGACACCCGAATGTGTGGTGCGCTTAAGATATATTACGATGAAATTTGAATAAAGATAAACGCCTAATAACGAGAAAGGCACAAAAGTTATAGTCTGGAGTACATATTTCTACATCCTGCAACTACGTGGCGCTTGAGGAAAGGCGGGCAGGCAAAATATAGAACAAGACTGACCATCAGCACGACGGCGGAGGAAGAAGGCAGACAACATAATTTACCATGTTTATAAACGGAACACCAAGTCAGAGCTATAGCTTCTGAACACTCGAGCAAAGCCTTGGCGGACATACGTAGCTAGAGTCTCACGAAAGGCCTGATAAAAGGCTTTTGGCTGTAAAGGTTCGCAGAATGTATTAGCCAACCGCTGTCGATGTTTCATGTATGAAAGTGTGCACCTGATCCGATGCGCTGAGTTTCCATAAAATGACCTGTACCGTCTGGACGGACGAATGAATTTTGCGCCATGCATAGAAATGCTCTAAAGGGGGATGGGGTCGGGGGGGGGGGGGGGGCTACCCCTAATGGAGAACTCTAGGCACGCCTATGGTGCTATGTGTAACAAGAGTTTCGTTTTGTGTTCGTTCTGATTCGTTCCCTGCGCACGATCTCTGTTGGGAAAAAGCCCTGTTTCGAAACCGCGCTTTGCGACAGCGCTCTGCGCAGATTATGTATCAGTTCGCGGCGAGCCAGACAGGCCGCCCCCCGTCCGAGATAAGCCATGAGCGTGACGCGCGACCCTTGGAGAGCCTCCAAGCTCGTACAGCTCACCAGACCTCCTTGCTTCTTTGACCTCAGCATATACTACAGGGAAACGCACACCTTCGTTTTCCGTTTCGAAAGCGCCATACTGTCACCAGCGAAAAAGAAAGGGGACCCTTCCACAATGGCTATCTCCCTCGCGGCCAAATAAATCACGCTTATTTCTCTTACGTAATATCGTCGATCGTTTCATGTTGCTGTTTTGAAACTCGCTTTGGCAGCAAATCAGGTAGCTCAGTTTGACGCCGTCGAAGCTGTGTCACAGCATGCGTCCAGCTCCGCCCTGCACAATGCGAACAAGTGCGAACTGTGAGGAAACACGAAAGGAGCGTTAAGATGTTTGTGGTATGCGAACATTTTAGAGGGGCACAATGGCTCGAGCTACATTAGAAGTTGCACATAAGACGTAAGTCACTTCTGCGTAAACGAGGGTAAAGATGTGTGTGAAGTCCAAAGGCAAGTAGCAGTTGTACGTTTGCCTCAAAAATATACACTGAAAGCGTGCAGTTTACTCAGCACTCGCTCTTTTGAAAGATTAAATATCCTCGTTGAATTTTTTAAATTTTTTTCAGACAGCGTCAAACGGCATATTTTGCAACGAGAGCATGACGAAGCAAAACATTAAAAAGAAAAAGACATAGTCACTTTGCTCCTCGGCGTGTTCAATTTCAATTTCTAGAAAAAAACACGTTTTTCACGTTCACTCTTGGGCCGGCAACAAACACCTTGACCTCTACGTAGTGGAGGAGAATGTTTTTAGCAAAAGAAACTTCAGATGGGCGCTTATGCACACGCGGACCTCAATAATTTTTCAGACAATTTGTACATGCCCGAGTACATTGAGGGTACTCAAGTGGTACTTATTTACGCTGACTATGTTCCTGTACAGGGTGCTTTAGCTAACTTTCGCCATCTTTTAAAAAGATCCACGTGAGGGTTACGGGGGTGCTACCAACTTCGTATTAATCACTGTCGTCTTGACCACCACCGACTGCTTTTTTCAATGACCTCAGGTAGTTAATTAACTATAATTAATTAGCGGCGTTTTAAACGGCTGCTTTGAAGATAAGTTAGCTGAAACACCCTGTATTTTCTTGTAATAAAAAAAAGACACATGGCTTGCCGCAGTAAGTTCATAACTCTGCGATCTTTGTTCGGCACTTTATCAGATACTTGGAGACGAGATTGTTGTGACGGGCCGTGGAGTTCCGCATCTCATGCAGCCCCAATACTGCTAGATGCTTAAATATCTAATTGCCTAGCACTTCGCTATACTTGTGCATAGTACAGTGTATCCGCGTCGACCTCCTGTAGTTCTTCAGCTGCGCCGTGACAGACTTTGACTCTTGCTGCGAAAACAGTAACCATACAATGTAAAGTCTTTACTATATAAATTACTTTTTTATTGACAACTTATCTTGCTTTGGTATACGACTCCACAAATACAAACTTATAAAAGCTATACTTGGTGCAGAAATAGTATATAAGAATACTTTTTCGTTTTCCATATATGATAACCGCACGTACGAGTTGTTTAAGCAGGCTGAAATATTACCCGTTCATAACGTCCGTCTGCGGTTTAAAATTAAGTGTATCGATGAGAAGCGAGGTAAAGAAAAACATTCTTTTTTTTTCATGACCTTTCCGATCTACAGCAGATTATTACGTCGCTTAATACACAAAATTAAGATGCGCTGAAAATAATAACGCCGACGACAAGTTAGTACGAGGATAAATCGTCGCACTTTGTTCCCAATATGCCTAGCTAATAGATATGCGAAAGATGATATCGATTTCCAGACGTGCACACGGTGCAAACTGCGAGAACTGCATTTGTTAGGATTTAAAATTGCCTTCCTATCTTCTTCCTTTTGTGTGTGTGTGTGTGTGTGACTAAGGTGAACACGTTCTTTCGCCTTGCCTTCTTCTTTTTTCTTCTGGCTGCATGCCATTAAAAGAATCGCCACTGCTGAGCGTACGACACAAAAGTAGCAGCGGACCTTTTCAAGCTGCCTCTTCAAACGGCAGCTTTTACCAGCAGCTTTCTAGCCCCTCTGACGGTGGTGACAGGCAAGAAATAAGGGCTGCCCATTTATTAACTCAACGACGGTCTATTAAAAGGCATACGACCGAGAACACGTACTTGAAGACTCATAGCTCGCGCTTTTCAGCATTGTTTTCAACGGCACCTGTTTGCATGAGTCACCTCGGCTACACGAGTACGTAGCCTGTAACAGCTGGATAACCTGGCTCTTTTTTCTTTCTCTTGGAACAGCAGTGCCTGCGTTTTGCGAGGGAATGATAGCGGCTATAAACTGGCGATATTTCTCGTACGTAACTTGCCCACAGTGAAGAACAGAAACCCAAACGTATCATTAACACTGTCAACTGTTATCTCGATGTGTAAGGTTTTTGTTCCACTTTGTCGTCGTCATCGCCGTGTCGTTGCGTGTTATTGTTATTATTCTTCTTGTTATTCTTCTTGTCGTTGTTGCTGTTGTTGTTGTTATTATTCTTGCCGTCGTTGTTCTTGTTGCTGCTGCTGCTGTTGTTGTTGTTGTTGTTGTTGATGATGATGATGATGATGCTAGCCGGCTACCACCAGTATCTACCTGCAGTAGAGCTGTGCCCCCTTACGTATACTGCGCGCAAGTATACGTAAAGTAGGAAGTCAACGTTTGCTCGTAACCTCAACGACGTGCTGTCGAGAAACAGCTACAGATCGAACTTCCCTTTGTACAAGGGCGACGTGCAGTTTTCTCTCACCTTCCACGAATAAATCTCAAACTACTTCCTTACCCCTCACCCTGAACACACCGTGTGTGTGCTGCGGTTTTCTTATCCTAGAGTCAGCCACTCTTATTTATCTCGGCACTTGCAAATACGAACGACATTGGGGGTCATACAGCCGCTTTAAATAGATCTTACTTATGGACGTGTCGTACTTCTCTCGCCACATACTTTTCTTCGTCAACGCATTTGTTTTATTGTGATGTTGTTGAGTTTAACACTGCACGTCTGCCTAATTTAGCACTTGAAGTTCGATGTAGCGCTTTTTCTTAAAGAGCAAGTGCTTTCTTTTTCTTCACATGAACATGACTACACAGGCATCTGGACGGATAGACAGACAAGGCTAGTTTCCGGTCCAGTGTCAAAATATAACAGACAGATCAGATGCGGAATTGAACAATAGTTTCGGAACAGGCCTTGTTTTATAACAGAGAAGGAACAAGGAAATATTCCTAATTAATTGATGCAAGTAAGTTAACGATTCTGGTTATCAAGAAAAAAAGAATTTGCTTCACTGCTTAAAATAACCTGCGGTTTTAACCTCTAAAAGTAAAATATTCCGCATATTTGCGGAATATTTATGTCAAAAACGTTGCCCTTCCCTTAGATTAAGACACATTTGTGCTATAGCTGCCAATTTCATTCTTTCATTCATGTGCACTCCCCAGCCAAATCACTATGCGGTCACCACGACTTGGAAGTGAAGCCGTGACCCCGTGATGTCACTGCTGCTGAACCACCGCGTTGCGTCATGAAGGTCGCCGAGAAAGAAGCCGATGAAATTTGTACGCTATTGGCTTCTGACGCAAATGTTAAACACAAATGAGAAGTCGTGTCATCTGGCCAGGCTGCAACAACGGCGTGCCTATAGCATATGTCTTCGCCTGCTTATTGTCATTCCTAATTAACAAGGAACGAGGCTATTCGTTACATCTCGAAACTCGAAGGGCTCTCCACACTGCGAGCTGTTGTTACTGCATTAGGTGGAGCTGGCGGACATGGGATAACATTTGTTAGCAACATCTATTGCTAGAACTCGTTTGTGTAAAAAGCAATTCAATGTTATTGACACCTCTTATCGCTCTTTTTCCTCACCTGTACGAACGGCGTTAGAAGATGCCACATTTTATTTTCCGTTAGGCTTCAGCATATTTCAGTGCCTCGACGTGAATGAATGCAGTTGGGAGAAACTATCTTTCCAGCTCAAACTCATACGGCACACGTTTATAACCTTCGCTACGCGATGGAAAAGTAAACAACAACCCCTACGCTCGAAGTGGAGAGGGCGTTGGGTGAAATGACGAGAACCCACATAGCTTCCTCGACCGAGGAAGTCAAGCCCCGAGGAAAGGACCGAGCGGGTCACAAACATTGGGTATAGGCCTGTTATCTATAGACTGGTGGCTGGTGCTACTAATTTTCAGGGGGACCTTTTTTTTCTCTTTTTTTTTTTTGACGTGCTAGAAAGCTCATATTTTTTTGTAGAGATGCATTTCCTGCGCAAAGTGCCACGAAGTGAACACAAAAGAGTAAACGAACAAAAATTATCGCTTAAGATTTCCAAATAACCGCACTGCCCGCCCCGTCACTATCATCACAATCAGAATGAATAGAAAGGTTTTGCGCGTTAAAACCACGATATAATTATGAGGCATGCCATAATATGCGTGACCACGGAGTATACTTCCCTAGTGCGTTGATCTCTCTCCGTCGAGGCTTCCGCGACCTTTAAGACCGCACTTGCTATGGAGCGCAGAGAGCGTGCGGAAAATATACTTGTCACATGCAGCTGCGTTTGAACAGTTGACGACACGCACAGTGAGGTCCCGAAGGTTAACGGATCGTCGTCTTATTCATCAAGCGGCGCTTCTCGAACAGCCGCGGACGACTTTTGGCGCCGCCTTGTTGTGTTACAAATGAACGTGCGCAGAAGCTGGAGGCCGTACGCTACAAGGTGACCGCTATGCAAATCGTATAGATATAAAGGCTGTTTGCTTCCCTGAAGTCGCTATCGTCTCTTCAGATTGCACGCCTAGCGTCTGCTGATATAAAAGCCGCGCATGGAAGGACGCGAGGTAAGCCAAAAGGGAGAAGATAAATCATCACCACCAATGCACCTGGAGAGCTGGCACGTGATATTGCGAGATGATAAGGAGGTATATAGTTGCGTGTTTGCAGACATGGTCGTTTCGTTTTGGCTACGGATGAGAACGACTTCGCGGAGATGGCACCGCCTCGTTTTTGCTGGTTTGCAGAGAGACGCGGCCACAATTTCAGGGCGGCGTCGTCAACATTTTTTCTTTAGAGGATGCGGTTGTTTCTAGTGGTTAATGGTGAAGGAAGTGTTCACGTGCAAATCACTGTTTCACTCCTGGCAGTGCTCATGGGAGTGGCGTAATCATTCACTCGGTTTCTCTTATAAGAAAGAGAAGAAACAGGATTTGGCGAGACTTCTGACATGGCTTAGGTCGAGTAGGGCTACTTGCACGCCCGCGCACACTCGCAGCGCGCACACACTCGCGCACACACACACACACACACACACACACACACACACACACACACACACACACACACACACACACACACACACACACACACACACACACACACACACACACACACACACACACACACACACTCCTGATATCTCACCGGTGATAAACACCGATGATTGATATCTCACCGGTGTTTACTGACATAAGGAGCTACCCTTCCTGAGCATGTACAGTTCAGTTTTGTGTCTGCTTTTATTTCCACCACAGTGCGACCTTTCAGTTGATAGCCGGCCTTTGCGTTGGATTCGGTTCTGCTCGTGTCCATGCTTGCACGTCTTTCTTTCACGATGAATGAGAGAGCTCTAACTATAAGAAATCAACGGGGTTCAAATTACTTTCACCGAGTCGGATATACACGGCTGCTACTCGTATGTTCTTCTTCTTCCTTATTTTATTTATTTTTTTTTGTGAGACCGCCACATGCTATCTGCAATAGCATGCGTGTAAGCACGCTCTACTTCTCGCCGCCTTCGCGTCTGTTTTGTGCGGTTGTCCAAGGCAGCACAATGATAAGTGTTCGCGAAATGACCGCCCCCTGGCGTTGTTGCAGTTGTACACAGAAAGCAAACACCAGGGCGTTGTTTCTTCCTTCCTTCTCCTGCAACCTATTCCCAGAGCCCGTAATTACAGCTCGGAGTGTTGCGAGCGGAACGTTGCATATTAAATGGCCTACAGCCAGTGCCGCCACTACAATCTCCCGCACGGGTCCCTTATTTCCTCGCTTTTATTTCATTTCTTTTTCTCCGCGTTGTTTCCGACAACACCGCTGTGTCGCGCCATGTACATGTCCCGTGCCGCGCATACACGACTTGTGCGTATAGTGGCTGCCTGTGACACTTCCTCGTTTAGTTACGCAAATAACAACGTCCTCCTCGCTTCCTCCACCGTGCGTTCCCCCAATATTTGTCGCTCGCATTCCGACGCTGTTATGTGGAGTGTTCCCTGCGTAGTAGGGCCGAGTGTCGCACTGGCGTTGTGCTTGATTGATATCTGGGGTTTTACGTCCCCAATCCACCTATGAATATAAGAGACTTCGTAGTGGAGGGCTCCGGAAATTTTAACTGCCTACCTTGGGTTCCTTGACGCGCACTGACATCGCACATCACACGGGCCTCAACATTTCGCCTCCATCGAAATGGAGCAGCCGCGGCTTGGATTCGATCCCGCGACCCTCAGATCAGCAGCCGAGTGCCATAGCCACTATAGGCCACCGTGACAGGTCATTGGAGTTGTGCTTAGGAAATTAGATTCCTACCGGTGCATGAGGGTAATGATGTTGTGCCTTGTGACTTTGTAATGTTGCTTGCCATCTACAGAATCTTGAGGAAACACATGGCCGTTTATTATGCAGATATTGATGCCCCCCCCCCTTACACGAGCGTTATCGTCGTATGATCTCAAACTTTGGTGAAGAACGTAAAGTTAGGGGCCCGGTGCCACAGTGGTGGGAAAACTTGAGCCACTAACGTTTATGAAAAATATTTAACTCTTTGTACACATGCTGTAATCATTATTCAAGCATTATGCGTGGATTGTTAGTGTCACCAGATAAGTATGTCCACGGCTTTCTTTACCGTTTTTTGACGATGTGACGTTGTAGGAAATAAAAAAAAATAAAGCTTACAACGCTCCACCGCTAAAATACAGCGATAGTACGAAGAAAACAAAAAGGCAGTTCAAAACTCTGGGACGGTCTGCTGATAAAAAGTCCCTCACGGGACATAGCGAGCCTCATAATCTAATCGGCATGTAGAAGCCCACAGACAGACAGACAGACAGACAGACAGACAGACAGACAGACAGACAGACAGACAATGAACTTTACTGAATCCTGAGGAGCTACTGTAAGGACTCCCTAGCGGGAGACCGAATTTTAGTAGGAGCCCAGAATTTTTTTTCTGTGGCACAGTGCTCGAAGTACTCCGCATTATGCAGCAACTCGCGGTTATGCACTGGTGTTTCGCGGTTCTTTTTTTATAAAGAATCGTCGTTTGTTCAGTAGCGCGAAAGAGTGTTTCAAACTCGTTGCACATTTTAGGAATGACAACACTGGAAATTGAGAGTACGCTCACTTCAATATGTAGCGCGATATCGTTACAGGAGAAGACGACTCGTGAATTTTTCGTATTCCGCCGATATTTCGCGCAAGCATGTGTCCGCCGCTTGGCGTGAGCGAACTAAGGACTGCAAGTGCGCTGTCCGTTACGAGCGATGTTCAAAAATTCTGGATTGTCAATAAATAAATAAACAAAGTCATCGTAGACTTCGCTGTTATTCTAAACGGAGAACGATAGATAATCCAGAGTTCGACGGAAACCCGTCTGGCTAGTAGTGAGCGTAGTGACATAAAACGAATACTCGCCGAAGATGAAATGTGTTAAAAAATAATAACGTTTCGGGGTCCGTATACGTATACCAGGCCCACGATCACGATAAAAGGAAACGCAGTGGCTCTTGTTTGAATATGGGAACGGTGGCGCAGTGCGCGTGTGTAGATTTCAGGCAGATTTCGGGAAGGGCGATAGAGCGATTTCGTAGCCCCACGACGTTCTGCCGACCGTTTAACTAGCGCAACGAGATGTGCAGGTCACGTCATAGGCGCAGCGCACGAGGGACGCCAGAGAGTTCTAGAATGCGACTGCTCTGCCAGCTGCAGCCAACACGGACGCTTTTCGAGAGCCGCGAATGCGTGCATGCAAGGCGAGCCAGCTGCAATGCAGAGATGGCTTTCATCTATCGGCGAGGTTATTAACTTGATAAAAACAGCACGTTCTTTCTTTCTACTTTTTGAAGAACTCTGGCTCGACGGATACGAAAAACATGCCGTATTGCCGTGTTGCTGTAGGATCGCTAGCAGCGGCTACAGAAATTTCATTCTATAGTTCTAGTTTCTGCCTCTATTATGCTGTGAGAGGAACACTTCACATAAGATACAGAGCGTTACTCCTGATTTGTGCAATTGCAGAAACGACCGCAGTGTGTGTGTGTGTGTGTGTGTGTGTGTGTGTGTGTGTGTGTGTGTGTGTGTGTGTGTGTGTGTGTGTGTGTGTGTGTGTGTGTGCATAGAAAGAGAGAGAGAGAGACAGGGCACAAGGTGGAAAATAGATTGCTGAAGACCGCATACTATGAGGCATTTTCTTTACACATCGGTGAGACTGGATTGTCGCTGAATGGTAATAAGAACAGCGCCGTCTGACTGCCCGGCTACGTAGGTGGTAGAAATACTCGGCCTCCATATTTCGACTGAAATAAATGTAATACTACTGCATTCAGGCGCCGGTTAATATGCTTAACTCGGCACAGGTGGAGTTCCACAGTGATCGAGTGCGTCTATAACATTATCTTACAAGACGTTTACAGGTTTGTTCATGTGCTTGTATTATGTACACTTCGCTGTTTGTTGTTTTTCCGTGTTCTCACGTGTCGCTCTCACTGGCATTCATACAAATATGGTGCCAGAAGGAGCCCTCATCTATTTGACAGCACACAACTACAACAACAACGACAACAACATTTAGCTTACGGTTTATATATACCGTCTGATCTGCTAGCCGCACGCTCTGATTGGGATGCAGAACTGCTCACCCGAAGTAACAACACCGCGTATATTTTAAAGCAGAAGACTGCAAAGCATGGGGTTACGAGCATGAGCACTTTCGCTGGCGGGATACACCTCGATGACTTGTGTTCGCTAAAGAACACAATCTACTCTCCGTCGGCAGTACTTCTAAATCCGGATACTACATGTCAGGCAAGTGGCCCATGGGCCGGCTGCGGAACAAACTGGGGAGGCGGAAAGAAAGCTCACGTCAGTTGCACACCGCAACACGTCGCGAGACGGTGTGTGTTCCTTAGCCGACGCTTTGGCGCTTTAGTCGGTGGGCAATGCCCTCCGTGTGCCCATGCAGTGAAAACAAGAAATGAGGCTTGCCAAGACTGTCAGCTCTTGCGTTGCCGCGTTGAGAAACACTTCCCCGCAAGAACGTAGGCTTCCGTAGAAGAAATAAAAAGCAAGTGAACAGTCATCGTCCATTTAAACACACGAAAAGAGAATTCCAATACAAATACTGAGAGAGAAAGAGAGACCTCAGCCGTGCATAGTCTCTCTCGCCCTCCGTCTCTTCCCTTCTCAGAATGCATACGTCATTAACAATGATTAACACTACTTGTACCCTCTGGAATGACACAAACAACTGCATTTTATGTTCAATATTACAAGGAAAAATGAATGTCATAGTTTCGTTTCTGAAATTCTCGCCGGAACTTCGGCCTCAATGACGACAGAAGGAATTTTTTTTTCGTATTCTCGATAAGTTCGCCGCATCAAATGTTCTCAAACTCCCTGTGTAAAATATCTGGCTTCCTTGGAACACCATGTATGCCTTTCTTACCGATAAATGGCTATGTAGGCCCTTGTAGACGCCGTCAAAGATACGTGACGTCACCCATTTTAGTGCTGGAACTTAAAAGTGGCGCCGCTACCAGATTTATTTTTCTCTTTTTGCGTGTCTTCCAGCTTACCGAGGGTCTTGTACTCGCAATACTCCTGTTTTTTGGCATTGTTGAAAGCTAACCTACTAACGCGAGAAAAACTATTTCTCACATTAGTGTACCTTTAACATCTCAAATGAACCCGCTGAACCCGGTGGAACGAATGGCACCTTTCCGCCGAATTTCCTCAATATTGGCGACTTGCATCGTGCTCCGCATTTACGCTTTCTTGTCTTCTTCAGTCACGTAATGAGCACGTGTAAGTACTTCCATGTATATACGTAACTGAGATGACAAGTGGGGTCTTTTCACGCACGCGTGCGTCTGGACGACCTACGACTAATGCAAGTATAGATAAAAGGCCCAGAAGACAATAAGGAAATCGCGAGGACAATGGTGAAAGCCACTGGCCCACAACAAATGAGTCTTTGTCTAACGCGGCATACGAGACTGCGGATAACGGTTCCACCGAGCGCACCTATTATTGCAGCCACGTGGGCCGCGGAGATAATAGATCCACCCCGGCTAAAACGTTAATGTTTATAACTTGTGCGGACTCTTGAGGGCTGTTGAGCACAGTGCTTTGTCCATATAGCGAAGTCTGAAAAAGCAATTATTCAACGAGTATGTCCTGTATTCCAAAAGGGCGGTAGCCACAAAATTACGTAATAAGGCTCAATGCTGCCCCGGCTACACCTGCTGATATTCCAATGTAGTAGAATTTTCACTATCCTTGATGCGTTAACGTGTCGGAAATCCTCACTGCGTCAGAGCTCTTCACGAAGCTTCGCCGCCATCAGAATGCAAGCGAAACATACATTTGCCTTGATATGCAGAGACCTAAAAAATTATCTCCAAGACACCGTTGTGGATTTCTGTCCCTGCGTTCCTTGTAAGAGTAGGCGTATCACTTACCCCATAAACGGCCAACACTAGGCGCATAAGGGGAAACGAAAAAAAAAAGAAAAAAAATCCACGCATATCCATGGAGTGAATGATGATGAGTGGGCGAAGCTCCGGGGGTTCATCGTAAATCGTGCCGAGTTCCGGATTAAATTAGCCATGCTTCGTGCTGTATGGACAGACAACTGAGTTCTCTAGAACACTGTGGTATTCGTTTCGCATCTTATACCTTCCAGAAAAGTTGTGAACAACTACTTAAAACTGGAGGTATTGTGATGTAATACGAAACGAAACCGAAACTGAGTGATGCCGGAGTAGACGAAGAGGAACCGGCGTGAACTCATGACACAAGAGCGCGTGCCAGCGTTCGATGAAGACGAAGTGGCTACGACGGGCAACTACGGCAGACAAGCCTACGCCTTAAGGAGCTTCGCCCCTAAAAAAAGACCGTACAAATGATCTATAACAGTTCCGAGCCTGAGCTTTCCCATCGCATATTATGTATGTATGTATGTATGTATGTATGTATGTATGTATGTATGTATGTATGTATGTATGTATGTATGTATGTATGTATGTATGTATGTATGTATGTATGTATGTATGTATGTATGTATGTATGTATCCGTGCGCGCGTGTGCGCGAACTGCAGCACTACATCCAGTCTAAACGCGTGACACTCGTCAAAAACAACCATGTTCCTATCAACGACCTCTACAGTTTCCCGTCGGAACCACGTTGGGCGGTTTAATCTTTTTCCAGGCACGCCATCTCTTACCGCTGAGTCGTTTCGAGCACACATCCTTCCTCTCGTCACGCGCCAGAAGCATTTCAGCATGCGGTAGGCGAGGGCGTCCGACCCTCCGTGAAGAAAAAAGAAAACGCTTCGCTGTATGCAATGCGGGTGCGCCGGCAAACTTGCAACGACACGTTAGAACGCCGCACCCCTACACTGCTTCGCAGGAAGCTGCGGGGCGGCTTTGCTATTGTTTTGTCTAAGAGGAACGGCTGCATAGGAAGCTTCTGGAGACGTCAGGGGAGAGAGACGCGAAACAAACAGACCACTGACCAGTGTTTACGTATAGTGGCGATGGAAGTGGAAAGTAAAGGGTTTTTTACCTCACTTGTAAGCACCGGAACGCACCCCCCACGTTATGAGTTGCGTTCCTATTCTCGATATGGAACGCGCCTTTCCTGACTTGGTACACTTAACCCTTTGCGGATGTTATTAAAATATGCTGCGCTGTTATGATCCGTCCGTGGTTCGGTTGTTCGTCGCTCAGGTTGGAATGACTCAGAGCGGCTTGAATGACGAGACAATACTATAGTATTTATTGTCTCGTCATTCAAGCCGCTCTGAGTCATTCCAACCTGAGCGACGAACAACCGAACCACGGACGGATCATAACAGCGCAGCATATTTTAATAACATCCGCAAAGGGTTAAGTGTACCAAGTCAGGAAAGGCGCGTTCCATATCGAAAATAGGAACGCAACTCATAACGTGGGGGGGGGGGGGGGGGTAAACAACACTTTACCTTCCACTTCCATCGCCACTATACGTAAACACTAGTCAGTGGTCTGTTTGTTTCGCGTCTCTCTCTCCCCTGACGTCTCCAGAAGCTTCCACGCTGCCGTTCCTCTAGTGGAAGCACTTCCTAACTCGTAACTAGCTTTATGTTCTGATTAACAAACCGATCTGTTTATGTTCACCATCAGCATTCTCAGATCATCGGCCGCCAACACATGGTCGGCGTTGTTCACTAACGACGTTTAAGCATTCGAAATTTCAGTATTTTGTGGACTGTCTGAACGTTGCTATCGGTTGACGCTAATCAACAGGTCCGCCATCTTGGCCAGCAAGCAACCAAAGCTATGCGGCGAAGCCACGCTCAGTTTTTGCAGGCGGCATCCCCGACCGAGCATGGGCAGTTTTCCAACGCTCGTAGACCGCTTTGAAGCCTAATAGCAAATAAAACGCAGCGACAGCTTAGTGACGAGACAGATTAAAGGCGTTGCTCTTTTTAACACGCGGCGCATAAATACATAAATATACAACCGGTCAGTTCCGACAGAAATGCTGCAGGACTAATCTCTAGCCACTGTGACAACGTAACTGAAAAATAACACTTTCTCAGCACTTCGAGTTGTACCGCAACATGCGCGTCTTGAAATCAACGCTCGGAACGCGCTCCAACGCAGGCAAAGTTCCGCTAGATTCGCTTTGAACTTGAGTTCGGTGCAGCGGCGGCGCCGAGAAGCACAAAAGTTGGCCTGAACGTCACCTTCTCTGCAATGCTCGGTTGCTTCGCAGCTGGCGGCGTTTGGAAAACAGACGCGCAACTCTTTATGCTAGCATAAATATACAGTAACTCTAACAACCACGTTCCTATCAACGACCTCTACAGTTTCCCGTCGGAACCACGTTGGGCGGTTTAATCTTTTTCCAGACACGCCATCTCTTACCGCTGAGTCGTTTCGAGCACACATCCTTCTCTCGTCACGCGTCCAGAAGCATTTCAGCGTGCAGTCGGAGAGGGGCGTCCCACCCTCCGTGAAAAAAAAAAAAAGAAAAGGAAAGAAAACGCTTCGCTGTATGCAATGCGGGTGCGCCGACAAACTTGCAACGACACGTTAGAACGCCGCGCCCCTACACTGCGTCGCAGGAAGCTGTGGGGCGGCTTTGCTATTGTTTGTCTATAAGAGGAACGGCTGCATAGAAGCTTCTGGAGACGTCAGGGGAGAGACACGCGAAACAAACAGACCACTGACTAGTGTTTACGTATAGTGGCGATAAAAGTGGAAGGTAAAGGGTTGTTTACCTCACTTGTTAGCACCGGAACGCACCCCCCACGTTATGAGTTGCGTTCCTATTCTTGATATGGAACGCGCCATTCCTGACTTGGTACACAGAACCCTTTGTGGATGTTATTAAAATATGCTGCGCTGTTATGATCCGTCCGTGGTTCGGTTGTTTGTCGCTCAGGTTGGGATGACTCAGAGCGGCTTGAATGACGAGACAATACTAGTGGAAGCACTTCCTAACTCGTAACTAGCTTTATGTTCTGATTAACAAACCGATCTGTTTACGTTCACCATCAGCATTCTCAGATCATCGGCCGCCAACATATGGTCGGCGTTGTTCACTAACGACTTTTCAGCATTCGAAATTTCAGTATTTTATGGACTGTCTGAACGTTGTTATCGGTTGACGCTAATCAACACGTACTCTACCCCTACTTAAATTTTTTCTTTACCTTTAATGTGAATATAAGCAAAATTTTTAAATGTGCAACTCGTTTCATGGCCGATATGTGCTGCTGTTTATACAAGATTTAAAATGAAGTTTACTTCTTTTGCGGCGGTGGGCTTGGGGTACGAGATTTTGCGCCCGCTAGTGTTCTAAAATTGCCACTACCGTCATACTTCCTAACAAAGAACTTAATGACAACAGCGTTATGAAAAAAAAAAAAAATTCTCGCCTTTCAGCAATGAAACCGCACATTGAAGGAACTCCACGTGGTTTAAGGCGGTCTAAAATGATGACGCAACGACAGCATGCATTGCAAGACCAGGCACAGCGGCTAGCAACCAAATGAACATTCCCTACATCTACAGGACGTATAGATCAAACGTCGGGAAAACTATAAGGAGCGCGTGCTCCGACGGCTTCCACGAAAGCGTAAACGCATCCACTCTGAGTCACCTAACCATCGACGTCAGCTCTGGAACAAGACTGCGTCTAATGTTTTTTGTTCTTTTTTTTTTCATTTTCTAGATATTTCCACACGAGACAGCGTGCTCCCTGCGAACGCAACTCAGCGGACGAGGTCACCACACAAGGTGAATTCCTGATCGGCTCCACGTACGCAACCAAAACACTTGTACGTTGCCCGTGTAGCCACCAGTATATGCGCTGTCCTTACTGACGCCGAGCGAACGCCCTTCCATTCATTCAAGGTTGCCGAGTGTGAGTCACGTTTGTTTTTATTTACTGCTGCAGGCGAGAGAACGTTCCAGAACAGATTTTTCTCGTATCGTGTACGCGGACGCAGCAGGCGCGTCTCAAAGCGACTGGGAAAGACCGACACTCCTCCGTTTTTTTTTTTTTTTTTTTCTGCTGCGCACACTGCTGCAGCGCCGGCGAGCCGACGCTGATGTGCACAAAATCAAGTTTTGGAATAAAGCAAAAATCGGGAAAAAAAAAAAAACTGCTGCCCAGGAGACGTCGAGGAACAGGCGCTGCGCGAGCCCGGGCAAGTTTACCGCGCAGAGCTTATCAACGTCAGCGCCAGATGGCGAGCGGCGCGTTTGCTCCCATTTTGCGCTTTGTGGTTTCTTTTGGCCGGAGCCGTGACGTCACCGCCGGGACGGCAACATAAACGCGGCGTCGCCAGCCAGCGTCTGCGTGAATCGGAGAACCCTCTCTGAGAGAAGGGATCGAAGCGGTCTCTGCTGCGTTCCGAATTCGAGGCTCGCCAACTCGCACGTTTCGTTGCCTGTTCTGTCTACCTACCAGCTGCTGTTCCTGCACCCGTTTTTGCTCCCTTATCGAGTTCCCGTTGCTGCAATAAGCAAGTCGCTCGAGATGTCTGAGAGCCACTTTGACGAGTACGAGCACTACAACTTCGACCACGACAAGTTCCTGTATGCGGGCCACAGCGGTAAGCAGAGGTCGAAGAGGGAGGCTTCGGAGCACACAACCACCACGACCCGAGTGGACACGTTCGCAAGCTAGTCACCAAAATGGCCAACACCGAGAGGAACCGCAGGAACTCGGGCGGCAACCGACATTGAAGTCTGGTAAGAGAACCCTTCGATTTGTCCTTTCTTGAGCTTGCGCTTTGTTTACAAAATGACGTGGCATAACGGACAGGTCGTAAATGTGCTATAACGGATGCTGTCAAGGCAGATAAGTCTTATTCGATGCGCAATTATAGCGTAAAGGTATCGCGCGCTGTGCTGTGCCCTTTGTTGCCAGCGCCATGTTCGTCTCCCGCCTCTGGCGCGAACGTCCTTGAGGGCTCAACAACGCACTTTACCTTCAGCAGCACCTGGCGTTCGACATTTGTGTTGTCAAGCAGCAATAGCGCTAGATATCGGAAATGTGTAGTACGGGATTACTTCGAACTGATTGCGTTGGCTTGAAGGGACTTCTTTCTTTGCTAGAACTTGTCGCTAAGGGCGGGCCCAACAACACGCCCCCCTCCTCTTTGTTTATAATGTACTTCGCTAGAGGTGCGGTCGTTGGCATCGGTGCCGTTTGCTAAATACAGCGAAGGTGCATGCTTGGCACCGAGAGGTGTTTACAGAAACATTGAGCGTTCGAAGATAAGTTCGTCGGACGCTGCAGTTTTATCGGTTCGTCTTTTGTGAGTGCTATCGTCATTTATCGGGAAAGTGTAGCGAGGAGGACCTCGTGTCGAGTTCTTGTTGTGCTGGAACGATCCCGCAGCTACGTCACGATTCCTTTGGGCAACTTTGGCTGATTGTCGTAAATGTGCCCTATGCAATGCTGGCGTCGATATTCACTGTAATGTCTCAATACCTTGCGGTGCATTTTGCCGTGTGCACGAGGAGCCACGTGTCAGCCCACTACGCGCACTCTCGTAAAACGAGTCCTGTTTGACCGGAGGGGCTGTAACTGTTGTAGCTTTCTTTTAAGTGTCAGAGAGAGAGAGAGAGAGAGACCCAGACCACCGCATTACATTTAGGCCGTTGTCCCCTCCCTCGCGATCGTTCGCTCGCGACGTTGACGCAACCGCCGTGGTGTGTGTCCTCTTTTTATTATGTAAGCGTTAAATCCTGCGCCGGGTCTCGGCAAAGAACCAGTCTGGTCAGCTGCACCCAGGTCGATCGGCGTGTCTCACGCAGGGGGAAAAGAAAAATGGACCGCTACAAGGAAAGGCTTAAAAAAAAGACAAGGCCAGCTTTAAAGGGAGGCGGGGAGTACAAAAGCAAGTTTTGGCAAAGATGTCGTTGCTTTGTGTACGAGAACCTACAGCTTAGTCGTCAAGCGCGTCGCCCTCGTGGGGCTCGTGCTAGTACTTTATCTTGGCCTCGCCATCCGTGCTGCACGCGGATGGCGACTGGAAGGAGGAAGCGGCGGAGGGAGGAAGGGGGAGGGGGGATGCAGCGGTTATCGACGCACCGTCGGCTCGTTTCCTTGTGCGTCGTGGAGACCTGCCAACATCTCCCTTGGTCGCCGCCGCCTCTGTGGTGTGTTTTTCTTGGAGTGGCAACCGCCCTCGTTTTGGCACGTCCTTGCTTGATGTTGGGTGTTGCAGTTTTGTTTACTTTGTGCCGGGCTCTGTCTGTCATGTCGTCACCCACGCAGTTGCTTGTTTATTACTTTTTTAAATAAATGAGAAGCATGCGAAAGTAGGCTACGTCAGAGCCCGCTATCCCAGTATGATGAAATTGACGTGGATGTAAGATACGTAAAAAAAAGAAACAAAAGCGCGAGAGGATCAGAAGATACAGAAAGTAACAACAAAATGCACTACGTACACAATAAGTCTCATTCCGGTAGCTATCGTACACATCGTTTGTCGTTATTGGCACAGAAGGAAGAAGTTCGGGTGTGGTATAACTACCGGAGTCAAGTAAAGATATGCGCGCTTTCGACATTGTCTCATGCACTTCATTCCGCAAGTCATAGCCCACTACATCCTTTGCAGCCGTCCTGAGGCCTTTAAGTCAAGCACTTTGCCGAAATGGCTGGTTATTTCACTTTTATGTCTTGACAGCACCCTTATTTCTTGTGTAGAGCATTCCTGGGTCTCCCTTTGCCATGACGTCTAGTGTGCTGCTGTATAGACGTGTTTATAGGAAGTTGTCATACAGAAAACTGTTAAGGACATCCTTAATACTATGCTAACGTTGTCCACATTCAGTTGTTTTCAGTAGGCCGCGGAATGAATGTTTAAACACTACTTTTTTATATTTGACGCCGTTGCTGTGGCTAACTCTAAGCATTAACCTTCAGCATCTGCACACGAGGCCGTATAGCTGAGTTACCAGCTTCAGCACGCTAGTTAGTGGACTTGTGACTTGCCTCACACGTGTAAGCTAAACGGCAATGCAAATATTACTGAAAAATTTATTTCCTCATCTTTGCCCTCGGTGCCTAAGCACGACCAAGGTCGTACATAACTTGCTTTAATAAAACTGCCAAATAGTTACCTTCGATCTCTTTGAGACTGGACCTGCCCTTGTCGTCCGCGCCTTCTGTAGTGAATAAATACTACGTATATGTGCAGTGTATAGTTCCCTGCTTTGATGATTGTCGTGGTACTTTGTAAACAAATAGACCAACTTATTCATTCTTCAAAACTGCCGTGGCTCAATCGTATTTCGTCTTCTCCTTGCAGGTCGTGTGTGGCATCGTTTCCGGGCTTTCATCAACCCACCTGAGCGCGGTTCTCGTGTGCCACATCTAATTTATGGTTCAACAACGGAACATCGGACGTCGACTGTGATCTTTACAAATACCTTGAACATTGCGTACTCACTCACCGGGCCGGTGCGTGTGCACAGACTGTTGCCTTTTCCTCCCTGGCCCTCTTTCTGTGATGTCTCGTCGTTTGCTTTGACGCGCGGTGTGTGTTTCATAATTTTTCTCTCATCACTGTCGGACGGTGGCCGGCTGGCATACTAGAATATTGCGGCTGTCCATATATCGGAGAGCCTCGTTCAACCTACTTGTCTTTGCCACCTTCTTTTATTTTGTTTCGCTTCCATATTTATCTCGCACTGTCGTGTCGTAGACAATAAATAAAAGAGGGCAACTCGTCATGAGGATATCATACGAGTATAGGGTATCACAACTAAATAAAGTGTTATGGCACTTAATTGTGTGTTTGTTTCAATTACCTTCTCCGTTCACTGTCTTTAGAACCACCGATTTGGCTAAGTCTCCTGCTTATCTTGAGGTGGTTTTTGTTCCAAGTAATGTACAGAGTGGAGTCTTCAATGGCTTGTTGGTACATTTTAGCTATTGTTGGCTTGTTGCACAAACCAGGTCAAGTACAAGATGCAAGGAGCAAAATGAAGATAGTCGAAGCGCAGAGTGTCTTCGTGTTTCTCATGTCCGTTGTCCTGTTTTATGGTTTGTGCAATCAACAGTCATCAAGGAAGAGAAAACTGTGCTTGATATTAAAGTTTAGGGTAACCCCGTCTAACATGATTATTGTATATACACCCATCAGTTCTTTCCTAAACGTTATCTTTTATCACTCTTTTTCTGCCATTCCTTTCCCTGTGTAGAGTACCAGGCCAGAACAAATTATCTCGGGCCAACTTCTCTGCCTTCGTCTAATAAACTATGTTATGAAAGAGAGGAGTCAGTGACATGATGTTAGCCTCGCGGAATTGTTGGCGGGCTGCTTTATATTAAGGCGAACTTCGGCAATGAGCTTTGCTGGCAGATGACCATGCTTCCCAGGAATCTTTTTCGATAATAACCTAACCAGGCGAGCACCAGCGTAAAAAACATGCGATGACACAAGAAGGCAACTGAGCGCCATGTGGCGCTGTATATTCCAGGAAGCATTTTATCGGCCGGTCGAACAAAGAGTGCTCTCGACCAACTGCATCACGGGCGATGTGTACGTCGGTAATCTTCACAGGTAATCCTCAAAGGGAGATCGTCGAGGGTAACCGACGCGCCCATATCCCAAAAGTGGCCCTATGTTCGCATTGACCTTGGGCCACTGCCACGAAGTGGCACAACGCAAGTGCGACGCTGACTGGATTTGTGCTTGCAGTCGGCCTCGTCGCATCTCCATCCGTTGGTTTAGCCACTGGCGGAGTTGCATGGTTAAGTCCCTTAGTTTGAAAGGTAAGAAGTACACAATAAAGAATGGAGTCTACAACAACTTCCGCAAGAAGGAGAAGCGTGGTAACACTCTGCACCGTGAAGAAATTGGCTTTTCTCCTTGAACAATACAGTAATATTGGCGCAGATGTATCGTAGTTTATACAGGTATCTTTAATGAATTTTAGTCATTCGCTTTCTCGCACACGTTATTATTACCTGATGCAGGTTTTTCCATTTAGCTTTAGCTGTTGACAGTCTTTAAAAGTCGCACTGGTTTTGAGGATTCTTCAAGCTGTACCGTAAGATACATTGGTGTCTTCCACTGTGCTTTTCCACGTCGCGTGAAAGAACCTTTGTCGGGAAATGTAACTCCATAAGTTTAGCGACGTGCTCAGTGCTTAACGAATGAAGTGCGATACTCGAAGCGCACGGCTGCTGATGCTTTCTGCGGCCTCGCTTTGCTCTGGGGACACCGAACTTATTATTATTTTGCTCTCAGTGGAAACGAGAGCCCTTTTGAAGCATTATGATTCAGCTTTATCCCTCTGTGACCACCCACTGTACTCCAGTAGCACAAAACGCGCCGGCCATCACGTGGTCCGAAAATCGCGTTTCAATCGCTGAGCGCTGTACCTCAGTACTCCCACTGTAACTTTCAACACTGTGTTTAGTCCTGCACTTACCACGCGTACTATTATTAATTACGGCGTTAATTAGTTTATAGACTTTAATAACCGATCTACGGATTTTGTGGTTTGGAGCAACGCCCCTGGTTGAGGTAAAGAGACAGACAAGATAAACAAGGGGTTAACCAGGGGGACCATGCGAGGAGTTACTCTGCAATGGGTGGTTGAAGAAAGGGCGGAGAAGATGAAGTGAAATAATACGAAAGTATAAAAAGCTGCCCGGGAAAACACTATGAAGGCGTCTGATAACGATTGCAATTAACACAAATGATAAACTTTTGCAGCAACTTTTGCTGACCGCGGCTTCCTTCCGCGGCCACGGAAAGGAATTTATTTTGAATAAAAGCAGCGCAACTTCACACATGGACGAGGGAATAGCACTCGACGACGGGCGCTCTACTGCACGTTTAGACTGAAGTTGTTGTTGCTGCTGTTGTTGTTGTTGCTGTTGTTATTGCCAGTTTATCAAGTTGGCTTCGCCGTGGTGCAGTTGTGTCATGCGGTGAAGCCAACTTTGCCGCAATATAACTTTGCCGCACGACATTATTATATTGCGGCAAAGCCAGCTTTGCCGCAAAGTTATGCGGTGAAGCATACCAAGTGTGGGAAGGGGCCACAAGCTGTCACACGTAGGTCACAGTACTCTATAACTGCAGGTGTGGCACTGTCGAGCGAAAGAGTGGTACAGCGGGTAACTTCATTCTGATATAATTTTTCTGTGCATTGTTGTGCAACCCGTGCAACGTCACCACAGTTGGTCTCAGTTATTACCTATTTTCCGCCGTATATTGTACTATCGTATAGCTGAAGGCGTACGTCGCTGAAGGGATTCCCCGTCAATTCCACAGGCTCACGAAAGGGTCGCGATACATCCATGTCTGAGAACCACTACATTATATGTACATCTCTGACTCATATGTCATGACACGTAGCTTTGATATATAGCAAAAAAAACCATTACAGCATATCCACGGAGTGAATGATGATGAGTGGGCGAAGCTCGGGATGTGCATCGTAGATCGTGCCGAGTTCCGGATTAATTTAGTTAACGCGCATGCTACGAATCCTCACGGTTCAACTAGCACAATGCACAAGTGAAATCTCCCACCGGCACTTCATTGCAAGTCAAGATCCAGTGTATATATATATATATATATATATATATATATATATATGGGTTTTGCCGGTGAACGCTTCTCCAACGCGAGCAGTCGGTATTTCTCAATCAAGAAACTCGCTAGAGACGCTGCCTGCGCCAACGTTGTCTCTCGCGTTTGCCGGGGCAGTGTCGAGTTTGCCGGGGAGCGCGTGATAGCGCGTGGCTCCCGGCGCTCGCGGCGAGGGCAAGCGATAATAGTAAAATGTACGAAGGAGAATATTTCTCGCTTCAGCATTCCATTTGAAATCTCGTTCATGCGAAAGCAGATAACGCCATACAACTGCGCGCACTACTGTCGCGTCGCTGTATACGTGTTTAGGCAATGTAGAAAACTTGTACTATTTTTGTAATGATCAAGGAATATCTGAATTTTGTGACCAAGGGAAAAAAAAACTTGTTTTTAGCTCTAGTGCAAATACATGTTTACGGATCGCTGCACTTTCGAAACGATCGCAACGAGCAGGCAAGCATAGGCAATTCAATTTGGTATTTGGACAGTTGTTGGCAAGTCTCTCTCATTCTCGGGTTGGCGTGTGCACGAGTGTCACACACGAGTTGCACATGCCGTGTCGGCGAGCTTAACTGACACTGTAGAGGCGATAGCCGCGCGGATATGGCTTTAAAACATGCACAAAGAAACTTGTCAATAATTTACCTTGCTGTCCGTGCCACTAAATTATGCAAGGTTGAATGGTTAACCAAGTCTGAAGCGATCATCATCGTTGGTGCAATAAAACATCCCAAATTTCCCTTTTTCTCTTCTTATTTTTATATCGCGAAAGAACCTGGCTTGGTGTGTAATGCGCGGAGACGACAGTTCCGATCGTGGTGGCTCATAAAAGAGGTAATGATGCGCGTAGCATACGCAACATACGTTAACAGAATGGGCAACACTGAGAAAACAAGAGATAAATAACCACCGTAAGGGTGCTTTCCAACGCAGCAAATGCTTCGTTTCACCTTGCTCTGTATACAGAGTATTCAAGTTACACTTATTTGCGCTGGTGCGGTTATTACGGGATGTTATTTTGTCCGTAGACCGCGTTTACTATACGTGTACGGATAGCGGGTTATAGGGAAAGTATACATGATGATGATAATGATGATGATGTGGTGTCATTCCCTTTGTAATGGGTCGCCGCTTATAGCGGCTTGGCAATTAAAAAAAAACGGGGTGGGGGGGGTGGGGGGGGCAGTAGTCAGGGCACCGAGCACACCTTGGAGAGACGGGGGCGGTCTGTTAACTCGCGCACTTCTGCAGAGATACAGTTCACCTTTCTAAGCGCCGCTTAGTGCGCTCTACCGCTCTCCTGTTTATCTCCCCACCAGCACCCTCGAATTCCAGTGCGATATAGGCAATACTCGTAGCGCCGCCTGTTCATGTAGATACTAACCAGGATCACGCAAAGCTAGTACTATACACGTTTTACTTAATGGCTGGCGTAAAAGGATGACAGTGAGACGATCATTAACTTTCGGTACTTTCATTATTTTCTTTCTATCGTGACGCTGTGGCAATTGAAAAAAAAAAATTAGATTCGTTGTAGTTAGACAAAGCGCTGCAATGTGTCGTTATTCGCTCTACCGATGCCGGCAGCGATCCCAGAAAAATCACATTCGTAAAACGTGAAGAAATTCACGGACAAACTAAAATCTTCTATCACCGCGAGAATCTATAGCAACGCACTGACATTTGAAGAGTCTAGGGGTGGGTCTTTCGGTTAGAGTTAATTAGGGCAGAACGGCCTTAAAGATTGCGGCGCCAAAGGTCTTCCTGCTCTGGACGGCTGTTGCTTGTAGTGGGTGCTTCTACTATGCGTTCTTTCCGGGTATTTCGTGATTTTGTTTCCGCAGAAGAGCCCGTACATTCCGAAACGGCCGCCGCAGTCAGTGGAACACGTCACTAGCAGACGCCGCTTGAGCCGCCTCCTTTTGCAGCGAGCTTCGGTTTCGTGCGGGAAAAAGAACACCAGATTTTCGCGTACCGCAAGGCTTCAGATAATGACATTTTCTTTGTTTTAAAGACTGATGCAGCATCCTTGTATCTATGGCTACAAGCATCGCGTTGGCACTAACTGCCAAACACTGCTAATGAAAAAGCTCATTAAGCAATTATAAAAAAATTTGCTGTGGTATTCGCATCTACCCTGTAATCCACGCACATCCACCGCAACGAACAGCTTGCTCCTTAAGAGAATTACCTTTTTTTTTTCTCGAAAAACATATATTAAGGAATATTTTTGTGTGTTATCTGACACACCCTCTGTATACAGTGCGTCTCACGTAACTTGAGCCAAGACCTCAATTAAAAATGAAATCGGAAGCGCATACTATCGGCGCTAGCCATTAATTATTCAGTCTTCTTTTGTATTTTTTTCTCAGTGGAGTCCTGCAAAACATCTTTTAACATAGCAAGCAGACACTACTGACCAAACGTGGATGCTCCTTTGAACGTGTCAGCCGAATATTATTTGCACCACATCCAGCAGGGAATTTCCTGCTTGGTTGCAAAGCACGTCTGGAAAGTTCCCGCACTTCTATCAACAATACACGCCATAACTGGCGCGGACTTTGCAAAAATTGGGTGAATTACACCACTGGCTGATTCAGCGGACGCAGTTACTGCGGAAGCCGTGGGGCTTCGCAGTAACTTCCGCAGTAACTGCGTCCGCAAATACAAATGGCTTCTGCAGTTACTCTGGAAGCCATTTGTATACAGGGACCTTAGTCACAGTATCTCTGTACAATAACCTTAGCAGTGACCCTGGCCGCAAGCGTGCGGCCACTGCGGAAGCGCGAACACGTTCAAAGGAAAGAAGGTGTTCAAGGTCATGCGTGGTTTCTTGGCCCTTTTTCACCCTCTTCTGTGTAGCTTCCAGAGCGCTCGTCGCGACGAAGGGAGAGTGAACGCACTCGGACCGTAGAATTTCCCTCAAACTTGACGCTGTAACTCCGCTAGTACCTAACGAATTTGATTTTTTTTTTTTGTGGCAGACGATTCTTTAGACAATAAGCTCCTTAACTAATGTCACTCTAGGATTGCTTGTAAAAGGGTTGCAGGACCTCTCAATTGACTCATTAAATGTGTTTAATTTCCCATTTTTAAGCATTGAGAGAATACCCAAAGTGTGACACGTGGAGTGGCAGAACACCTTCAGAAACCGCCGACAGTATTGTTTCGATACGTCTCACGTGATGCATTATCTGATCTCATCTCATAGCCGTCTTCCGTCGTTGCAAGTGCTCATGCGAGCAGAGCAAGCCGGGCCGCGCGTCAAGCAGCGCGACCGGCTGAAAAAAAAAAAAAAAAAAAAAACACAAGGTGAAGACAACGAGACGCTAGGGGATATAGAACAACATGCCCACAACCGTATAACGGAGTTGCTTATTTCTAAGGCAGAGAATTTTCATTTCTTACTCAGCATAAAGAAAGAAATCACATTTTGGGTACGAAAAATTATCTCTTTCCCGCTGCTGACACTATACTGCTTGAAGTCTCCGTGGCCTCCACAGCGCTGCGCCTGATCTATGAAACATACTACAGCTTTAGCTAAGCCTGAAGCTTTTACTGAAGATACATGCGTCGCCACGCCCGTGACGTAGCCCGCTCTCTGATGCTATCGCTGCGAACACCCCACGCGGACGCAGCATTCCGCCCAGACGTCGGGTTTAACTGTACAACGCGAATGACCTCGCTTACTTTCCTTTTTTTTTTTCTTTAACGTATAGCACAGCGAGCAGGAACATCGGCTAACGGCATATCCAGTCTGCATGCCACTATTGCGAGTTAAGCACTCTCTTACCTGAACGATGACCAAGCTTTCCGTGAATAGGACTTGCCCCCGTCGGAGATCTGGCCTCGACAAATTCAACTTCTTTGTCCAAGCGACGCCGAAAACGTATCCGCTGCAGCCATGACTTGCGACTTGTAAGTGCGCGCTGCTCCAGCTTGATTGGGGTCCATTAGCGTTAGGCCTATGGTATAAAGTAGGTATAGGTACGAGTCCAAAGAGATGGAAGGCAAGCCGAGTGTCGCACGCATTCCAGCAGCTCGCATGGAGGGCGACAATTGTCGCGCAGGGAAAAACACGATGGCAAAAATAAATGTCCGTTGGTAATCGTTCTTGCACATATAGGACAGCCTCTGCTATCACCCGAAACAGGTCCCTGCTGCGGCGCCTGGACTTGCCAGACACATTTTCGAAGCGTTCCACACATCTTCAAGCCCCGGCGGTTAAGACCAGTTGGAGTCCGCGCAGATGGAGCATGGAAAAAGGCGTAATGTCGTCAAGCGCAGCCACTCTCTGCACAGAGAAAGGTGATGTACCAGGCGCATGCTCCCAGTGAGTCACAGCTTTACGACGCAGAGTTCATCAGAGGGACACAATTAGCACCGAGGTCGACACAAAGAAGCAAAATGACTGTCCTAGCGCCTGGATGCTCGTTCCATTTCAGCACTGAAGAGCTCTTTGACGCATGCGTCGATACTCGCGGACAATATTCTTCATTCGTCCATTGGTCTAGTCTTGCCCTATACGTCACTGGCTCTAACGCCACCAAGATGGCCAGAACGCCGTTTTTATCACTGCGATCAGCGTGGTCGGTGATGTAAAAAGTATATATTGAAAAAGAAAGAAAGAGTCGTATCTCGTATCGGCATGCCGTTGCTGGACTTGCAATGTGCCGCTGCCTTCGTTGCAATCGATATAAGACGCACACAATTTCAAAACTGTTGCGCAAAATTTTTACAAAGTAATCCGACCGCTATTTTCATTTCTGCTTGCTCGCAGTCTGTTTCTGATATTCTGGAACATTAAATGAAAATACTGCCGAATGTATTAACGCGTGGCTACAGCGGCTGAGTTAGAGATGGGGCTCTGACCACGAGCGTCGCCGCACGTTCCGAGATAAATTACGAGGGTTTCCTTTTATTTTCTTTTTATTTAACGTGTGAAACCCACGTGCAGCCACTCATAGGCACGCTATGAGTGGCTGCTTCCGTTTTTATTTTGAACGCCTAGATCTAAACCCGCCAGCAAATTCCAAGAAAGAATTAAACAGCGTTGCTTACGGTACGAATGTGGCAGTAGAAAAACAATAACAACCGAGTGTGACAACCGGCTACAAGAAGCACGGTGATGCGTACTCTAGAGAACAATCAGCACACACAAAAAGGGATGCGTAAAGTTGCGTAGTAAACGGTACTAGGTCACCTGTTGCACGCTCACTCAGCGGTCCCTTTCTTTATTATTATTATTATTATTATTATTATTATTATTATTATTATTATTATTATTATTATTATTATTATTATTATTATTATTATTCGGGAAGAGCATCAGACATTTCTTGCCAGCGCTATTCAACGTATTTTCCCAGCACTGGGCAGTGTTTGCAGTTACTTCTACAGTGTTCAGTTCAACTTCAGTAATGTACCGCTGAGAGCAACACTGGCTTTTTTAAATTCTACGGTCCACCGAGCACGTTTGGATGGCCATCTGCATGCGTGCACGTCGTCGCCTCCAAATGGCTTTGTCACCTCGGTGTGTGTGTGTGTGTGTGTGTGTGTGTGTGTGTGTGTGTGTGTGTGTGTGTGTGTGTGTGTGTGTGTGTGTGTGTGTGTGTGTGTGTGTGTGACTATTAAACATTATTGTAGCGGAATTTATTTCTGGTTACTTCAGAAAGGGCAGTTACTTGCGCGTAACTTGAGCAAAGAGAGGTGTATGAAAAAATCCGCCTCGCAAGATGAAAATTATCCTCGAACTGCCTCAAATATCGCTGCACAGCGTACTTCGAAATGTAATAAACTTGAATATATACAGCTCTCATCAATGTCGTTCATCGCGCCGACGTAACACATATATTGCAATTTCAGAAATTTAACACGAGGGCACATTCGCGCGCGAGTTACCGCTTCTCCGTACCGGGCGGTAAGGTGTTGCCATCTGACGACATGCCGAGAAGACGCTATGCACGTTTAGCGGTCTCCGAGATTACGTGTGCGGCGCTCCTGCATGTAAATCTCTGAGGACGTCGCCAATCGGTGTAGTAGTTACCGTTGTGGTGCGCCCAAGAACAGGCCGCATCTAGTACGTGGACAAAAGTCCCAAATAGGCGTGTTACGCCGCAAGGATGGAAAAATACTTCTATCGGCAGCGTAGTACGGTTGTACTTGGAGTAAAAAATTATCGTCAGTTTCACGCAGAAGTATCTCCAAGACACTGTAAAGCTTTTCGTTCGTGGCTGTGCTTCGTGTAATCACTGCTGCTTGTGACATGTTCGAACAGCATGGCGTTTATAAAAATGAAACTTTGAACTACAACAGCGGTAGCTTGGATGTACTTATCTGAGCACGTAGCTCTGCTAAGAATAAATAAATAAACGTAGAAAAGCGCATACATGCGCGGCTTCGGCTAACTCAGCATTCTAGTGGCCAATACAATCTCAAAGGTCAAATGCATGCAAGTGTATACATTATATACCAGGCAGATTAGACCAGCAGATGCAAGCTAGTATGGTTTATAGAGTTACTTTAATATTCATGCTGGTTAATTTGTCTATTTGTTTCTCGTGCCTACAGTGCCCACATGTGTCACTGAAGGGGGCAATCCACAGGGTTGCATATGCTCGGACCAATAGACACTGAGAAAACAAAATTAACACAACAGAAATCGAAAAAGAAATAATAAACCAAGCAATAGACGTATGAGATTCATATTGCCGCGTGTTACAGCGACACATTAAAAAAAAAAAAACGAAAAGAAGATGACGAAGAAGACGAAAGAGAAGAAGAACAAGCGATGTCAGAATTTTAGAAGCACGCAGAAGTAAAAATCAATAAGTTTTACATGGATACGTGTGAAAAATCGCGAAATGTATAGTGTACCGATCTGTACAACATACACAACATATGGTAAATTCATGTCCCCGTGTCGTGTGCCTTAATTACAAATGTTGTCTGTGAGCTTCTCCGGTAGTTTATTTCGCTAATTTCACACGTCATGGTAAGTTCTAAATTTTGGTTCTTATTAACTGGAGTAATTGTTCGCCGTAAATAATGTTCATCGGCGGGAGCTTAGTAGCATTTCTAGTGGATCACGTACATCCCCGCAGGACAAAAATTGCACGCGTCATTCTGGCAATACTAGTCATTACGTGATCAGGAAAAAATTCCATTAGAAATCATACTGAAACGAATTCCAGTGTCTGTGGGAAGCCTACAGCAGCCCACGATTTTCTCTTTCGAACTGGACACCTTCCGTGCACACAGGAGACCTCGCAGGCTTATGTAATAATTAACGCTCATTTATTATATAGCTTTCGGTTCTTTGTGTAATGCTGTGCTAGCGTTCTTTCATCTCTACATTTGTTTAATGGCTGACCATGTATGAACTAGCCCAATACCGTGGCTTTCTTTGTTGGCTTATGAGGTTTTACGTCCTAAAATCACGGTGTGGTTATGAAAGACGCGGTAGATTTCGACTACCTGGGATTCTTTAACGTACACTGACATACATTTCGCATCCATCGAAATGCAGCCGCCGCGGCCGAGATTCGATCCCGCGACCTTCGGATTAAGCAGCCGAGTGCCATAACCACTAGACCACCGTGGCGGAGCGTATAGCCTTCTTTGTAACGTGCGATTCACGGTATACTAACTCTGACACCCCGGCTGTAGACGTAACCTTGTTGCTTGCTGCCTCGTGACCCACGTTACTTAAATGTTCAAGCAACCTCCTCTAGGGCCACCGCGGGGGCCAAGCTTTGCAAACAAGGCCATGTGTTATTGTACGTGCAGGACACGTGAACAACATGGCTGTTCGGGGACAGCCCAAGTTTAATAACCCTGCTTACGTGTCTCAATCCGTGCCTCTTGCGTGCAATGGTAAAACATCTGTTGGTGGTAAATCATACATTATGACGACGCATCACCCGGGCCGCTTTTATGCTATAACGGCTCGTGCGGGCTGACATTTACAGCTTCCCAGTCACGTGCTAGAGCGTCCTTGAGCTAGAGAGCCTGCGCGGGCGTCACGCGTTCTCTGTAGAGGGCCCACTCTGCACGAAAATAAGTATTGATTTGGCAGTTATTATTGAGGTCACGCCTACGCCCTTTTATAATAACATTTGACATTAGACAAAGGAATCGAGGGAAATGCAAGGTGGTTTAGTACCTGTAATAATTGACGTGAAGATATTAGAATAAAATGAAACTGATGAAAAAAAGAAAAGACATCCCGCCACAGGTTAGGTTAAAACCGATGTCTTCTCATCAAGCGATGGCTAAGACTACAAAGATTCAAAGCAACGTCTAACGCATTGTGTATAACACGAGTATATCCACCGAAACTGATGAGCGAGAAGTGCCGCGGTTGAATCAGTTGGTAAAGGTAAGTAGCCAGACGTACCGCCTTCTTTAACTTAGATGGAGGATTCAATAAAAATATTTTTGCCGTTAGTAAACATCCATGATTCCACAAAGTAAGCGCAGCTTGGCTTTTGGCGGAGTGATTCATTATTGTACACTGTCAAAATGCGAATGTGCGCACACGAATGACACGTGCCTGTACACTTTGTTTCTCTCAGGCGTGCCACTATTTGGACCCAGTTATTATACGCGTTAAATCCTTGATGCAGCTGCCACAAAACCAATATTTTCACTAATCACTTTGAAGAATGCTTCTCTATGTACTGTGAAGCAACCAGCGAACAATCAAGACGCAGACCGAGAAAAAAGGGCAACACGTAAGTGCTGTGGTGCATGCCCCTATTTCTGTGTCTACACCGTGATCACTCGCTGCTTTCTGAATACTGTTACACCAGCAAGCCGAAGTCTTCAATATCTCGGGTGTGACTGTAGTTGGGGAATGTGGTTGCGCGCATCGCGTTTAACCAGCAGGTATACATCAACTGTGCCTTGCGGTATACCTTGTTGCGAGAGATGTCACGACGAAGATACGGTCTCTGCACTTTCGGGACGCAGACCGAGGGAGGTTCAAATTACGTTGAGCTGTCGCACCTAGCACGTCAAATAATTTTCCGCTTGGCTGATTCCCACGGCCGCCTTTGACCTACGCGCGGCTGGTGTGTGTCATGTATATAGCAGAGCTCCTCAGACCTCTCGCGCTAGGGCATTGGTGTTTGCAACATCGGTGCTTTTCAGGAAGGCTGGTGATGTCGGCCACCTGAAGTTGTACCTAAAAAGGACTTCATCGCTGATGTCCGTACAATAAAGTGTTTGGTTTTCGCTGCTACAGTCGTCGCTGATAATTGCGAACTTCACTGTTTTAGGGAACTCGTACAGGACCTCGCGTGTATTTCCCGTATAGAGGTGGAAAGTAATAAACATAAAGCTCCGAAGTTCACCTTTGCTGCAAGCTAAGGCTCCCCGAATTCGAAATTGAATTGAAATCAATTGAATCTTTATTTTCATGTCACACGTGAGGGGTGGGTACTATAAAAGCTGCACTTAAGCAGCCTGACAAGTTCCCGCTACGTACACAAGGAAAAAAAAATAGAGAGAAAGAGAGAGACAGTGAGACAGAAAACACAGACGAAAAAATAACAACAGGAATTTTAAAGATTTCACATTTCAATCGTTCAAAAAATGAAATTTAATAAGATGCAATAGTTATTTGGCAAAACATCACAAGAGGAATGTGATATATAGCTACACTTGTGTAAATTGAGTGCACAGACGTACACGGGCGAATCACACATATCAGGAATTGCAAGCGTTAATTCACAGAAACATTGATATAATACTCGATAACGTCATATTTAGTATATTCAGACCACGGTGACACAAGTAGAGCTGCTGATCGCGCCGTTTAACGTATCGACGTTTTTAACTGGCCCCTCAGCAATATTTTCTGTATAATGCAGCCAGCGAACACTTCGTCTTGCTCTGATACTATGCATCTACGAGAGAAAAACGGCGTTGCATTTCTTGCCTGCTGGTCGGACTTCAATATTCCGCCACAGTACTATGAAAAAAAAAATGTTCATAAATGTGCACTGTTAGAAAGAAAGAGAAGCCGAGAATACCTGCTGGTTTATAACCTCATGAAGCCAACAGACAACGAAGCCAAGGAAGGCATACGGGTCATGAATTGTGTCCCCCCACGCCTTGGCTCTTCTTCATTGCCTGTTGTCTTCATGAGTTTGTGTCTAAGAAATAAACGAGCCCTTGACGCATTTTCCTTCTGTCGTCATACGTATATAAATCCTATTATCGTTACTACGTAAGAAAGTAACGCGAATGTGGAGCCAGAACCCTTTGGAGAAAATATGGACATATATGGATATCTGGTTGCTGACGACGGACTTTCATGGCTCTGAGCAGAGAACCGATTTCAGCAATGCGATGCAAAACAGTATACACGCACATACTTTCTACATGATTAGTATGCAATTATTGATTCGTCCGACTTAGTGATGAGCTATAAAATTGTACGCGGGTACAAAAACATGTTGACCTTCAGTCGCTCCGGTGCACTCGCGCATGTGTACGCCACGCCGCGCGCGGCGAACACTTGACGTGCATAGCCAGAAAGCAAGAAAACCTCGGGTCACAAACATGCACCACCTCCAAACTCGTCACGAACTATCTGACCAACGCAACAAGCGCAGCGAGATGACGATCGAAGAAGAGGTAAGAACGAGTTTCTTATAGCTGTACAGGGCCAGGCCTCTTCGCAGGATGTGAATTGCGGCATGTAGAGATCATGAGCGCCGTTACTCAAATATATGGGTATTCAAAAATAGCAGCTTGATAGAGAGTGAGAAATAAGAAGAGAAAGAAGAAGACAGCGCAGTGTCTTGTGCGAGGGCGAGCTGTTTTGAAGCAACAATAAGTGCGTGGTGCATACATATCGCTGACCTGCTTATTCCGTTCGTGACGCGCGTTCGCTTTTTTTCCTCCACGGAAGGATGCGTCGGGCGAGCCCCTTTCGACGCGTGGTGCAACACCACTGAACGCTAACGCACGGCCATGACGCACAGCGCGCGGGCAACGAGCGATTACAGACGCGTCTCTGAAGCGCGAGCAAGAGTCAACCAAGCTCTGTAATGTTGGGGACTGGCTAAGCGCGAAAAACTGGTCGTGCTTGAAAAAGTCTCGAAGGCTGTGTAATCCGTAAAGAATTTCCCTAGATGCAAATGGAGCTGAACTATGTTTCGGGCGTGAAACGCGACCTTTCACCGTGAAAATGGGCCAGTTCACGCAAGACGCCCTTCCGGTCAACGACATATAGGCACGCATAAACGGCGGGAGGAGATAAAGATCAACAGTTTGGGAAAGATGGGAGACCGCGGGGACACTAATTGAGGTCACGTGGTGCTTGTAACGAAAGATCCCAAAAGAAGGAGAAAGTAAGCAAAATCTGAACATTCTAGCTCGGCGTGATATGCTAGGTTGGTAACTGTACTTGGATTATAATTTTACACAATGAGAAATAGGTTGCACGCATGCGCAACGAATCTCAAACCACCTTTTCAGCAGCCAAGCACTGTCAATACAGTGAAAGCTTTTACGTTTACACTTTGTTTTGCATTAACGCCGCGAGAGATTGTGGTTCGGTAAAGGAAAAGACCGCCCTTGTCGGGAGCACGGCTCAGCATCAATACGTGCTGAAGACAGGGTAGAAACGAGAGAAACGCCCTAGTGGAGGAATCCGAAAATTTCGATCAACTGGGGTTCTTTAACTCGTACTAAAGTCGCACAGTACATGGGAGTTTTCGCCTCCATCGAAAATGCGACCGCCGCGACCGGGATCGAACCCGTGTCTGTCAGGTTATCCATAATGTTCGACGCAATCGAATGTTAGACGCGATGAGTGTTGGGCAGCGACATGAACGTTGCAGCAAGCGCCGTAACTATATACGGCTGTAATATCGAAGCAAAACTGTCGCAGACGGTAGTCCGCGACAGTTTTGCCACAGTTAGTCCAGGAAGCCCTTGAGCACTACGTCGTGATTTCAAATGCTCTAAGAACTTGTACCAATTAAACATGTGCTTATTATTTTCATGTATGCGAAGTACGCGGAAATGTCATGTATAAGGCTGTGTAAACCGCTGGGAAAACCCTGTCCCGTTCTTTTATCCAGCGCTAGGCCATTACACAGTCAAACCCTAAAGGCAAATTCGGGCTGGTCGCCTGTCTGTCCAGGATGCGTATTCGAACGTGCGTAGCATACGAACGAGCAGCTTCGCGCGAAACTCTCGAAAGCGGTATTATGTCATGTCCATTCATCACTGTTCTTTATCAGAGTTGTCCATACCCATTTCTTCGACAAGCACCTCCCGCTCATGGTTTATTCGTTTCCTCGCGCCTCCAGCGAAACAAGCCAGAGTACATATAATGTTCCCTTGCAAGTGTATGGCTTCTACAACAGTATGGTGCCTTAGCGAGAATCGTACACGTGTGCGTTTCTAAACCGTCTTATCTATGATAAGCAGTGCATGGAAGCCTTTGCAAGCACTGATAACAGCGGTACTTAGAGGAGACGTCTCCTTGATTTCTGGATCTTGCCCCATGTTGTCCCTCAGGGTGCGGCTTCACACACAAAAAAAAGAATTTTTTTTAAAGGAGGAGGGCTATGTAAGACTGTATCTCGAACGCAGCATCTCACGGTGTTCGAGATCTTCCAGGAAATAAGCAACCAGCGCAAGTATGAGTCATTTAATAACACAACCCCTGCTCGTTTGACTGTTGAACACTCCATCTCTAGCACGCATGCAGGCCTGCATTCATAGCATATTGTAGGCTACCAAGTGTAGCTGTGCATGTACCAGGATGCGGAAAGGAGAAAGGAACTTGGCATCGGAACGGAACGACCGTTCCCACGGTTAACGGCCGGCTTTTCTTTTTAATGTACAGTGCTTCTGACATTCCTTCTCTTCCTTGCACCAGCACCCTCAGTCTCGAATGCATTTTGCTGTCGCATTGTGTCGCGCATGCGCATGCCCATGTGGCGACCCATTTGCGGCACCTGCACAATAAGATGACAATGGTGGTGGCCATTATCCAACGCGCGGGGCTTCTGTCTCCGGCGTGCCTACACACACCTCGGAACGTCTCCCCACCTCGCTTTTCCCGATGCGGCAGCGGACGCGTACTCCGATGCTCTAATGAACAGCGCAAACGGTGCCTAATTGAGGAGGCGGCTTTTGCCTTTGATGTCCATCGGTCGTGTGTGCGTGCATGCGTGCGGTGGGTAGAGAAAAAGCAGGCGGGGGGGGGGGGGGGGTAGCTTGTGAGCGCTCAGCAGTTTCCGCGCCACTCCGCGATAATGTGCGGTGGCTAGGCGGGCAAGGAAAAAGGAATGGGGGGGGGGGGGGGGGGGGATGTAAAGCGAGGAGTTAGCTGGGGAAAGAGGGAGGGGGCTGATATATTCTGACTCAAGTGCAAGTTGCAGTGAAAGAGATGAACAACTCTCCGCAACGCCATGATCATCCAAAAGCGCGGCACTAAAGAGCTTTGAACAACGAAATTGAGTGGTCAGATGAGTAATGATTGTTTATGGGGCTCACGCGATACGTGAACGAGAGAGTTGACCGGAGTCAGTTGGACTGCGGTGTCTGCGCATCTGCCTGCAATAAACACATGGCCTAGACAGCCGGCGCCACTGAAAACCCTCTCTCTCTTTTCTGCTATGCGAAATTTTAAACGGCTTCTCCGTGCACAGTTCGTGTGTCATATTTTATTTATCGTCTCGCTCTTTGCTTGCTTGTTTGCGTCTTGCGTGTCGACCGTTTTGGTAACTCAGAAGTCCTGTACAATAGGCTATAGGTGGTATCGACCCGATAACCGAAGAGCAATGACGCAGAGCGCACATACACATGACGCACAGGAATGGAGAGAAGATGGGAGCTCTCTTGGTACCAAAATTTGTAAGTTATGATTGCCCCAGGGGAATTTTCCGTGCTCACTAGACCCGTAAACATGACTTTCATTATCGCAAGACTGTAGCTTGTGTTGTTAATGCCCTAGATACATTACTTGCGCGCACACACACACACGCACGCACACGCACACACACACACACACGCACATATATATATATATATAGTTCGGAAAGAAGATTTCCCTGAGCCCGAATAAATATTTTCAAAAGAAGAGATGTTAATCGTGCGAATCTCTTCTTTTGAATATATATATATATATATATATATATATATATATATATATATATATATATATATATATATATATATATATATATATATATATATATATATATATATATATATATATATACTATTTGTTACTTGTTAATGAAAACTGCACCACGAGCTTTCCAACGTACACTGTCTTAAGTTTCCTCGTGACTTGATAGGTTCACGAGGGGAAAATACGGCTCATTCAGCACTCGAATTTTGTACAGATGCACAACTTTGTTCACCGTGCTGTACTTACTCTCCCCAAGCCTGTCACGTATCCACTTTCAGAATATTTCAATATACCTTCACGAAATATAAAAATAATCTGATAAAAGACTACCGCGTGTTGCAGGCACCAAACGTGTTTGCAAGCTCCTTGCAGGCAGGCTGTCTTCTTCTTTTTTATTTTTGTTTGTTTCTGTGTCTTGGCTACTACTAGCTTCGTGCAGCTCTCTCAGCTCTTGCCTTAAGATAGGGAATTTCCAGCCCAGAAAGCTTCCTTGTTGTCCTTGTTTTTGTGCCGCTGCATGGAAGTGTTTATATGACGATGCTATTAAGTATTACGGCAGGGGAAAAGCGAATGTAGTCAATAAACACAGTGTACAATAAATACGTTGTAGCAATAAATACGATTTTATTTATATCACAAAGCAATAATGGAGCGTAACAAAACACTCTGGAAACGAATACCAGCTTTGGCATTGAGAACGAAATCGGTTCGGCATTTTGAAATATACAGCCCTAAGTGCACAAAACCACACAAAACAGAGGCAAAAGAGAGATTTCTTCAGCAGAAATCAATAACATTTTACAAGATTCACGAAAAAGTCGTTTGGCCGCGACAGGCATAGGGATCACGTATATGGCATGGCTCTCGAATCGGTGATATGGCCATCCACACTGTCCGCACATAGGTATACTGCAGCGTTCTTCGGGAAAATAGCTTTTTATTTACGAAAGTGATAGGGGATGGGGTTGGGGAACTGCATTATATGTGTACAGGGTACAATGGACGACCGAGTTTGACGAGATCTCGTTCGCATGCCTAATTTCCAAAAAACAATCGTATCCGGCCATATATTCCCGCTATCCTGTGGAACCTAATCCACCACTCTTCTAATGACGGAATCTAATGCACGACTCCATCCATAGTGATGGATTAGAGCCATCCCATTATGGCTTAGACTAATAATGGAATTTACTCTGTGGCTTATATTCTGTGCGTAATTATGGAATCTAATCCGGGGATTAGATTTCATACATAATGATGGAGTCTAAGTCATCGCAATATCCCTCACTTATAGAGCATAGCATTCACTTAACGACGGAAATGCGCTAGGAACTCGATTCGCATCGGTGCTCTAGGAGGAAGATATACAGTTTGCGACGGTCAAGTCTGCCCCCGCAGTACGTCTTAATGGTGGCGTATAGCGCATAGGGACTAGTGAAAAAGTGAGTTGAGTGACAGCTTGTGTGTTCTTTGCTAAGCAGCAGCTATGTCTCGTTGTAAGCAGGTTGCAACTTTTTTTCTGACGGAATGCAATGCGCCACGTGCAAACGCTATCACATCGTATTATAGTGACGCGCTCGTATTCATGTACATCTATTCGTGTGCATGTGGCTGATATAGGACAAAGAAATAAGCGTTTGGTTCACAATTGAGCACACAGAGGAGGATGCGAAATAAACGAGTAAAGAAAGCGAGTAGTGGTAGTGATTGAACGAGGGAAACGGCGCTTATTTCTGTAGCCAGATAAGGAGCACGGCGCAGCGTCAAGGGAAGGAGAGATGGGGAACAAAGGGGAGAGCAGCATAACAGAAGGGGAAGCAGCCGGGATCTCGACCATTCATGGGTGAGGTCGATGGGGAAGGGAGCGTCCGGCAGGTTACGGGCGTTGAGCAGTAGGCGATAATCTCGGCCACTTCCACAAACTCTAAGAAGCTGTGGAGAGGCCGCAGGTTGGTGGTTGACGGGAACAGCAGGTACAAAAGAAAAAAAAAAGAGCAAAGCGGGAAAGTTCGCAAGAGCACAAGTGGTGTGAAGAATTCGACGATGCACGACGCTTTTGATCCGTGTCACGAATGGCGCCCAAAGGAGTGCCAGGGAAAGAATGAAGCCCACAGTACTCTCCATTCAGTGGCTCGCAAGGACTGTCCGTGAAAGACCACCCCACCTAGTTCTTCACCTCACTGAATTACAGTTTTCAATGCATACAAAATCCTGTGCCACCTACTAGAAAAAAAAAGCAAGAACAAAAGACGAAAACAAAAAAGCGATAGCCAGCCACATATGATATATCCCTCTTATGCATGCATATCTTTAATGCAGCCTTTTCTGTATACACGCTCTTCCGGTCGCAGGCGTTCGCTTGCCACAAAACTGACGCCCTACGTACACAATCTGAGATGTTACCGCAGTGCAGAGGGTGCGACAACACGCAGCATTATGATATGCGCACAGGTTTTCAGGCAATGAAAACAATAATCTGATGTTAGGTGCTCATCTGATTTTGGGGAAGACCCGATTTCATCACTTAGTGTAATGTACAGATATATTATGCAATAAAATGTTGCAGACAAGTGGCAATGGGAACTAAATGTTTTGTGATCATGAAATAAAAATCGATTCACAGCATTACATGACCGCACAAGGAATACTGCAACACCACTGATAGCACTTGGTCACCAACGAAACAGAAGGCTCATACATCTTCAACTCTCTTTAAGCTGAACACACTACGGCATGCGAGAGTTAAACGCGACTCAAATTGTCAATGGTAGGCGAACAATATGAGTACCGTGACTCCACAGTGCACAAAAATGATGCGGGGCAACGAGACACCACTGGTACAAACACGCAACAGGTCTTCGCAAGCTATGCGACACGCTATGTCAAGCACAACGTGGCAATTGCTGAACATCTACAATGCCACTGTACACGTCGGAGCATGCACACAATGCTTTTTACCTTGCCGTATGTCAACGCCCGTGGGGTCCACTTTTCATATATCTGAATTGAACCATCTAACTGTTCGCCCACTAGTGCAGAGAGAGTTGCCTACGTGGTGACACTCCTGCATCATAGTAATGTGCATATCGCAAAAACCTAATTTTTGATGGGGCCTACTTCTAACTGCAATGATAATCAGGATTTACAGCCTGCTCATTAACAAGCATCACAACTTGCTCTTTCAAGTGGGAAACGTATCTCGAAGTGCAATGCTTTTATGTTCGATTCTTTCTTGGTGGTCATGTCGTTGGTCAAGTTTCGATTGATGTACAAAATGCTTATAATTACACCTCTTCTTACGATCCATATTACATAAAATTATCAATTTATTTTATTCTAGACTCAAATGCATTTCCTTTTTGCAATGTTGGATGGTTACAAGGTTACAAACAAGGTGTTGGATGAAGAACATACAGTATGCTCTAAAGCCCATGAAAATGACATTTGGAGTATGTGGTGTTGATATTTTCATATAGCTCGCAGAGACTATCCACTTGCCACAGTAGAATGATGCATGCAAATACTCAAGAGGATATATTCGAGGACAAGTGTTTATCTATAAGGTATGCATATGCCTCAGAATTTCAAAAGTAAGTTATTTCTGTCCACAGAGTGAGTCAGGGGCAAGCTACATATCCTGCTAGTTTGCACTGTAGGTCACACCAGAGCAGGTATGCTCTCAAATGAATGGTCCCAAGACACACACCTGAACCTGGACCGATGTATACATATCTTAAAACCTTACTTTTCACACAAACATACAATAAATATGACACTATGGCTGCAGCAAAACCAACCTCCAAAATCCACCTCCAAAAATTTAAATGTTACTCTTCGAGGAAAGTTTACCTTTTTAAAACAAAGCTATGGTATGGAATATGACCAGAGTCAATGCAGCAGTGATATGATCATTGAATTAGGGCAAAAGTAAATGTACAAATGTGCATGCATATGCTATATGATTAGAGGCTTTCAAATCCTTCCTGCTAACAACCTATGTCGCAGATGACATTCTTCATTTATTTCTATACCACGTACTTCATTAAAATGAACACTGCTGACGAAAACTTTCAGATATGTGGAAAAATTATGTGAACATTTGGTTGTTTCACATGAACTCAACTTAAAATAATGCTGTGTAAATGAGCCAATAATTCAGCAAAACATAACTTCTACATCAGTAACTGGTGCATGTTATTTGGCTTTGCAAATGGCACAGCACAGACACACACAATTGGAGGATTCTCCGCTAGCTACATATGAAAAACAAACATCTTTTTGGCAGACAAGCAGATAGGCCATTAAGATCAAATCATCAGGTCTTGATGAACCAGTTAGATCCAATAATTAAGCAAGTCCTTAATGCCCATCACCAGGCTGATATTTAAAACTCTGCCCAGAAGTGCTGCAATAGGGGCTAGCTGGTTGCACATGTTTGGTAATGCACTGTTGTTAGTCTGCACCCTGTGTTGTGCGTGTTTCGTCTGAGTAGTTTCCAGTGCGTTACCAAAGAACTGCCCAGGAGCCACAAGAACTAGTAATGAATAGTTTCCTCCATTTCTCCTACAATCAGAGAACATCAAGATATTTTTTGTTACCGAAGTCAAACTTCTTTTAATGACAGCATGCTAATTTCTGTAGTGCTATCAGGCAGAATGTACTCAATTGCCAAGGTAGCATAGCACAATACTTAGTACCAGAGAAATCCAGTAAATGCCATTTCACAATCTGCCTTTTAGTTTAATGCTGCTTGATTTATTTTTCACTGTGGACACTCGGGTGCACCAGTAACAGAGTGCCCATAAATTTGCAGCCCACATTTGCTGTTACCAACTTTTGATTGACATATTTAATGGTGCATCCCAGTTTGCCATTACACAACCTTATTGTTTCCAAGAATTGGGAAGTTATTACAGAACCATGCTACTAAATACTAAGAAAAGATGAATGTGGGGTGCACTTTTCTCATATATGTATGGATAATTGTAAGCGCTGTTGAGAAAAGACCTGAGTTGAAAAAATCTAGAAAAAAAAAGCTGCATTGTTCAGCAAAAGGTAATTACTGATGTTGCGACATAAAAAAAGAACTGCAACAATGTACATACATCTCAATTTTATTTCCTCAAGTGCAGCTGCATCACTTTTTGCAAGAAAATTGGACTAGCCAGAGTTGGTAATGCACATAACTGTGAGCACTTGTCAAACCATCAAAATATTTAACAGCACAGAACATGAGTGCTCTCACCATAGCATGAACACAAAATTATCAAACACACATTACATTTAAGCACACACAAACAATAATGGCTCTTTCACAAAAGGAGTACCTTAAGTGAATACAACAGGGCAGAGGTGAACACAACAGTGTACTGGGTGCAGTCCGTTGAAAGGGGGGAAAAAAGGTCAGTGCCTGACAGCAAGCTGGATCACTTCGCTTTCGTATGCTGCCTGTATCTTGTGCATAAAATGTCAAAGGGGAACAGGAGTGCACAGGTTTCAGCCTCGGACACACTTCTGAAGAGGCAATAAAATGAACAGTGAAATGAATCGCTTCATAATACAAGCAATGCTGGATAATAAAAGGGAATAGCATAGCATTAAAAAAAAAGGAACTTCTTTAAAATTTCGCCTGTGTATCTCTTTCCAAGTGCATCCTTGAAAGGTATGTACTTCGAGCTATGCTGTGGAACTTTTGTTTAGTTAGTTCTACAAACACTGCAAAGTCAAGGTGCCGACTCTCGCACCCTTTGTTCTTCTCAACGTCAGCACAAGCCCTGCCGTAGCCAGGTGGTCAGCTACGGACGATATAGCCCTTGTTGAACAGAAACAAGGCGCCGTCTTTTTCCATGAAGCCAGCATGCTCTGATGCATTCGCCTCGGGGTCCTTCCTGAAATAGCTCAGGTACCAAACGCCAGTGATGGGTAATAGTCACATGGCACCAACAAAGTCAGTTCACGCCACAAATCACTTCTCTGAGCATATGAGTGGCATGCTAGTCCCGGTGCCTGCCTGCCTGGAGCGCATGTCTGCTTGTTTCCGTTGCCAAAGTGCAACCGAAGTGGAAAAATGCAACCAGGACAAGTCGTGGTGCTGTGTGGTTCGAACAAGCAAACACGTACGTATGTATGAGGAAATGTGAGAGAGAAACAGTTCGAGGACACAGTCTCCCTCAAAAGGGGGAAGACGGGAGGGCGCGCTAGGAGTCCGTGAGTCCCGAGCTGACCACCCTCTTGAGCACCTCCATGAAGAGCGTCCGCTCCTGCTTCTCGGAGCGGAGCCGCAGCTCGCGTTCCTGCCGCTCGATCTCGAAGCGTGCTTTCTCGAGTGCCAACCGGTCCTCCTGGAGCTTGAGTTTGGCTCGTTCCAGTTCGAGCTCCTCGCGGCGCAGCTTGAGCTCTTTCTCGCGCACGCGCATCTCCTTGACCTGGCGCGACACCAGGAACGATACCACCCGGCTCGGAAAGTCGGTGCCATTCGCAGCATCACCCATCGCGGCGGACACGGCGTACTCCTCGAGGGCCCCGTCGTCGTCGGTGGGGGTGGCTCTGCCGTTGCCGGAGAAGGGAGACGGTCCGCCGGCGGAGGGCCGCGGACGTTTGGCCGTTGGCGGTGACGTCGAGGAGCCCTGAGGCTCCCTCGCTGACGCGCCGTTCACCTCTCGTTCAACGCTTCCTGCGTTCAAAAGAGGGCGAAAACGAGGTAAGCATGCTGCAGTCAATAAGATGATTATCTCATATTCCCACAAATGTGCTTAACGCCAATGCTTACTATAGAGCTGCGACCATGGCGATTTCTGAAGTCCAAAATTAACCAGCCGTGTTCAAGAATTTGCCACGGCTTCGCCCATCGCGGCGAATGGGAAACGGCCGGAACACGCGGCAGGAACGAGGTAGGGGTGTCAGGACACGTGGTATTGCCTCCGCGGCAATCTCCCATCAACACGTTGCACCGTATTTCGCTCGTCAAAGCAGGCGTTTGTACGACTCTGCTTTTCTTAGACTGGTATTCCTACCATGAACGACTCCCTTTCAACGGTAAAAATACCGCGTTTTGACGACTTCATTAAGAGTTCGAAAAGTGAGAAAACTCACGGGGTTAATGCACAGTATAGCCATGTAGATTTCGAGCGGCTGCGAAGATGAGGTGTATACGCAAGCACCGGCACCGCGAGCAGCCCACCGCCGCTGCAGCCGCACTCTTAAGACGATCACTTTCGGCAAAGCTTGCGCGAGGTTTCAGCGAGACTGGAGTCGTGCGCATTCGGCCGTCTACGGGTCACAGTGATTTGGAACTGCGCCGACCGTGGAAGGCAGCGGGCCCGAAACGTACGCGCTCGTTTACGTGTCGATGTGGCCGTCGCTAATCTCGCGAAATCTCGAAAACGTGAACGCATCCCCGAGAGTAAGCGTCTGTCCGTCATGGCCTTGCGCGAAAGGAAGCGTAAAGCGCGCACGAATATATGAAGAATCATCATAATTATAGTAAATATGGAGAACGAAAGAAATTAAACACGACAAATTTAAACGGTCTGACGATACCAATTCTCATGGCCTCTGCTTTCTTTATATCGCATTGGAAAGCTTATCGATCTGGGTGTGTAATTACGGAATGGCAAAGTGGAAAACGCCGTGGAACATTCCTTATCAGAATTTTCCGATCCGCAGCGCCGATGTGGTGCGTCCTACACGCGACACATGCCGCAAACGGTAGGAGGCGATAGCGATAAAACGACTGCAATCGAGAGAACTGAACAAACAAGGCGCAAATCGTAAGAACGTAACGGTATATTTTTCAAGCCTTTCTTGCTGAGGTTCGCGTCCTCTGGCGTTTTAAATTGTATCTTCAGTAATTTCTGCGTGCTTTCGCGGATTTTCATGCCAGGGCTTTTTTTACTTATACGTATGCAAAACTCGTCGAGCGTCTCGTCGCCTATATTCTCTCCCCTCCTATCACTCTATCACTGAAGTTTATTATGATCGTTATTATTGGGAAAAATAGAGGCGACTGGCGTTACACACCGAATCGCGCCACAGGAAAGAAGAGGCAATCGTGCCAAAACCGAAAGTCGCGAAACAACGAGCACGGTCACTTGAAAGAGGTAATGATCGAGGCATTTAGAAGCGGCAACGCGAGAGTTCACTTCAATAACGGCTTAAAAATAACCGCCGACGATGCCCTTTCCGCTCTTTCAGAACGGCAAGTCCATGCCGCGACGTCTTGGCTGACAGTGGACTTCAGCGAACACGTAATTACGCATTGTATTTATTAAGGATAGCAGCAGGCCACGAAGCGTGAATGACTGCGGTTAAAACATCACTGGTCAAATGCAATTGGCGCACTTCAACTTATTTTATTGTTCGCCCCGCCACGGTGGTCTAGTGGCTAAGGTACTCGGCTGCTGATCCGAGGGTCGCGGGATCGAATCCCGGCCGCGGCGGCTGCATTTCGATGGAGGCGAAATGTTGAGGCCCGTGTGCTGTGCGATGTCGGTGCACGTTAAAGAACCCCAGGTGGTCGAAATTTCCGGGGCCCTCCACTACGGCGCCTCTCATAAGCAGAACTGGTTTTGGGACGTAAAACACAACAACAACAACTTATTGTTCAATGTGGCCCGTGACAAAACTACATTTTTGAAATCTGCTTTTCTTCCTTTTTTCGGTACGCTCTTGCACAACCGTCCTTGGGTTATTTGCTAAGTTTGGGCGGGTTTGGGCGGTTCACCATTGAAAAAGCGCCAAGCTGTCAATCAGAATCCACACGCCTTTCGCTCTCTCTTTTATTCTTGCTTCCGGAAGCCTGCCTTTATGTAAAATTACACGCTTAACTGCGCACACATGCAAGTTGTCGAGCTCGACGCGCACGTTTACAACATGCGATGCTCTGTTTGAGCGGAAGCGTCAAAGACAAGCAGATGAAGGCTCTGACCCGCAATCACGGGTTATAACCGTTTACGCCTATTGGATCGTACGGCCGGCGTAAACAGGAACGCCAAGCTGAGCGACAGCGCAAGTGTATAGACGCGAACTTAGTAACGGCTGAAGCAATCTTAACGCTTAAAAAAATACTTCAAGCAGAAGCTGCTCAAGTTGTTTTCGGTGCACATGAGAGAGCGTAAACAGACTGCGAACGAATAAATACAATGTTGTTGGTATAACAGGGCGCAATTAGATTACGAATGAATGAAATCATAATATACAATTTGTGCTTAGCTCTGAGCTTTCTTTCGAACACATACACACACGCACGTCCGGTTGATCCCTTTGACACTGCAACTGTGCGCGCATAATAGCCCCGAAGAGTGCACATCACCAAAAATGCTCCGAAGAGAGAGGGAACAAAACTTTATTATAAAATATAGAAAAGAAATTGTTGCCCCTGAAAGCGGGGCATCACAAATGGTCGGGGCCCCTATTCCAGGGCTCCGCTGGCCCATACCATCATCTCGGCCCTTCGAAGGTTCTTAGTTTTTGTAGAAGCATCTATTTTTCACCGCGTACTATACCATATCAAACCTCCGCCTCCGTCATTCTGCTTGCCATCTTTTCCACCGCTTAACAACTTTCAAAAGTCACACTTTCGACCGAAACGTCAAGCACTGACAGCGAGTTGGCAACGCGCCCACACAACTAGGTATTATACAAAGTAAGGTTCATATATTGACACCCGCCTTAGATACTGCAGTAAACACATTAACTACACGCGCTTAGACAAACTATACGAGCACATTACGGTCAATCACAGCGCAAACTGCCTTTCACAACGCTGGCGCTATGAGCGCGATCAGATGCGAGCAAAGGCATCGCACTGCGCCCCCTGCGCTTCTCCGGGATGACGCAACCTCCGACATTATAGGCAGGCGAAGAACTGCGTACACGAAGCGACTAGCCATCTCTACTTGCTCAGCTTTCGCACCGACATTACGATCATTTTATGACTGTCGCTGCGCGGAGTAACGAACCCGGCGCTTCCGCATAGAGGCACACGACACCTACCCTCGGTGGGTGTTCATAACGCAAAGCTTCTCTGCCGGCACAGCAAATGACCTACCTTCGCCTACCATGCAGAGCCCGGTTGACTTCGCGGAGGCAAGCGGGATAGTGACCTATCCCGAGTTAACGAGCCTCTCCTTGCTAACCAATGCAAGCGTTTCCGGACTCCTGAGGTCATCGTGGGCGGACGCGTGACTACCACTCTCACCCTGTCCACCTTCTTTCCCCACTTTCCCTTCCCCAGACGCTGAGCCGTGCTCACATAAGGGCTGCAGAAAACAGCATCTTTCCCCCAACTCCATAATCACTACTACTACTACTGTTATAACCACGAGTGAAGCAAAAGCAGAAGTTCAAGGAAGGTTGCTTCCTCACCTTGGCGAGCGGTGTATGGCTCGGAAGTGGAGTCCTCCTGCAGGATGACGCGGGGCCGGATCCTATCCGGGTCAAAGTCATCATCTTCCTCGTCCTCCGCTGCTGCCGCAGCAGCCGTGACATAGCCGCCGCCGATGCGAGTGCTGTATCCACCTGCGCCGTCTTCGTACTGCTGGAGCACCTGCGCGGATGATCACATTGCATGAAAAGTAGCGCTGATAACGCAACGGACGAGGCTTTAAAGCCTCGATCTATTTTCTCCGTTTCGTGTCATGCAGCCGCGCTTCACGGGATACTCCCTTTCCCCACGTCACGCAACAGTGCTTGGCGAGTAAAACACTGTGCAGTGCGACAGCGTGCTGTTCCTGCAGGAGCGGACGAGTAGACCTACGCCTCCTCTTCCTTTGTCAGCGCGTAAAACTTGCACAACTGCCTACAACGCCCAAGCTATTGCAGCATAATACATGTCATTCAACTATTCATCTTTTTCACACATTTTATTTTTCATATTCGCTGCTTTTATAACTTCAAGAGAACGAAGCCAAAAGGTCAAACACGAAACGACAGACTAGTGGTCCTAGCTTATGAGCTGGCTCAATTCTCCTTTTCAGCAGCTTTTTTGCATTCAGAACCTTATTGGCGATGCTTCAAAGAAGTTGAACTGTGATTTCTTTCCGTCTTGCACGGTTTCGCACGCAATGCTAGCTTTGAGGCAATCCAGCGAACATAACCACTGTAATTCAAGGCATGCCAACACGTCTTTAGTCTCAAGAGCACTAATTTCATTCGCGACTGAAGCACACGGCAAGGTAACGCCAAATACCCCAAATGAGGCTTTAAAGAAAAAGAAGACGAGGTGCCCAATCCCGCAATAACGACGCGATGGTGCAGTTCAGGTAATACATTACAGCGACGATACTAGTTCTAGAATGCTTCAATATTGCCGTGAGCCCCCAGACCTGTAGAAATGCCACTTACAAGCGTTGTTTCTACATGGACCGATTTCATGACGCTTTTCATTATGCAAACATTGCAGAGCTTTAGCAGTGCTGGCCTATACCGTACGCAAAGTACGGCAATGCCATAACGTCGCGGTCGCAGCGTGCATACCTAATTAGCCTGCAAAAACGTGTATCAGCCATCCTCCTCGCCACGTCATCACCTACCGCACGCATCTAGCGTCTCGAGCGGGTATTGCCGACTAAAATGGCTATGTGTCGGCTACGATGTTGCTGTCTTTACCATACGACAGGTGAGACTCTCTACCAGGGTTTATGTCCTTCCGTAGACTTCCTTGCGTTTACGCATAACGAGTTACCAGAGAAATATGCGTGGCCGGCAGCACTGGTAGTGACACCTGATGGTGCCGAACCTAACCAGCGACGTACAAAGCTAAAGCTAATACACTTACACGCGTTAATTAAGTGCCTGTATCTAAAACTGGCAGTGATATATCCCAATAGCTCTCAGTACTTTAATTATTCTCTTTCGACAAGATCACATAATCGACTGTGGACATTTCCAAGTATATTGTAGTTAAGCAAACCGCCGCAAGATGTGGCTACCTGTCCTGCTTCCGCCATCAGCGGCTCTGGTAACCCGGTATCCGTAAACGTAAAGAAGCCCGAGGATAAGCTAAATGCTCCTCTATTTGTCGCGAGACGCGCGGGCTGTACCTGTGTAAGCAGCTGCTCCTTGATGCTGAACTCCTCTGAGGTGCAGAACCGCTGCAGGCTCGGGTAGTCGCCCTTGATGAACTGGTCCAGCATCAGGATGGTGCGTTCCCGGCATCGCCTCGAGCTAATCGCGAACATGTGCTCGAGGTTCTTGGAGATTGACGCCCACGTGGTTGTGGGTGGCGTGTCCTTGAACGGATTCAGGCTCACGACTTCCTGCAACAGCCGGATGTCGTGCTGCCCGGAGAAGCGCATTGGACGCTTGCGCTTGTCCGTCTCCTCGCCATTGCCGCTGAAAAAGGAAAACGCCAGTCACGCACGTGCCAAAGATACCTGCCCTGAAATGAAGTGCTTATTTTTCTATTTATTCCAACGTAGCACGCCGTGACTACATTATAATAATTCAAACGAGGTGTAAGAGATCAGTAAGAAGATGGAGGCCTTATGCGTTACGAAGTTGAAGAGGAAATCTCCCTGGAGTCATTAACGTTTTGACAAAGGGATTTACGTCGTTTTCGAAACGTGGGCTCCAGAGATATTTCTTGTTCCACGACGTCTCGTTATGTTTAGGTAATGCAAACTTAAAGGGGTCGTGAAAAGAATATGGAGCTGTCCGGTTATAATTTTTATTGCTTCAATACGCACTCGACATGTCGATTCCGAAATATTCCGGTTAGATATTTAGTGTGCATTTAGTAACGCCCGTTTGAAATACTAGCATTCCTGCGCTTTCGAAACGACTATGCGACAATACAGGCCGGCATAGGTACTATTTGGTGACGTTTCGGTGACGTCAACTTAAGACAGTTTGAAGTGTAAAGATATAGTGAACTCGCGTCGGCTCTAAAATAATACATTTATTTAAAGGCTAGAAAGTAAGAAAATGCTTGGAAATCGTTTGATGCCTCTGTTGGAAAGCAAGGCTGGAGAACGGTTTGTTTTCGTGCGGCCTCCGAGGGCGTGCGAATCTCGAAGGCCTGGGGGCGACTAACATGACGTCAACTGCAGAGTTGAGGGGAACTCGCGAAGGTGAAATCGAAACCGCGATTTTATCACTCTAAATCAATTCGGACGATGCAACCAAATAATGCATATTATTGATTGAAGGGTCAGGATTCCGGAAACACACTTCGTACAAAATCTTCAGGAAACGTTTCAAGACCCCTTTAAGTACTAGATCAAGAGAAAGGTTCAACAGGTTGGTTCGCAAAGGATTTGGACCACCAGGGGCCCTTAACGGGGCGCCCCAGTGTACAGAAAACGATCGCGGCTGCATTAACGTCCTGTCGGAATATGGCCGCCGCAACCGGGAGTCGCACCTTCAGTCGACGTTTACAGTTTCACAGACGTTGAAGCAGACGACCTTTGAAATAGTGTCCGAAGAAAAAAAATTGTGCAAGGAAGCCGCCGAGGCCCAAAAACCCTCGGCCGAAGCCTAGGCGGGACTTACAGGCCATCCCTGGAAATCATAGGACATCAATAAAGTCTATTCTCTCTCTCTCTCTCTCGATCTCTCTCTAGTACTACATAATCTGTACTGATAAATGGCGTAATTTGCCGAAAGATCGATTGATTTCTGGAGTTTTACGTCCCAAAACCACGACAGGTTTATGAGAGACGCCATGAGGACTTGGGAAACTTTGACCACCTGGGATTCTCTAACGTGATGATTGATTGATTGATTGTGGTTCGGTAAGGAAAGGACGCTAATTTCTGCAGCCCATGTAGGGAGCACGGCTAAGCGTCCGTAGGGGTAGGGGAAAGGGAGTGAAAGAGATAGAGAGGAGAGAAAGGCCGTGGTGGAGGGCTCCGGAAATTTAGACCACCTGGGGTTCTTTAACGTGCACTGACATCGCACAGTACACGGGATTCAACATTTCGCCCCCGTCGAAACGCAGCCGCCGCGGCCGGGATTCGATCCCGCAACCTTCGGATCAGCAGCCGAGTGCCATAGCCGCGAGAACACGATGGCGGGGCAAGTCGCCGAAAGATGAGCAGGCGACTTCCAGCTGCACTTGAAACGAAATTGAAGATTCCCTAATGCCGGCAGTGCAATAATGTTTGGCGCACGTGTTCACAGGAGCCTTGACCACAGTGCTCCGCAACTAGCTGTTTCCTGCCTATGTTAAAAAGGTGTTGCAGGGCCCCTTTATTTATTTCCCTTTCCTGCAGTTGCAAACAATCGCGGAGGAAAGGGTAAACGCTGAAGGAAAAGCCACACAACCAAGAAATTCGACGGCAGACATTGGTGCGCAGACGTGCTGATCAGCTGCCCGCGGTCGATTTAAGTATATACGTCACATCGGAGGCGAGCCCAGTATGCTGTCAGTTACACCAAGTGTCAGTAAAGGCAATGATATTATTTTAGGTTATGCATCTTTCCATAGTGTATTGTCATGCCGGTCGGTCCGTGTAATAACATACGGGCGGGGAAGTGATAGATTAAAAAACAATCCGAAAAAACAACGTGCACCATATCCCATACTTTGAAATGAAGACATTAATATCCCATATAACGACCGTAGGTTCCCCGCACACGTTGTCTAAAGGGTTGCATTTTTTTTTTTTGTTAACTCCGCGTAAAGGTCAACACTGTCTGCTTTAGCCAGCTAAGAACATTCACTAAATGTTTCACGAATGCCAACGGAAGCACTTCCTCGGTGAAGATAAATGAGCTTGGTTGTTCCTTTTGTTACCTGATGGCGTCAGTGCAACACCTAAGGCGAGAGAGAGCGATGAAACAAACACTCGGGCCGTGATACCTGTAGAATACCTGCTCAGTAATGTGGCGCCCGCCAGCACCGCTCGGTAAACTGCTCGAACTCTTATCCTTAATGACTGCTCGCAACAGGCAAGACGGAAAGGTGCACTCCAGCTAATATCTGGGACTTTATATGTAAAGGTCGTCGCATACGCTGGAGAAAGTGATACGACGCCGTCGGCCAGCGCGATCATACAAAAACACAAGCTCACGCTCGTGATCCACTCGGCAAAGTTTCTCACGGGGACGGTGACGCCCGAAAAAACAATTCGGTCCACTAACGTTCTCCAGCTGCAAGTCAATGGGTCATAAGTGCTACCGCCGTCGCTCTGCTCCCTCCTGTACGAGGCACAATGCGAAGCGTGGAACGACGTCGCACTCCGCGAAAATAGATGCGGGCATGCGGACGAGCCGGTCACGATCGGCGGTCGGCAAAACAATAAAGTCCAGCGAAAAAGAAACCCTCCAAGACGTACCGCCGACGGGAGCGCTTCACGGCGGTGTCGAGCGTCATGGCGATATCAGCAGCAGACATGTCGGCCGCTCGAACAGGACCTCGGTGGAGCGAAGATGTGCTGGCCGCCGATGAGGTGGAAAGGCTAGCGCAACGGTAGGGACCCTGGGTCTGCGACGTGCGGTCTTCGGGAGTCCGCTACCCAGAATGGAACGCTGCGTGGCACTACGGTACGCGAGCTCGACGGGAAGCCGCTGCTGCGTTCTCACGTGGCGGCGGACATCGTCTTCGTCGCCGTCGCCAGCCGGCCGTCGATGGCGTCTCCCGCGTTTGCGTCTGTGTCCGTTGGACCCGGCCCTCGAGTGGCGCTCGACCAAACGACATCGACTCTTTGTGGAAGTGGACCTTGGTTCTTCTTAGTAAGCCCCTTGAAGGCCGCGACATCGAGCCTGGGATCCCTCCGGGGAGGCAGCGGACTATAGTCGCCATGAGTGAGGGCTCACACCCACTGGACCGAAGGCATGTTGAGTGGAGCGCGGGGGCTGTGGACGCGCCAAGTAGAACAGTGCATAGAAGACGACGACGACGATTGGCGCACAAGATGCGCCAGTTCGAGGAGGCGCCCCCCCCCCTCCCCCCCTTGTGGGTGGTTACGCCATCCATCGCAATGAAAAGAGAAAAATTGTACATGTCGCGAGGCCTATTGTTGCTACCAGTGGGCGCGTTTCAACGGTGAATAAGTTGCAAACGAGACATTAAAGAAAAGAAGCGGAGACCCCACTACTAGGGAATCTGTTTAACGGAGGCTTTAACAGGCCCTTGCGACCATCTTCACTTTTGACCACTTGCGAATAAAGAGCACATGAACCAGCCTTGCGCATTCATCAGGAGACGACATGACATTAACGATCACAACAATCAACTCGATGACGCGGAACAGAGGCGACGACATGACCACGGAATGATGACAACGTCATTCCACTCGCCTTCGAGAATAAAGCATGTGTGTATTGGAGCTGCCGCGCGCCCTTATATATACATACATCGCACGCTGTCTCAGCTCACGCAGTATCCGACGCCGGTTTATATAAAGGCCAACACCATCCAATCGAGCGAGATTTCAAATATTAACAGAAGCGACGCGGTCTCACAGGCGCAGTCCAAACCGGGCGCTCCGCGTGTCGTCGAGAGGACGTGGCCACCAGGCTCGACCTGGCGGATCACCTACCTCGGTAACTGACGACCAACAAAGTTTTATCTCTCTCTCTCTCTCTCTCTATCTCTCTCCGTCTTTAACTTTTAGCCACGATGTCGCGGATCACGGAGGCATCACAGTTTCCAAACTGGTCCCATATTCTGCAAATGCGATGCCATTGATCCCTGGCCGTTGGCAGCGACGGAAAAATAACTTAACCTTTACTCCACCGGAAAGAGACCCCAAAGAAAGCAAATTAATGTGTCCAATATGCCACGCCTTAGAGGGAAAAAGCGTGCACGAGAAAAAAAATAATAAAGACAGAGCACTTCAAAGAAACTACACATACGGGCGTCATAAGACTTCGTGTTTTGAGTTGACAGAACGACGCACTGGCGTGGATTTGTGCATTGAAACAGTGTGTGTCCCAGTAATACGTTATCAGCTGCATAGAGTTTCCTACTAAAATACTAGAGGGAAAACTGGAGCTAGTGTGTATGGGAATTTCAAACAAGGCGGTTGGGCCAGCATGGGAATGATGGGTATGACATGGATTTGCCTAGTCTTCGTTCTTCTGGCTTCATATGACTTTGCCACTTCAAGAAAATAGGCCGTTTACGACAAAATATTGCACTAAAACGGAGATTTTGGAATAACTATGTGCGTGCGTAGGTACTAGTTGCTTTTTCGCGGTTAGAAAAATACTGAACGCTCAGAAATTTAGCTATATATTGTGCGATATGGCAATGTTGCCTCCTCTGTTTGTGCCCAGATTTAGAAGCGTCCATACACGGTTTAAGTTCCAGGTGTAGTTGTATTCGAACATAACATAAAGATTTTTGCTCTTGTAAGTGACGTGCTGACATTTTAAAGTATGTAAAAGGTAGATGTGTCTTCTAAATATAACAGACGCGCTTTCGCTCGCTTCCTTTAGTGCAGGGCAAGTGCTTCACTGTATTTTTACAAACTATATGCATGGGTCAAGCCCCTGCGCGAGGCCGTAGCAGGAGTTCAGTATCGCCCATCGCTTGGTGATTGGTTTTGTGAAAAAAACGTGATGTTAAATAAACAGCCGTGCCGTTAAACTCCATCGGAAACTGCGCCTGAGCTTTGATCTGAGCTGACTTTCTGAGCGTCGTTGCCTATCGTCCACTGGGCGTCTACTACGCACGATAATTGTGCGCTTGCTTGGCGCGTTCGGTCGGCGTTGAATTAATCAGACAGCGGAATTGAAATGCCGTAGTACAAGATATCGAATAGCCTTCTGACAAGGGATGTATGTCAGCCGTGAAAGTGACCCTACGGTTACAGATTCTATCGCATCTGATACAAAAGAAAAGAAAAAAAAAACAGCAAAACCGCATCGATAAGGTACGCGAGACGCAGCGCGAATATTTCTAAAGTTGGGTACAAATACCGCTGCAAATAATATGTGTAGCCATCAATCAACAAACACAACAACGAAACACTGCATGGGACCTCATCATTGCAAACGACTGTGGTAGATGCGACAGCCTGATTATCTCTAGCAGTAAAGCCAGTAAAGCGTACACTACAGCCGCTGCCTTCGTCGGGTAATGAAAAAGTGCAGTAACGTAACTCGCGTCACTGAAGTTAAAAAGCAGGAATAAACAAATCCACCAAGACGTTTGAAGCCGCAGGCACGAAGGCTAGACAAATCCATGTCATACCCATCATTCCCATGGCATCTCCATGATCGCAGCGACAGTTTTCCGTCTAGTATTTTAGTAGGAAACTCTATGATCAGCTGGAAGTTCAGCGTTCCTGGTGGTCGTTTATCGTTCCGCCCCGCCACGGTGGTCTAGTGGCTAAGGTACTCGGCTGCTGATCCGAGGGTCGCGGGATCGAATCCCGGCCGCGGCGGCTGCATTTAGATGGAGGCGAAATGTTGAGGCCCGTGTGCTGTGCGATGTCAGTGCACGTTATAGAACCCCAGGTGGTCTAAATTTCCGGAGACCCTCCACTACGGCGTCTCTCATAATCAGAACTGGTTTTGGGACGTAAAACCCCACAAAACAACGATCTTTATCGTTCTAAAATTTTCGTGTTCAGACGAAAATCCTGGCAGATCTCACGTACGAGGGAATCAATGTTATCGAGCGACGTATCGATGGGATCGAGCAGCCAGCAAGGAACTGGATATGCCACACTGCTTGTCTTTGAAATGAGCGTTAGGATGCGGATATATATTTTCCGTGTAACTCGACAGTCTTGAGTGCTTGGTGTGCGCTTGCCATTGTTCAGTCCCCAGGTACCGCAGCTAACAAACATAACGGCGGGAGAAGTTTCAGCTGCATATGCTGCAGCGGTCACATACGGATGCCCCGCCATGGTGGTCTAGTGGCTATGGCACTTGGCTGCAGATCCGAAGGTCGCGGTATCGAATCCCGGTCGCGGTGGCTGCAGTTTGACGGAGGCGAAATGTTGAGGCCCGTGTAATGGGCCATATGTCGGTGCACTTTAAAAAAACCTCAGGTGGTCGATATTTTCGGAGCACTCCAGTACGGCGTCTGTCATAATCATATCTGGTTTTGGGACGTAAAAGCGCATAAATCAAATCAAGATCATCAGTTACATACGGATGCTCGAGGCCCTCGGGAGACGTCGCCTCTCCCAAACTGATCGTGGGAGGCGCGACTCTCGGAAATGGAGCTGGGTAGCCAACTGGTCACCCTCGTGTACATATGTTAATAGCTCCTCTCTATTATCTCGCTCTCTTCCCGACTTTATCCTTCAAACCCCATCCCACCCCATCCCCTATACTGGAGACCGCTGTTGAGGCGCCAGCTGTATGAGCTAGACAGTCATTGTGGTATCCTGTATAGTAATAATGTTCTTTCGTCCCACCTTTTGTACATATATTCCTCGTATAAAGAACCACTACTACTACTTCGTTATACCACTACCACCAGTGGGACCGTAAGATTTATTTGAGCTATTAAAGTTGTCTCTGTCAACTTCTCTTTCTCCTATCTCGGAGAACCAAATGTTATATGGATGCTCACGGTTCGGCTTACGGTTGCTACCTGCGCTCCATCGACCGTGACCATTTTCCAGGACGCGGTCAATTCAGATCCATCGGGCCAAAATTAGTCGCTTTTGGGCATTTTCGTCAAGCTCGACTGAATATCTGTGAGACCAGCCCCCCCCCCCCCTTTTGTACCCTCCCCAATAGCTTTACTTCCGTAAGAAGTCCACCGTTAATTACGGCAAGCTGGTAGTCTGGAGTTTCCTGTTGAACCGGCAACAGTGGTACAGGAGATCTCTCAAAGGCTTTTTGTTTGCCTCCCACCTGTGGCATCACTAGCAGCAGCTGGGCACAAACCTACCTAACCTCGCTGCTTTTTCGTCCGTTTATTCCGATCGCTTTTTTCCATGCCCTCCCACTATTCGGCGCAGACCAGCGGGCGCACCAATACACCTCGGCTACATAACTAAGCTATCCCTCTCAGTCATTCACTTAATAGACCTTTCCCTCTCTCCTCTTTCACCTCAGCGTCTACAACTGATCAGGTTCAAGCCGCAGACCACAGACACGGATGACCGATACTTTCTTTTCGCATAGCTGCGCTAAAGGTTCGCGTGGACGCGTCCCGACCTTGCGATAGGAGACAGGGCCGGGGAATTCCCGGTATAGTATGTGCGGTGAAGCGCGCCCTGCAAACCCCTTGTGTTCACGACGGACACAATTTCCGGCTGGAGCGCGCGTGCCCCAACTGATAATCAACGCGTGCGGCTATATTTATACGCCGACATAACACGAACACACGCACGCGTTCGGAAGACGTCACTCGCACCAGAGGAAAGGGGCGGGGCTGCGGTACCGCGTTATAAGCTACGCGCCGCAACGACACTTTCATTTTCATTTTAACTTTTTCTTGTGCGGGGGAGCAATGCGATCCGCGAGTGCCGTTCGAGACAAAAAGACGATCCAAGACAAAATAGGAAACGGGCGTGCGTGTGTTTGTAGCTAACGTGGGACCGACCAAGCACTGGCTCTCGCTGTATATACACCACGAGCCTCCGCCCACCGATTTCCACATCATGGTGGTGGCGGTCGTACAGAGCTGGGCACGGTGCCAAGGTGACAGAGGTGGCTCACGGTGTGGCAACTTGCAATCAACGATTATTCGCGGGAAGAGAGCACTCAAAGAGCTACGCGGATGAGGTCGCAGCGACGTTTTCACCGACGGCGTAATCCGCTGGACTTCAAGCGCCATAGATAGGAAAGTCTCGTCAAATGAACAGCTATGTGGCGGGCGGCATAAACACGGCACAATTGATGAGAAAATGCTATTTGCGAAGAGGCTTCTAACATGTCTCGACGCTGTCACCCAATGGTATTGCCAACCTTTACGACAAACCCCCGGGTTGCTGTATCCCACACATTTCGGAGTTGTTTTCCTTGCGAGAAAGCCAACTTACATATTCTTGCAAATGGTGGACTGGATGTCTCAGCTTTCACTAACGTTTACAAAACAAAGCATTTTTTTCTTCCCTTATTTTTTCTTGGAGGGGAGGAGATGGGGAGGTCTACTTTGATGACTGACCCTGCCTGGTGAAGGCAGCAGCGGTCTGCAGTATATCACTTGCATTTCGAAAGTTTAATGGACCGCTCGTACACTTCCCTGTGCAATATCAACAAACCAGATTCCTTCCATTCTCGTGGTTAAAGAAACACACACAAAAAAAACATTTCTTCGTTCACCGAAAGCCGACCAACACAGAAAGGCACTTCATTTCAAAAAAAGAAGAAGAAGAAAGCGGAGGTGTCAACGACAGTAAATTTCGGAAAGAAGGTAGAAGGTGATTTTGTTGTGGTGAACTTGTACTCTGTTCACACCTTCTCCTTCCTCCTACTTCTTCACTTCCTCGTGGAGCCGAACTCCCCCAGCTGACGTTGCCGCTGTGAGGAAGGATGGGTGGAAGTCTTCCCCTACTGCCTGTCCGAAGTTGCGCCGTCTCTACTTGAAGGATGGAGACCAGCCCTTTTCTCACACAAACACAACTTGACATTATGTACAAGGTAGTACGTACACACTGACAGACAGTAAACTCGGCTGGTAGGACGTAGTTGGAACCATCGGTTGGTAGGGCTTAGGTGGAACGATCGCTTCCATTCGGCAGAGACGATCCCAGTGCGTAGCACTGTTCCTGCGACCAGAACCACCACCCGGACTCGTGCTAGATGTCCACTCTAGCACTATCCGCTCCGTCCTCACCAACCTTAAGCCTTCCAACCTCGCTTCCAACCACCCCCTTACAGGAATGAGGGGCCACCTTATAAACACTGGTTGCTCCGCCCCTAAATCACTGCCAGCAAATTTCTTGCATTGCAAATTTCTTTCTTGAAATTTCAGCAAATTTCACACTTTCATGCCAAACCCCTTGCAAAGTGCCAAACACCCTGTAAAGTGCCAATCACCTTGCAACATACGGACATTGAACGAACAGAATCCCGCATGTCTAAGATGGTGCCAAACCACATCTTAACCAGCACGGCCGGTCTGGACGCGCGCGCTCGCTCTCTCTTTTACGGCCTGCGCACGGGGGGCTGTTGCTACCTATCGCCGCAACTTGGCGGGAGCGCTCCGAGCCAACCCGCTCTTGAGGGAAGGGAAGCTCAGAGTAAAATTAGGTACGAACAGAGATTAAGGAATATGAAAGAAAGTAGATGGGCAGCGAAAGTATTCAGGTATTTGTATAGGAAGAACGTTGATTCACAATGGAGGAAGAGAACTAGGAAGCTTACCAGTAAGTATACATCCAGTAACGAAACGGATGGGACGAAAAAGAGCGTTAAGAGCATGGTCAGAGCGGCGGAGAACTCGGATTGGATAGCAAGAATAATGGAGAAGAAACCGGCATTGAACAACTACCGAAAAGGGAAAGACGAAATCAAGAGAGAAAAATTTTACGATAATTCAAAGGGAAGCGCTTTACTGTTTGAGGCAAGGTCCGGTTGCCTGAGAACCCGAAGTTACAGAGCGAAATTCAATAAAGAAGGGGATACATGTACGTGCTGTGGAAAAGCTAGGGAAACGACAGACCATATTTTGATTGAATGTACAGATGTCCACCCAGGTGTAGCTGTGGACACTACCCTACAGGAGGCCATGGGTTTCAGGAGTAACAGGGGAAAGCTGAACATGCCAGCGATAGATATAAGTAAAAGGCGCTTAGAGCATTGGTGGCGCAAAAGTATGGAGCAAACAAAAGCGCAAGGTAGTTCGGGTAAGATTGTTACATCACAGCAGAACGATAATAGATAAAATAAATAGACGAGGAAGAGAATTAGTTGTGAAAATATGTGTGATTCGGGAAAAGAAATGGTTGTAAACGAAAAAGAAATAGAGCTAGAGCTTGGTGGCCCGGCCGCCGCCCCGTTATGAAGGGGACGCTCCTAATATCCATCCATCCATCCATCCTCTAAACCAGCTCCCGGCTGTTGCGGAGGCTAGCGCGCGCTGGGAATGCTCGGCCTCAGACTTGCCATGTCACTTTCTGAAGCTCTTCTATATGCTATTCATGGTACCAATGCGATGAGAATGCGGTAGCAAGCATATATATGGCAACTCTGGTGCTTTCCGCTTTTCCGAGGGAGAGGCACAAGCCACTGATTCGCCCGCTTCTGCTGCTCGTGAGAGCACTTGCCGATGCGCGTCGCGCTCAGAAGGCTCGGCCGCATGATTCGTCACCGACCATCAGAACAAATGACACGAAACATTCTTTTTTGAAAGAAATTGGTTTCCAAATCGTTTACGTCAAATGCACATATGCCAACCATTAATGTACGTGAAAATGATAAAATATGGTCATTTTTATTCAAGCTGTCGCAATTCTTGCTTTATTATTAAAATAAATACCTCGAAAAGGGGAAAGTCACACTCCCCACAAGTAGCCGTGAGTCGCAATCACAGCAGACGGAACATAATAATAATAATAATAATAATAATAATAATAATAATAATAATAATAATAATAAAAACTCGCGCCACACCACGCTGAGTCCGCATGCATATAAATTCCCAAGCTCTCACGTGTCCAGACGCGGTCTTCAGCGTGCAAGTAAAGAGATGAGCAAACTGTTCCAGATGGAGACGCGAGCGTGTGTGTGTTTTTCTTCAAAGCACGTCCGAAAAGCAGCGAAAACACGCGCGCGTCACTGTCGCCTCCGCTTTCACCATGCGCGCGCTATGGGCGAACGCACGCGCGTCTCATAAGTGCACCAGCTACGTTTTGTTAGTTCTAACACAAAAGCAATACACACACAGTGCTACGAGCAGCGCCGTTGTGCTCAGCCACTACAATGACGCCGGTAATCTCATATGATGGTTCCGGAAAACATTTTGACAATCACACAATTGAGCGGTTCGCCACAAGGCTGAGCAAATCCGTCTCATTGTAGAAACTAAGCAGAAGGAAGCACTTCGGGACATCTGCATCAGCATGCCGTCTATCATCCGAAAACTGCGTTTTTTGTTTTGAAGGACGCCGTGGTGGAAGGCTCCGGGAATTTCGACCACCTGGTAATCTTTAGGGTGCACCTAAATCCAAGCGCACAAGCCCCAAGCATTTTCGCCTCCATCAAATATAAGATGGTCAAGTTTGACCAACCAACCAACCCATTCTTGTTGCTAGTAGCACTGAGTGTGCCTCTTCTTTTGCCGAGTGCATGAGTACTTAGAAAGCCAGACTGTCCCCACACCCACCTGTACTAGCTGCTTCCACCACTTTCTACAAGCGGAAAAAAATAATTAGCACGGTAAAGTGGCCGGGAACAGCTGGTTTACCATACGAAGCCCATGCAGAGCAACTCGCTTTGGGGGGTTGGCTCGCGACGCCCTCGCGCGGAACGCGCCGTCGTCCTGTATAGAAACAGATCCATTGTAGTCGTGGCAGCTGCTCAGGCCGTAAAAGAGGGAGCGAGCGCGCGCGTCCAGATCGGCCGTGTAACCAGCTGGTGACTACAGACATTCCTCGACAGGCTGCCAAACACCTGTCAAGCCGGTTCCCAGTTGCCAGCTACCCTATTCCCAGCTGTACAACGAATTCCAACAATGGTCGCCTCCTGCCCCGCATGTCCGCCACGTGGCTGTGCGCCTTCTCCGGCGCACACTCGACCATCTCGGACTACCCTAATTCCCGACTTTTTCCAACGACCTCGCCAAGAATGGCTCTTTCCGCGAGTAGGCATTTGAACCAAGGAGAACAAGAACTTTTGCTGGTGACCCGACCCAACGGCACAGCCGCTGCTGATCCGAGGGTCGCGGGATCGAATCCAGACCGCGGCGGCTGCATTTCGATGGAGGCGGAATGTTGAGGCCCGTGTACTGTGCGATGTCAGTGCACGTAAAAGAACCCCAGGTGGTAAAAATTTCCGGAGCCCTCCACTACGGCGTCTCTCATAATCAGAGCTGGTTTTGGGACGTTAAACCCCACAAAACAAAACAATACATTCACAAGTTTATCGTGCTGGTTTCAGTTTTACCAACGCTGACCCTTCGCGTGGCCGCACCCGTGAAATCCATGCGCCGGTGCGACAGCGATCCCTCAAAATCTACTATATAAACACATGACAAGTAAACGAAGCTACTGTGTCGAAAAAAAAAAAAAAAACGTTGGTTCGCGCGTCAACGCATGCAGGCATTAGTGATCGGGACGTTATATAGAAAGCGGTGCGATGAGCTCCACTTCGTAGGGGAGCTTGTTGACGCTTGTCTGTGGCAAACACTTGGCGCGTATGGTGACATTGTCGTCCTACACAGCTGTGACATCGGACACATGTTCACTATTATAATGTGTAGCTCCTTTGCACACACTATCGCCGCAAAAGTAATTATCTGGGACGCGCACAAGCGGCAAATCGCACGCGCGCACTTCCGCGATGCTTGCAGTGAAATGAGGCGTCTGCTACGCGACCCACCACCGGTTCCAACGGCCGCCGCTACGCGGCTTTCAGTGGCGCCCCTATAGGCGCTGCGCATGGCGTATAAATTCCCAAGCTCTCACGTGTCCAGACGCGGTCTTCAGCGTGCAAGTAAAGAGATGAGCAAACTGTTCCAGATGGAGACGCGAGCGTGTGTGTGTTTTTCTTCAAAGCACGTCCGAAAAGCAGCGAAAACACGCGCGCGTCACTGTCGCCTCCGCTTTCACCATGCGCGCGCTATGGGCGAACGCGCGCGCGTCTCATAAGTGCACCAGCTACGTTTTGTTAGTTCTAACACAAAAGCAATACACACACAGTGCTACGAGCAGCGCCGTTGTGCTCAGCCACTGCAATGACGCCGGTAATCTCATATGATGGTTCCGGAAAACATTTTGAGAATCACACAATTGAGCGGTTCGCCACAAGGCTGAGCAAATCCGTCTCATTGTAGAAACTAAGCAGAAGGAAGCACTTCGGGACATCTGCATCAGCATGCCGTCTATAATCCGAAAACTGCGTTATGTTTTGAAGGACGCCGTGGTGGAAGGCTCCGGGAATTTCGACCACCTGGTAATCTTTAGGGTGCACCTAAATCCAAGGGCACAAGCCCCAAGCATTTTCGCCTCCATCAAATATAAGATGGTCAAGTTTGACCAACCAACCAACCCATTCTTGTTGCTAGTAGCACTGAGTGTGCCTCTTCTTTTGCCGAGTGCATGAGTACTTAGAAAGCGAGACTGTCCCCACACCCACCTGTACTAGCTGCTTCCACCACTTTCTACATGCGGAAAAAAATAATTAGCACGGTAAAGTGGCCGGGAACAGCTGGTTTACCATACGAAGCCCATGCAGAGCAACTCGCTTTGGGGGGTTGGCTCGCGACGCCCTCGCGCGGAACGCGCCGTCGTCCTGTATAGAAACAGATCCATTGTAGTCGTGGCAGCTGCTCAGGCCGTAAAAGAGGGAGCCAGCGCGGGCGTCCAGACCGGCCGTGTAACCAGCTGGTGACTACAGACATTCCTCCACAGGCTGCCAAACACCTGTCAAGCCGGTTCCCAGTTGCCAGCTACCCTATTCCCAGCTGTACAACGAATTCCAACAATGGTTGCCTCCTGCCCCGCATGTCCGCCACGTGGCTGTGCGCCTTCTCCGGCGCACACTCGACCATCTCGGACTACCCTAATTCCCGACTTTTTCCAACGACCTCGCCAAGAATGGCTCTTTCCACGAGTAGGCATTTGAACCAAGGAGAACAAGAACTTTTGCTGGTGACCCGACCCAACGGCACAGCCGCGTCTGCATTCCGAGCATAAAAGCTGCGAACGAGACATTCTGCGAAACGCAGCTGTGCAGCTATTCAAGGCATGTTTGCAAGACTGGGCGTTCCTCTCATGCCCAATAGACAAAACACGATGGCTTATGTCAACTTCCATTTCGTTTAACCGCACTGATGTCTGCATTGTCGAAGCGAGCTGTTGTTTTCGTGGTGCCATGAGCACAAGCCACAGGACTAGCCTGGCAACACTGGCCTTGCACGCGTCGTCAAGAGACTTATTTGGGGACTTCTCCCCGCCAGCTGACGTCACTTGGCTCCGCCTTATTCCCCGTGGGAAACCCCCTCGTCTGAACACCCCTCACGAAAAGTCAAAGGAATGAAAAAAGTAACAGCTCTAACTATACCTAACGATGCAGGAAGAAAACTACGAAGGTAAACAACAAAAGGAAGGAAGAAAGAAACAGGGAAAAAAGGAGAAGGCCGGATGGGAAGACGACGAAACGCAAGTGCACGTGCAGAGTGGGTACAACAATTAGTTCTGCTAATCTGTGCCGGACGGTATTTCCGCTTCAGAAAACTTCTGAAAAATTTTCCAGTTTGGACGCGCCCTGGCAGCGTTGATCCGACCCTTAGGTAGGCATGCCTGCAGTGCGCACGAGGAATTTTCACAGGAGAGACGGATTAGTTCCGCCGCTGGACCACGTGCTTATCGAATTGTCGGTACATTGCTGGGATCCAAGACGAAGTCAATGGTCGTCGGGATAGACGCGGATTCCAACCGCCGTCCTTTCTGGTCCAACTATGTAGAAGCTGGCGTGTTTAGCCGTTTCAAATCAGAACAAAACATTTCAGCTTCTCCGCGGCTGATCTCTTCAGGAGGAGAGAGGGGGTACGACCCCCCCCCCCCCCCTTTTTTTTTTTCTTTACCATCGGCGGAGTGCGGCTCAGAGTACAGGGAGGAAAAAACCCTGGGCTCCTGCATGTAAGGGCTGTAGAAATCAGCGTGTTTTTTTTTACCTCTATAATTGCTACACACACGCGCGCGTACAGATAGTGATCCAAGAAACTGCTTTTCTCGCACCGGGTGCACTCTCCCCTCCAAATTCCAACTAAACTGCACCGGCACCACAAAGACTCTAAAATTTTAGCGCTGAATTAGGGAGTTTTCGAATAGTGTTTGGGGTCCCAAAGAAATAGCGTCGACACCACTGCGCATGCGGGAGACCCAAACTGCCTTTGGGTTTTGGGTTGGGCACGCTATTTCTGGAATTTAGCGTGAGCCCCAAAGCTTGCCCCAAACTTTATAGCGTAAACAAACATGGCGGCGCCCATCGAAGCGACGGCTCTCGCCTAGGACAAAACTGAGCTGATTTCTGATTAAGTGACAACTTTATCAATCAATAAATGGTGGCGTAGGTCATCGCTATCTTCCATCTCACGCATGCACCAAAAGCTGGTCGTGAAATAGCCCGCGTTTTTAAGATAATTGACCATTTGCAAAATAGTGAGCGCCACCTGGATCCTCCCAGCCAAAAACTCGTGCACAGATTGCTTTCGCGTTCTACGCGTGTGCACACGTGCACATTCGTCACGCCATTCATCCCGTTCAGCGTCCCTCGCCGCCTTTCCTTTCTTTCACTTCTGCCTCTGTCTCTCTAAATCGTCGAGCTGGCATTGAGTTCGCTCACTCCCCGCAAAATTCCTGAGAAGCTTTTGTGGTGTTGGTGCACGTCCGATGGGGGTGTGCAGACGTGAATGCGCTTAGAGCAGGAAAGCAGTCTGTAGACGAGAGTTTTTGGCTGGGAAGCAGCCTTGCGGGAAAGCCGACTTATACGTTTTTGCAAATGGAGCTCGTAGGCTTAACGCGACCGGTGGATCAAAGCCGGATTACCTTGGCTCATGATGCCAAATTCTTAAGACTCGCAGAACGATGGGGATTAGAAGTAAATTCATTGCCACTGCACGCTTTAAATAGCAGTTTTAAAGGGTACGCTTATGAAAGGTAAATGCGTTTATTAATCTTCAATATATTTATCGTAGCCTGTCTTTATGGCCACCTTGGCGCTGCAAAGGCAAGACGCAAGGAGCGAGCGCAAAACCCAATTCGAAAACTCGTACTTCCTACGTGATCCCAAGCTAGCACACGCAAAGCACTTTGGGGCCCCAAACTTTTGGGGCCCTTATTCGAAAACTCCCTATTGTATCGCATTATGTACGGCAAACGCTACCGCATGCAGGAAGAAAAAAGTGCAGGGGCGAGTGTTGAGAGCAAAGAACAGTTCACTCGAAGCTGCGCCGTGCTACCTCAAGGACTGCAGCAGTCAGCATCCTTCCCACACAACTGCTACTACTATTTCTACAGTTCATTCAGCAAGTATCTGATCGAGGTTGCCAGCACGTGCGCAATGCAACTTGCGCAAATTGTCACCTGACATTTGGTAGGGTAAATTAGAAGCACTACGCTCTAACGAAAAACGAAAAGGTAACCTGTCGGCGGTCGTGGAATATATCTTCCACGCTAATGTCGTGCGCTCGGCTGCGCGTATACTATGTAGGCGCATTCTTAAATGATTGTGACCTTGCATCAGCCGCTGAAACCAGACCTGTCGAAAAGCAGGAAAGAAAAAGGGCCGCCACGCAGGTAATTTCCCGCGCGGGAGCGGCCGTCTTCTTGCAAATCGCACACGCGACGGTTGTAATCACGATGCCGCTCGCTTGCGTTTATTAATAGTAAAGTGAGGGTATATACGAGTTTATGAACGTGAAATATCGTAAACAGCGTCGAGAACAGTTGCAAGGTAACAAAAACAAAGACTGCACCATCGCTAGCGAAGATTCAACGTGCGACTATCTTACAAGCGCGCATAGGCGGAAGGCCGACAGGCACAACACCAAAGCACCAAGTGCAAAAACAATAACAGACCAAAAACGACGGTAGGCTAGCTGGTCAGTGGCTCTATCAAGCGTGGTTAAATCGGCCATCGTAACGACAGGAAAGAGCACACATAGGGCGAACGCTGGCGTCAGTCCTGTCTGTGCTGTTTCTTCGTCCCGTCGTTATAAACCATGCTTCATCACGTCAAGTGACGACTTGAAATCGTCTCTTTGCATGAACACAAAAGCGCATGCTCCCCGCTTCCGTGTAAGGTCAGGCGTAGTACATACAAACACGTAAGTGACGTCTAAAGTATCGCGCCACGTGGTCAAGCGTTCGTGGACAACAGCACCCTTTCGAAACACCGGCGGGCGTCCACTGCGATTACGTGCAGCAGGAAAAGTACGTTACAACCGCTTATTTTTCTCTGAACGCGATTCAGCGATGTATACGTGCAATGTACGCGTACGAAGCATAAAGATAAGAGACATCGCCAGATTCCACCGACCTTCCGACGCTCACGTCCGAATTCGCCGGTACATACGCCCGGACGTTTATTGAAACCCAAGTCGCACGTGCTCGCATGAAAACGAGGAGGGACGTTCGACGGACAGCACCGGAACAACGTCACGCGCCCGACGTACCGAAATAAAGCAAAGCCAAACCGCGCAAGCATTCTTGCCTACGGACTTCATCGGAATACCATGCCTGAAGCAAATCCCCCGCGGGCTCATCGCGACCACCGCTTATGCAGCGTGACGAGCGTCAAGTCGCACGCGAACGACGTCGCGTAACTCCAATACAATGTTCATTGCATTAGAAGACGTACGGCGAAGCAGTATATTGGCAGCGGAAGGCTAACCAGTGCCCGCAAACGCTCCTCGCGAAGCAGTCGGCCTGAAGATCGAGTTGCCGGCGCCTTATGGCCGAAAAAGAACCATCCCGCTACAAAGGGCGCATCGCGAAGCTTACCTGAGTACTTGAACCAAGGCCCGATTCCTGGCGGCTGCCTTCTTCGAGGTGCGTATCCCTTCACCGGTCTTCGTCTCGGGAGCCGTATCCGCCGCCATGTCTCTGCACTACGTCCTCTGACAAAGGCGCCTTCTACTCTGGCTTGTTTGCACCTGGCGGCCTGTCGCCCCCCCTGTGCGATCACGTGAGCTGCGGAAAGCGCTTTGCGGGCAGCAAAGCCAGAGAAGTCCCCCCCGCTTCTAGGGCAACCCCTTTTCACTGCCAGCGAAGTCACGTGGCCAATCGGAGGGAAGCCGGCAGCACGCAGGCGCTTTGACGCCTGGTAGTAAGGGTGTGCTTGGTCTAGGCGCGCGCCTCGCGCCGATAACGCGGTGTGAAAAGCCGTTCTGAGAACTTCCTCCTCCGAGGTGTTTCAGGACGACTTCTGCATAGGGGGCCGAAAGAGTGTCATTCGGATGTCGAGCCGTACTACCACAAACACGCCGGAGAAAACGGCGCCACTTGTCCTATGACATCGAGAACACTTTGTGTGGCGAGTCCTCAGGCTTCGTCCTTGTTTTCCAAGCGCGTTCCCTTGCTAGAAGACGCGCACGGTCGTGCTTCCACGACGGAAGGCAGGTAACAGCGACCTGTTCACCTTCAGAGAAGTAGACGCTACAAATGAACAGAGGACGGGACGCTAAGCGCAAGCGACCTGTCTTCCGTCCGTGTACTTTGCGCAGCTTTATAAGAACTACCGAACACCAACTAGCCCACCTTGTACCTCTATTCTAGGCGCTTACTTTTCTGAAATATAGCGCGCGCATTCCCAGATGTATCATGCTGAAGCAACTTGTGCAGCTGGATTTATTGCCCGAAAGGCTCTTTATCTGCGCACCAGTCGGCAAGACGCCTTAAAGCGTTACCCGCACGTCGCGGAACGAACTGGGACGCCGCCTTGCCAGCGAAGAAGGCGCATTACTGGCCGCGCAAGTGCGGTTGTCGCAGGCCGGCCGCACGCTCGATTTTCTGCTACGAGCCGTTCCGTGCTCGAGATATGGCGCCGAAACACCATGGCGGATAGGAAAACACAATGGACAGGCGCGGCGCGTCCTCTTGTAAGTGTGCGGTCTGTCCCCGCTCAGTACGCTTCTATCGTCTGAAAGCTTTGAAGCAACGTGGGCAATCGTGCACAATGATCGCACGGGAATCAACATCCAATTTTCTCTCTCTTTTTCTACTTCCAAATCTGTTGTCTGTATAAGCCCTGCTAGCAAAAATAATTCCTGGCGTTTTACGTGCCAAAGCCACGATATCATTATGAGAGACGGTAGTGAAGTGCTCCGGATATTTCGACATCCTCTTCTTTAGTGCACTAAAATGTCACAGTACACGTGCCTCTAGCAATTCGTCTCAGTCTAAATGTGGTCGCCGCGGCCGTGACTCGATGGAGCAACCTTCGGGTCAGCAGTCAAGTGCCATAGCCACTTGACCACCGTGGCCAAGTGGATTCGTAGTTGCCATAGCCACTTGACCACCGTGGCCGAGGATTCGTAGTTACGTTGTAGTGTGTGAAATATCAAGTGCGCCGCAGTCACCGTGAGGGTGGCGTAAAAAGCTTCGCTTTCCAACCACCTTCACAGGGTGGATTGGCGAGCATTTTTTTATACTCCGTCACTTAGCAATGGTGGTAAAATGATGTCATGTGCCATATTCACTCCGCTATGAAGGAGTAAATGGTTGGGGCATGAGAGCTTTTTCGGTTGACACGCTGGTAAAAGCTCCCATCTCGGCTAATTCTTGCTTACAGTGCAAGAAACAAAGAGAAGCACACCCACCACCCCACGAAAAGCTAGATAGGTCACAAGAAGTAGACTGGAGACGTCTACAAACCAGAACCTATATAACAAAACCAAGTACACCTCACCCGCATTTACCCGATGCAATTCCCCAATGCTGGTTGTAGCGTAAACACGAATACACAGACATAGAACACATCCTGTGGAAATGCGCACATATTACAAACCACTTTCGCCATAATAAACCGGACCTCCTTGAGGAGCGTTGGCGCGATGCGCTCGCCAGCTCAGAACTGCAAGACCAAGTTTGGGCCATCCAGCAGGCCCGGGAGACAGCGGGAAGGCTAAACCTCACCGCGAGCACCCGGGTGGCCTAGGCCAGGCCGACAATCTGCAAGTCTTTAATAAATAAAGTTGTGCCTATCCATTCCATGTGAACAACCTGAAGTTAACAGGTCAGAACTACTTTAGACAAGAGAACCATCCCAATGTCACCACATTTAATTAAAAAACGTATTCTTGCTGCAGTGCGCAGTCGTGCGTTGTAAAGAATCGGCTCGAATTCGAAGACAGGTTGCGAAAACAGGGTCGGGGGAGACTTAAACCTCGGCTTCCTCCGAATGCGCGAGCTCGCTGACTACAGCACGTGGTCTTCACCTGCATTTCGGTATATATAAGCCACCGTGAAACTACGTACACGAAAGAGCAAAACACGGCTCTATGAAAGGTTATCGCGCTTACTGAACGGCGGGTAGCGTTATTACAGGTTTTCTGCGAACACTAGAACAACACGCGTTAACGCTGTTACGAAACTGCAGCCTACTTTCCCCTTAATTACGTTCCCTTTGCCCAGTGACAACGATGGGACTCCCCTGTACCTCTGGTACGTTCCCGCGTCATCGTCTTCCCGTAATCGTTACGCAACTATCCCGGCCTTCGCTCTCGTCGTTACGCTGTTTTGTACAAAGATGCGCAGTAACCTTCATGACGCGAAATAATATCCCGTATATATCGTTGAACAACACGTGCGTACCATCTGCTCTGAGCTATCCCCGTGACCGGTTCATTGTTTCCCGGCAAGGTATGTCGCGCTGATACGCCCGAGGACGCAGGTTCGACTCCCGGCCACGGGGACCTCATTTCTATGGAGGCGAAATGCACAGACACCTGTGAACACATAGATTATCGATGCACGTTAAAGAAAGCCCGATGGTCAAAACTAATGCGAGCTGGCTCACTACGACGTGTCCGGTAATCATACTGTGGTCTTGACACTGACACGTAGAACACGAGACACTCTATAATGTTGTTTCTTCGAAATGACACCATCCTGCGACGGATATGATTTGATGTCGCGAGCTTAGCATCAGAGGGTACGACCGGTTCCAAGTTCATTTCAGAAAACGTTCGAGAGAAAAGGAAAAAAAGAAAAATTGGTAGGCGGAGCCTACTCTACCATACATGAGGTTAAGCTAGACTGAGGGTCCCAGAGTACTACAGGAATGAAGCTCAGAACGAAAGGAGGCTGAGCTATATATTTCGTATATAGCTTTGGATAAGTTTTGTGTCTGTAATCAATTTATTTTCCTCCCCAATACGACCTTGAAGTTGACAGTCAGCATTTTCGTTGTATCGCGTTTTTCTAGTGTGTCCGAGAGAGAGAGAGAGAGAGAGATTTTAATTGAAAGGCAGATAATTTAGATGGCGCTGAAACATCGCTGACTCTGCGTTTTCCGCCACGGTGGTCTAGTATAGCTATGGTACTCGGCTGCTGATCCGAACGTCACGGGATGGAATCCCGGCCGCGGAAGCTGCGTTTTCATGGAAGCGAAATGTTTAGGCCCGTGTACTGTGCGATGTCGGTGCGCGTTAAAGAACCCCAGGCAGTCGAAATTTCCGGAGCCCTCCACTACGGCGTCTCTCACAATCATATCGTGGTTCTGGGACGCAAAACCCCAGAAATCAATCAATTCTACTCTGCGTGGGGAAGCATTAGCGGAGAGACAGACGAGTAGAGCCAACAACAGCGAAAAAAAAAAAAAAAGCCGGACACTGTGTTTTTGACTAATGATTAAATACATGTAATGATAGTATTAAATGTTTGAATCATCCTATATACAGTGTGGTGACATGATCCTCTGCCTCCAGCCTGCCCCACGCAAAAGAGACGCGCGATTAACTTTTTTATTTACATATTTGCACAGTATGGGCCAACTCGATAGGCTTTAATTTCACCTTCATCGTGCACCACCACTCTGATGTGTCCATGCCTGCACGCTTTGCCTTCGACCCCGACCTTCACAGCGGTTATGCGTCGGCGTGGCATAGGATGCGGTGAGTCAGGCCGCATATAACGCGCGTAATCGCGATATCTGAGCGGCTTCCGACAACGGTTCAAAGCGCGACCGGCGCCAGCGCGGCACAAGCAAGACACGCGCTATGAGACGCATCCTGCTCGAGTACAAGCTGGCGTCCTTTCGGCGTCCCGCACGACAACGGTCCGCCGGAAGGAGACGGTGGAAACGAAGCCGGTCGTGCGGCTGCAAGGCACTTCCGAGCGACAAGACCTCGCACGTCGCCTATATTCGACGCGAAATGACGCGCGTGAGCGCTAGAGAAGCTAGCAGAACCTTTGACGGTATACGAAGAACGCCTTCCGTGCAATAGCTGATATGGATGCCACATGACTAGCTGATCAGGCAAAGATAGATGGCGACAGTGCATCACGTCGCCATCGAAACAGCAAGCTTCGGTGTCTGGCACCTTTCATATTCCGTGTTATGGCTATAACCTCCCTGTATTTCTCCTTCGTTCTCTTTCCCCTGCATACTACAATTTCCATATATTTTAATTATTTACACTGATATACGTTTTCATATATTTCAATTATTTTCTATATACTCTGATATACGTTAGAAGAGAAGCTGTGGGCAGTCCAACGGGCCCGCGAAGCGGCCGTAAGGATATCCCTTTCTGTCCCAACGTGGGAGCGGCCCGCTTCGCGCTAGAAAATTAGCGCGACCTAATGGACCTCAATAAAGTTTTTTTTTTTTCATCCGTCCATCCATACTCTGATCAGCCTCCGCTGTTTGTACGTAGATGCAATGGGTCACTAGTAAAAACGACCTCAAAGCTGCAGTGCAAAAGTTATGCGAGTACATCGACCAAGCACGTTCCTTGTAGCCTTGTGCTACGAACGGATGGAGCCCCGCCACGGTGGTCTAGTGGTTATGGCACTCGGCTGCAGATCCGAAGGTCGCGGGATCGAATCCCGGCCGCGGCGGTTGCATTTCGATGGAGGCGAAATGTTGAGGCCCGTGTGCTGTGCGATGTCAGTGCACGTTAAAGAACCCCAGGTGGTCGAAATTTCCGGAGACCTCCACTACGGCGTCTCTCATAATCAGAGCTGGTTTTGGGACGTTAAACCCCACAAATCAATCAACAAACGGATGGATGCTAATTTTCCCTTTCATAAATATGGAAGATTCGATCGTGTTTTTCATGCACAACCTTCTAGGAAGCGAGCAAGCAAGCAATTAAGCAAACAAACGAACAAACAAAAAAGATAAATAAATAGGTAAGTAAAATATTACACGAATCAACACATGAGTAACGCGCGGTCACTCTTAGGCATTAATAGAAAATTGTGTCGTGCTAATATTATATGAAAACGAAGACCTTTAGCGGAGGGATGTCGTAGTGGACGACTCTGGTAGAATGGCCACCTAAGACCTACAAAATTAGTTTAATTACTCGACTATACCGGCAGCGTACGATAACAACAAAGCGGCCATCACGGCTAGCTGTGCATAGGCATTCTATATAACCGCAATAACAGCACGCTGACTCGGCGACGAGTTAACAGCGCCAGAAACAAGTGTGGCATTGCGTGAACTGTGATATTTTCAAATTTCTACTTATATTGCCACGGGGGCGGCGATGTTTTTTTTTTTTTCATATTCGTGAGTTAAAACTCAGATGCCATTTTTGATTGTAATACTCAAGGAGAAATCGAGCTCTCTTTTCTTGTGTGGAACATAATCGAAACTCGGCTGTTTTCGATTTATATTTATAAATTTAAGTCTACAAATAAGAGCCATGTAGCGTTCATACTGTGCCGCACCCAGCTTGTGAAATACGTCACTACAGCGTTCATTTTAGCCGACAGGATGTAGCTGCGTTGTTCCGGCACGGGGTGTACCGCGAACTCCGTGTAGCGTAGATAAATAGGCTAGTATGTGGAACAGTCAAACGCTTTTACAAAGAACGCCTATTGAGCGAAATGATCAGCATAACGAAAGAATAGTTACGTGCTAGCCTCACTGCAAGCGTTGTGGCAGGCGGTTTTGAGAGGCCCTTAGCTCTTCGTTCTAGCGGCGCTTTACTGTATTTAAATTCGGGGAGAAGTCGAGTTTAACCATGTTTTCCTGAAACATGTTCAGGCTGTAAAAATCGAGTAAAAGAAAAAAAAAGAACAACCTTCGTATATACCACTCGGCAGTGCGCACGTACTACTCGAACATTTAAGCACCTTTCCATAAAAAAGCTCGTTGCTAAACAGTGCGCGGCCAACCAATCAGTGCGTTGAGCATGTTCGACATCCGCAACAGAAGAGTCCTATATACAGGCCATTTCGTTTGCTTGTTTTGGACATAATCTTGCTGCGATGACGCGCGGTACAAATTCGAGAAATTGACGAACTAGAACGTGTGCGAACAAAGAAGGGGTTAAGGGGGGGGGGGGGCAATATCTGCCCCATAACTTCACATTACCATGCGTTTTGAACGAAATGGCATCAGAGGGAAAAGGTTGGGAGAAGGACGGGGCGCACGTTGCATGCAGTTAGCATTCGCCCGGCCACCCTATTGGAGAACCGTGCGCACATCTATGTCCAGGCCATTAATAACAAGGCACAGCACTAACACATGGTTTATACAGTATAACTGAAGCTATAGCGCAGCAGAAAAGCACATTGATTGATTTGTGGGGTTTAACGTCCCAAAACCAGCTCTGATTATGAGAGACGCCGTAGTGGAGGTCTCCGGAAATTTCGACCACCTGGGGTTCTTTAACGTGCACTGACATCGCACAGTACACGGGCCTCAACATTTCGCCTCCATCGAAATGCAGCCGCCGCGGCTGGGATTCGATCCCGCGATCTTCGGATCAGCAGCCGAGTACCGTAGCCACTAGACCACCGTGGCGGTGCTGGAGCAGCGGGGCTGGAACATGCTGGAGCAGTCCCGTTACTAATGCGAATGCACTATACTTGGCTCATGAATCGAGGAATCCAGCGTACGACGTCCTACAGCGTCCGGAGCGAATGTGAAGGATACCGAAAGTCATGTGACTAAGTGGTAGCATCATGATAACGTCGCAATAAGCTAGGATTCCGTAATGCCGTCACAATAACGTGAATTATGGCGTCATGCGATCATGTAGCAACATTAAAGAAAGCTCCGATTGATGTCGAATTTCTCGGGGAAGTTTCTTGGGGCAAAGCGCATTTCTGGTTTTGAAAAGAAAATTTTCGCGGTCGGGTAGGAATCGAACCAGGTCCCCGGCGTGCCAGAAAATCACTCATTAAACGTATGCCTAATGCTTGCACGGTTGCATGGGACATCTCACCCCCAGCCGCGATGGTCCAATGGCTACGGCACTTGACTGCTAACCATAAGGTCGCGAGATCGAATCCTGGCCGCGGCGGCCGCATTTTGATGGAGGCGAAATGCTACAGCCCCACGTACTGTGCGATCTGAATGCACGTTAAGGAACCCCCGGGCGCTCGAAATTTCTGATGGCCTCCACTGCGGCGTGTCTCATAATCATATGGCAGTTTTCGGACGTAAAAACCCTAAAATTATTACTGTTAGCGACATATCGCAGCCTTGTTGCTCTGGTCAATACTGTTGTGCCTCAATTCCCTTTGCAAGCGCTTATGCTTCGGTCAGCGACAGATGCCGTGCATTCCCGCAACGGGCGCGTGCGTCTGCCGTTGACCTATATATTGCAGCTGCAAGAGCAGCTTCGCCAGTCAACGGAAAGAACAGTGCACCGCACACCGGGGCTCGACTCTTCAGCACCACGAGTCAATCGGACAGTGACTTTGGTAAAGGAATGCCAGCGCGCATTCTAAATGCATTTGCGTGCGTCTAGCATTGTACACCAACGTGGAGGAGGACAAGTGACGTCCGTTGATGCTGGATACGATGGAACGCCGCTTACCGCCGGTGTAATCAGTCAGAGTCACCTATTTTTTTCTAGATGCATTTGCACGAGTCCAGGTGCAGGGCCAGTGTGACGTCATTCGAAGGAAACAATGGAACACCGCATACCGTCGGTGCCAAGCCGTCGTCAACGCGCTTGGGTTGGTGCGATCTGGGCCGCTTCGTGGAAAATTGGAAAAGGGGGTGGATCTCAACCTGTGTAAGTTTGCGCACCTCGGTGTGCCAAGAGGGACCTGTTCACTCTTACCCTAGCACGCAAACACGTGCACGTGTCTTTCGACCTACTGACATGGATCGACACAGACCATCAGACTATATATGCAAAGACACGAGGTCCAACCGGCCACGCAGCCACATTCCCAGCAGTGAAGCGAGCGATGGGCACCAACGCCCCTGTAGCCCACGCGCCCTTCGCAGCTGTATCCATAAATATTCCGTCTTATAAAGGTATCCGCGACACAGTAGCTTTGTGCACAAGTGTTTAACAACATTTGAAGTCTGCAACGATAGAGAGAAATGGTGAAAAGGCATTCAAGAGGTTTACCATGCACTGGGAAAGGTGATTGAATGATGAGAAGGGGGGAACACACGCACACTAATGAAGCGTTCTTGAGCGTCTGTGCCGTCGCAAGTATTGGAGTGGGTCCGTACGTCAGATAGCACAGAAGATCCTTGTGCGGCCACCTATCAACTTAGTGGCCGTGCTTTGAAAATCGCTGACGCACTGTCATCACCCGAATGCCTTTCTTTTTTTTTTGTTGTTGTTGTTGCTGTTAAAAGCCAATGTTACGGATGATCTGTATTTGTGCAAGGAAATGTCATCTAGGCGTATTCTCATAGAATTCGCGTGGTGACGTATACTCGACACTGCATTGTACGCAAAAGAGAAGGAAAATAACGTTTGAAGGGCTCAGTGTTTTCGAAACTATATTGGTGCAAAATGCAGAGTGACTCACTCAGTGTCCAACTTCCTCGAGCTCCTGGTTGGCTTCTCGTATTTCGAACGGGAATACGACTCCTGATCCGGTGAGGAGGAACTGAAAAGAGAAATGCCAAAACGAAATCACTGGAAACGTGTGAAGGCACCGCGAAAAGAAAATGAAGCAGCCCGGTCGTAATTTTCTCTGCTTAAGTGAGCATTCAGAATGCTGATTCCGAAATATTTCGGCGTCATGTTCAACGCACATTCAATAACGCCCGCTTGAAATCTAATGTTGAATTCCAGTGGCGGAGTCGGAGCAAGTTTTTCTGCTCCTTTCGGAGCAAGTGTGTTCCAATGACAGAGTGAGGACGGGAGTCGAGAGTTCCAACGAGAGAGCCGGAGGGGATTCAGAGCGGGAGTTGCTCCGTGGAGCAGGAAAGCTGCTCCGCCAAAATCGGCGGAGTGGACCGGAACTCTGCGTGACGCATTTCCTTTAACACGCTTGCCTGCTTGGGGGCGCGGCGGCGGCGCCGGTCGCGATTCGCGAGTTGTGGTAATGGCGGACGGCATGGGCTGCTCGGGTGCCTCGGCAAAGCGTGCGGCACTGCTTCTGCTACTCGATAGCGACAGCTCCGAGTCGGAAAGCTCAAGTTCCCGCACGAGTGATTCCTCGAACATTGGCAGTGACGCTGAATCTTCCCGCTTACGAGCGGGAATTTGAGAGGATGTTCTGTAAGAGACCACGCGCAAGGTATCGTGGGTAATTCGCAGCTTCCGCCTTGCTCCAGCAGCGCGGGTTCCGTTCCAATCGCGGATTTGGAGGATTTCCTCTACGCCAGAGTCGAGTGCTCGCTCGCGGAGTCAGTCGGCTGCTCCGACTCCGCCATTGGAATTCAACATTAGTGTCCTTGCGCAGGTACTATTCGGTGACGTCACCTCAAGACATTTAAAAGCAACTTAACATATTGTCAACCTTCGTTAGCTCTAAAGCAATAGATTTACATGAAAGCTAGGAAGTGGGGAAATAGACCTAGTATAGTTCTGCGTGTGGTGTCACCGGACGGAAACAAGGCTGGAGCACGCGCGTTTTGTTTTCGCACGGCCTCCGAGGTCGCGCCAGTCTCGGAGGGGATGGTGGCGACTGTGATGACGTCAGCTGCACAGTTGAGGGAAACGAGCGCTGGGAAATGGAAATCGTGCTTTGACCCCTGTAAATGAGCCCAGACGACGTAACGAAATAAGGTATTCATAAATTGGAGGGCCAGTATTTCGAATACGCGCATCGTATAGAATCGTCAGAAAACTTTTAACGACACCCTCAAGAAATAAAGAAAAAAAAGGGGGGGGAGAACTCTTGGAGACCAGAATTAATTATGGTGATAGTTTCCTGGTGACCAAGGACATACGACCGTCAGCCTACAAACAGCTGTTTAGGCTGACGGTCGTACGAGGAGGAAGAAGGGAAAGGTAGCTCTTCAGGAGGGGTAAATCCACGTACGAAAATTAGTCAAAATCTTGTCTTGGCCAATCCCCTTCATTGGGTATTCGTTAGTGTGGAAAGAAGAAGAGGAAGAAGAAGAAGACGGGAGCAGGAGGAGGGAAAATGACGCCAGTCCTTCTAGCCTTTGCTGAAGCACTCCTCAGCGCCATGGGGTTAGGAGAATGAGGGTGACAGGCGATGATAAATGAGGAAGAGGAGGAAGGAGAAGACGGACAATCAAAGATGAGTAGAGAGGCCACAACAATAACAACGATTACCAAGGTCATCCCTGCATAGCTGCCAGAGCGCTCGTCGGGAATGAAGCGAAAACGCCCAAATCCCTCCAACATATCCGTGTAGTTCCGCCGACATACCTGACGGATTTGAAAAGGTTTGGCGGCAGGAGATTCGTGAGGCGCCTACCTGTGAAGTCCCTGGAGGATTACTCGAAAAAGTATTGCAAGGTCCCTTCAAAGAAATGCAAAACACGGCGTGCAAACTGTTGAATAATTTTTGTTTTATATGGGGGAAACTGCGGACAGCTGCATCAGCAAGCCTGCTGTTTCCCTAACTGACGCTGCAACCGAATACCTCGAGTGCATTCCTTTCACCGTACTTAATTTGAATTTTTTTTCCATGCGGTAGCGCGATCAATTTAATGTATACGCCGCGTGTTGATCTCGGTAAGATTCTCTTTTCCCTGGAATTAGCTTGTGGATTGCTAATGTTACTGTTGATTGTTAACATTTCTTTCGTTAGGTTCCTGTTGTACCCATTTCTTAATTTGTCACTTCATTTTCGAAGGAACTAGACGCTAAGCACCGCCAGCAGAAAGAAGACACTAGAAAACGGGTGCTTAGGCATCTATAGCTTTCTAGAATTTATGCACCAACTATAGCCCAGCAACAAATTCTGGCTTCTGCCACCTAGCCTTATTATTGATCGTGATGCTTGCACGCCCATGGCTGCACGCAAGCGTCGCGTGGTATATTACTATATGTTTTCCTGACCGTTCCGGCGGGATAGACTGCGTCGTCAAAATGAAAACTCGATGAAAGCTGCGTTGTGCGATCATACAAGAAACGTGGAATGAATAGCAAGTTGTAAGTCCAGTGCTCGTCCCGTGGGTTCTCTTGTCCCTGTCCTTCTGCGCTGCTTCTATCGCCTGTTAATCAAGGCGTCATAGCTGTTAACAAGGGAGGGAAGCAAGAAAAAGGAAGAAGAGTCACGTCACGCGTGTTCCAGACGTTTCAATGGGCCACTGTGAGAAGAGATATGCGCGCGAGTAATCGTGGTCCTGTGAGCGGCCAGAGGCCCGTATACTACGCGTCGTCAGTGCCCGTTAAAGAACCTACGGATGGTCGAAATTTCCGGAGTTCAGCCCTCGCTTAATTTCGCGTACTAAAGAGGAGAAAATATTTGCGATGTTCTGCAGTCATTACATAGAAAACATGCCCATTATGAGACTGCTTGGCCTAAGTTCCTATCGTGAGCTTCAAAAGTTGATTCTTACACACCAGATGGCGCTACGTGCAGCGTTTCCAGGTAGCGGCATGACATCTGTTTTTGGTGGCAATGACGGCGCATTTGTTCTAGAACGAATGCAACAAGGTGAGGAAGCTGGCCTCTCGGCAAGTTTTCAATTTTGACAGCGAAGCTGGTCTAGCTAACCAGAGGAAGTGCGGCCTGCCGCACAGCTATTGGCACGTGCGGCAGGCACGTATGGACACCACGTGACACTATCGCTAGTCACGTGGTGACATATCATAGCTATTGACACGTATTGACATGACGTGACACTATCATCATCATAAGCTCTGGTCTCCAAGAGTGCACGTGCACTTCGTTTATATGCAGTGCCTAATGATGATGATCGTGGTTTCGCAGCCCATGTCGGGAGCACGGCTGAGCGACCGTGGCGGTAAGGGAAAGGGATTGAAAGAGATAGCAGTAAACTCGAGTAACCGTGACCTGGAGGAATGCTGCTCAACTTGGACTCGGAAGAGCAGCTATGGGCAGTCCAGATGGTCGAAGACGCCGCCAAAAAGCAAAGACTGGCTGCTGTCTAAAGAGGGGCAGGGGACACTGGTTGTTAGTTTAGTTTTCCAATTTCCTGTTACCCGCGGACCACATACAAAGCACACAACAGTTCTCTCTCTCTCTCTTACGGACAAGTGCAGAACACGTACACAAAAAAATTGGGTGGATCCTGCGCAAAGGCAAGAACCGACGTCATACAAAGCATTGCGTCCTCGTCTGGCATCGACTCTCGCAGTCGAGTGTTGTGGCGCTCGACAACGTCCGAGTGGAACAAGAGTATATCGCAGACGCTGCTTGCCATGTTGAATTCGTCCCTTACAAAGTACTTTACGACTTGTCGGTACTTGTACGGTACTTCTCGGTACGAGTCACGCTGCTCTGGCAGTGCGTGTTGTGACTGCGACTGTCCATTTCGGATGGTACGTTCGTTGCGCTTTCGTATATTGCGCCCTCTCGTATGGAACCTTGCGCATGCTTATGCTTATGACTGCGACTTCTTGAGAACGCGCTCCTGAGAACGCCACTGCAAAGCACGAAGTCGCCTCGGCTGGGGAAAGAAAAGAAGGAGGGGGGAGGGGGGCAAGAACCCATGCTGAAGAAAATGACGGCGCTTCATTCCAGCGAGCGCACCTATCTCATTTGGATAGACGCACGTCTCGCTGTCGCGCCGTGCGAACCATAAATTATGAACTGTTCAAACCGAGCGCGCGCGTAACGAACGCAGCACCACAGGCGCACACGCCAACCCCACGAGTCCACGAAGGCGCGGCCCATCCTGCTGCTGCAGCGGCAGCTGCGAAGCCCCGGCGCGCGCGCGCCGCTCGACAGACCGCGCCGAGCGACAACTCTACCCACGACACGGCGGCAGCAACAAGCGTGCAGCAAACGAAAAGAACGCCCAGCCCGTACGACGAGCCAGCGCGCCCAGCCAGGCACACCGCCGGGGCTTTCCCTTTCCCGAGAGCGCGAGCGGAGGAAGGCAGCGACAGGCCGAGCGCGCGACAAGGCCCGAAGGTTCACCCGTGCTGCCGACGAGCGACGGCATCGACCGGACAGCGGCGGCGGCCGGAGAGGGTGCCTCCGCCGCCAAGACATGCAAGCGTTGACGAAGCCAACTCAAACAGAATTTAGCTTCCTCCGATCGCTCACACTGTTTCCCGGCAATTAAAGCAGCGTGCTAAATGTTTACGCCACGACCTCAGCTATGGGAGGTCGTCAAGACTAGTACACCACTGCAACGACAGCTGCAGAGGCGACTCCCACGAGGAGTCACGGCTGGGGGATAAGCAAAACGCTTCTCTCTCGACTCTTGCTGCCCGCGCGCGCACGGTGCCGGGTCCCACTTGTAATAAGGTTATAATCGTCCAAGTCGCACACTCACCGGTCGTCCATGGCGTCGGAGTCGACTTGGTGTCCATTGCTCCTCAGACTCAGGCGTGCCGTCTTGCTTGCGGACGACGTGTGCGCCATGTTGGGTTCTGCTGGAGGAGAGGTCTAGTTCTCGCGTCGCCCGCTAGGGCCGACCCCGGCGGCGGCGGTCGTGCGCCCCCTCGCTTGAGGACGCCGTCCCCTCTCTCTTCGGCGGCGGGGACGTCCGTTGATCAGCGGCGGCTTCAATGTCACGCACCGGGGCCCCCCTTCTTCCCCACAGGAGGCAGCTGCACGTCGCCACGCCCGGGGACCGTCTGGCCAACACCTGTGGCTCGTGGGAAGTGGCCGGTGCTCTTCGGCGAAGGGTGCGTTGGTCGGGGCTGGACGACGCCATCTTGCGACAACGCGCCGGCTTGCCCCCGCACACCAGCTTCACTCGCGCTCCCTACCACGGGTCTCCGGGGGCTTCGTACAAGCAAACACACCGGCGCGCCGTGCGCCTGCGCTCGCCGCGTCTGCAGCAGCCGCCGCCGCTGCTGCTGCTACGTGGACGTCGGCGGGTTGGGCGCGGCGGGGCGGCTTCGCTCTGGCGGCGTATCCTGTGGGACGCGCTTCGGTTGAAAGATGGCGGGACGGGTCCGCCCGATGGAAATGCCGCTGAAAGGACTTGACGCATGAAGGAGCAATGGGCCGTCTTTTGATCAGTCGAAGTGTCGCGCCTGCAGTCACATCGAAATTCTTCGCTCCTTGGCGGGCGATTGAAAGAACGAACGGCCGCTGTGCCCGGTGCGCTCTCTTTACAAACGGTAGTTATTCGGCCAGACGGTCTTAGGTATCCTGGGCTGATCAGAGTCCAATCTGTGCTGTCTTCTTCGTAGCTATACTTACATCTAAGCAAACTCTCAGGACTGGTCAGCCAGTTGTCGAAGCTGTCGTTCAAATTACTCATTTTCTTTCATTTGGTGTAACGAGAGCACATACTTCCCTATTCGGGGCCATTCGGGACTGCCGGGTCATCGAAGAGCAAAAAGGAAAGAAAGCTTCTGGATAGCATTGCCACTTTTGAAGGAAAGAAAAAGAACTACGGCAACATTTTCTCAAGGACGTTTAGAACTTACCATAACAAACTTGGACGTAAGAGGTACGCAGTCCTTCCTCAACGTCAGTAAATATGGAAGTTCCGTGCCCTGATCTATCAATGGCAAAGAGGGAGAGACCGGTTCGTGGGGCGCAATTTTCCTTGCATTTGCCCAGGCATCGACGTTATGGTAAGACCGTGAAAGTAAAAAAAGCCCCAGGCCTGGCAACAGATCTGTCACCGAAAGACCTCAGTCCTCTCGTATATAGCGATTCCCGAGTGACTTTGCGTGTCTTTGACGTTTTTGTTACCTTGTTTCTGGCGCTCCAAGCGCCTTGCCATGAGATAAATTTACAGAAGGAAATTCATTTGCGATGTAGAAAGCGTGAATACCACGCTTTCCGCCGTTGTTACGGGTCTAACATTCAAGAGTAGAAGTCTACCAGCTTTCAACACTCCAAGGCCTGCTATGTCTGGAGGACGCTTGTTGCTGAGTCTGCCATGACAGTGGACGGCCCGAGTGCTCCCGTTTCAAGAAAGAGTAGAAGTGAGCTTGCTGGGGCGAGTTTTCTTCGAATTCGGGACGCGACCTTCCCAGTGGTGCATTCCCATTGTGCGCAACCAAACCCCTATATATGTCTGGCCTGAGCAGGGAGAAACAACCACGAGTAGTTGGTTCTTTACTCGTAGAATCGATATGTAAACGAATGAACGAAGAAACTTGGACATCCTGAAGCCGGCCGTCCACGTCGTGTACCAATAATGACCGCGCTCACTATTTCATTGCCCCTCACTGGAACCCTTCATGGCATGTCTGTTTCGCACGGGACCTTAAAACTATCAAGGTTCCATTGTTATGGCAGATTGGCTCTATAACCTATGAGCGTTTTCTATTCTGTAAATACACTATTGATATTTCCGTGCCCGCTGTTGTGATGATCTGTGTCTCACAGCAACAGCATCGACTATTTCTTAAGCAATATCGCTGGCATACTGAGATGTGCACGTCAATGTTCTTGTCAGCTTAAACGGATATGGTAGTACTAAAGGTAGATACTTCGCCTGTGGAGATGTCTTTACATGACAGCCATATTGGAGTCTCTCCTTGGATAAATATAAGTACTGCAGTAGAATCATCCTCTCCTACACGTACTTGAAACAAGAACATACGCCTATTTCAATAATTTAAGCAGCCACGATTGGCTGAATTTGGTTCTCAGGTCTTTCATAAATGCAAGATGTGTCCATTCTGCGAACTCAGCTAAACTCTGCGAATTCAATTCACTTGGCGCTGAGCCGTGCTCCTTTTTAATGGTCTGCAGAAATATGCGCCTATTTCCTTTCCATCGAACCACTCTCTCTCTCAGTTCACCATTTCTGCGAACTCAGCAAAAGTTGCTTGCGAGCCATTTCTATACCTGCCTGACGGGTCTTTTCATACCATGTATATATATATGTCCAATTGCGCTCCAAAAGGTTTCGCTAATGGAGAGTCTTCGCGTCCTGTCATGTTGTCAAGGCCTGGAACGTGCGGTGCTTGCGTGGAGTTTTAGCGCTGGGTGAAAGAATTATTATTGTTGAATCCCTGCCCGCCACTGCGGTCTAGTGGTTATGGCACTCGGCTGCTGATCCGAACTTCGCGGGATTGAACCCCGGTCGCGGCAAGTGATTTTTTATAGAGGCGAAATGTTGAGTCCCGTGTACTGTGCGATGTGAGTGCACGTACACGGGCCTCACATTCGGTGGTCGAAATTTCCGGAGCCTTCCGCTACGGCGTCTCTCATAATTATATCTTGGTTTTGGGACGCAAAACCTCAGAAATCAATCAACAACTGAATTCCAATGTCGTAGTCTGAGCAGAAGTTTGTTTCTATATGACAGGGATGTGGGCGCAAGCCATGTGTCGTGCTGAGACTGTCGGGATGGCTACAGGCAGTTAAAGCTGCTTCGGGGAAATCGGCGGAGTGGACCATATCTTTTCGTGATGCATTTTCTTCACCCTTTTTACCAACTTGACTGCTCTGCGGGAGTAGTGTGTTTTCACGACAATGATGGACGACTCGGCACGGCACGCCGTTATCGGGGTTAGAATCTTCAATCTGACAGCGACAGCTCCGAATCGACACGTCGCGGTAAGTCTCGGACATGAACAGCAATGCTGAAACTGCAGCTTACGAGTGCAGATTCGGTATGTTGGCCTGGGGCTGTAACTCCTGCTCGCGCTTTGCTTCAGCGGCGGGGGTTGGTTTTCCATCGCGGGTTTTTTTAAAAAGGCCAGGGCAACACTTTTTGAACAGTCAATTTTGCACTGTACGCACCAGCGAATCCATAATTTGATTTCACAACTGGAAAGCGCCCGCTCTCCTTTCAACATGTGATGTCACATGTGCCGCAAACTATAGGCCGCTTGCGACGGAAATAGCATTAAATGATTTCGTGATCGCGGAAATATCATATCCTACCCTTTATTTGTTCATTTTGAAGACAATAAATAAAGAAAACGTGTGCGTCACTCTTATGGAGCAACGTAAAACGCCAAGCGACTTAGACAGCACCAGACATGACGTTATATGTTGAAAAAACAGCTGGCGACTTACAGCTGTGTTTGAAATCATATTACGAATTCCCTGGTGCGTGCAGCGCAATAATATTTGGCTCGCGTGTTCACAGGAGTCTCCACGACTGATTGGCACCGTTTTCTGCCGAAAAGTGTTGTAGGGTTCCTTTAAAGGAGTACCGACACAATTGTGAGTCGGCACAAAAGAGACTGCTTTCCTTTTCATTGTTTCTATGCATTCTTAACGCTCTCCACACGCCGGAGCCCGGAAACACGTCTAAACTATTTAATTTAATTTTAAAGTTTTCGTCACCCAACGTTTGCAAGCCAGCCCCATCGCAATGGACAATACTGTGACGTGTGAACGCAGGCGCATAAATATTGTCGGAATTGCAGAGTCGCTCGGCGACTATGGAATAATCGTTGTTTCTATGTGCCGCGTACAATTGACAGTATCCAACAACGTTGCTGTGACTCCGTCACGAGCTGCCTTGTCCACGTGAGTTATTTATTTATTTTTTTAAACATACTGCCAATCCCAATAGGGATTATTGCAGGAAGGGCAAAAAGCATACATAGAATACAAAAATGACAAAAAATACAGAAATACAGAAATAAAATTGGCAGAAACAATATCACAGGTTTGGAAAACTATCCTTTAAATATAGTGCAAGTAATATTGTGTTGTTGTTTACGAAAATGCGCAACACCGGAAAAATGCACAAGATAACATCATATACACAATCCATCATACACAGCGTATACACATCATACAAAACCATGAAGCGGGAGCATTACAAAAAAAAAAAAGAAGGAATAAAGCTTAAATAGGAGCATAAGTAACGAGGTCGACGTGATAGTGTTGAACCCTTGTTCAGGAACGTCTGAGGAATCATGACTATGAAGCTTGAAAGTGAGTTTCGCAGGATTGTAAAAACGTGTCTAGTGATGGACTGAGAATGATATGTGAAGGTAGGTCGTTCCATTCTCTAAGTGCAGCAGGAAAAAACGAAAATCTGAAGCACTCAGTGTTGAAACGGTAGTTTCGCAGCGAGTTGTTGACACGCCACTATGAAACCGCACCCACTAAACCGAAAGTGGGTATTTACGGCAGCTGTATAAAAAGTATGTTGATTGCGTTCCGAAGCACCATAGTACTCTATAGGGTTTTCCACATAAGTGCTTTTATTTAGGGCAATAATACGAAGGCGTCTAAGGTGCTCGTCCAGGTTAGAGTTAGGCGCTCGCTCGCGAAGTCGAGAGGCTGCTCCGAATCTGCCATTGGAATTCAACATGAGTGCCCCACATTTCGAAGACGGATCTGTTTTCTGGTTGTTGACAGTGCTTCAAAAGTTTTCCGTCGAAAGCAGGCGCGCAGCTGCTTCGATGAATGAATGGATGAATGATGGTGGTATTCGAGGTTTGGAAACACGCCAATGAAATACACAGGCTTTGAAGTAAATAAATAAGCAGTTTCCGCGACGTATTATTAAAGCATAGCGCAACGTCGTGAGACAAGGAAGAGGAAGCAGGGGGCAGTGAAATATAGAAGAACGGAAAGGTCAGCTTCTCGAAATGAGCGGTGCCTATCTCTCCATTGGGGTCATTGTGACCAAACATACCGCCTCTAGATGCCGCTACCAGTTCTGCTTCTGCCTTCAACGACTCCGGTAAACCGGTATCCGTGAACCGTAAACGTAACGTAGTCTATGGAAAAACTAAAATCCTGTATTATTGCATCTTTCGAACCTGTAATTTCGCCTCCCCGTCATCGTCGCCCACCCGCGAGGTGTCTCCACGGAGGAAGGAATTAAGAGATCTTACCCGAGACACGCCCTATTTGGTGACCGGAACTATCCTGGTGTTCTCCGTAAGAGAAGTAAGACAAAATTTATGTGACAGTTGGTTTACAGTTGACATTTAGGTTTACAGTTGCACAGCGCGACGTGTCTCAACAGAGTTCGAGCGGTCAGTTGAAGTCGATGTACTAAAGTGACAGTCGTATGATAAATATCCACCATTTCTTGATAACTTTATTTATATACCTTACGGAATGACCTCCTCCCGAGTTAGCAAGGCTTGACGCTGGACGTTTATAACATGACATTTGATGAGAGTTTTAAAGGGTAACTCCGGCGGTTTTTTCACCACATTCTGATATGTCTGTTTTCCGATGGCATTAATAGTCCTGCAGCTGGCGGGGTCTAAAAAGTTTAAAATTCATTTTCACGAAAACTAGATGAGCTGCAAGAGCATGGCTTGGCATATATTGTTATAGTACCGATGAGGATATATACTGGAAATTTCATTGAGGTCAGTGGATACTAAAATATCGCTGGAGTTGCCCTTCAATGTGGCTAGTCCCAGAAACATTCTCAGTGGATGGAATTCTGTGGTCTCCGCAAACTTGCATCTTTTGAACTGATTCTTGTATGGTGCTTACGATTCGGACCGTCGATAATCTTCAAATTGCACCATCTCAACATTCGCTCTGCTACCCCGCCACGCTGGTCTAGTGGTTATGGTACTCGGCTGCAGGTCCGAAGGTCGCGGGATCGAATCCCGGCGGCGGAGGCGGCGGCGGCTGCATTTCGATGGAGGCGAAATGTTGAGGCCCGTGTGCTGTGCGATGTCAGTGCACGTTAAAGAACCCCAGGTGGTCTAAATTTCCGGAGACCTCCACTACGGCGTCTCTCATAATCAGAGCTGGTTTTGGGACGTTAAACCCCACAAATCAACATTCGCTCTGCTGAACGCGCCAAAAGCTTGCAAAGCTCTCTGCTGTTGCGTTCGCGCATGTGCATTCATAACTTTGCCCTCGCCCTTTTACCACGGCGTTACTTTATAAAGGACTACTGTCCACGCCGTGGGGCCCTTTTCTTTTGGTACGCCTTCTGTCGGCAAGCAAGCCGCATTAAAAGTACAGTACGTTCTTCCTTCTCGTGGTGTTCTTCTTCTCCCGGCTCTGAGCCCTACTCGGCCAAACGTAACACTGCATCTATAGCGCGGCCTCGTAAGGTCCATACGTGCATCTTGGAGTGTCAAAGGTAGGAAGTTTCACTAAGCGTCACTACATAGCACATGGACTATCAGTATGTATAGCAAACGGGAATCAGAGCAAGCGAGTTTCCAGCAGCTGATATAACGAAGAAAGGCGCACTAATGTGAATATTTATTATCCTTGGCCAGGGACCCCGGAACCGGGGGGAAGTGGGGGGGAAGGGCAGTCGCCCCTAACATTTTTTCCAGAGGGGACAGCCCCCCCCCCCTCCACACACACACACACACACACACACTTTCCAATCCTTTACGCTGAAATCAAATTTTTGACAAGAATTTTCAGGCTGGTGGTTGTGTGGTCCGGTGCTTTCCAAAGCACTGGACTACCACGCGCACCACCACACAACCAATCGGGTGGCGCAGTCTGCGGAGATGTTCAGTAGTTCCAAAATTTCCAACCATTTTTAAAGTGTATACCAATGTAAAATAAGCGAGGATGTAAATACGCAAAAATGAATTCATACATCATTACTTGATGTAATTAAAACTACCAATAATAATGTAATATTCTATGTAAAGAAATAATAAAAATTTGGAGAACAAATAAATAATAAATAAATAATAAACGCAACATACAAAGACAATACTTGCCAACCCCCCCCCCCCCCGCTCGCCGCCCGTTCAGAAACGTTCCGGAGTCCCTTGGCTTCGTAAATTAACTTTTCGCAGTACGAAAAGTGCCACTCTCGCGAGGAGAAGATGTTCGGTAAGCTATAAACGCTCAAGGAAAATACAGGTAGCGACGCCGCCCTGACGTTTTCGTACTAGTAAGCACGACGTCATTCATTTTGACGGCGTCTGCTTAGGTTTCGGTAAAAAGGCTATACATTATTTGGCAGCGTAGCCGTAGACTTAATATAGCGCGTCTCTGAAATTTTTATTGAGTCAATGTGGCCAGAATACGCAAAAGAAAAAAAAAGAAGCTGGAGGTCGTGACGCCATGTGCTCAGAGCCTAGGTGTGAAATGGAACATTAAATGGCGAAATTAATGACAACAGAATTCCCGGAAAATAATATATCAATCGAACCTCTGTAATGTTTCTATTTAAAGCCGTTGCATACAGCGTGTTTCAGCTAACTTGAGCCACCATTCAAAAAATTTCACTTGCGCGTTTCGGGGATATAACCAACTTAATAGTATTTATTGTCATCTAGAGCACCACGTCCTATTTCTTAAACGACCTCAGGTAATTAATTAAGATTGATTAATTAGCCAACCTCTAAACGGTTGCTTTAAACTCAGTATGTTCTATGGTGAAGTTGTGTGGGCAGGCCGTAAGGGAAAAAGGAGTGGCTGCCCTTTATATTTTCTTTAGTGGCCTGTTCAACAGGGTCTGCCTGCGTCCATCATCGCTGGTTCGCTCTTAGCACCTCTGATCGTGCTAATGTCACAACGCGCAAGTGCCCAGCCACGTGGCACTTTTCAAATCTTGCGCGCTTCTCTTATAAGCCCATGATAAATAAAACCATTGCACTTATTAGCTTGGAAACACATTATTTGGACACTAAGCGGCATGCTTTACGACTTCACCGTAAACCATACTGCAATTAAAGCAACTGACGACTACCAGAGATCACCGTCAACAATAATCTGAAGTGGCCAAGATCACAATCATTCTAATTTGAGTTGGTTGCATCTCCGTGACGCGCACTTGGAATTTTTCAAATAGCGGTGCGAATTAACTGAAGCGCTGTGTCTAGTGTGTACTATTATCGTTTGTGCGGATGGTTGGACGAGCTAAACATTGATACAGACGTATACATCTGCCTCGTTTGAGCTCTGAGGTATGCTGACGCCTCTCACTGCGGTGAGTATCGTCATCATACTTCATTAGTCACACTTCTGTAGCAGGTCCTGGCCAACACCGTAGCCCTCTGCGTGTTGAGAGGGAAGGGGAGGTTTGGAAGAGTGCGGGCAGCGGGCGTCCTTCATGGTATATGCATGCAACACCACACTCTAAAAAGTTTGTAAGCAAAAAATCGTTGTAACCGCAGCAGTTACTATCTTCATGACAACCTGACGAGTATTCGCTTACATTTACTGCTATATACCGACACATGAGAGGTGTTAAACCGCTATCGTTGCTACCCAATTAAGGTATCAGGCTTTGTAAGTGCTACTCCTTGCGTACGTGATGGGTTAGTAAACGCTATACTATCCATACAGACAGTAGTATATTGTACTGCAATTGTGACATACTCTTGCAAAATTTATATAACCTATAATTTATTTGAGCATCTTGAAATAACGGTTTTGTGCGACGTCGTGGTATATATACGTATACATGCAAGCAGTAACGCATAAGAATCTGGTTGATTACTCATCTGAATCCATTTTTCCTCACCGGTATAACGTGTGCACTCAAAAGTAAAGCCATAAAAAGCGTTAATGTTGCCGTTGGAGTACAGTGTATGTGACATAGAAACCTGGATACTCTGAGTGTGCGGTTGCGTGCGATGTCTATACATACTGGCTCCTAAACATGTCGATGCACTACGTAGTTGCCAGGGTAATCACGAGAAATTATTAGCCATGGATAATTAGTACAATGCAACACAATTAGTCACTATTAATTATTGAAAGAGGACAAAGCCGTCCTGTTCTGGCCTGATCTTATTCTTTTGTAATAGTATATACTCGACATGACGTTGTATACGATACGGTAGATATAGACAGAATCGGTGTAAACGAAGATAGAAGTTGTCATGGTAGCAAAGTTACTATGTGTTACTACTTCCCTGTAGGTAGTAACTGTAAATAGTAAGTGCCATGGTAACAGAGCTTCTACGTAGGAAATTACTGCCTGCTGAGCTACTACGTAGGTGAATTTTGCGACAAAAGTTTACTACACTAAAGTTTGTGTAGAGAGCACCACCTTTATTCTTCTTCTTTTTCTTTTTTTTTTTAGGTGATTGGGCTATGTAAAAGAGATACTGTCGCGATCTGTAATGCCGAATAACAAAGATGACAAACACAAAGAAAACGATGAATAAGACGAAGTCGTATAACAAGCCAGTTAATATTACTGACGAACGGCGATGATAATGTGACTCAGTGATAGCGAGAACTGCTCGATCCAACAGAGTGAGCTTGATCTCCTAAAGGTCACAAACACGTCACGTCATTACTATTACCACAGACGTCATTGCGCTCGTGTTGCATGTCCGTTTCATTCACACGTTATGAACGACATCAGCCCGCACCAACTATTCCACGTGTGAGAAACAGCTGCCATCATAATATTGTTCGCCGAAGGGCACAGCCATTGATGCTGTCAGTGCAACAAAGGCAGCGTTTTTATGTAATGTGCTGCATGACGTCAGTGCCTGCTAGCCATGAGATTCGGTCAGTGAAAGCGCGAGCACCACAGAGCCCATGCATGCGAGTGTGTTGCGTAAGGAGTGATTCTGAGAAGGGAGTGAAATTACGCACGAGTTCATTATGCTGTGCCTTAACGTCTTCATTGCATGCTCTCTCCTGCCACGCTTAGCACTTCTTGCGAGCCTCGCCACGGTGGTCTATACTGGTTATGGCACTCGGCTGCTGATCCGAAGTTCGCGGGATCGAATCCCGGCCGCGGCGGCTGCATTTCGGTGGAGGCGAAATGTTGAGGCCCGTGTGCTGTGCGATGTCAGTGCACGTTAACGAACCCCAGGTGGTCGACATTTCCGGAGCCCTCCACTACGGCGTGTCTCGTAATCAGAGCTGTTTTTGGGACGTTAAACCCCACAAATCAATCAGCACTTCTTGCGACCATTCATATAGGTATTCGTGCATGGCATATTCTTCCCTTGGCCGGTGAGCTGCTTCGCGAATTTTTTTACAGGTAGCGGCAAACGTCCGCCCATAGATTAGAATGCATTGGCCTCAATACATTTTGTACGAATGGATTTGATTGATTTCTGGTGTCATCATGATCACCATCAGCCTGTCTACGCCCATTCCAGGACAAAGGCCTCTTCCACATATCTCCAATTATCCCAGTCCTGTGCTAACTGCGACCAATTTATTCCCTCAAACTTCTTGATCTCATCTGCCCACCTAACTTCCTGCCGCCCCCTGCCACGCTTGCCTTCTCCAGGGGTTCACTCTGTTACCCTTAATGACAATCGGTTGTCTTGCCTTCGCATTACATGCCCCGCCCACGTCCATTTCTTCTTTTAATTTCTATTAATATGCCTTTAACACTCGTTTGTTCCTTAGCCCACTGCGCTCTCTTCTTGTCCATTATTATCTCAGCCTCATGGTTCGAATCGGGGGTCACTACCTGCTCTAAGTAGACATATTCACTTACCCCTTCCAATGCCTCGCCACCTATCTCAAACCGCTCTGCTCGCCCAAGGCTGTTGAAGATTACTTCACTTTCCTGCATATTAATTTTCAGACCCACCGTTCTACTTTGCGTGTGTTCAGAGACCAAACCGATACTATCGCCTTTGGCGACACATTTCAGAAATGGCCCCTGGTCTTGGGCGTTGACCCATTGGCGAACGGTCGGTTGCAGTCACGTGTCCTCAGCAGCCGGGAGAACGCGACGTCAGCCGAAGTTCAAGAACCGCGCAACGACGCAGCGTATATAGGAGTCCCCTACATACATAGATTCGCGCGCGTCTCCTCACGTCGTAGCACATGTGGAGGGTCGCATGGAAAACAACACCAGACACGGACCGCAGAGCCTTTTCGTGGATGGCCAAGCGACGCCACGGAGAAGTCAAAAGACACGCGGCTGAGACTCTCGCTCACTGCAGTTGGCTTTGCAGTGTTCACCATGCGTTCGTCATGCTCCCATTCTCGCTGGAGAGCCACCAAGATCGCACAGAGGCGCGCTGGCGAGTCGAGAGGACGCCATTCACCTTTCGCCTGACGCTTAACCGAGACCGCTCCCGCACTACGCGACGCCCCGTGCTTCTTTGCGGCACTCGCTCCTCTTTATCTTTCCCGCGACGTATCACTCGGTTTCGATGTTCACGCGTCGGCTCCATGCGATGCGCGTGCGCGCGTCTTCTCGCGACGCTGAAGCTTTTGAATGTCGCTTTACAAAGAGCGGGAGACCGCCTCTCAGTTTCTGAATCTGCGGCGAGAGGACGCTTGCGGAGAAAGCGTATTTTGTGTCCTGCCCAACGTGGTCGTCCCTCGTCTGACGCTGCGGCGGCGAGAGCTGCTCCGTGGCTCGGCGACCGTCTTACTGCCCCTCTATCTTGCCGTTATTCTTTTGTCCGCGGGCTGGTTTTCTATTCCATACTTATCATTGTCGTTATGTAGCTTCCCTTCGCAGTCCTTTCGTGGTCTTTCTTTCGCGTTTGATGGAAGATCGCGAGAGTCGCATCGCGTCATGCAGTGAGCCGTTATGTGGGACGAAACGCGAATATGTGCGTGGCTTGGGAGCCACGAGCGTGAGGGAGCTCACGGGCGCTGGACAAGGGGACATTGCTCTTCTCGCAGGCCTTTCGCGTGGCCCAAGTGCGAGAGAAAGTGTGCGCATAGCGTGCGGCACGGCTGAGGCTTTCGGCGCATCCTGGAGGCGACTGAATAGCGCGCTTGTGTTTCTCGCATGCTACTGCGACAATGAAGAAACGCACAAACACACGTATGAACGCACACGTACCTAAAGAGAGAGTGTTGGAAGAAATGGTATTGAAGGGCACTGGCTCTAGCAAAGGGGACCGAAAGCGTTGGGAGCCCCTGCGCTAACGTGGCACGAGCACACAGTGCACGCTCATACATACATACATACATACATACATACATACATACATACATACATACATACATACATACATACATACATACATACATACATACATACATACATACGTCAGGCCTCATTACTGGACGAGCCCCGCCACGGTGGTGTGGTTATGGCACTCGGCTGCTGATCCGAGGGTCGCGGAATCGAATCCCGGCCGCGGCGGCTGCATTTCGATGGAGCTGACATGTTGAGGACCGTGTCCCGTGCGATGTCAGTGCACGTTAAAGAACCCCAGGTGGTCTAAATTTCCGGAGACTTCCACTACACTGCGCCTCTCAGAATCAGAGCTCGGTCTTGGAACCTTAAATCCCACAAATCAATCAATCATTATTGTACGAGATCAGACAAAAGGAGAAACGTCAGCGTTAGTAGGTTGAAGCGTTATTCTGTTGCTTCTGCACCAAGCACCTTACGCACAAGAGTGCGCGCAGTAGTACGAACAGAGCCATGGTCGTGACACTGCTGTATACAGTGTAATCTCATTGATACGTGCTTCACGATGGGAGGAAAATAAAACGTCTCACCAGAAAAATCGATATTACCAAAAGTAAGCTCCAAAAGTAACAAAACACGCTTATTTGGGGACTGACTCGATGACACTGCTTCCTGCGGCGCCGACTGATACTGCTCTGCACAACAAGCGCGTTATGCGGAGCAGCACCACTCGACGTCACATGCACCATAGCGAACACACATTTATTCAGCAATTTAAACACAGCTGGCCGACGTTGCTGAATGTTCTCAATATCCCTAAGCAATTTATTCCGAAAATGTTTACCGGGAACATAAATAAGTTCTTTTCGTGAGTATGAAAGAAGCGCATGGCGCCCGTTCCCCAGGCCTACGTCACTAAACGAGCATATCCCGCTGGCCACCATCACTTGCGGCTCAATTACCGCCGCTCTACGCCGCAATTTAAATCGACGTAGGATTGATCCGTCCCGCGGCATGAAAAACTTGCTTCGTTACAGTCTTAGTGACGCGCGTTTTGGCGTCGTCGGCGCGCAGCACGCGTTTTTCGGCAAGTGTGACCAGCTCGATGTGGCCGGATCAGTCGTATTATCCGATTTCACTTGAATATGTAATCATATCAATCGTATGAAAATGTACTGCATCTATGGGGTGTTGACTTATTAAGCGGGGTCGTATCAACGAGGTTTCAAGGTAGTTCACAGCAACGCTGCCGATCAACGGGAGTGTTCGAATGCACTACGTTAATACCAGCTGGCGGAGGCTACAGAGCCTCTCTGAAACCGCTGCAAAACTGATGGAGTATAGAGCGTTATTAGTGATGGTAAAGTACTCCTCAAAAGCAATTAAATTACATTACCAATGACTTACCTCAAACATTTTGAAATGTGATTAAATTACATTCCAAATTACAGCTGGCAGAAAATAATGACATGACATCATTATTACTAGTGAAAAGTAACAAGATTACGTTGAAATTACTTTAACAAATGTTTGTGTTCTAACTCATGTACGCTTTATGTACACTTAAGAATCAGCAGCTTAACCGTCCCTGCGGCATCTTGTCTCTGTGCTAATGACAAGTTTGTTAAATGTGTCCCGAAGCGTCTTTGACGTTGCTTGACTAACGAGCAGTTGGGTGGCAGAGGGATCTGGGAACATACAACCTACCATAGTTTTGTCTAAAGGAATCCGTTGGTGGGACGCGGCATGAGCCTCTGCGTGGTGTTGCTGAGCTGTCCGACAGTCTATAAACTACGAAGCCGTCGCGGCGACTTGCCGTTTTTAGGGGCGAAGCTCCTTAAGATTTGGGTCTGTCCGTCCGTTGTAGTAGCGCGTTACCTACTAGGAACGCGCTACTAGGAGGGCGTGTGCCTCCCGGCGCGCGAGCTCTCTCACTCTTCCATCTGCTGTCTTGTGAGAGAGAGACAGAGAGAGCGAAAGGTGCGCGTTGACTATGGAAACGCTCTGTCTTCGATGAACGTGCTACCAGCTCGCAAAGAGGGAGAACGCGCCCTCACCCGCGAGAGACAAGCTTGACGCAGGCAGCGTCTTCTAACGAGTTTCTTGATTGAAAAATACCGACTGCTCGCGCTGGAGAACCGTTCACCGGCCCCGGCCACCCATATATATATATATATATATATATATATATATATATATATATATATATATATATATATATATATATATATATATATATATATATATATATATATATATATGCACTGGATCTTGACTTGCAATGAAGTGCCGGTGGGAGATTTCACTTGTGCGTAGTTGAACCATAAGGATTCGTAGCGTGCGCGTTAACTAAATTAATCCGGAACTCGGCACGATCTACGATGAACCTCCGGAGCCTCGCCCGCTCATCATCATTCACTCCGTGGATATGCTCTGAATTTTTAGATGACGAGTCTCTGTAACATGTTTCGAAATTTGCTTGCCATTGTTTGAATGAAGATTAATTTGGTGGAGGGGGGGGGGGACGTAGGACCACATGAACTATGCTAGCTTTCTCCGAAGAAAATCCCTCTCTCTCTCTCGGTGACACCATTACGCGTTTGAAACCTCTGCGTCGTATTGCTGAGCTATCTGGCACTCACCAAATCGTGGAGCCGTCGTCGGCTCCTCTCGTCCAGAGTTTCGAAGTCCTTCCAACAACGTTATTCGAGGTATCGAGTTCGATTCTACGCGGCTTTTCAGAAATTCTGTGGGCCTTCTGCCCAGATGCACTTGTCCTTGCTATTTTACTTTACCTTACTTTTTTTTTTTCGGGGGCGGGGTGGGGGGGGATTCTTTATGCCGTAAGGGAAGCAAGCGAACATATGCCATATCTTAGGCAAATGTAGTTGGGAAAGTAGTGTAGAATCTTGAAACTACTTGCTTCAAGTAATTCATTGGATCACTAAATTCCAGCCCAGAAAAGTAATTCATTACATTACTCATTTTGCAGAGATCAACTTAATTACTACCACGCCTGGTAGCGTTTAGCAAACCTGAAAATAACAGCAAGGGGTGGTAACGATCATGTTAACTGTAAGCCCCCCATATTAGAGGATTTCAGTTTGCTCGTAAACGTTTACGGATGCCGTTTCACCAGAGCCGTTGCTGGTATCAGTATATAGAACGGGCATCATCTTGCGGCATTTTGTCTAACTACGATGCACGTGAATTTTTTCCGGATGCCTCAGTGCTTCTCAGAAAGAAAATAATCAAATACTGAGAGATATAACGATCACCTCACAGCCATTTCTTTATGCAAGTAGTTAAAACGTGTAAGTAGCTGCAGTTATTAGCCTTGTGTGATTCTGGTTAGGATCTCTATAAACAGGCGGCGCTACAAGCATTGCCGATCACGTGTAGTTTGCCAGTAACCCGCTGTACATAAGCGCAAAGCAGTTTACGGACAAACTAAAGTCCTGTACTGCCACGCCGCGGTGGGCTATGCCATGGTACCTGGTCGCTGTCCTGGAGGTCGCGGGATCGAATCCCAGCTGCGGCAGCCGCATCTCGATGGAGGCAAAATGCTAGAGGCCCGTGCACGTTAAAGAACCCCAGGTGCTCGGAATTTTCGAAGTCCACCTCTATGACGCCTCTCAAAGCCATACCGCGTGGTTTTGGGACATAAGAACTCCGAAATTATTATATTGTGCGCTTCTCACAAACTTCTGATATAGTAATCGTTATGAAACTCGGCAAAGCTGACATGATGGGTAGTAAATTCAGCGGATACATTTTCTTGCTACCTTTGTTGTTTTTTTTCTTTTCTAAGAGTGTGACAGATAATCGTTTCGCAATTGCAGGCGTGACGCGGAGCGTTATCTGGCGCTGGTGCGTCTGCGACGAACGCTCCACGGGGCTGCAGTGCGCGATGCAGCTTGTAAACAACGAGAAGCCATAAAGGCACCTGGCTGTTGTGACACCGGAAATGGGCGCCGAAAGAATGCTCGCAAACACTCCCTCTCGTGCCGTTACTCTCACGCGCCGGAGACGTGATTGCCAAGTTGCTCGCAATTTCTCCTCAGGTGTGCTTGGAGAAGGCATATGTATATGACAACCCACCAACAGAACGATCATCAGGATGCCTTTTTTCACGTTGGCCATCATTTGCATAGGGCTGACTGCTGTGCAAGTTTTTGTATAACCTTGTCAAGGGCGCCGTCACATATACATGAACATGCCAATAAAGACACCGCAATTGTCATTTCTTTAAAGGTACGAACAGAGGTTTTCCAAGGAAATGAAATAGGGGGTATGTCTAAATGTCAAGTGGGGGCACCCGAGCAGTGGATATTTCGAACTTGTTGGAAATTTTTACAAATTAAGGTGGTGTCTTTTGAACTACAGGGGAGAGACGGGGTGTACACCCCCGTGGGGGTGAGGGAAATCACTGGGTATGAATTTGGGGGGCACTTTGTTTCGTTTGAGAACCTTGAGCTCCGAACGGCGCGTGCAGGGGCTGCTGTTTAAATGACATTCCCACTTTCATTGCAAACTATAGTGCTGCAAGCCTACCCGTGTGTTAGAAGCTGCATACCGTACTCGCTAAGGTATTGCTTCTCATACTGTAGTTTGCAGAACCTCAGCGGCTCCAGAGAGGTGTCTATACGCAGACATTCGTCATTGTTGAAAGTCATGCTTCAGAACAGAAGCGAAGTCTGTTGAAAGCTAAGAAATCTGAGGAGTCACCATTCGACCTTTCTGGATGTCGGGGCTCAGCGTAAAGATTCACTACACCGTTTGAAAGTGTTAAGGAAAACTGTGTTCACAGGGACGCTGTTTTTCGCTCTCCTGGCAGTGTGTACACTGCCCGCCACGAAGCGTTGGAATTTGGAATTCATTAGCTTGGAATTCATTCAGCAACAATAAAAAATAGAAATAAAGAAAGAAAGCACTGGAAAGCCATTCATCTATAACTTTCTGGTAAAGACAATTTTATTTCGCGCATTCTTATCTTGGGTGCAGAGGCAGCTATCATAAGATAGAAAAAAAGGGGCGGGGACCGGGTGGGGGTGCACAGCCTTCGTACAATTACAAATGCATCCCCTTAATTCGTAAAGACTTGGGACAAATTCAATATATCCGCCGTTTCACATTCCCACTTGACGTTCAGACACCCCCCCCCCTTACAATTCCTGGGAAACCCCTGCAACGGATACACTTTCTGCTGATATATTCACACGCACGTCTCTTTGCTAAACTTTCTGATGGAAAACACTTTCCCGGAATTTTAAAGAGGAGCTGCCGAGTCTGAAAGCTTCGGTTTAACAATGACATAAGTGTTTGACCATGAAACAAGGAGTATGGCTTGCTGCGAGTCGGGCAAGAACCGGCACCCGATCGAGTCGCGCCGGAAATGTTAGTAAGATGAAAATTTAGTGTTTCTTTTACGTGGTCGAGATACAGCAACTGCTAACATTGACTGCGATCAGCTTATGCTCTCTGTTTGTAACCTTATAACAGCTTTCACATCACGCTCAGCCTCTACTCAGTCTAGAAGCGACACGGATAATAATGTACAAATCCAAGCACGTCGCGCACGTGTATGATTCGTTTTTGCTGTTATTAGGATTAAGCTTCTTGGCCGCATTAGCCCTTCTTTTTATTTCATTCACATGTACTAGAGGAAAACGTCCCGAAATATGACTTTCAGAAGACATCTTAATAAGGTTGAAGGAAGAACGCAATTCTTTTCTTCAGTTGTTTTGTATATGCGAAACGCAGATCTGTCCTCTATCCATCGTCATCACACAGGGGAAAAAAATGATTTATGTAAAAAGCACATTTTGCATAAGTGCACATATAGTTTTCTTCTTGGGACGCAGAGACTACACCTTCCTTTTAAAGTATATATGTCTTTTCTCAAGGCCACCCATGCAGAAAGCCAACTGAACTCCAGGCCTGTGTGGAGCACGCAGCAGAGTAACAGCATTGCAGAAATGCTTTGTGAAAGAGGAGTCATATTCACAAGTAATTTGATACGCATAAACTGTTCGCAAGAGCATGGGTCAGCTAGCCGCGAAGTTGAGCTCATAAGACACTAGATAGCAAGCAGTCGGCGCTATAACAGGTGTTCTGAGATGAAGTTGAAGTATATATATATATATATATATATATATATATATATATATATATATACACAATACAATGCATTACAATAAATTTTTCTGCGATAGGTGAACAAATGGAGGTCCCGTAGTAAGAACTGTCAAGGGGACCTCGAAACGTAAGCAGTATACGTTAAGTACATCGGTCAGCACACAGTGGCAGATTAGCTGAAGAATATACACAAAGGAGATGCACATAAATATCTAGGGTAACAAATGAGAATACAGGCTACAGGCTGTTTAATACGCCGAATTCAAGATAATTTATTAAACAGGAAATTTTAACACGAGCGCCGACTCTCACCAACCATACACGTTTTAGTGAAGTTGAAAGTTGGGCGATTTGGTGATCGTTCATGTTGATGTTTTGAACAGCACACAGACTTCAACATCAGATTCAACATGAAAGCAGCGTACGCTCCCCAATTGTGAAATGTCATTTTTGGAAGAACATAGTAAACAGTTCTGTCAATGGGATTCATGGTTACAGGTTCATGTTATAGGTTCATCCGTAAATCAGCCTGTTCAAGAATAAACGTTGTGAGTCCGCGGTAGTCCAGTCTGGTCGTTTCCTTCCTTGTGCCCCTTCGTTTCTTGTGCGCTGCTCCAAACTTGAACATATACGCGATTTCTTTTGTTTTCTTTCTTTCTCTTATGCACCCAAGGGAGGCGACTGCGCGATCGCGTAGCCTCGCCGCAAGAACGGTGCATTTTCTGCGATCCTCATGCGTACAGGGCCAACACCACGCGCTGCACGGGTGCATAAGTCACGCAACTATAATTAAGCGCGCGTAGCTCGGCGAACGTGCTGGCTCGCGTCGTGTAGCGGAAACGCCGATCTTATCGCACCCGTCGTTCTCGCGGTGGTGTACAGGTGGCGCCACTACTCTCGCGCAAGGGAGTCGTCTCGCGGCGCGCTCATTGCCGCGCACGCAGATGTGGCGGTTTGCCCGTTGCCCGTTACACTTAGCAGAGGGCGGGATATGCTTTGTTCGAAGGTAATCGGTAGCTCGTGAGTACGATAGACGAGCGATTCGTTTTGCAAGCTGTGCAGGCACACCACGCTCAGAAAGCGTCATTGTGGCTAAATCTGATCGGTGAAAGAAGGACGTATACAAATGGCTTTTCGTTTCGATGAACAGTGTGTATCGTTATGCCGACTGACGGCTATTGACAGCACTTTATAAAGCCACAAAGAGATCCCACGTCTGTCATGAACAGACGTAATAAAAAAGGTGAGGCCTAGTGAGCCTTTAGAAATTTTTAGGTGTTAGTACCCCAATGAAAGCTTATTCGTTGGGGTTTGCATTCATAGTAAATATAGCATAGCCGAACGGATACGGTGCCCCAGGAGACAGACATTCGAGTTGCCATCTCTAATACCAGACTCCATCCGACAAGACTTTGCGGCTTAGGCGTGGAACATTGATTTTTAAAACTTCAAAACTAAATTGATTTTTAAAACTTTATACTGTAATTCGCCAGCGCGGCTTCGTTAAGAGAAAAGAAAATCTTCGTATAGTCTCACTTCGAAATTTCCCGCCAAAAATCTCCGCAAGAAAATGTCAGCGTATTTTGGCTACACTTGACTTCCTGTGGCTTGGCAAGTTATAAGGCCCTCACCCTAGAATAAAATGTACTCCATTTTTAACGACTAACAAACATAGGCAGCCTTTGGTAGGCGCTCTCTGAAATTGCGAACTCTCCATTAGTGCAGGAGCGTCAATCATCGCGTCGCGCACCTGTATTTTCTTTTGGAGCGTTTTCTTGCTTAAAGGGACACTAAAAAGCAAAACGATTTTCCTCCTAAAGCACCATTCTTAAAGCGAGAACAAGTTTGGAAAGCGATAAAACGCGAAAATGGGGATTGCAGGGGGCGATGCCACATTGAGGTCCTAGGGCGCACACAGTAATCCGTTGGCAAAACTAAATTGCATAGTGTTAGTATGTATCAAGACAGTTAACGTAGCAAGGTTCCTGAAATTCCATGAAGCTATTCCGGACAAATACTAAAAAGACTTTGAAGTCGGCGAATGATGTCATGCTTCCGCTGATATTCAGAAGTTCCCGCTCAAAAAGATTCAAAAATGAAACTTTGACCTTTACTTTCTCCTTTAAAATAGAACCCATGATAATGAAGTCATCGCCAATATAATTCTCAAAGAAACGTTTATCAGTATAAGCCGACTTGCCTTTTCACTTGAATGTCTTTAACAAGCGTTCTCTCACAGCATGCGTTGTCGTTTCTTTCTTTTCTTTAATACCACTTTAAACTAGAAGCTTCACGTTAGAAACCGCGGGGCATCGAAGCGCATGAGAAAGAAAATTCGACTTCATGCGTAAAACAAAGAGAAAAAAAATTGACCATTTTCAAAAATATGCTCGTCGACAGAACAGCTTTCTCGTTCTCAATGCGTTCGCCCCTACGAACTCCAGCGCGGATGCACGAGCACCACGAATACCTTTGAAAAATTATTGCTCGAACATCGCGGCATCATGAGCTCTAGAGCGGATGGAGAAAATTCGAAGCCAGTTGCATTGTATTGAAAGCTGTGCGAAGTTCGGAGCTTTGATTCGTTTGTGATTCACTTGCGTTTATATTCTGCGTTTTCGAATTATTTCCGCTTAACGCGATCTCATCGCGCGAATAATTACCCTGAAGTGTACTTTTATTTTATTATACCAATCTGGTGTACTGCTAACTATTCTTAATCTGAATTCATTTAGTTTTTCTTAACTATTATTGATCGCTCTTATGGGAATTAATTGATGCACGTAAGCTTGTGATAGTGCGGCGCAGTGATTCGTCTGTGTTTCCCTTGTGTGTCTCGTGGCGTCTTTGAATTAATTTTTCTTAATTTGATCTAATTATGCGATTGACTACCATTAATGTGTATTTCTTCTTTCGTTATTCTAACCTGGTATTTCTTAACCATTCTAAATCTGGATCCATTTTAACCGCTTTTGGTCAGTGATTAACATGTTGTGGCCCCGTAATCAACTGCTGTTTTCTGAGCGTGAACACATGAGTAGGCACCGACAGCCCGGGCCTGCGCTACGGTCCCTGGAACAGGGACCATACCTAGAATAGGTATGGTCCCTATGGTCCCTAGAATGGGGACCATACCCGGGCTAAAGTGCTGCGTACTGAAATCTCCCATGCCTGCACAGAGAACGCAGCACAGTGACCAGGCAAGCTAGACTTCGCTGCGTGCTCCTTCGTTCTTTTCTTTCGGTATTCTTCCGTTCCTGCTTCTCGTATCCCTCTTCTTCCTCTCCCACTGTCTTTTCTTTTTTATGCATGCATTTCTTCTGCTTCGTCGTATTCTGCTTCCTCTTTTTATTCATCATCTCTTTCTTATTCCCTGTCGTCCTCTCTTCTCCTTCCTCTTCTATTTCTTAGCCGTTTTCTCCCTCTTCTTCTACGTCGTCGCGTTCTTCATTCCTTCTTTCTTTCTCCCCCTCCTCATTTTTCGCCGTCTTCGTCGACAGAACCAAAGCTGATGGCTGACAACATACGTTCCGAAACGCTACTGCTACCATGTCAGAGCCGTGGCTGACAACCCGAAGTGCCCAACCATGGGGGCACCGCCCCTGTTGAGCTGGATTTAAATCGACGCAGGCGTTGAGCTTATTTATTATTATTATTATTATTATTATTATTATTATTATTATTATTATTATTATTATTATTATTATTATTCATTGTGATAGTGGCTACGGACACCGAGCCCATAACAATATACCTTGTAAACAGGGGAAACGAAAGAAAGGGAAGCCAGAGACGAGTAATACATGGAAAAGGAATCCTTTAAGCCTGTCTCTATGGTGTAGCATTCCCAGTTTCCCACGTTCCGCGTCCCCTTCCTCATCCCTATACAGGCGCTGAGCCGCGTTCTGAAGTTCAGCCGAGCTCCCAACGAGGGCTGCACGAGTCTCCTCCCCTCATCTTCAACCTCATATCTCTCCGGGGTCTCCGCTCTCTCTCTCATTTGGCTGCGAAATACTCGCGCACGCATTCGCAGACACAGTTTTGTGAATTCTCTTTTTAGAAAGCATTGCCCACATGCTGTGTTGCAAACTGGGATAGCATTCTCGTCGTTAAGTGAGGAGATTTATATCAGTCGTTTGAAACACATGTCATGCGCTAGTATGAGACGTTGTCATTGCGATGGTCCTTCGTGTATCATTTATTTTTTTACTTTGTCGTTGTTTTCCTCAATGGCCACTCCGACATTCACACACACACACACACACACACACACACACACACACACACACACACACACACACACACACACACACACACACACACACACACACACACACACACACACACACACACACACACACACACAATCTATCAAGGATCCCTTTAACACAAAGAACAACCGTTTTAAATATTCTTTTTCCAGAACAGTGAGAGATTGGAATGATCTTAACTCCAAAATTGTTACTGAAAAATCATTAGCAGTGTTTGAAAAATGTCTAAATATGTTACAAATTTGTGCTTGTGTATATATATGTGTTCCTTAGCAGTGTTCTGAATTCTTTACAAATATTTGAAGAATGCCTGCAATTGCTATGAACTTGTATGTGCTAAAATGCCTGTACATGTTCATGTATACCCACCTGTCATGGTCTGGCACCATATCGCAGTACCTATAAATAAATAAATAAATAAATAAATAAATAAATAAATAAATAAATAAATTGTGCCAGTTTCTCACTTGGTAAATAAAAAGAGAAATACAGTGCAGTATACATTTAAGAAATATGTTAAAGATAACGATTGTGACGACCGCCAGGGCAGAGAGCTCTGAGAACGCACTGGTCGTATTCAAGTATTCTAAATTAACCCCCACCCCCTCCCCCTATCGCGTGACAAGCCTCATAAAACTTTTTTGATAATAACAACAGTGCGTATTTTCTTGCACAACAGACAGATATCTGTTGGAGTACCAATCAGCTCCTACCCAGACCTTGCTCATAAAACTCCCGTGCTACGCCAGCAAGACTTTACTCAACATGTGAGCCGCTGCCACCATTGTAGAGTGTACTAGAATAACCATTGTCCGCAACTGGTCGTGCGCTCCTCCCAACGGGACCTGTCGCTGCGTTGCGCGTCTCCAAGCGCCACGCGCTTCGTGCGCGTCCAGAAGGAGCGCTCCCTCGCGTCGGCGACGCCCTCGCGCCGCGTCTTTCGCGCGCACGAGCCGCGCCGACCGGCCGCCGGTGGCGACGACGTCGATAGGCGTGACGTCACGCCGTGTTGAAGTCACGTGCGCGCGCCGCCCCGTATAAAACCTGCGCGACCGCCGGTCGCGTCATAGTTCTTGTGCGTGATGTGTGCGTGAGGTAGCAATGTTAAAGTCGCTCGTTTCGCCGCACTACCCAGCCGTGGAACCGGTGAGTATCTCGGTGCACGCGCGCGCGGGGTTGCTTGTTGCTGCGATGCCGGTTGGACAGATGAGGGCGGCTTCTCGAGGCGGGCCAGGGCAGGGAGCTTATTTTTTTCTTTCTTAGGAAGTATTTGCAAATCTCCGATTTGAAATGAGCAGTTTAAATATGCGGTCACATAACGAATAAATTAATTTCAACTGCAAGTAATGACGAATGCGCCATCAGAAATTTCTTTCTATACTGTGGTCATCTGGTAAAAAAATTAGCATTGTCATTTTAGTACTTTACTTCGTCCCTCTCATTGAAATTAGGCAAATGCAAAATTTCAGGAACATCCTAGTTTTCTTGTTCGGCCTACTCTATAGCGTAAGCACCTGTTACGTCTGCTACACCTGTTTTTGAGATGTGTCTGCGTTCGTGTACGCCTGCGCGTATGGGCCGCCGGACAAGCGACCACTTTCGGATACAACTGCACTCGCCCAAGTGAGCGCGGAGTCCCGCGCGCCACAGGCCAACACATTTCGCTGCACCGTGAAGAGACAGCATCAGTGGACCCCCTGCAGAGGCTCTTCGTACGACGTCCCGATCGCGTTTATTTGCACCTGTTTGTTTGCCATCGCCTCTCATTGGCCCCCCCTCCCCTTCCACGTGCGGAATAAGCGGAGCCCATTTTTACGCCCTCCTTTGGTTTTAGTCTTTTTCCTTCTTGCTCGTCCCATTCCCCCGTGTGCCGAGAGTAGCAGCAACAGCTTAGCAAGCATCACACGACCGAGGGTCGAGCCAACCGGTTTGGGCGAGGAGAGAAATGCCCACGGTGGCGGCGTTGTACAGCCCGTGAAGAGCCTGCCTGCCGCGAGGAGCGGTGGCCTTCTCCTAATGGCGAATTCGTCTCGCGCGCACACCCATCCTCCCCGCCGTCGCTAGCCGGCCAGGCCATCCACGAACCAGCCTTCCTTCCCACCAGTGCGCCGCTGGCAAAGAGGGCCCCCCTCCCGTCTACTAACCGAGAGCAGCCTCCAGGCGAACCACCGTCCGATGCTGCGCTGAACGCGTCTTCCCACAAGGTCTCCTCGGCACACCCTGTACCCGCACTTGCCGACGTCCTCTATGACGACCCCGCCGGTAAAGCACTTCCCTAAGTACTTGAACTGTTGCTCGTTCCAGAAAACCAGCTGTTACCGAAGCTTCTCGATGAGCGTCTAAGCGTTAGATGGTGGTTCGGCTTTGTGGTAATCGATGCCTGAACAATGATGGCGGGGGCGCGAGTGTTGGAAACTAGCGTTCTTTCATAATGCTGTTGCTGGACCTAGAGTTCTTGTTAACCTTTCTTCCCTTTTTGTGCCTTTCTTGTAGCGTCATCAACTGGTCCCGAGTCCGAGCCACTCTGCGGGCGTCGCAAGTCCCGTCTCCATGGCCGACACGTGGGGCATGAACGAGCTGGGCGTGTGGTTCGACGAGGCCGACAACGGCGTCGCAGGCTCGCCGCCGGTCCAGTGCCGGATCAAGCAAGAGCCGCAGTCGGCTCCTTCGTCTCCGATGTCGTGCATGATGAACAACGGTGGCGGCGGCAACGCCATGCTGGACTATCCCGCGCTGCTCGAGGAACTGGTGAATGTGACTAAGAACTGCGTCGCGTCTCCGCCGCGCTCAGCGCCCACGGCGATAGGCACTGCACCGACCCCGGCTGCAGCAGGGAACACTGCTGCCGCGACTATGGTGGCGCAGCCGGGCAGTCCCAGCATGTACGACGAACCGTGCGCCGGATTAGTGCGCTGCCATGGCACCGCTGCTATGGCGTACGCGCCCGCGAAGACGTGCCGTCCTCCGCCGCCCTCGTACGACCAGCGGCTCGCCATCAAGACTGAGGACTGTGCCGAAAGTGATGCTGCCGCGGATTGTTGCACGTCGCTGTCCGCAGACAAGTTGGACCAGATTCGGCTTCTCGCCATGCAGCAGGCGGCTAAGGACATCGACGTTGCCTGCCAGATCCTCAACATCTCGCCGAGTGAGTACTGTGATTTCATCTTCCACCGCCGCCTTTTTGTAGTGATTCTGTAGTTCTTGCAAGATGAGGGAGTGGAAGAGATACGGAGAGTGCGTTCCTCTGTAGCATAACACTTCATGTACGCATATGATGATAAATGAAATATCGAAAGTGCAACTCGCCAACGCGCAACCAGTCAGTGTGCTTCATTACAGTTGTCCGTGTGAGAAATTCTGAATGCGCCATCTCTTCGCGCGCACATGGTGAAGCGTTGGCGAACTTTACGAATATTTTAGTGAATAAGAAGTCCAAAAAGCAGTATGATGTCACGTGGTGTCTGTAGAAGAAATATCTCGCTCGGCGTAAGGTGTGAAGGAAGTAGTTGGTACTTTGATATTGTGCGGGTGTCGAACCACGACGGAAGATTCCGAACTAGGAGCTCTACCGTGAAAACAATCTAAGCGTGCTTCGTAAGCACCCTTCTTCCCCACAGGCTCTCTCTTGTGTATGAGTGATATACGTCACCAACAAGCACCATCGAGTCTGAATTATGGTACTTCGTTCTAGTTCAGTTTCGAAATGCAAGTATGTTGTCAAGAGAGGTTTGAATGTTGGTATGTCGCGCACGAAAGGTGCATTTTTATTGCATTGAACATGATTAGTGATATAGCGAGTACCTGCACTTTTGCGAAACGCCTTTCTATACAGATGGGAGCTTGGTGCACCTGTACAGCTCCTAAGCATTTGGTTTTCGTCATTGTTAGATACGTCAACTGGTCCATCGAAATGATTATGGATGGCTCTCACACAGACGTGGAAACCAATTAATATTCAGAATGCGATGTATTAAGTCAAACCGAACTGTTTATGGCGCTTTCACTTGCTGCTTTATGGTATTAAAATTACCCTGGCTTAAGAACTCATTCATTTGGCCATGATATCAACCTTACGACGCAGCTATAGCCAAAATGTGAAAGAACCGGTTGGTGCTACTATAGCGATACTATTGGCAAGCCTGCGGAACATTCTATTTTTGAGCTCGCAGAGTAACTTATGTGCTATCTGAATGTGGGACGACAGACTATCTCGCCTTGAGATGTATGTAGTTGTAGTATAGTTCCGACGAAGCAATGTTGCTTTACATGGACACTGACACGGGTCGCTCAACAAACTGCTTCTCTAAGCATCTTCATATCGAGTGTACATCATTAAGGTCCTGCTCCCCACGTTCTTTGCCCGTTATAGACAAATTTTGCCTTGCGGTATGCATAGAACATGTGATGTCAGCCAGAGCAGCGACCAACATTGCTCAGATTAATGCCATGGCCGAATCAAACATGCATATTCAGGCGTGAGACGTACGGAAATGTACTGCTCACCCTGACTTTTTTTTTTGTTCTTTTTTTCCTTCCACGATGTCACTAAATGCAGAGATTTTCTTACCCGTACATCGGCTCTCGGACCGGGAGAAATCCGTTTTTCTCAATTGCTGGTTTCTTTAAGGTGAGGGCTTTCAGTGAAATTCGAAAGTAGAGAGATTAATGTAAGCATATCGAGCAAAAGTTTAAGAGGATATTTAACGACATGCAGGTACGTCGGTAACTTTCCTTGAAAGCGATAGATCTTCAGCAGCCTCCCGTCTGTGACGATCCATCTCGTTTCATACCGCCCCTTTTGGGCGTTTCCCGAACGCGCTGCCTTTCAAAGTCGTTGCGAGTCCCTGTTTGCATTGATTATCACTGACCCGTGTCGCAGTTGCGGGGCTTGTTCCATCAAGGTTTGAAGCACGGACACTTTGATGCAGTGCTTGTTCAGTTCACTTAAGTTGGTGCTACTATATATTTTAAGGTAAACGTGCACGAAAGATCTTCACCGCCCTGGCATTAATGATCTTGTAAAACATGTTTCTGCTTTAGGGAAATTTGTACGCTGGATAAAAGACTTTTCATTTAATAATTGTTTTGATTTGATGACCAGCTTCGTCAATATTCGAAATACCTGTTGAAACATTTGTGAATGGCGTTTGTCTCTATTAGTCGGTCCTCGTGATGAAAGAAATATAAAATGGCGGAAGTGCGCCATCTTTAGGCTAGGCAATCGTCTACTTGGAAACTGCGTACGTGCAATTTTTATTGAGAGTGCTAGAAGAAAGAGGGAAAGTCATTCCTTAGTGGTCTTCTCAGAACATTTTTGGATGAATATTTTCTTAGGAAGGACACAATAAAAAAAAAAAAGCTTTTCTGGAATCTTGCGACAACGTATTCATTGCTGGCCCTTTATATCAGTCTACTATGGTGGCGTTGCATCATCCATTGAAAACTGCTCTATGAAGAAGAAACTCTAAGCTTAGAAAGACGCATAATCTGAAACAAAACGTAAAAAGTGCGTAGCATAAAGCTGCATGAATTTCTTTTTCCCCTTTTCCCACAGATCCATATCAGTGGAGTGTGGCTAATGTCCACTCGTGGCTGGTTTGGACCCAGCAGCAGTACGGCTGCCCGTCGTTCAGGACCGACTACTTCAACATGAACGGCGCCGCACTGTGCTCCCTCAGCGAGGAAGACTTCAGAATCCGTGCCCCAGGATCGGGTGACATATTCAGCGCGCAGCTGGAAATATGGAAGTCCGGTGAGTGCACCTCTAAGTAGCTCGCTTCGGTGATGGGATCGGGGCTTCTGAAGGCTTCCCGCCGAACCAGAGCCATGGTGAGGGTCTGCGTTAGGGCGCATCCTCCCAAAAGAGGGAGCGACGTGGATAAGCGAGGGAAATATTTACCAGCCAGAGCATTGCCCTGTTTGGTTCCCTACGCGGGAGGACAAGGGCAAGGGAGAAGATGCCAAAGTTTCGAAGACTCCCCAACGAAGTAGTGATTGCGTAACGGAGCAAGACATAACCAACCTCTAAATACACTGCTTGTACGCGAAGTTACGGATCGCTGCTTTATTGTGCACTTTATGACTTCGTTGTAGCCTGTGATTTATATCAACCACTCACATTCTAACTCTAGGACCCATGGTAACAGTCACCAGTTACGTACACGATTTTTAATGCTCTACAGATTGTAGAGAATAGGCTTATACAGTGCTCCGACGCTTTACGAACTATATATGTGGCCATGTTGGAAACTGAAGCGAGTGCATTTGATCGGTGCTCGTAAAAAATCGAAATACCTAAAACGCCGCGGGACAAAGTGCCAATGGGCGGGGTGACGTGGGCCGAGACGTCTCCCGTTGGAAAATCTGCGGCAGCTGTACGCACGATAATAACGTATTATCCAGGGTTACGATCGCTTTGCGACGACAATATTGCGCGCGTACGACCGACCGGTGTTCAGAAGGTGTACAAAAATAGTCTTGCGCTCAGAGAGCGTTGTACGCAGACATGTCTATCGGGCAAGTGCCTCTGCAGTGGAACATTACGGGCGCCGTTGTCCAGAGCCTGATAGCGAAGAGGGGGCGCAGAAACCTGCCTTTTTGTTTGTTTTCGCGATCAGAGGTCTGATCGTGCTCGCGCTAATGTATGATAACCCGACAGGTCTAGCCAAGTCAGGTGCCTTATCGGTAGAGATAACTGTATAGTGGCTTTTTTTTACGACGCAGTAGACATCTGCCTTTCGAACTGTAGGTGCCGCCATGCGCTGAGTACCTTATCTCTCCTTCATGGTTGTATTAGATGCAAGGAATATACGTCCAGTATAGTGCTTAATAAGGACGTGGGATAATACACAGATTCTGGCTGCTAGCTCGCGAAAAAGTTGACGGAAGTCTATTCCCCTCTAGTTTCTTAATCGGGACAAAAGAAGTCACTTACAATGTGTCAGGGCGTATCACAAGCCCTCGTTAGAAGTGACTGAAGAAATGTGACCCGCACATTCTGCAAACTGCATGTACCAGTCCATCCCTATCGGGGCCTACTCTGGAAGCTGTTTGTGGACCGCCGTAGTAGTGCCCTCCGGCGAAAGCCATGCTCGCACAAAGAGAGAGAGAGAGAGAGAGCGCGAAAAGTAAGGAAAAGGCAGAAAGGGTAGGCGTAAGAGTAACTTCAGGTCTGTTACTCTATATTAGGGGAAAGTAAGTGGGAAAGATAGACGAAAAGAAGAACGGAGGCCAAAGGCAGGCGAGTGAAAATAGAATAGCGCAGACAATGGCATGACAGTAGTGGCATGTTAAATGTCCAAAAAAAAATAGAGAGAAAGAGAGAAAAGGAAGGATATGTCACGATGAAAAATAGACTCGTGTTGTACTAGTAGCGACATAAGGACATATATGGAGTCCTGCCAAGTACAGTATTCTTCGGCACCCATTCATGTCCACTCCTGCAGGGAATGCTGCTCTGAAGCCACAAGTAGAACTGAGTCATACAGCTTTTGTGAGCATAGCCAATATCTCCGCGCAAGGTGCGTGCGCGCACTGGGTTGTAAAGGTCTGTTTACGAGGCTGTATGCGTTTTTGTTGGCAGGAAGTCGTCACTGTCGCCACCATATCTGTAGAAGAACTGCGAACGGGATCTGAATATCGCGCCCGAAAGCAAATAGCGGTGCGTCGCGCTGCTGACGTAAACCTAGAGCTGCCCATGTCGCTGTCTTATCACAGACAAGGGTGCGGCACACCGCTGGCAAGAAAGAGATGTCGAGTGACGTCACCGCAAGAACTCTCATGGAAAAATGCTCAAGTGCGGAAATGGTTAGAGAGAGGGGACGGAACAAAGAAGCTGACATGACAGGAGGTTGTAAAACATGTCACAGTAACTTGGCGCAGTGTCAGAAAACGGCCAGCCTGCTTTGAAGATCTTAGCATGAAGTTCTTAGCATGAAATTCTTAGCATGAAATTCTTCCATCAGGGAACCAGCAACGGAGGAATGACATCGCTCTTCTCTTTGCTTGCTTGTCCCATGCAGCCGCGCATCTGCGGACGTCAGAACAAAATCATCAGCAGCCAGGCCAACGGTCGGGGGCGACGCAGTTCTGCCCCGAAGACAGCGTGCTCGACTTGGCGAGTCTTCTGGGCCAGACCATCTCGGGAAGCGGGGCGCCGGACGCCTCACCGCCACGCACCTCGCCCCTCAGCCATCATAGCGACAGCCACAGTGACGCCGCCCACAGCGACGGTGAGTAGTGGCCACGGACGCCACTGTCTGCCCACTTTCTGTGTCGGTCGGAACATTTGCTTTTGTGCACGAGGTCCACCAGCCCGACTTTCTTGAAAGAATGCGCTTAAAATCACAACTTAATTAAAATTGCGTGCGAAGAGGAAGATCAACGGATTAAAAAAGAGGGTTCTTAAATAATAAACACTAATAGTGAGTGTGCTTAGGAACGACGCGCTTGAACCGGACCCGGGTTTCAGCACCAAGAAGCATGTCTCGTATTGAAGACCCGATCCGACCAGGCGTTCCATCTCTTTATTATACTGCTCGTGCCCTTCCTCTTCGCTCTCTTCATCTCCGGACACCGCCTGTCGGCATTTGTCTTCAACGAGACGTTGCTCTTGGAATGGTCGCCATAGGCTCACGCCAGTGTGAGCGATTACTCCGAGAACCTTGCCGAGATGGCACTATACGTATGAGGAAATACTAGGGGCCGCTGTTCGCCAATTGCAGGGATCTTACTCGGAGCAAACTAGCAGAGACGAAAACTAATCTGGTCGCTACGTGATACTCGTCTCTCTCCGCTAGGGCACTTTCAATGAGTAAAGTTTTCGCTTTCGTCAGTAGCAACTGAGTGTTCTGGAGGCCGAGAAGTAAAGATCATAGCGGTTCTATTGAAACTGACAGAATTAAAGGTCGAACCCATCATTTAGTCGAGAGCATGAGTCACAACTCGATACACCCACTTCCGTCTCTTCGTATCCAATTGCGCTAAAGCGCGTTTCGTTGCTGGAAGATGTGATTGTACAAGCATGCCGTGCGCTTGTGATGTATGCTTGTGTGTACGAGTCGCGCTCGTAAAGATTTAGGGTGCATTTGTTCATCGTGTGCACTAACTTCAGCTAGAGAGCTCATTTGAACGCTGCGTGCAGGAATGCTTCTGCGAGACGTCTTTAAGCGGAGGTTTTATCACTCAGTGTTATATGATCTACACTTGTAAAAAAAAAAAGATAAAAAGGAACGTCGTATCCAGTTAGTCGCTAACGGTCTTGCCGTCGGAGTTGTACGACATTGCACTTGTTCAAGCAACGCGCAGTTGAACGGGCGGCGACGATCTTATCAGGCCTTACGACGGTGCATGTTAGGTACTGCAGCAGCAGAAGTGGCACGGCAGTCATGCTTGTGAGTTGAGTCGGCAAGAATCTTGTTTCTGTGTCGCCAGCGCGGTGACACCCTTCCCCTTACAATCTTTCTTTTTCTTTTTCGTTTTGAAGCAATTTGTGCAAAGGACGCGTTTAATAGTTCAGCTGCGTAACTCGTTTCGCGTGAAAGTTCGCCACTTACAAGCGCATTATCTTGCAAGACTGCTAAGCGTGCATGAAGCAACTTCGTCTATCCCCTCAATGGTAGATGTTCGTAGGTAAATTGTAGCACCTCATGGTAGCACTTACCATTATTGTTTGATGAGTTCAAGTTCTGCGATAGTCTCTGTGCGGCTCTTGAGGCACTTGAACAGTCTACCGCTTCCTGAAGTTGGCACCATACATCTGCGACAAAATCGGGCCAAATCCCTTTCGTGAACTTTTAAACAGCGAAAGCTGCGAATGCAAGCTGCTCTCCAAAAAAGACAGGGACTTCTTGCATTATTTCTTTTTCGTGACTATCATCAGCACAATCACGTCCATGTTCCATCCCTCTTCGTAACGCTGGATGGCTAGACAGCCTCTTGTTCTTACAGAGTATATTACCATCTAATATTGTCATCTATCTTGCAAAGAGACGAAGACATATCCAAACAGTCAATATTGACAAACACTCCCCGTGGTCATTCAACACTTTCCGACTCCTGTTATGACGATGTAAGCAATTAGTTGGCTTGGCTTTCAACCCGAAAGACCGGCATTTGCTGAGCGTGTGTGTTTCGCGAGGCGTCCTTCCATTGTCGGCGACGCCCGTCGTCGCGCCATAAAAGCTCCAGCTATGTGTGTGTGTAGCTCAGCAGACACAGGCGACCAGATGACGCCTTTCCGCCGGTCTTGCAGCAACGGCGTCGTCGAAACGACGTGGGCCGAAACAACAAAAAGGAAAAGAGCCCGAGCGGGCAAGGCTTTCGTGCGCGGCTGTAGGGGCGACGTTTCCGCTGATAGCAGTGCTGATGGCGCGAGTCGCTCGCCGTGTCGCGCGTCCGCGTAGACGTAGTGGGCCGCCAACTGCCGTTGTTGTTGCTGCCGGGCTTTGCTTTCTTCGCGCAGTCGCCTTCTCTTATATTTTGCCAGCGTTTCGCCAGCTTTCTCGGGGCCCTTCCAAATTACACATTCAACACCCCCCTGCGAAAAACACGGGCTACCAGTCACGCCGGTTCGTCGGCGTTCTCTTCTTTCTTTTCGCCGCTCCTCACTCACGCAACAAAGGGCCCGCTGTAAAGAAGCGCGCCACTAAACTTGCCTCTCGCGAGGAGGAGGACCGGTGTACGTGGGCGATGGACGTCTTGAAGAGTAACCAGGAGCGAGAGATGGGGTGGGGGGTTTAGGTTCGAAACTGTGCGCATGAGATAACGCAAGTGCCCGTGGCTGTTCGATCAGAACAGTTGTGCGAGTGAGAAAGAGAGAGAGAGAGGCAGGTGGAATTAGGAGGTTGCAGTAGAAGGGAGAGAGGAAGAAGGTAGAGTTGGTAGATATGGCCTGAAGAGGAGACAAGCCGGGGAGGGCGAAAGCTATTGGCCGCCCCTACGGAGAGATGGTATTCCGCGTGCGCTCGGCTCGCTCTCACGTGCAAAAACAAACACACGCAGGCCAGAGAGGCACGAAAATTTCCCAATTTGGAGCCGCCGATCTTTTCCGAACGCAATGGGGGGAGCAGCCGTAGGAAAGAGCTAGACCCGGCCGTCCGACGGGCCGCCGTCTCCTCGCCCCCCTTACAACTGACCGGCGAAGGAACCGGCTAGAAAAAGGCAGCATCGGTGGCTTCTCCAGAAGCCTAACCTGACTCGGGTCAGAGCTGCCGCCGACGGTGCTACTACGTTCTTCTTCCCGAACGGCAACCTGTTCTTCCACTTCCCGCCCATCCAGAGGAGAGGCGGCCGGCGAGGAGGTGGGGGGGAGCTCAAAAAAACTGGCTCGAACGATGATGCTGCCGTAAGAGCTGAGCAGCCAAGTTCGCTGGACGCTCGAGGGGGCCCGACGCTGGAATGCGGCCGTTCTACCGGCGGCGATTGGGCCTGGAATCTTTATAGCCGCCGCCGTTGCTGTTGCCGCTGGCTCGGTTCGCCCCCCTCCGTCCCCGACTGCGATGGGCGTCGGCTCCTCTCGCTTGGTTGCCTGCTTCCACTTTTCGAGCCGACCCTCCCCGCGCACATCTCCTTCGCTGCTGCGCGCTCCCCCCTCTTGTTTCGACCTCTTCGCGTCTCGAGCGCGGATGGAAGAGAACAGGGCGTGGTGGATTACTCCGCGTAGCTACCCGAGCCGCCTGCTTCGCCCTCTCCGAAGCCGCCTACCCTCTTTCGGGTGTTGCCGCCGTAAGAGGAGTGGGGGGAAGAAAAGTTTCATTTCGGGGCGCGCTCGCGCGCACTCAGTCCTCGCCTTGGCCCGCCGCGCGGCTTCGGTTTCTTTCTTTTCTTGGCTCGTTATTGTTCTTGGTTTCTTCTTCTGTGTTCTTCCCGCTGATTCAGCCGCAGGGGCAACGGTCTGGAGGCCCGAGCGGCCGGTCCCACCTTGCTTCCTTCTTCTTCTTCCCGAGTGGACGTCGTCGTTGTTGCTTGCTCCTTGTGTTTTGCTGCCCTCCCGTTTCGTTTATCGCCGTATAACCCCCTCCCCGAAATCTCTCTCCTCCCGTCCACCGCTGGCCCGGCTCGGGACAGGCCGAGCCGAATTGATCGTTGGCATTCAGGTTTGGGCCGGCGGCGCACCTGCCTGTCCGATGGTGGTGCCTCTCTTCTCGAACGCTTCGAAACAAGCGGGAGCGGACTTTCATTATCTCTTCTGCTGCTGCTGCTGCTTCTGCCGCCGCCTCGCTGGCTTTGGCGAAGGAATGAATATACATAACGCGCACAGCGGCTCTCCTGTGTTTGGCGCGGCTTCAGGGGGCATGGTTACTGCACCCGCTCATTTCTCTCCCGCTACATGTCTTCCTTCCTTCTTTTTTTTCTTCGCCTTTCATTTTTTGGATGCTTGACCGTAGGTCGGTATTCCGGACAGCCCAGTAGACATACCCTCTCTGTCGGGCTTCAAGGCTGTTCTCATGGGGGACGTTGTGCTTACGTGGCGCGTCCACGGCGATGTGGCTGACTTGGAGACCGTTTATAACTTGCGCTGCAGGGCCTATGTTTTGAGTCGGTCCCAGCGTCATTACCCGAGCTGAGGATCAGCGTCTTGCTACTCCCTCAGTCTAGCGTCCTCCCAGCAGCATCCGTCTTGCGTGCTGTGGTGGGAGGTGACAGTGTACGTCCATGTGTAATAATAAAGGTTAGATGCTGTAGCGACGCCCGGGCATCGACATTGTGCGCTTGGTGATAGCAGAATGGGCTACGGCGACTGAATGAAGAGACCACAAAAAGAGAACAAGGGAGTACAGTGGCACCTCTCTTGCAACGCCAAGGAGGATCCTCCTTGTGAAACGCGTACAGCGAAAGCTGCGCATAGAGAGAATGTAAGCGTAGTATTGCGTTGTGTTGTAGGTCGAATGAACACTAGTCAAGTTACTGTTGCGTTTTGTACATAGCTTACGCTCCCACGCGCCACTATTCCGAACGCAATATGCATTAGCCACGTTTTAAGAACAAGTTGCAAGTACGATGCACTTCACCGCATAGCGTCAAGTGGGCTTCATCGCCCGCTGCCATGCAATAAAAGAAGCACCGTCTCACAGCTCCCGTTCACAACAAAAGAAAAGAAAGAAAAATCCGTCTCATTGATGCGCAGCGCGAAAAAGAAACAAAATGACAGTGTACAGGAACAATAGGATGAGGGGTATGACACAGATGGGAAAAAAAAAAAGGAGAAAGAAGGTTACAGCGGTGGCCGGAAAAGGGAAATGGTGGTCGCCGCGACTAAAGCCGCTCGGTTTCCACTCCGTGTGTGCCCCACGCTCACGGTTGAGCAGTGGACCTTGAGCGCTAGCACACCTGCCGTCGCGACGAGCAATGCTCACGAACCGTTGCATTGCGTGCTCTGGTGGTGATGTCTTCGTACGCAAGTGACGACGCTGCTTTAGAAGACCGTTGACTCTACGGAGTCTCGTGGCGAAGCCGCTCGGAGGCGCGTCACTGCCACTGCCAAGAGCGCCGAAGCGGGGCGCTGCACAGCAACGGAAGCGAGGCCCGACGGTGGTGATTTGGTTCGGGATTCGTACCTGTGCGTGATTTGCGCGTCCATGAGGATGAATTCCCATGAGTGCAAGCACCCGTGTTGCCTCTATAATTAAATTTCGTTTCCTTGACTGTGGTCGCGCACTAGAGCTTTCTGTGAGAGTTACTCGCGAGCTCTACGTGCTACAAAGCAGAAGAATAATGTCAAGCTGTGGTTCGAACCTTGCGTGAGGACAGGCTGCGCTACCGCTGAGGAAACACACACACACACATAGAGAGAGAGAAGATTAACGCTTCTTGGTAAAGTCGAATGCGAAGGGTAGTCTTCTGGAGATGTGTTATATTATCCTGGGATGTTCATCGCACATTGCCTAAACGTACACGAAGTAATATGTTTCCATATAGATAAAAGAATTCAGTGAAATTTATTGCTTCCCTTGCCTAATACTGGGTATGCACAGCATCATTAACCTTAACGTGCGACAAATTCCTCGCCACATTTCTTCGTGCTTTCCGTATCGTCGTATAGGCCAATCGCACATAAACGAATCGACGTTCCCTTTTAACGCTGAGGATATGAAACAAACAGAATCTTGGCATATCCCAAGAGGAGCGACCTTCTTTCCAGTCACCGGCGTACGTGTTGGCTCGCGGCGTACGTAAGACCGACTCGCAGGTGGCTACGATTCAAGTAACGAACTGGCTCGAGGCCCTTGTTTACTTCCCTCCTACCCTTGGGCAGTTCACCTTGCTGCGCAGCTCGAAGGAGCTCGTCCGTCTCCGTGCCTCAGGAGGGGGCAACGCGAGTTGTGCTCGTCGTGCGTTTTATTCCTGTGACCCGAATCATGACAGCAATCAACTCTGATCCCTGGAAAACCCTTCAGCCTGTATCTGTGTGACGGCGTTGTCTATCTGTACATTTTTTTTTTCGCCTTTGTTCATCACCATTTTTTCTAACGCGTATCCCTTATCTTTTGTTATCTCTGTATACGGGTTGTTTTCATTTGCCCTTCTACGTTGCACTCGGAGGCTGAAAGCTAGACGCAACACCACGGTTATCGCCTGCCAGTCCACGCTCGACAATGTCATAAACGCCCTCCATTGTGCTGTGGCCGATTCCACAATGAAGCCGCTAAAGTGTAAAAAAGAGCAATAAGAGGGCTGTGTCATTAGAAGTACCGCTGCTCTACTTTTACCATCGAGGTTTCATTAACTGCTTCAAACCCTTGAGAGTTGGGGAACCAGTAGCACGTACATGCTACTACACCGTTGTAGCAACGCCCGCCAGTGTTCGCATGCATTCCACTTTTTCACCCAGCTTCTTGCCCATCGCACTCTTTCGGCGCCACACTGTCGCCAAAACGTATGAACTTGCGTGCTTCTTTACTGATTTCTGATTTCGTCCAGCGCCAACAGCGCATTGTTATAGAAGAGGTGCGGCGCACGTTTCAAACAGCCTTAAAGAAAACAGCTGTGTTAGGCTTCTTTTCCCTTTCACCATGATGTGCGATGGAAGATGCGGTAGCTTGCAGGGAAAGTAACCTCACGACATGACGACAAACTAATTTGAGCGAATCTGTTCCGCATGCATGTAACTTGAAGCAGTGTGAAGAGGGTGTCCTATAGGCAGAAGAAAACAACCACAATGTGATAACTCCCGTTCTGTTGCGGTTGTCTCGCATTGTTGTTCTCCTCTGTATCTTCGCACCGCCTCAGGTTATACTCATAACGCACTGACAACTCGGGGAAAACGGCTGTGCTCTACGTGATTTTTCACGAGCGCGTGTTTCTTTAGCGGTTAGACCTGCTGAACGGCGTATATAACCTACGACGTTTCACCTCTCTTGTCGTTTCAGACGACGCAAGCGACACGAGCAGCGACATTGCCGAGCGCTGCCTCGGTGCCACCGGCGTCCCGCTGACGTCGGGCGCCGTGGCGGCCGCCGGCCGTGCCCCTTCTTCGTCGCACATCCACCTGTGGCAGTTCCTCAAGGAACTGCTGTCGCAGCCGCAGTTGTACGGCAGTTGCATCCGTTGGCTGGACCGCAACCGGGGCGTCTTCAAGATCGAGGACTCGGTGCGCGTGGCCCGGCTCTGGGGCAAGCGCAAGAACCGGCCCGCCATGAACTACGACAAGCTGAGCCGCTCCATCCGCCAGTACTACAAGAAGGGCATCATGAAGAAGACGGAGCGCTCGCAGCGGCTCGTGTACCAGTTCTGCGCGCCCTACAGCTGTTGATGATCCCGGTTCCCTGTAAGGGCGGCCCGACCCGACCAGGCTTTTTCAGCTGGTTCTGGGCCTCGGTCGGTGCCTGCGTGGCCGCCTGGGTTCCCCCCACGTGAAAAAAAAGAAACGCAAACAGTGTGCGTTGTTGTACCGTGTTCGTCGCATATTCCCCCTTTCAAAGTACTCTCTCTCGCATTCTTTCTCTTTGCTTCTGTCGCGCCTTTGATCCATTCTCGTAACTATCTTCTTAACGCTTCAGCTTTGTCTGCCATACAGTGCACCCTGCCGTGCGCATTACGCCTAAGCCTCGTGCAATAGATATTGAAGCCGTGGAGAGCACTCGTCGCAGTCTCACTACCAGCGGTACGCTGAGATGTAAACGTTCAAAGAGGTGTGCTGCAGACAGCCTCGATCAAATTGATAGTGCCTCGAAAAGTTCGGGACCCAAGCCGCCCGGCTCAGCGATTAGACCGTCGAGTTATCTTCCTTTAGCAAATGATCTCGCTCAATCACTCGTATCGTCGTTAACAAAATTTGGCCCTCTAAATCCACGGCCACTTAACTGAAACCGAAATGTAAGCACAGGTTACAGAAAAGGCTGCAGACACGCACGACAATTCTTAAAATGCTGCGATTGGCGTACGCGCTGCAGTTGTAGCTTTCGTTATGTACATAGAAGCAGGGACACAACCCTGCTCATCCAGCCAGTATTTCTCCTTTTTTTTTTTTAAATCCTGGGTTACTTTCTCACAAACCGTGGGCCCATTCGAGATATGCTTCTGTCACCTTCCCTTGCTGCAGTTTTTCAGCTCTCCTGCTACTGCTGCTGCTGCTGCTGCTGCTACATGCTTTCCTTTCCTACTGAACCCCACTGGCATTCCCGGCTGGTCCGGGGTTGCACGGGGTGTGCTTTCCCTCTCTCAAAGCGTGCATGCTGAGGTCTTCCTGCGCCGGCGATCTGCCCGCGACGCTTTTTATTTCTTCTATCAACCGCTTCTGTTTTTTACTTCGAATAGTGTATCTTTTTGTTTGCAGTCGTTCGCTGTCTTTTTTTTTTACCCTTGTTCGTTCCCGCCATTATTTATTTGTTCGCGCCACGAACTGTTTTAGTCGGTGCGGACACACACACACAATTATATCGTGGATCTCGTGTTTTTTTGTGACACACACGCAAGGAGTGATGTTAGAGGACGGTGATCTGAAGCAAAACAAAGAAAGACTGAGCCGGACTTTTTCAAGCAGTGTGCTTCTCTTGTTTGTTTTACTTTCTTTTAAAATCTTCCACCGAGTCACACAACTGTTTTTGTTTTTGTCTCTGAAGACAGCAGTATGTTTGTGTCACTCACGAAAGAAAAAGTTTGTTGGAAAGGAACAGTGGGAACTTGTTCTCGTTCATTATGCGTTACCTATTATTATTATTACTATCTTTCGGTGTTAAAGTAACGTGTTGACATATTTTGTCGTTCTCCCGTACATCTTACTATTTATTTCCTCACCATCAGTCGCTCAGACCTCGCATCGGCGTCAGAATCCGCCGCGCTGTCATCGCCTCCGCATTATCCCCTTCCCCGTGCCACAGCCTAAGCAGTACGTTTTTTATATGTGTATCGCAACAGACTACAATACGACAAGACGAAAGATTGTCGCAGTGTCGCGTTCTTGCCGCCTACAGTCGTCTCGCCTGTCTCACAGCCGACGCAAGCAGACCTCACCATGAACGCCGTGTTTTCTTATTTGTACGTGTTTTTTTTTTCCTCGTTTAAATGTGTGTTAGCTTTCCCATTGCACCATACTTTGTGAAGCAAAAGTGTCTTTCGCCGACGCGGCGAGCGGACCGGGTGTGACGTCGGGGTGGCGTGGAGAGCCCGTGGCGGGAGTTACCCGTGGTAAATCACGTGGTCACCTCTACCGTCCAATCCGGCGTTTCCTTCGGTCCTGCGATAGGGAGTCGCTCGATCCCAGTTGCCTGCGGCCGCTCCCTATGTGGGGATGCGGATCGCCGTGACGTGGCGCTAGGAGCTTCGAGTTCCCTCTCCTCCACCTCGGCGTTGAGGCGAGAGTGAAATCCCGTATATCCGTGATATGTCGGGCAGTATGTTCTAAGAACAAACCCCACCCCCCCTTGTCCCTTCCCCCCATTTTTTAATATATTTTATGAGGTATCGTATGTGCTGTCGCGAAACAGTGTGTGGTTTAAAGAGGTCGGGTTTCGCTAAGGTGTTTGTGTTTTTTTGCTCTCGCTCTCTTTAAAAAAGAATATTGTATGCTGTTCTCATTGTTGTAGACTTTCTGTGAAATCGTCGCTCTCTGTATCAAAGTGTAGTGTGCCGTGCGAACATTTTCCGAGAAGGACGTTGACATCTTCTGTACAAACGTTTTTCCAAAAACGAGAGAGAGAAAAGAAGAACGAAATAATTCGTGAGATAGGGAACAATATACAAAACAAAAAAGGGTGAATTTTCGTGATGCATTCTAACTAAATTACGGTGATACAGATATTGAATGTATTAAAGGTGTTTAATTTCCTAGGTTCACTATGAGCCCACAGTTTGATATGTTATAAGAAGATGATGTACAAGCCTCCAGCCGTTTGCATATCACGGTATTCCTTTACGGTTTTAATCTGTATAGAACAACGCTATTTGTACGTTTCGGAATTATTTCGATAGGATAAGCCGGAATGCCGTCAGACTTGGCAAATTTCATGTTGTACCTTTATAAGCGGAGCCTCGTTGTTGTCTGGGACATATTTATTTTTTTTCCCTTGACGCCACTCATGTACAAAGTTTGTCAGTGTACTTCCGTCTCGACTCGTGCCTTTTTGCTTCTTGTGCCTTGTGCGCGTGTATACCATCATTTGTTTTGTTTTTTCTGCACAATCATCCACCCGCGTCTCTGGTTGCATTGACATGTTTGTCAATGTTAACTTGAAGACAGCATCAGAAAAAAAGACTCGCTTCGCTCGTTGTTCATGCCCGCTCGTATAGCGATATACGAAGCGAGCAAATGCCACGTTAACTTGTTATCACCGAATTCATTTTGTCTACCGCGGCGGAAGATTTGTTCCATTTCGGCACAAGTGTACAGTAAGTCTACACAATCCTTTTTTTTTTTTGTATACTTGAGACACGTTTTCTTTTTTTTTTTCAACAATGCTGTGACAGTGTTTGTTGCTTGTACTGGAGGTTGTATTTCGAGTTCAAATAAACTCTCTGTTTACGAACTCACCACGTTTCCGTGCCAAAACCTCCCCGAGGACGTGACCTCGCATCCTCCAAAGAGACTTGCGAGGCGGTGTTGAGGGGAGTGAATTCGCGACACTTATTAAGGCGAAAAACTGACTCTTGACAAGCTGCATCTGATACTAGGAAACCTCTAGCTCACGTCTCGTTCACTTAGTATACACTAAAATCAGCATGGAAAGGTATACAAACGTATGATTAAGACTGACCGATCGCTCGAGACATGAGTAACTTGACATGCTTGCCATTTACGTCACGAATAACGCCAATGAAATCATGTGCTGCTCGTACCCGAATTTCTCGGCATCGTAGCTGGCGCAAATATAACGTCGCAACAAATGACTAAGCAGTAGTAAAAGAATGAGAAAGGAAAACGCTAAAGAGTCTTCGTAACATTGAACGACTTCCACCTTCCAGTAGTATTAGCATGTGCACGAGTGAATTTTTGCATAACGCTGGTCATAACGAGATTGCGCCCGAGTGAACAGTTTCTGCAACTTGCTGTCGATTACGAAATAAATTTATTATTATTACCGCGAACATAACGATACGTGTGTGGCGCAGTGTACAGTCACGCAAACGTGTTTAGCCGGCCAAGTGCCGGGTCCTTTAGTTAAGTATATACAACCCCCCCCCCCCCGCCCCCTTTCTTGAATAAACATTCTTCTTGTTCTTGCGTCACGTCCCGATGCATCTAAAACGTTATATAAAACTATCATTACAAGCTAGGATCCCGGTGTCCGTAGGGGGACCCATCATTAAGAATGCAGTGATAAAGAACATGTGAACACAGAGACTAAATCAATATAATATGAAACAACAAAAGCAATCATTAACGCAAGCAAAGCAACATAGAATATGAGGCATTAAACATCAATATTTTGTCATTTGTCCGGCGCTGCCAATGTTAAAACGAGCGATGCGCAAGCTTCCTGCCTCAGCGTCATGTGAGAGACAATTGTTGCACAGACCGAATTATGAGCCGACAGATGAGAGCGAATGTCATCAAAGAGCAGGAGCACGGTGCGTACATTTTTCGTATGTAATCGCCCAAGCTGTCGCCTCATCGTAAACACACGTAAACACACAAGAAAAAGAAAACAATACTACAGTGCTGCACGACTCGACACATGGGTCGATTTTCCGTGTTGCATAGAGCAAGCAAAGGGAAGAAGGAGGCAGGGATATTTTACGCTCTTTGGCGTTGACATACCAATGCACTATTTGACGATATATTGTGGCACATGTGATAATATCCTCCTCTGGCGCGCCCTCTAGGACGTAGTTACCATTGTCAGCGCGGTAGCGTTCTTGAGAGAGAGAAGAGATGCTTGAAGAGAAAGGAAGAGAAAAGTACAGGATAGTAACGGTCTCTCGCCGAGGAGGACACCTAAGCCGTGCTGTGGGGGGAGCGGACAACGGAGTAGGGAGGGGGACAGCCGGGGAGGGGAGAGACAGTGTTCTTGAACGTTGTCGCTTTTGCCATGGTCAGAGAGAGATGCACAAGAAAGGCAGGTAAATTAACGAGCTACTAGCTCCCGGTTTGCTATTCTTCACTAGGGTTGGGAGATGAGGTTCACATCTATAAAACGGGTGGGCCAGCTGGTGTTGAGCTACGTAAGATGCGACAGAATGAAAAAAAAGAAATGTATATATGGCAGTGCGTGAAAATACGGCTGCACATATTGAGCCTGCAGGCGTTCAAATCGTACCTTGACACCCCTGATAGCTTGAAGTGTGAGTGCACTGAAACACAAGTAATGCATGAGCTTCTTTCTCTTCAGCATACGTGGGATATTTAATGAGAGTATTATACGAAAAATTGATCTAGGGCGAACAATTTATGCGGACCGCGTTCCCCAGAGATCGCTTCACTTTCGAGAAGCTGAAGCAATAACTATGCTATCTTTTTAATTTTTGTTGTTCAAGAACACTGCAATCACTAGTTGCCTTGGTGAATAATCCTTTTTTTGTAGCAACCTCTTGTCCAATCACACAACTCCCGAGATTTTGTGTGCTGACGTGTGTTCATATTTATGTCACGAACAAAATGGGGAAGACAGGTATCGTCAGGTCAAATGAAAAGGGCGAAGGTCAGTCTGAAGTTAACGTCCAGCACATGACATTTTCGATAATCAATGCCTATGGGACGAAAGCCAATGCCAAATCGAACGAACTTCTTGATAATATGTGTAATTATCGCTGGACACCGAATACGTCATATCAGAGGAGATATAAGCACAGATTTGCGGAATTGTGTATACACCAATGAAATTCTGAAACATTCCCTGTGACTACACAAGGCGCCATCTGAAAAACCAAGAAATCGTAGCCTTTTCGCTGAGAAATGAAATCGTCACGGAGCTTGAAACTTGGGATAAAAATGTACAGGTGGTCCTTTACATACACCCTAAAATACTGGAAGTAGATAATGAACCCTAGGAAAGCATAGGGGAAGTTACTTGTGGTATTGTAATTGTGGAGAAAGTAGAAAGGAATTGAAGTGGACGAAAAGACAAACCTGGCCTTCGGTGGGAACCGAACCCACGACCTTCGGATTGCGCGTCCGATGCTTTACCAACTGAGCTACGAAGGCGGTCGTCCCTCCGTCCACTTTATTGGGTATTTATGTACGTATTATCCTGGGAGTGTTAGGCAGCGCCACTCATGTCCAAGGCGGCGTGTGTGGAACACACTTTCTTGCCAGGACGCGTCACGTAGAACGTGAACTTAGATGAGATGGCTGGATGAGATGGCTGAACTTAGATGAGATGGCTGGACGGAGGGACGACCGCCTTCGTAGCTCAGTTGGTAGACCATCGGACGCGTCATCCGAAGGTCGTGGGTTCGGTTCCCACCGAAGGCAGGTTTGTCTTTCCGTCCACTTTAATTCCTTTCTACTTGCCCCAAAATTACAATACCACAAGTAACTTCCCCTATGCTTTCCTAGGCTTCATTGTCTGTTTTCTCATTAAGTTGTTTCTAACAAATAATGAACGAGCCCTTGACCCCTTCCCTTTCGTTATTTCATAGCTTGGGCCTCGTTGCGGCACTTGGTGCCTTAGGTGCATGCGAGGGCTTGTTGGGCAGCAGCCATCTCATCTAAGTTCACGTTCTACGTGACGCCTCCTGGCAAGAAAGTGTATTCCACACACGCCGCCTTGACCATGAGTGGCGCTGCCTAACACTCCCAGGATAATACGTACCCAATAAAGTGGACGGAGGGACGACTGCCTTCGTAGCTCAGTTGGTAGAGCATCGGACGCGACATCCGAAGGTCGTGGGTTCGGTTCCCACCGAAGGCAGGTTTGTCTTTTCGTCCACTTTAATTCCTTTCTACTTTCTCCACAATTACAATACCACAAGTAACTTCCCCTATGCTTTCCTAGGCTTCATTGTCTGTTCGCTCATTAAGTTGTTTCTAACAAATGAAGAACGAGCCCTTGACCCTTTCCCTTTCGTTATGGAAGTAGATATGTACGTTTTGCATGAAGAGAAATTACCAATGGCGTAGAAAGCGCTCAGAAAACGGGGACGAAAGCAAAGCCTTCGTGTAGTGTGATAACCCTGTCCTCGTTCCCCGCGGCCTTCTCACACCTCTTCCCTTCTTCCTATCTTTATGTCTCATGTATCAAGCAAGTATTGGGGCCCACTCAGTGGCAGCAATCCTCCACACTTTCTCCTATACTTCATCTGTGCCAATCGTGCATGTGTTTACATGTGGAATTCAATTGAATTGAATTAAGCTTTATTTCCCGTTGATCAACGGCAGGAAAAAAAAAGTAAGATGGCTTGGGAACTGACAAGATATGGCGGCGTGACAAGTCAGCGTAACATACTATAAACTAAAAAGTGAGAGACACTGACAAAAGCATAAATGTCATATATCACGTGAGCAAGAAGATACAAAAAACACCGCTGACATGTGTACATTGTTGAATGCATGAAATACGCTGCGAATTTCTTCAGCAAGAAAGAAGCTGTGGCAATAACATCAGCGGTGACTGTGACGATTGGTATACCTTTAGAAAAGTATTCACACAACTGAACAATTTACAAATGTAAATTTCGTACATGAAACGTATTGTCTAAATAGTGAAATGTCTATGCCCAGTAGACAAAGCAATGCCAAATAATACCAAGTAATAATCGTAATTTCTGTACAGTGAAACACACACACCAATGCATTCACGCCGAACGTGTAGCTTATGAGACCAACACTTTACCGGCAGGTCCACTTTTCTTTTAAAACTTTTCCGTTGCCACACACTAACAGCAACAAGACTGCGAGTCTGCGATATATACAACTACCCACTAGACCGCCCCACAGCAAGACAAAAGTATGACACCTATCGCTTTCGTTTTACTTGGCCCTCGCTACTTTTCTTTCGGTATAACGTTTAACTCGGAGTACATGCAGTGGAACACATGTCTAGCATTACTTCTCTCTGCCACTAACATGCATACAATAAGGGCTCATATTTCCTACATATGCTAAATATACTCGTAAGAGAATATTTCAGCCGATCCTGACGCTGGACATATCGTAACAAAGGCTGGAGGGCTAGTGGAAAAAAGCACCTATACGAAAGAGAAGCTTTGTGAACTCGCCCAAGACCTGGCTGCGTACGTTAGGGAAAAAAAGAACAAGAAAAGAAGCGACACGTATCCGAAATGGCATCGCTTATTTCGACACCGAAAAGGACAAGTTCTCAGGGGTCTTTACGCTGCTTGCGATATCCGCGTCTCCCCGTCTCTGTGTTGTCGCGTTGGTATCAGGCCCTCCGTACGTTCCGTTGTTGAGGTTGTTTTATTTATTATTTTGACACGAGCTGAATGGCCCGGCGACGTCGGTGAAGAGCCGACGATAAGGCATTATACCCAAACTGTGTAAGAACAGCGGGCCGGACAGGCGAAAGGAGGTTTTAGGCGAGCATGCGAACAGTCTGCACAGGTGTACGCACACGACTGGACGGGCTTCCGGAGACAGGTAGGCCCGGTGGCGAAGTGTATCGGGGCAGGCACTTGCCGCGGGCTCGGCATGCTCGATGAGGCCGACGACCCCCGGGCGGTCCTACGCCGCCGCCGCTTCTGTGCGCGCGCGCATGCTAATGAACCCTGTGGGACCTGTCCGGACCGACTCCTCTGCCTTCTGCTGTTGCTGCCGTTGCTTGCTGCGCGAAGCTGGACGACGTCTCGGGCATGTCCGAGGGCTGTTGCCGATGTTGCTGCTGGCGCTGCAACCTCGCTCTTCGTCCTCCTCGTCCTGCTCTTTCTTCTTGTACTTATACTCCTTCGGCAAAGAGAGGCTCGTTACGGGGGACCTGGACGCTGTCTAGTCTCTATGTACGTACGTGGCGGCGGGTCAGCCCGTCTGTGGACGTCGTCGCCTCGGACATCAACGTAATGTGGCGAAGGCGGCTGAAAGTTATGGAGACGAATTCAGGGGAAGTGAAAGGAAACCCTGTGCTGAAGCGTGGGGCATATTTGCGGGGGTCTCTTTCCTTTTCTTTCAAGTGAAGTGGGAGGTTGGATGGATAACGAAAGTTGAAATAAAGCGTCTATGTGCACGAGGTCCCGTGGTGAAATGAGGTGGGAAGAGGGGAGAGTTGGACGAGTAACGGGTTGAGTCCCAAGATTACTATCGAATGCTGACGTTGTGTTCTCGACAAATGTACCCTCTCCGTGCAGCAAAGATTCATTCACACCACCATAATGAGCTACTTGGCTCTCTAATTCGGAGAGTATTGTTATGGCTGGTAATACCACTGTAGGAAAGGCAAACCTGAGCAAGTAATTCTACCGTCTTCTATAGAAGGACGATTGGATTCGTGGCGCTCAAGCATGACAGCACCCCTTAACCCACCCCTCCTTCATCTGTTTTCACACAAAGAAGGGCAAAAGTTAGGTCGGGGACACACAGACACTTTCTATGAAGAGCACTCGAGAATAATATTGTTACGGTTGAAAGATCGAGCGAAGGTTTATTTACAGGCGAGCGCGGAGCGCTAGGTAGCTGGTACAGCCGAGGTAAGATGGCGTCCAAACGCTAGACAAGAGATCGTCCTCGTCATCTTCCACCCTTGCCTGGCTCATACCTTAAATGCCCGCCTGATGCCGTAGCACTCCCCGGCTGACAGACGAAGCCCGCTGGGCAAGTCCAAATCACCGAAAAACAGCAGGATGAAACCGCTTGAGACGCGCGATGTGTGTAACCTGCGTTCGGCTGGAACGACGACCAGCTGACGTTAAACGGGCCACCACGTACGTTAAGTCGCTCAACCGATCCACAATCACGAAAGGTCCAGCATACTGGGGCAAAAACTTTTGGCATAATCCACGTTTACGCTGTGGGGTCCACACCCATACCAAGTCCCCTTTGCTGTACAAGACAGACTGGTGTCGGCTGTCATAGCGCTCCTTAGAACGGTGCTGTGAGGCCACGGTACGAAGTCGAGCGAGCCGGCGTGCTTCTTCTGCAAGGCACAGCGTCTTGGCAACCGAGTACTCACTGTGGGAGCCAAACGGCAGTATTGTATCAATACTCCTTAGCGGTAGACGTGCGTACAGCAGATAAAAAGGACTGTAATCCGTCGTCTCATGCCTTGCGGTACTATACGCATATGTGATGAATGGGAGCACGTCATCCCAGTCTTTGTGGTCGGACGAGACATACATTGCCAGCATGTTGGTAAGAGTCCTGTTTGTACGCTCTACAAGGCCGTTGGTTTGAGGATGGTAAGGTGTTGAATGCCGGAACTGCGAGCTGCAGAGACGAAGTAATTCTTCAACGGCGTCCGCAACAAACTGCCGACCACGATCACTAATTATCACACGGGGGGAGCCGTGCCTGAGGATAACAAACCGCAGCAAGAATGTGGCAACGCATGTAGCTGTTGAAGATGGTATGGCCGCAGTTTCTGCATAACGGGTCAGGTGGTCTACACATACGATAACCCACCGATTGTCGTTATAAGATCGTGGAAATGGCCCCAAGAGATCAACGCCTACTTGTTCAAACGGCAGACAAGGTGGTGGCAGAGGCTGGAGAAGACCCGGCGGAGTAGTCGTAGGAAGCTTATGGCGTTGGCATTTATCGCAACCGCTGACGTACTGCTTGATAGTGTCTCGCATTTTGGGCCAGTAAAAACGCTCCTGTGTTCGGTTGAGTGTTCTTATGAAGCCTAGATGGCCAGAGGTTGCGTCATCGTGCATGGCACTCAGTACGTCAGGTCGCAGACTCTGCGGAACCACCAGGAGAAAGCGAGCGCCTTTACCCGAATAATTCGTCTTGTAAAGGAGGCCGTCTCGTACACAAAATCGACCGGTGGCTTGAGGACGCAGCGCAGCAGCGAAAAGGGGCTCCAGGCTAACATCACTGGCTTGTTCATCCCTAAATCTCGTGGAGTCCGGGAATGTGGCCGAAATAGAAGCAAAGCAGTCATCGAAGTTGTCTTCGTCAAACTCCGTAGTCGGTAGAGGAATGGGAAATTTGCTTATGCTATCTGGATGATGTTGTGATTTTGGAAGCACTTTGGATGAACATAACCGACGTCTTAGCCTCGTCCTTGATTCTGTCGAGAAAGCCGGTCTGGTATTGAACTCCAAGAAATGTCGCTTTGGAGAGACTGAAACGTTGGTACTTGGACATCTAGTCGACAGAAATGGTGTGAGGCCCGATCCACGGAAGATTGAAGCAGTAAGTTCCTTCGAACCACCGAAGTCACTGCGGGAGCTGCGGAGTTTCTTGGGCTTATGCTCGTATTTTCGTCGCTTCGTACCAAGATTCGCCGATGTGGTGTACCCCCTGACCTGCCTACTCCATAAGGATGTTCCTTTCAACTGGACGTCGGCTTGCGACGAGGCGTTCCGCCAACTAAAGTTTCAACTGACATCGGGACCTATATTACACCACTTCGATGCTTCCTCGCCTACAGAAGTGCACGCTGATGCCAGTGGAATTGGCATCGGAGCTGTGCTAGTACAACGTCATCACGGATCTGAGCACGTTGTGGCTTATGCCAGTCGATCTCTGAGTAAGGCGGAACGAAATTACACAGTCACGGAACAAGAATGCTTGGCAGCAGTTTTCGCGGTCAAACGTTGGTTGCTGCGCATAATAGCGAACACGGCTTTCAGGTTGCCGATGCGTGGCGACGGGTCCATGAGAGCGCTCGTCGTGCGTCACTTCGTCGGGAAAGTTACATCGATGCTGCGGCCGCTGATCAGCAGGATAGCTTGGAACTGCTGGCATGGCAGACAGCGAGGATAAAGCAAACTCAGGTTCACGGTAATGGTCGGGACGACACAGCTGCTCGACACCCGTTGCTCCTTTGGTGTGCCGTTCGAGTTCTTCGCGGACTATCTGCCTTATAGTGGTCGCAAGATCAAACTGATAGCCGGAGGTGTCGTCAATGCTTGCAACTGTGGTAACATTGGCCAATCTCCCGAATTTTGGCGTAATACGGCGCAGCTTCAATGTTTCGAACGTTCGGCAGTGCTTGATGAGGTCGGTGACTGAGCTGAGACTCTCTTTTCCAATCAGGTAGCTGTATACGTCTTCAGCGATTCCTTTGAGAAGGTGCCCAACTTTATCTTCTTCAGACATGAGAGGGTTTACCGTTTTACACAACTTCAAGACCGCCTCTATGTACGTTGTGCAGGTCTCACCTGGGACTTGTGCACGCTGAAGTAACGTCTGCTCCGCTACATTTCTTTCGGTATAAGTTTAACTCGGAGTACATGCAGTGGGACACATGCGTAGCATTACTTCTCTTTGCCACTAGCACGCATACAATCAAAGCTCATATTCCCGAAATATGTTAGATATACTCGTAAGAGAATATTTCAGCCAATCCCAATGCTGGACATATCGCCCCAAAGGGTGGTGGGCTAACGGCAAAAATCACCTATACGAAAGAGGAGCTTTGTGAACTCGCCCCCAGACCTGGCTGTATAAGTTAGGGGAAAAAGAAAAGAAAAGAAGAGACGACACGTATCCGAAATGGCGTCGCTTATTTCGACACCCAAGAGGACAAGTTCTCAGAGATCTTTAGGCTGCTTGCGACATCCGCATCCCCCGTCTCTGCGTGGATTTGGTATCAGGCCCTCCGTACGTTTCTTTGTTGAGGTTGTTTTATTTATTATTTTGACACGAGCTGAATGGCACGGCGACGTCGGTGAAGAGCCGACGATAAGGCGTTATACCCAAGCTGTATAAGAACAGCGGGCCGGACAGGCGAAAGGAGGTTTTAGGCGAGCATGCGAACAGTCTGGCCAGGTGTACGCACGCAAATGGACGGTCTTCCGGAGACAGGTAGGCCCAGTGGCGAAGTGTATCGGAGCAGGCACTTGCCGCGGGCTCGGCATGCTCGATGAGGCCGACGACCCCCGGGCGGTCCTACGCCGCCGCCGCTTCTGTGCGCGCGCGCATGCTAATGAACCCTGTGGGACCTGTCCGGACCGACTCCTCTGCCTTCTGCTGTTGCTGCCGTTGCTTGCTGCGCGAAGCTGGACGACGTCTCGGGCATGTCCGAGGGCTGTTGCCGATGTTGCTGCCGGCGCTGCAACCTCGTCTTCGTCCTCCTCGTCCTGCTCTTTCTTCTTGTACTTGTACTCCTTCGGCAAAGAGAGGCTCGTTACGGGGTATCTGGACGCTGTCTAGTCTCTATGTATGTACGTCGCGACGGGTCAGCCCGTCTGTGGACGTCGTCGCCTCGGACATCAACGTAATGTGGTGGAGGCGGCTGAAAGTTATGGAGACGAATTCGGGGGAAGTGAAAGGAAACCCTGTGCTGAAGCGGGGGGCATATTTGCGGAGGTCTCTTTCCTTTTCTTCCAGAAAGCGAGTGAAGTGGGAGGTTGAATGGATAACGAAAGTTGAACGATAGCGTCTATGTGCATGAGGTCCCATGGTGAAATGAGGTGGGAAGTGGGGAGAGTTGGACGAGTAACGGGTTGAGTCCCAAGATTACTATCGAATGCTGACGTTGTGTTCTCGACAAATGCACCCTGTCGGTGCAGCAAAGATTCATTCACACCACCATAATGAGCTATTTGGCTCTGTATTTCGGAGAGTATTGTTATGGCTGGTAATACCACTCTAGGAAAGGGAAACCTGATCAAGTAATTCTACAGTCTTCTACAGAACGACGACTCGATTCGTGGCGCTCAAGCATGACAGAACCCCTTAATCCGGCCCTCCTTCATTTGTTCTCACACAAAGAAGGGCAGAAGTTAGGTCGGGGACACACAGACACTTTCTATGAAGAAAGCTCGAGAATAATATAATGGTTCATGTTATGTACTTTTTTAAATGTATCGTCACATTGTAGGTACGGGCACTACTAAAGAAAACTCTTCGTAATAACGCCCGTGTAAAGTGGCAGCACGTGTGCAAATTCGCTAGCGAAGCAACACGCATTTTCCATGTTATAACGACGACCATTGAAGGTGTTTTCCTTGGAAAAAACCGACTGCTCTGAAAGGGGCTCTTAGGGCAAAATGAAAACATGCGTAGGATGCAATGCGCATAAACAGCTTCGGTGATTCCCGCGCTGTGTACGCAAGCGCTACAGTAGTAACGTCTATAAGCGTGTATACCATTCTCCGATATTCCATATTCCAGGCTCTGCCTCCGCGTGCGTACGTTAACACTAATATCTACTCTCGACACAATATCTGGCGTCAAATATTACTTTTCATGCGCATGTAATATATGGTTTGCTGTATTTTCCTTGCTGGCCGCGTAATATAATTGCTCGATCTACGGCGTCACTGGTCACGCGGTTAGACTGCCGCAACGCTGGCTTTTTTCTCAAGGTCATCAGCAGACGGTACACTTAACCACTGCTTCGTGCGTATGAAATTCCGAACCTCACGGCCACCACGACTTGGAGCAAAGAAAGAAAGCGCGTCGCTGTTGAAACGCAAGCGTCGGTTACGAAAGCCTTTGAGGGTAGAATGAAATGCTGGGTGGGCCTGAATTTGCAAGAGGACTTCTTGCGAGGCCTGGCTACGAAATAGCCCACTATCGAAAAGTCATAGGTTAAAATATGTGTTCAGCACTAAATGAGACAACGACGCTATTATACGATTCATAAAAAAATAAAAAAGAAACAGAAGCAATTCAAACCTTCTCAAGTGCCTAGAGTAAAGATCGCCAGGCATGCAGCCTGAGAATATACAACGAGCTTGGCGAAAGTTTGCAAATCTGTAGAAAATTTTGCCCATTCAATAACAGAAGCGAGGCAGCGGCTTCAGCAAGCTTCCCAGTCACGTGCCACACCAGTTAGGTAGTGTTTCGTCAGTCAGAAACGACTTCAGACATTATCGCTTTCATTTGGAAAAGATGGGCGGGCGAACCACCAGACTATAGGTTAAGCTAGATTAAGCTATACGAGACAGCTATACGTATATAGCAAGAAGTGCCTGCAAAAACTAAAATATCGGCGAAGCCTGACTTGAAGCGCAAAACAAACAAGGAAATCAACCGAAGAACAAATAAACAAGAACACAATAAAGAAAACCAGACAAAACGCGCGCACGCTCCCTCTCGCTTTTTTTCTATATTGTCGTTGTTTATTGCGCTTCAAGTATATTAATAGTAGTCTGCTAAGTGCACACAGCTATAAAGTGCCGCGAGCGCAAGTACTAAAAATGGACCACGACCTTCTCTCAAAACGAAACCCCATTTCAAGCTTTCATCAAAAGGCATCTTTTCCTCTTTTTCTCACGCAACGATATTGAGTGACATGGTGGTAAGGGAACTATACTTCTGAATGAAGGTTCGTTCAAAACCCTCGCCAGTACCCTTCCTTGGATTCCTTAGCCGATTCAAGAAGGCGTATATGCGCAGCAAGCGACCATACAGCGGCGCTTCTTTCCGCCAATGATCAGAACACGCGCCGTTCCGCCAGATCCCTTCAAGATTTCGAGATATGGCCCACACCGTTTCCGACGATCTTGTCTCTGACATTACGCACCCATTGTGAGCCAAGCGGGGGGCTTTAACGTGTGTACGGAAAGAAAAAAAAAAAAAGCTAGGAAAGCCGCTCGCGCGCGAGTGACCCGCGGCAGGTGAAGCTCCCGGTGGGGCGCCCAGGCAGGGGGCCTGCCGAGGTATCGCCGAGGTCGCCGGGGCCAGTGGCGGCGTGCACGAACAAGGAGCAGGATGCTCAAGCCCAGCAGCGCCGTCGTGACTTCTGGGGAAGCGATCTTTCTCCCGCCCTCGGTCGCTGATGCGTGTGTGTATGTCCCAGTGAGAGCGCGCTCTAGGTGAATCTGGCCATGGTCTGGAAACATTTGAGTCTGTAGCAGGCGTCTCTGTACGCGGCAGGGTTGTGGCGTTGCGTCCCCGGAATAGAAGATGAAGGAACGCTTTCGGTACGCATTGCTAACGTTAGACGACTTCAGATCGATGAAAATTGGAAGCACTGGTTCGTGGATTGTCATGAGCGTATGATTAGTACATGTTTACGTGCACGAGTACGCACGCGTGCATGTTTCTTGTATCCCCTCAGAAATTTTTGAGCGGTAGACATCTTAAGGGATGTCGACAAATTTTCGTCCCACAATGTCATATAAAAAGGGCCCTGTAGTGCGATAGGCAATATCGTCGCTGTAGAAAGTCGGAGGTGCTAAACGCATTAAAATGATGATGAACATCTCTTAGGGTCGTTCACACGAATGCACGCCCTTAAGAAGATATGACGTATAGCAGATGTGACGTGCGTCCGTCGTCTGCAATGCATGTCTACTCCGGAGATTCGCCCACAGCAAACGGAAGCAAGGACACTTCGAGCGTTCGCGCTGGAGTTGACGTACATTGCCCTCAACAGTTCGCACCTAAATTGCGACCACGACGGTGAATGCCTAATTTCCGAAGCACACAAACTCGGAGGTGCAGCTTCGGACTCTCGAAAAGAGCATGGGGAGATGGCTGTGAGGTATTGCCTGGTAGCCACCTAGCCACCTCTCACTAATTGACTAAATTAAGTTTTTCCTCCACCGAAGAGGAAAGAAAAAAAAAAGGGGGGGGGGGAGGTGGGGCGGAGGAGAAAATGAAGTCTGTGGCACATTAGTTTCACGGTGACAATAATTTGTATGGAGACCTGTACGGCGAGGGTATCGCCTTCGTAAGGCTATGCAAGCACGAGCGTTCCTCCTGCGAGCGACGGACCATCTGAACGACTGCAACTAGAACATTATTCTTGTGTGTGCGTTTTTCTCTTTCGTTTATTTTATCTCCCTGCGTGTTTTTTGTTGTCCTTTCTTTTGCGCTCTCTTTCTCTATCCACTTTTTCACCCCGTTTTCGCCTCCCCAGTACTGGGTAGCAAACCGGATGCCAAGTTCTGGTTAATCTCTCTGTCTTCTTTCTCTCTCTCTCACGCTTATCACACAAGAAGAAAGTGGGGGGAAAGGCTGAGGAGACTTGCTGAAGGCCAATCAAATTAAAGAAACATTGGCGAAACGAGGGCTGCAGTCCATTTGGTTATGGCAAGATGAGGAGTGGTACTGCAAGGAGCGCGACGAATATTGTACATCTAAGTGCGATGTCCGAATTTGATATTTGCTGTAATTGATTTGATTTGTCGGGTTTAACGTCCCAAAACCAGCTGTGACAATGGGAGACGCCGTAGTGGAGGTCTCCGGAAATGTCGACCACCTGGTGTTCTTCAACGTGCACTGACTTCGCACAGCATACGGGCCTCAACATTTCACCTCCATCGAAATGGAGCCGCCGTGGCCGGGATTCGATCCCGCGACCTTCGGATCAGCAGCCGAGTGCCATAACCACTAGCCCACCGTCGCAGGGCGATGCTTGCTGTGAGGAGGGCATTTAGGGGTCAGTTTTTACTCGAAAAAGAAACTGAGGATCGCAGTCTCGTACTGACACAAAACAGGCTTGCCACTAACTGTTATCGAAGCAGGCATAAAACGAGTTTCGGTGCAGTCTATTCGGCCGAATTGAGCCCACCTGCTCAGCAAATAAGCGATCGCACAAAACTAGAGATAGACTTGTGCCGCTAGCTGAAACAACCACTGCGCAAGACCAATAAGCACATGTCTGTGTTTGCGTCCACTATTTCAAATTTGCAAAAGCAAATAATGCTTTGGCGTTTGAGGTTCTGCCTAAATTAGAGGGGCGGGAAAAAAGTAGAGGCCCATTGATAAAGCATATGTGCGAGCGCCTGAGCCGGTCGTATCCGCGTTCTCGCAGCCACAGAGAGCGAAATCAGTGCCATGTGGACTTAAGATTCGGAGTATGAGGACATATCCCGACACCTTTAATCGACGAATGCAGATATCAGAGGCAGTTCGCTTTGTCGGAAAAATTCTCCATAATCTCAAGCAGTATCGTTATTTACCGAGCACCTTCAAGGGCTGCTCTTGGATGATAGACTCGGACATATTCGCAAGCACTCAGCTGATAGCACTGTGGGGTCCTCAACGATTTATATGTAGAGTACAGTGGCTTCTCCAGAATCGCTCTGGAGGAGCATCCAGGGTGAATCTGCGTACTCTGCAGTGCATATCTATTCTTCGACCACCTCTTTGCATAGGGGACGAAGAACGGGCTTCCTTGGCCTCCTACGGAGGAATGCCAATGCAGCTTGCGAAGAGAAATCAAAACAAGACTCGAAGATATGGAGAAAGAGAGGGATTGGAAGGGCGGGGGAGAGCAGGGGGAACGGAGCAGTCGTAGTCAAGCAACCACGTAGGATCGACAAAGGCCACTGACAGCGCCTCTGGGGAGACGCAAAACACGCAACGAGCTCGGCCGAAAAGACACCTCCACAAGCTAGCGACCCTAAGGCGAAAATTGGCCCGACAAGGTGCACGTCGGCCAGAAAGGAGGCGCGCGCTTCGGATGCGCTCGGACGAAGACGCAATTTCTCGGGACGCGCCCGAGGTCAGTCCAGCAACAGGCCCTGCTGCTTCTTGCCGAATCCTCTCTTCCGCGCGTTTCAAAAGTCTGTATCTCTCTCTTCCTCCGCGCCCTCCTCACCCTATTCGCCCACTCAGCAGCGTGGTTCGAGAGAGGCGAGCAAGCGAGGTCGAACACCCCGACGCTTGGCATGGCCCCCGTTCTGGAGCGAGCGGCCATGGGGAGCGCGCGCGCGCGCGCGAGCGGAAAGTGAAAGAGCAGCCGCGGACGATTGGCCGTGGCCGGTCAAGCCGATACATCGGAAGCCCCGCTTCAACAGCGGGCAGCAGCGAGAACGTGTGTGAGGCCGTTCGGTCGGCGGCGGCGCGGTGTTTCTTTTTGGGAGGGGAAGGAAGCGTGGGCCTGGCCACGAATAAGCAGCCCGTGATTGCGTGAGCAGCGAGCCGCCGCCGACTCGCAGGCGGCCCTGCTCGAAGAAGCCAAGCCATTGCCCGACCGGGACGCGCGGTGGCAAACCCGTCGTCGCCGCCGATTTCCAGGATCAAATCGGCGGCACATGCTTGCCCAGTTGAAGTAATTCCGAGCATCAGCACTCCCGAAGCTCGGTTCTATAGCTCGAGTCGAAATCGCACGTCATGTGCGTTAGAAGAAAAGGTGGCGAAGCAGGGTTCGCCGAAGAGTGGCGAGTCGATCAGTGCGTGCCTGGATCTCTCCCATTGTCATCGGGATGATGTGAAGAGCCACGCTCCTTTCTATACTTCGTGCGACGCCGGAGTAAATCGTTGCGGCCTTTGAAGAGCGTTCGCTGACGAACGTTTGATTGATCGCTGAAAAGGGGCAAACCGGGGCGGGGAGCGTGTTCCGAGGGGTTGTAAGGACGCTGGGGAGTAATGAAGTTTCTTTCTTTTTTTTTTTTTCCTTCTCACATGAAAACTCATCTTTCGTCACGGCTGACACGCAGCTTCAACATAATGGCAAAGCCCGAATCCGTATGGAGTTCCGTAGTCTTTATGTTGTTTTACAGCGCCTGTGCAAAGTGTGTGACTGTAAGCATGAACTAGCCGGCGCCATGCCTTTCACCCCGCCACTAATTATGAGCGGAGGTAGCTTCTGCCGCTTCGCATTTTTAGTGTGCACTACTTGTTTCCTTCACCTTTTCTACATCGCGAGTAACTACTTTCCGCCAAGACACCGCAACAATCTTGGTACTTCTATCTGTCATTATGTGGACCATAGAACTATAGCTCCGAAAGCAGTTTGGCGAAGGCTATTCGAATTCTGCCTGTTTCGTGTTTAGAATTATATTTAAACGAGCCATGGCTTTACAACAGGCACGACAGAACGTTCATGGAATACAGACGCTATCCATGGAGATCTCATCATACTTGTCTCAAACTTAGACATGTCAAGGGGCTACTTTCTTCATCTAATACACTCTTCAGCAACGCGGTAAGGCAGCTGCGAAGCGCACACTCGCGTGTCCGTTTTACGGCATGTTCGTTTTACGTCGCCCACACTTTTGTCCATAAACGTAGTCGCAATAGGACACGCCCCAAGTGCTATGTCCGCCTAACTATTTCAAAGGAAAAGCTTAGAAGACCACGGCTGGGAAGTCGTGTTGAATTGAGGCAGGCCCCATGCTGTTATGTGTGCGTTGCTCATCACGATTCATTACATTTGATCACAATTCGAAACGTGACGCTGGAGCTCCTTAAGCTTACATCACTGACGAATAGATAGTATAGTAAGAATTAGAAAGAAAGAAAGAAAGAAAGAAAGAAAGAAAGAAAGAAAGAAAGAAAGAAAGAAAGAAAGAAAGAAAGAAAGAAAGAAACTGCGTGGTCGAAGATGGGTGCCGCAAGTTGAGGATGAGCTTGCAAGCTACGTACCATAAGAAACTGAAAACTAAAATGCGAAGTATAAGATAATGAAGTAGAAAAAAATATCATTAATGGAGCCTGGAGGTATCATGATCATCATGAGTTCGTTTCTATATATATTATTAAAAATTGCTGCTAATCGTTCCGGCCCTTAGCAATATACTCCTTCAACTGGACCCAAATATCTGGGCTCTTACGCACAATGCATAATTACTTTCCCTTTGTTGTTCCTGAAGTTGATCCGATTTCACGAACACTTGTAAGCTACTCGCTCGTGCTATTGCTTTGTGTGTTCACAAACACATGCGAAGCACTAGCACGAGTGTCATCATGGAAAACACCGCGCTGGAGGTTATGGAGACAGAATTATGGCCCACATTGCCAAATCTGCGGCCTCTGGCACAGCCAACGCCAAAGCCACAGAGACTACAATCGACTCAGCAGGCTTTTGTCAAGCCAAACAGAGCGCTCCTTTACGAAGGATTGCCCGAGACTGTGGAGGAAATCGCTGGGATGCTTTGGCCTCTTTTGGACAGACTTCGCACCCTCCTAAGTAGGCTACCCAATTCGATAGCCCAAAGCTACCTAAAGTTCTGAATGCACCCCATCCACTGCTCTCAGTGGGACTGTGATCATCATGGCTCGCCCATGATCCTTCCTCACTGAAGCAAGGAAGACTGCGGTTTGCATAGTGCAGTGCCAGAACGCTGACGCCGCCAATGTGAGACTCTTTCGCGCGTGCTGTTCTCACGTTCTTCCCATTTTCCTCTTTCTATTTCCCCATTCCCTCACCCCCAGTGAAGGGCAGCAAACCGGACGCTCGTCTGGTTAACCTCCCTGCCTTTCCTCTTCTTTGCTTTTTCTCTATCTCTTGTATGTTCCTTGTTTATGGCCCTTTGTAACTGTCCCTTTGTTTATGTTTTCCTGCCCTCCTTCTCTCTTCTCTATCTCCTTTACGACTCCAATTTCCCCTTTTCATGCGTAGGGTGGCCAACCGACCACGTGCTCGGTTGACCTCGCTCCCTTCTTTGTATCCTTCGCTCTGTGTGTGGGCCCACGTAAGTTAATACGAAACACAACTGTAATTCAGCTTAGGAGGTAATGCGATTAACAACTAGTGAATCCACTAACACTGCAAACCAGGACATCTTTATCGAGATGCAGAGCTAGAGAGCAGCGCTAAGACCACCAGACAGCGCTACTGATGGCTTCCATGAGCAGACCAACAATCCTCCAAGCGAGAACACGACAAAGAACAGAGGGCTTAACCCCAAGAAATAACATTCAATACAGACATACTGTAGGCGGCGGGCGTAATTACTTGCTGTCGACAGTAACATAAAAAACCTGGGTACTGAATCGCCAGCGCCATAGTAAATTGAACGCCATTGTCGAGATGATAGCAGCGCGTACACCTCCGTAGAAGAGAGATTCAGGAATATAGCTGGCGTCGCCCTCAGCGAACTGCTTGAAATGGGTGACCACATTGCCAGGCAGGCGACGCTCTTCCACGGGAAACTAAATATCACGCGTATAGGAAACACTCGAAGAGAGAAATAGAGGAAGAAATAAAAACAGCAAGGGATAAACGGAAAAGAATAAATCGAACAGCCCGAAAAGAACCAGCAGATCGAAAGCCCGTGGCATGCAAATAGCGGCTGGCTCGCGAATCATCAACGACGCGTATTTCACGGCTCGGAAAGAAAATCCCCCACATCATGCCACGACCACAAGCACCAACGCCACGCACACGCGCATAAAGGAAGGGACGGCTCCTAGACAGTCACGACGCCCGCTAGTCTTCCTCGGTACGCGTCTTTCACGTTTCCTTTTTCTTTACTTACTCTTCGGCCAACTTGTGTAGAAGGTCTACCTTGGCGGCGGCTAATATAACGAAACAAACAAACCACCACGAAGCGGCTCACGGCGTCGCGCATCGAGCACACGAAGAAGAATCTGGGTGAAACGTGTTTTCGGAAGCGCTCTGTACGACGCCTAGCAGCGAGCAACTCGCTTCTGCGCCCGTGCCACAACGATGGCGGTGGCTGACGTCGCCGATGACGTCAGAAAGGGGCGCCGGCCTGACTGAATGTTCGGAGCGCGCGAACGGCTTCGGGGTGCTGACCTATATGGGACAACTAGGCTTAGCCGAATGACTCCTTTCTTTTCTTATTTTTTTTTCCCCGTGTCCGTTGGGCAGCGACGTAGCGACCAGCAACCAACCAAGAAGCCTTTTATCGGATGCTGCGGAATTTGGAACGGAACGCCGAAGCATCGAGGGGCTTCCCGAAGCAAGCGCGAGGCCCCGGTCAACTGAACATCGACATCGGGCGATAAATTTTCTCGCTACTCGGGAGGCAGGTACCGTTACTAAGATTAAATATCAGGAGAACCTATATGTTCACTTGCGGCGAGAAATAATACATGATGCCGAATGATGTTTTGTTTCGTAGGATCCCATTGCACGGAGCAATCGGCGAGGCAATTCGATTTTTTGCACGCTGTTGCAGTATCACTCCGACATTTCAACTTGTTGGGCACAGGAAAACATTGAGACTAATGGATCTGCTTCACCACGTGAGCGGGCGAACTAAAATAGTGAATGCAGTGATCGCAGCTGTCACAGATTCGAAAACTATATTTACGGAGTAAAGACTGACGTTTGCGTGTACGCATCCTTCCGATGCAACTGAAATAATAAAAAAAAATGCTGTGCTCGATTTTGTATACAGTGAGTATATGGCTGCAGAGTGTAATAAAGTGATGTTTATGACTTGGATGCAGTGTTTTACAATGAATCGGTGATTAGCCAGTCGTTAATTATATCAGTCACAAATTTCAATACGGATAATTATTCTACTTAGATTATCTGCATGGAAAAAGCCACTGAAATCAATGGCATACGAAATCTTGCGAAAAATAGTAATGCGGGTGTCCCCAAAGAGAAGGAACCGACGAGAGCGACGGCACAGATATTTTTTCTTTAATGTTTAGTTTGCAAGATCGATAACGACCATATATCAAGAAAAATTGAAGAAACGCTTATTGGCAGTACATGACGGATTTTGACTGGTAACAAATGTTTGCTTTGTGAATAATACGATTGATTTTTATAGCCTTCAACCCAGGTGGAAGTAGTGAGTTTCTATGTATAAATGATATCCGCATTTATATTTTTATTTTAATTTATAATTATGCAGAATGCCAAGTTGTTTGACGCCACCTTATTTTTTGCGAAGCGCCACTGCGTTACGCTCCACTACATCTTTCCTGCATTATTTGCACGTAGTACGTGTCTCTAAACTTAAACGTACGCATATGCAGTCAATATGGGTTTCACTGTTCCTCCTGGAACGCCAACTACGCGATTATGAGACGAAAGAAGACACAGCTTGTAAGGGTCGTCGGAATGAGACGGGGAATAGGTACGCCAAGGTAGCCAAACAGGCGCCGGAAAATACGCGCATCCACGCGGTGAACAGGTGGGGGAGGTGGAGGCCATTGTGAGGCTGTATTGTGCAGCTGGTTTGGCGCCCTCACTCCCTCCCCCGCAGCGTGGTGGGCAGCAAGCGTACCCACTGTATTGTTGTCATTGGTTAGAGTGGCGTCGGGGTGTAAATCGCCGTGTGTGATTGGCTGTGAGATGTGAAGGGCGGAGCAACCGGTGTATATAAGGTTGCCTCTTTTGCCTGGCAGGGGAGGGAAGCCAGAGACTGGAAGCAGGACTGGAAGCGGAGGTTGGAAAGGCTGAAGGTAAGCAGTAGGTTGGAGGGTAGCCCGAAGGTTGGCGAGGACGGAGTGGATAGCGCTAGAGAGTACATTTAGCACCACTCCGGGTGGTGGTTACGGTCGCAGGAGCAGTGCGATGCACTGGGGTCGGCTCTGTCGAATGGAAGCGATCGTTCCACCAAGGTCCTCCCCACCGGGGTTCGGGCGCGGATAGTACTAGAGGGGACATCTAGTACGAGTCCGGGCGGTGGTTGAAGTCGCTGGAGAGGTGCTATGCACTGGTCGGCTCTGCCGAATTGGAGCGACGGTCCCACCGCTAGGCCCTACCAACCGATGGCTTCACCTAGGTCCTACCAACCGAAGCTAAGTCATGTAACTGTCTGTCAATGTATATATATACTGTCTGTCTCGGATATAAAGTCTCGTGTTGTGTTTGTGTGAAAGGCTTGTCTCCATCTTTCAAGTCGACAACGCGACCGCGGGCAGATAGCAGGAAAGCTTCCGTCAATCCTTCTTCGCAGCAGCAACGCTAGCTGGAGGAGCTCGGCTCCAAAAGGAACGAAGAAGATAAGCAGGAAGGAGGAGAAGGTGGGAAGAGAGGACAAGTTCCTCACCTCACCGTAACAAGGTCACCACGACTAGAGGTCCCCTTCTCTATGTACAATTTCCTTGCCTTGAAAATTTACTCGGCTCTTCGCCACACTTTAAAGAGAGCAATTAAGCGTTGGTGCTGAATATGCTGTAACAGCGAAATTGAAAAAAAGAAAAAAAGGTAATTTATGCTACGTAAACACAGATACCTAAGAGGCGTGATTTCTTAGAGGGGAAGTCGGCGTTCTACAGACCTTGGTATATCATCGTCTTGAAATGGCACTGAAGGTCATTTAACAAGTATTCAAGGTGCTTTGATGCTCTTACAAACTGATCAATAATTTTAAATAGCCGAAGAAAAGATGCGCCGAAACCCAAGCCGTAAAGGGTATGTGCTTAGTCCAACGTCTAAGGTGACATCACACCCCGCTCACCAAGATGCCAACATCGTAGATGTGGCGTAGGCACCAGAAAAGAGAAATTCGCGATATCACGGGACGATGCATTAGCACTTCTAGCGACGGTATGAGAACTGAAGGATTGCTATTTTCTCCTTACCACCTGCTCGGTGAGGTAGTGACGTGGACAACGACGTAACAAACGATGGGGGGCCTGTGGTCACAGGCGCGATTCTTGACCTCGGTACTGGCAACCTTCAAAATTTATTTCAAAAATTAGGCGTCGCTCTGTTATCGCGAACACCAACGGCCAGCAGAGCTGCGGGGGCATAGCGAAGTGAGTTCTTCCTCGCGGGTCCTGACGGTTGTCCCTTTCTCTCATTCTATCGCTCTCTCTCTCTCTATCCGTTCCTCTTTCGGTTGCCCATAGCAAGTTGTGTTACAATAGTCGGTACAACGCAATCAAACACGTGGTTCCCATAAATGCATGATCCGCAAGTGTAGTTTGGGACCATGGGAACCAGAGTTCGAATCCCGCCCCGCCAAGAAAATATATATTGTCTCATTTTCTTTCTTTCTCTCTGCACCTCCTGTCCTCATTTCACACTCACTCCAGCGAGTTCTAAGCGGTAGCCGGCCCCGCCAGTAACTCAAGCATAAGGAGCTCCGCTGTTAATAATAATAATAAAAAAACACTAAGTAACCTACAGTCGCATCGTTTTAAACAGATCGTTAAAGTACAAAAGACAACATTATATTGAACACTTTACTGAGATCAGTAGACATCGAAAAATCGTCGGAGTTGCCCTTTAAGGTGAAGTGATCGCCAGTATAGAGGTGAGTCTAACCCTTAAAAAAAAAGTAAAAAGAAAGTGAAAGGCCTTCCATTCGAAAACAAGACCCATTCAAGGCTGCATCGCTTTAGCTGCACACGCCAACAGCAGTTACATCCACTTCATGCGTGCTCCTTGCGGCTGCAAGCCATAAAGACAGATATAGACAGAGATTGCGACTTCGCATCACGGTTCTCGAAGTGCGCGAGACACGCTTCTCTGAAACACTGACGGAATACGTTAAACGCGTAAAAAGCTCGACGGGGATTCTGTCTGGCCAGAAGACGTCTGAATCCAGACGAATAATTTCCTCAGTTTTACGCAAATCGTTCTTTTCTTCTTTTTTCTTTGGAGTCATGTTAAGAGACGCGAAAAGAGCGAAGCGCTTCTATATATGCGGGATTATCAGATACAAAAAGAACGCCTTCAACATTCACTAAGCACTTTTGGCTATGTTTTTGGCCTGAAGGACGGCGAGAACCGATCGGCAAGCCACGCACGTCGCGCACATATACCAAGGCAGCGATTCTTTGAAAGCGGGAAAACAAAGTTAGAGCACTGTTTGCTTTCCTTATTTTCTGCTCACGATCTTTATGCACGAATGCATTGAAAAACGGCAAACTTACGTCGCTGCATGGATTATCAGATGAAGTTTTGTGTTCTGATGTCCTGGCACTCCCCCTGCAGCCTCCCCCCTCCCTCCCCCTGAAAGAAGGAAAGCGTGTAAGGAAATTAAAGGAGGAAAGGTCGGCCTGGAGAGTGTCTCTGGCCCGCAACTCCTCACAGGGGTGAAGGCAGAAGGGACTTGCAGACAGAGATAGAGGGAGGTAGGAGGACAGGTGACGATGTTATAGTACGATGAGTCACTGTACACGTCCCGTACGCGATGTTGCAAACCTGCGCTAGTCCGGTTTGCGACTCTGTAACTGGGGATAAGGGCATTGGGACTAAAAAGAAGAAAAGAGGGAGAAGGCGAGCGCAGCACGCGCATAGGAGTCTGACAATGGTGGCTTCAGCGTTCTGGCACTGCACTAGGAACTCACAGTCTTTCTTGCTCCAGAGCGGAAAGATTGGCGGCGAGCCTTGATGATCACAGTCCAAGTGAAAGCAGTGGATGGAGGGCATCTAGTACTTTTAGGTAGGTCTGGGCTATCGGACTTTTTAGCTTACTAAGGAGGGTGCGTACTGTATCCAAAAGAGACCGAAGCATCGCAGTGTTTTCTTCCTCTCTCTGGCAATCCTTCGGAAAGAAGCACTCTGTTTGGCTCGACTAAAGCCTGCTGAGTCGACTGTAGTCGCTGTGGATTTGGCGTTGGCTGTGGCTCAAGCTGCAGCTTTGGAAATGTAGGCCATTCTTCTGTGTCTCCACCCTCCGGCGCGGTGTCGTCCACTAGCGGTCAAAATGGACACATCTGGTCTGGATGGCAGAGGAGGAGGTATCATCAGATGTGAAGTACTTTTGACAGGGAGATCGGCGCTTCTTGAACAGTGTCGGCGTCAGGCGCGTCGCCTTCGGACCCGCTGCCGACGAGACGAACAGCCCCGCACCATCCGCTGGAGGATTTACTTTTCCTCCTTTACACTAGGGCAGTCCTGTTGAGCGCCAACATCTCCGAACATCATATCAATAAAAGAAAAAGCCCTTTGACGAAGCGCCGTGGCATCCGAGGCAATTACGGCACTACAGCGCCGTGGCTGCGCAAGAGTTTGTAGCATCGTGCTCTCGCACGCAGCGCTCACGTGTCCAATATTCATACACTTATGACATAAGAGTGGCTTCAGAACGAACGGTCGTACGGGATGTCTAAAGTTGCCGACCTTTACGTGTGGTAGGAGTGTTAATTTCACACAGTGAGTCGAGCCCTGACGAGACACATTAACTATGGCTGTATCACCTCCGGCGGCTTTATCAATATCAGCAAGTCAGTGCTGGAGATGGACGCTTCGACATCCTAGATGATGCCAGTACTTACGTCATCGTCAAGTGGGATATACGAGCTTACCTTTATGCCCATCAAGCCTTCGGTAATTTTGCTCAAAGTACTTCATGCAGTCTCATGTGCAACGTCAATAGCCAATACATTTTTTCTTGTTTTAAATCTGACGTCACTCACTTTATTCGGCGCCAGCGGTTCGAGAAACATCGAGACAGACTGTCCGTTGAGCTGCCCCACGTTGCTGGTAGCGTGTTCTGGTAGAAAAATAATTTTACCCATACCACGGACTTGCGACTGGATTTAAGGGACGACTTGCCTGAATATAGAGAAAGCCCGGTGTTTCTTCGCTTCTCCTTACGGCTTCTCACAAGCTGAAAGTCTTCATCGGATTAACCTTCGCTGCTGAGCGAGTAGACAGTGCTGTCCTCGCTGTACGCGCCGCTCCGATGTCCAGTGCGCTTCTTGGAAGCCGCCCCAGCTGACGCCGCCACACTCGGCGGTACCGCGGTGACGATCGGCGCAAGAGAAGAGGCGAAGAGAAAGCGGAAACCTCAAACAACACAAAGTTACTTAACACATAGGAAATCTTTAAGCATGTTAAGTAATTTTTGGCGCGACATACAACTAAGACTACGCGTGATTCTGCTTTGCCATCGCTGCGACGCTTCGCGCTTATGTTTCTTAGATATTAAAAGCGGAGCTCTCCTTGGGTTGAACTTGGCGACATGCCTGTTTGGGCGTCACGCAAGAGGGGAAGAGCGGACCCGCTTTTGCACTCAGCTCATTGCCAGACGAGAGTGATTATGCGAAGTCCAATGTGCGATCAAAAAGATAAGAGAAGGTTTAGCTCGAAGCCGCGGGTTGGAGCTTCGCTGCTGCGACAGGGATTATGCGACGGGGAATATAGAAACAAAGAGATAAAGAAAATAAGAGGCGAAAAAAGAAGGAAAGAAAAGAAGAAAGAAAAAGGTGTATGAGTGCACGGTGAAGAATCATGTACGATCAGCACGTAATGATGAAGGGTGGTATGACTAACATAACTGGTACATCATCACATCAATAACTTGACACCCCCTCCGGTTATACGTCACGATTGACTATAAAAGCACAGCCTCATCGCTCGCACGGTTTTCGCAGCGTGGAACAGGCCTAACCTTTGTTTCAGGACGCACTGCTCTTCATGTTCAGGGCAAGCGGCTAAAGTACTACAACTTCCGAAGAAGAACAGAAGCTGCAGCGTCTTTAAATCTTTATCAACGCCATTATCTAGCACGCCATTAGACCCTTCCATGTTTTGATGGGGTGTATTTCAAATAAGGGGCAGAGTAACGACGGCAAATCCGTAGCACAATTGGACGAATCAACAAGAAATATAGTTTGACTGAGAAATGCTTAAGACGCAGAGGGACAGTGATACGACAGAGAGAGGTCAACCAGGGAAGGACAGGATTAGGTATAACTTAAACTGGGGAAGAGCGAATGAAAGGAAAAGAGAAGAAATAACACGAGCCTTGTGAGAAACCGAGCACTCTTGACATCTGTATTGTGAAGTGACGAGTTATAAAAGCCATTGATTGACTGATTTGTGGGGTTTAACGTCCCAAAACCAGCTCTGATTATGAGAGACGCCGTAGTGGAGGTCTCCGGAAATTTCGACCACCTGGGGTTCTCTAACGTACACTGACATCGCACAGCACACGGGCCTCAACATTTGCCTCCATCGAAATGCAGCCGCCGCGGCCGGGATTCGATCCCGCGACCTTCGGATCAGCAGCCGAGTGTCATAACCACTAGACCACCGTGGCGGGGCTAAAAAAGAAAACAACAAAAAACACGCTGCTTTCGTTGGCTGTAGAAATAAACATTTTTCTGCACAGAAAAAAATAAAAGAATAACAAAAAGTTGAGGAATATCAGGAAACTTGTAAAATTGTACGTTAATTTCGTCACCTATTCAAGCATAACGTTTCGCGCCTTCAAGACTGCATGTGGTTGCGGGTTCATAGGGCCGTTTAGTAGTAAGAACTGATCATCGTTGGCAAGAGATAGAGGAATAATAATTGCATTTGGAAAGGATAGCCTAGCGACACAGACAAATTAGAGGTTAGTCGTTCTTGAGGCCACTAACAAAGGTCACGCGAAAAATGTGTCGCAACACTCCTCCATGGTTGACGGTAGGGCGTCCAGTCTAATTTCTTCTTTCACTTATTCACAACGCGAGAGAAACCCTAACGAACTAGCGCTGCTGATGCTTGCGGGCCATTTTCTATCGCGTGGCCAACACTTCGTAAATCACGCATTTCCGCAACCCACGGAAGGCCAAGGACAGCCCTTTCGGCGCGCGCCGATGATTCACCGAATTTGACGTAGCGCACGATCCATAACGCTTACGAAAGACTGCCTATGCGTGAAGCGCAGTACGTAACCACTTCGTGCCTCGGTCTTTTTTGTCTATGCCGATACGTTCCTTTGATGCGGGCTTCACAAAAGGTGGCGAGTGAGTCGAAATTGCCCAAGGCTGCGAAATATCATTTCTCCCTCGCACGTGCTGTCATTTCTATGCAGCGTTCCACGTGCTTCCATGGACGCATCGGGTGACAGATCTTTCGTTCGATAACGCTCCACATGCTCACTCAATGTCATTCTTCCCCGATGAAGCAACTTCCGTGCAAGCATCGTTATTTATATAATGGGTAGTGGTGTCGGCATGGGAAAGCGTGCATTGGGATTGAACGATCTAACGTTATGCTGTAACATCCCCCGCTCAAAGGCAGATTGTGCGCCACTGTATAGTGATAACCTTAGAGCTTTCTGTAATGCAGGTCTTCGTGTAGTTGCCGTTTCCATCTCAATCCTGTGCAGCGAAAGTTGTCCACTCGGAAACTACTCATAATACAGATGTCCCAACTAACTGAATTTTCAGTGGATCGTTCGCGTAGTTAAAGCATAATGAGCTCACGAAGATTGTATAATGGGCTAGAAAAATATTATGCAGTGCTCGACAATAAGCGGAACCTTGGCTCGGAACCTCAGCAACTGCACATTGGTAAGCTAATGAAGGTTGATGAATGGTGAGGTATTTCATCTACTTTACGTTTTGGAGACAAACACTGGGTGATGAATTGCAGTATTAATTATCCTTAAGAAAGACAGCGTCGGCACCTTTTGCCTAGACCGAATTTACTGCTCAACTTATCTGTTGAAACTGAGAGCATTTCATATGAGGATGGGAAAAACGCGAAGGTTCCGGTCTCGGAACGCCTACGAAATTTAGAGAAACTGCAATCAGTCCAGCGCGCTTTGACCCACATCCGCATGGTCGGCCGTCGGTTGAAACGTTTCTAGCGAAAAACGTGTCAGTCGATCAGTTGCCTTCTAAGGAGATATTCAAACGAAGAGTTGCGCTCCCACGTATTTTCCCCTGCTATCGCCTCAGGCGCATATTACAGCAAGACCTGCGGTGTCTCGCGCTGCTTGATTTCTCAATTGAGAGACACGGCTAGCCAGAGCTTCCTGCAGTCGCGTTTTTATTCTTTTCTAGCGATTTATTCTGCTACTCTTCCATTATCAAGTGGCAAAGAGGAAAGAGACGAAATAATGAGAAAGGTAGGAGAAGAGAAAAATCCAGTTTGGCGTTCGCGTCATCGACGAGAACAGTTTGCCGCTATTCAGAGGCGTAGTCACGTATGTGGCCGAGCTCTGCATGCGCGCTTAAATTCCCAGAAGCGTATCGTACGTTCTCGTGACGTCATCGGGCCGCACTCGCTACGTTGCTCATGCGCTGCACACAGCTGGCACAGTCTTGGCCACCTCGCCTCTGTGCCTGTTCTTTCCTTTATTTATTTCTATCGGATCTTTCTTTGCTTCCCCGCACTACTGTGTGACGTAGACTACACCGCGTAGAAAGATGGCAGGTCGCCACGGTGACGTCGGCAGTAGCGGAAGATGCTTTAAAATGACGTGCCGTACTCGACGTAAGCTTGACGTCATAAGGGAACCGCGCAGATCACGCGAGGTTTTACTAGCAAAATAGTCACTTATGTCATCCCTATAGAGTCAAATTCTTATTTTTGTATTGCCCCAGTCTGCCCAATATGCCATGTTTGATGCGATGTTGATGCCTCGAGCACGTGCGAGCCCTTTCCTTTCAGGGGATGCCTATCTTCACGTTCTTGTCCCTAGATCAGAATCAGAATCAAATTTTGTTGTAAATTAATACATGGATTACATGGTGGAAATATAGAGAAGGAGGTCCCGAAGTCAAAGACTGCAATGGGTCCTCCTTTTCAAAATAAATAAGAGAAAAATAAATGCAGCTAGAGTACAGCATGACAAAACATATGCATTATAAAAGGAGTAAACAGAAATTGGTGTATAAGCAAGAACGAATATCTGAATCAAGAAAAAAATAAGAACGAGAAAGGAAAGGTTACAGCATAACACATCATATGCATCATATTTAACTGTAACCAAATCGCACACAAAAAAGAGTTAAAGCCATTTTCAACCCTGTGAAATCGGAGTAAACAGCGGAGCTGCCAGGCAATCTCCACCACCTGGCGAACGCAGATTGTGTTCTTTCTTCCATCTTTCTTTCTTCGTCTCTTTCCACATCATCATTCTTCTTCTTTCTGTCAACTTCTTTATCTCTCTGTATATTGCACTCTCTCCTCCTCTCTCTCCTCAGTCTCACAACCCTCCTCCTCACCTTCACTTCTTTTTCTCACACCTTGCTATACTATACAGCACAAGGCTGTGCCACGCTCTCTCCTCTCCCCTCCTCCTTTCCGTGTGCCTCACCTTTACATCACTCCCCGCCCTCACTTCCCTTTCCCACCATCTTGCTATACTATATTATGTACAGCTATGCTCCTCCCTGCCCTTCTGCTTGCTTCTTTTCCTCCTCCTCCATGGCTATGCTATGCTAAGAGCTGCTTGGCACATACCCAACTACTGTGGCGCATAAACTATATTATATAAGGCTATACCCTCTCTCCTCCTGTTTTCCTTCCTCCTCGCTCTCCCGTCACTCTTCTTCAGACTTAGTTTCCTTTTCCACCCACTTGCTATACTATACCGTACTTGGCTATGCTATGGTAGGGGCTGCTTGGCACATACCCAATTTCTGTGACGCATAAATTATATTAGATAAGGCTATAGCCAGGCTATACCCTCTCTCCTCCTGTTTTCCTTCCTCGTCGCCCCCTTCTGTTACTCTTCTTCACACTTAGTTTCCTTTTCCACCTCCTTGATATACTATACTATGAATGGCTATGCTACGGTAGGAACTGCTTGGCACATACCCAGTTTTTATGGCACATACCTGCCGAATTTATGGACAAGACACCGTAATAACACCAGGCTTAAACAGCTCCGCTGTTTTAAAATAGCTCTGCTTATATTATTTCATTTTGCTTATTCGTTGCTTCGTTTTCTTCGCGGTATTAAAAAGGAGCGCATTGGCATTCACTGTTCACTCCCTCTGACCTGGCCGCTCCCGTTGCTGCTGAGGTTCTAAAGGAAACACGAACTGAGAAAGGCTGGCTTGTATATGAAATACCTTGGAGCAAGGCTGCCCTGTCGGTTAGAAATGGCTCTCCCCTGCAAGCACGGAAATGGCTCTTTGTCTCAGGACTACAATCAGTCCCCAAAGCACGAAGTTCACTTATTCGCAGGAAATGAAAGACAAGGTGTGAGAGCTAATCATGAAGGCGTGAGGAAGCAACTAAATAAATGAATTAACAACAGAGCAAATGACTCTGTCTTTCCGAAGAAAGCACATTTAAAAAGTTACCTACAGTGAAGAAGAAATGCACAGCAGTAGTGTTGAAATCTTGGATATGTGATGCTGACATGTTGAACCAGGCATAAGACAAAACACTCAAAAGTGGCACACACGACGACCCCAGTCGTCGTAGGCGCAACTTGTCTCCTCAGTGTTTAGTCTTTCGTATGGTTAAATACGTTCAACATTATATATCAACTGTCCCAGTTATGGGTCTGGTTGATTTGTGGGGTTTAACGTCCCGAAACCAGCTCTGATTACGAGAGACGCCGTAGTGGAGGTCTCCGGAAATTTCGACCACCTGGGGTTCTTTAACGTGCACTGACATCAGACAGCACACGGGCCTCAACATTTCGCCTCCATCGAAATGCAGCCGCCGCGACCGGGATTCGATCCCGCGACCTTCGGATCTGCAACCGAGTGCCATAACCACTAGACCACCGTGGCGGGGCCAGTTTTGGGTCTGGTTGCCTGGTTGCAATCACCTAAGCCGTGACATGGGCATCTGATAAGCATAGCTGCAGGTGGAAGCGTTGTGATAAGTTAATTACAACAGCGGTTTAAACAGTGACTAAAAAAAAAAAGAAAAACGGGTTTAAGAATCCGCACGGTCTTTCTTTCCCGTCGCGTTCAAAGTGCGTTCGCATTTGAGATGAGGAGCTAATAAAGTCTTGGCGTAACATCACTTACGAAAGATAATAATTCGTGGATGTTGAAGCACACATCTGAGCTTTATCGCTGACGGTACCTTTCGATCTAGCGCGAATATTACCTGATATAAGCGGAGACTGTGAGCTTAGTGGGGTTTTCTTTTTATAACGACTTGCGCTTAACCCAACTAGACGCGCTGTCCAATTCCGAGTAAGGCAGATGGAGATTACAACGATGGGACTTTCGCTAGCGTGCGCTCTTCTTATTTGTTTCCTTCTGTCGCTTTTCCAATCTCTCCCGCGGTGTGGTATGGCGCCGTACAACAACTCTGAGACGGGGCCTTCGTACCTGGACTGTGGGGTATAAGCCAAATGGAAATATTTTCGGAGCCCGCAGGCTCCTAGTATAGTGTGTTGCCTGAAGCTTCTCACTGAATATGCTAGCCTTAAGCACATTCGCAATAAGAGATAACCAGGAAATGGCCAGGAAACAGGCAGGCTGGCATTTTTCCAAGGGTGGTCCGTGTTCTGGCCTGTCGTACCACAATAAAACGACCGACATTTGCCAATAAGTTACCGACAGCGCTTCGAGAATAAGGAAAAAGAAAACGAACGGGAAAATCGACTACGTCGGTGATACGTGTGATTGAAAAAAAAAAAAAAGCCCAGACTAAATACAATAATAGCGCAGCGCGCGTGCTTCAACAGCGAAAATACCGCAGCGCAGTTTGTAGTATCAGATTATAGTGTCTACAATCAGCAATCATGATTGCGGTTTTGTTTTGTAGGAATCACGAGATGACTTTGAATACAACGGCGTATGACACGAGATAAGACATGCTTAAGAATGAAATCTGGCGCGATTACACCGACGTAGACATATGTACGGGTGTTCTCAGCTCCTCCACTTTCCATTCTTCCCTCACCAAACTTGCACAAAAGCGAGCTTCAGTTGTTCGTTTAGTAACTTACGGCAGCGTATACGCTCCCGTTGTCGGATCAGAACATTTTGTTAACGATCTAATCAAACGCAAGTTAGATGAGATCTAATGTACTCGCCGGAGTAACGTCATGATTGGCACTGTTAAGCCCCAAATTCTTTAAAACATATGTACAGCCGAGTGTATGAGATAAAACATGCAGCGTACTTTACAAGTATAGGCGTATATCTTGAGATCCAAACAGCCAAGTCTTGAAGTGATGACAAACCGTCGAACACAGAAGGTATGTTTGCTGCCTTGATGAATACAAGTTCCCATTCGTAGCGGTGGCTCCAGTGACCGCGTCTTTTCAACTTACAATCACTATTACGTGTTTACATACGGCAACGGAAAACGTACTGCATTGATGATCTATGAAACTTCTTAACCAGTAGTAATGGCCGTGATGGTGGTGGTGGCGGCGGTGGTAGTAGTAGTAGTAGTAGTAGTAGTAGTAGTAGTAGTAGTAGTAGTAGTAGTAGTAGTAGTAGTAGTAGTAGTAGTAGTAGTAGTAGTAGTAGTAGTAGCAGCAGCAGCGAATATTATTCGCGATTTTTGGTTATGTTGTCCCAGAGCGTGAAGAACTCATTCCAGGGCCCCATTTGCTGTTGCAACCGCTGTTGCATTTTCTGTTGCAATGTCGTCGCTGGTCGTCCAGAGCTGTGCTGGAAAGAGCTACATTCAACTAGGAGGGGGTTGTTAAGTAGGACAACCGGAAATGAAGTACTAGGGTACGTAACAAATATCGTGCGCAACAGCAGGCTCGTACCAGGCACTTCCAAACGAATCCTCCTGGGAAGGCCTTCGGTGACGTTTCTGCTTAGCTCTTGTTCCAGTATTGCTGCTGAGCAGCAACCTTCACATTTTTTTCAGCGAGTTCACGTCAGCGCGTTCAAATAAAACAGGTGCAAACTTTGCATACGAAGCCGGGAATATGACCATCGAGCAGGAAGAAATGCCAGTCGAAGAAACAAGAGCCCCGCCCCTACTTGTTTCAGCGCGCAAATGTATAGCTAGAAGTGTTCAATGCAGAAAGCGTCCCCCTGCTTAAGCGTTTGCCATCTGACAGAGCACAGGACTTTACCATCGCCCCAACCCGTGGCATCGGCCAGGAGAGTAGCGTGTTACGCTGACAAAGTGTGGCACGTGCCTGCGCGCCTGCACCGGGCATCCGGGCCGGTGAAAGCCGCTTGGCGCAACACTACCTACAACACATACAGCCACAGGAAGCCATACCCATCCACGCGAGCGCCTACACACTATACTATACGCTCATAGCAACACGGGCTCCTGTTTACGCATTCCGTTCGATTCAGAGTCACGTCTAACGTTGTATTTCACCCTCGGCTTACTACAGACTGCATAAAGTACCCCCGAACGCACCGACAGAGACAATCCCACACCGTCTTAGGCAATGCTTGTGGCTCCCTCGCAAGTGCCTTTCGAGTCGTAAGCTGCCGTGATGGCACGCGGTCGCGTCTATATGGTGTTATTTGCATTCCAATGGTCGTTGGAAAAGCACGCCCCTATTCAGTCTGCCTGTTGCAAGACTGGCCCCTGACAGGTCTAAAGGCCAGGTGCATTTGTAATGTATGTGCACGAAAGCTCGCGCGTACCTTGTGGAGGACAGGATATCGAGGATAAGACGGTTTATACAAAGAATGGAAAAGAAATTCAAGCTGGGACCTTCCGATGTAAGTGAAACTGGCGGCTTTTTATGTCTAGACATGATACCTTAGAGCATTAAGGCTGCCAAGTTTACGCAAAGTCTAGTATGCATGGTCATATGGGTATCCTAAGCCTTAGAACCGCTCCTTATTTTCGTTTACGGAAAGAATTGGCTTGCTGCAAAAGCTTTCTCGTTGAGCCAGGGTGACGTGGCTAGAATGCTGTATTATATGTAAGGGTGATTCTGCAGCAGTAGCCACTGCATAGACTATGATATCGGTTCTGTTATCGTAAATATTATGTTCAATACACGAATTTGTCCAATCTTCGTGCTTGTGCGTTCAAACGTCGTTTATCAGGTGCACCTGCCAAAAATCTTGAGCCCACATGCCTTCTATGTACTAAACGTAGCGAGGCAGTCATTGTACGACTGCACGCCTATCCGCCTGATAATTGCTGCATGTAAAACGCTGTACACTTCATTCGAATCCCCAATGACGGCATTTATAGAGAAAGCCGCGTGCTTTGCTTATGGAATAAAACGCACCATTATGTATTTACGTATAAGAACCGGTGTGGGCCACTTTTTGATTTGAGATAACCACGCGATGTCATTATGACTCTAGTTGATGATGAAGTGATCATCATGATGAGGGATCATGAAGATCACTCCCTGTAACCCTCATCTGTAAACCTACCCCTTATGCAATACCCCCTAACCGGAGTCTTTAAAGTATTAAAGTGAAGTGAAGTGAAGAAGTGAAGTTCCTAAAGGCAATGGTGGTCACTGAAGTCACTAAAGGCAACCGATATTACACGGACATCAGACGTTCTGGGGATGATCGAGACAAAAGTACTTGCGCTACTTGGTCATAAATCGACGAATTCCATTCTATGAGAACAGCACATCAATCGTGTCACTATTCCCGGCTTTGCCAAAGCATTACATGCATGCTCTTTCAATGAACAATAAGCTCGAATTCATTCAAATGATGATTTGTATATGATGGCATATCTCATGGGTAACACCGAAATTTATGAACAGATAGGACCCGTGCCCCGGCTTGCAGTATTTACTCGACTACTGTCACTCTCCTGCAACTTTTGGTTATAATGTTGCTATTCGCTGGGCAAATGATGGTTAATGTTGTCTGATGTTGGGCTAATGTGGGGCTAATGTTTGCCAAATAATGACCAAATGATGGCCTGTATTCAGCTAAATGATGGCAACTATATTAGCTAAGGCAATGTAGGCTCCGCGATTTTGTAAGAACATAATTCTCTTCGTTCAATTTCAATACGATTATGCTCTCGCATATGCATGAACAACCTGTCTTGGTTCTGCATGCACTCTTTTTTCATTTGAGATAGAAAACTCCGAGAGCCACAGCGGACCGTTGCCAACAACTCACGCGGGAACGCGATGCAGCGATGTATACGAGTGGTGCGGCCATGCATCGTGTGTGGTGGTGCAACCGACAACCTGCAGTCGACAACGAACGGGCGTTACGGAAGGCCAGCCGCCGCTCGCCAAGGTTGAGCGCGGGTAAATCCCGTCGCGCCCTCGACGTTTCTCCCGTGTCAACGTCAAGCTGCTGCAAGGAGGCGTGGTGGGACTCTGGGACGTCGCCGGTTCCAGCAACGTTGCGAGCGCCGGCTACGGTCCACCACCGTACGCCCGTATAGAAGGAACGAGCTGGGACTTGAGACAGCCTTTCCGATATAGGCGGCTATCGGCATCATGCACTCTTGACATTCCGAACGCCCATTTGTCTTCGAGTTTTCCTTTCCGTAATTACATGCAAATCAGCCTTCGCGTGAGAGATAAGACCTTGCTCGCGTTACGCAGCGCTAAATGACCTGATATGCCGGAAGCATTGTGCGTGTGTATGGTGGGCTTGGCTGATACATAGATGGCCGTAGATTGTCTACACTAAAGGGAAACGTGTAGTTGACTCGTCAGCGCGTTAAATAAACCGAAGCGACTAGCGTGGTTTAAGTCCACGTGGAAAGCCCGAACGAGGAACGAAGCCAGCGATAGCTAGATAAGTAAACGATAGACAAGTAAAAGATAAGCCTTTGCTTGAGGCCAGGATATATCGCCTTTCCGAGCAAGAGCGTCCGATTACGCTGTAACCCCTCATTACACGCAGTACGCTGCGATGTAGAGAACCTCGAGGAAACTATGAGCCCTAGAGAAGCATCTTTCAGGTGTTGATAGCCTAAAATGATATGGAGGTTTGTTGGAGAGGTCGGTAAGTTCACATGCCGCAGTCAACAGTCCGGTAAACTGCACTTGCATGCGTCAACAGGTTTATAGAAGATGTTTTGCTAACCCTACGGCAGAAAATGCTCATCCGTACGGCGAAAGCAACCAAGCATAGTTACTTCCACAGATTCATGGTAGCGGTGCGGGAAAAGCCATGTTACGGGCTTCTTTTTTTACTGACGAGACGATGCCGCTATACATTAGGGGCAAAAAGCACATTGAAGTATACTGAATTCCGTGCTACATATAATCTGAAATTATGCAACGTTACCGAACGCGTCCAAATGTGTTCATTTGGAGGGAACAGAATACACATTACAATGCCATCGCGCATCAAATTGGCAGGCACTACCTATAGCAATTTCCGAGAAATTTCGCAGTTATACATTGAGTTCACCCGTCACTCACTTCTATACATGTGCTTTAGAAAACTGGAAGCCATTTTCTCGTTACAAAAACAGCTGCCGCGGCTTCCACAGAAGCGTCGATTATTGCCTCCGGAAATAATCCGGCGACCGTAGGAAAATCGTATAAGGTAGTCGCCTGATAGCGCTTCAGTTTACTTCGACCGTGGCTGAAGTGGAGAATAAAAAAAAGTGGAGAAAAACAAAAGAGATGGAGAGTCAAGAAGCGACAACCCCCTCTTTCGCAGGTCTTCCCGTGGAGCTTTGCTAAATATAAGACCATTGTACGAACAAAAAATAAATAAATAAACAGAATAAACGACAGCTTATGAAGGCTCTTCTGTTTGAGCACTTTGCGTTATAAAAGACGCGCCATAAAAAGGCGAAACTTGACACAGGGAAGCCGCAAAAATAAGGGTTCTTGTCTTTCCTATTCTTTCTCAAATTTCATCTAAAATGGCGCTTAAGGCAGCACGAACGATTATTTTACACAAGACTTCACTCTCGCCTGAAAGCCGTCCACATTTAGCGTCTTTAATTCTCGGGCTGCTTTGCAGGTTAGTTCGAATAATAAGTTATATTAATTTCCTTATTTCATATATACGTTCTAGCGGTGTGCCGACGATCTGAATGGGCTTGTGTTTTGCAATGAGGCAACTCCGGAAGCTGAAGTCCTTTCGCCTCTTCCAAACCTTCGTGCTTACGGGAAATCAAAAGGTCAAAGTTACGCAATGAAAATGCATAATAGAGAGTGATTCGTTATTTATTCATTGACTCCTCGCCAGCCTCTACTATGAGCTAAGCGTTCGTGCATTGCGCACCGGGCCCGCGGCTTGTATAATGAACGACCTGACGCTACAATATGCAGAAGGCTTTAGGATACCAACCCATTGATCCAATGAAAATAAATGTGCTAGGAGCTTTACATTCTTCCTACCTAACAATCGCTAACTTGATTCGCAAACTAAATTCCCGTTTACCGTGCGTTGTGAGCGCTCGTTCAAGAACCCCAGGTGGTCAAAATTTTCAGAGCCCTCCACTATAGCATGTCTCGTAATCATATCGTAATTACGATATCGTAAGGGAACTTCTTACGTTATATTGACCCATAACTATAGACTGATAATTCCTCGGACAGTTGCTCGTCACCTAGAGACGTTGTACCACCGTCTTCGACTTAATCTGCATATACGAACGATTATTTACACCGCATAGGGTCTACCACAAATCTCCACTGTCCTCCATCCTCCTCCTCCTCATCTCCTCTCCTCTCAATCTCCTCTATCGTCCAGAACTTTCTCTCCCCTTCTCCCCTCCACAGTGCAGGGCAGCCTACCGGGCTCAGCCCAGGTTAACCTCCCTGCCTTTCTTCTTCCTTTCTCCTCCTCCTCCTCCTCCTCCTCCTCCACTATGAAACTGTAGCAGCTTAGAGACCGGTTGAGGTGTCCTCTCCGGAGAGACAGTTATCGTGCACTCCCTTCCCCCTTTCCACCTTTCTACAACAATAAAGGATCTCTCCTTGAGACGGCAGGGCATATAATACCTGAATGCGCCGTGTACCGCGACGAGAGACAGCTTCTTGAGCAACAAATGGCCAAGATTTGCCAAGAACCTTTAACGTTGCACAGTATATTATGTCCAATGTCCATCCCTTAAAAACAGCGTCGTACTTTGGATATATTGTTCAATTATCTGTCAGAAATTGGTATAAGAAAACTTTAGCTTCACAATTCCGTATAGAAGAGCCTATGTTTAATCTGTCGTCTCACCTGTACACTTCACTTGGGTGTTTCACATTTACTTTTATTTTCTTTTTACATCCCTCTCCTCTTAAATCTTATACCCTTTTCCACATCCCTATACAGAGTAGTATGTCAGCGGTAGTCATACACACGCCGGCAAAAATCTTTGTTTTTCTAAATAAATAGTGGCTCTCTCTCCCTCTCTCTCTCGCTCGTGATTCTGGCCTGTGAAACCCCCGCAGTTATGATTGACTGGATTCGTGACACTTTCTATCACCACCCCGCTCCTAACCCTCCAGGAAAAAAAAAATGCGAGAAGAAGAAGACAGGTAAGGTAAGGGGATTGCAAGGGACCCCCTTCCACCCCCTTTTTCCCCTGTGCGTGCACCCTGCTTAGAAATCTAGCGCTCCTGGCCCGCCGTACTAGCCATTTAACGACGCTAGCAGTCTGGTTCGATCGTTCTGGCAAGCCGAGGATGATACAAATTAACGGCGCCAACATTCACATTAGCGAACGACGACGACCCATTTCGTCTCGCTCCCTTTCCTGCATGCATACAGCAATTATTTCCTCGACGCGCTAATATCTGACGTCGTACCCCCCGCTTTTTAAGCCTCGGCTACCGTGTGCCCCAAACTGCGTGGCGCCAGCGCTGTCGCCACAGTATAACAGCGTAGGCTTCGAGACCCGCCCCGGCAAGCTTCTCGATCAGGCCGCGCACTGCAGCGCTCGACGAGCTTCCCTAGCGCTGTGGCGGGGCCGCGAGCAGCCCGGCCGGTTCCTATCAAGAGCAACACTGGCGCCGAGATGCCGCGAGCGCCGCTAATGCATGCAGACGGGCGCTCTGCATGCGTTCGGCCCTCAAGAGGACGAGACGTGGCTGAGGCGGCACCAGCGAGACGGGTGCAGCTGAAAAGAAGCAAAACCGAGAGCCTCCTGGCGCCGGGATTGCGCCTCGTCGTCCCGGGACGAACCGGCCGGCTTTTAAGGCGAGGCGCGAGCGTTAAAGAGCTCCAGTAAAGATGAAAACCGGCTTTGAACTCGAAAGGGAGGCACGGCTCTGTTGGCAGTCTTGAAACGTGTCAGCGAATGCTGTAGATATTACGAACACATACACACGAAAACATGCAAACAGAGAGAGCCGTTTTTATTGGCTGCTCACGTCCACAAAACGAAAGCCAGACCAAGGCGAAGGGTTCCATAAAATATTGGGTGATGAAGAGAGAAGAGAGGGCATGCATTTATTGAATGACCAGAACGCGGTCTTAGGACTTGAGGCGTAAGGGAGGTGTCCGCAGCCCAGATGCCTAGAGCGCGGGCTGCCTCAACAGCCCTTTCGACCAGCCGAAGGCAGTTGTCCAGGCCTCGCCAAGGCTGTCTCCCAAAGCACGTTTGTGGAAAGAAAGGAGGAGAGGGGGGAGGAGGGGAGGAGGTGACAATTTTAGCAAAGCATGGCTTCTGCCTTGCAGATGGTGCTTATAGCAGTGTCCCCAATATGGGAGACAGATATCAGCGCCATTTTCCTCTCCTTCAGAATCACTATACCACCACTTTGCAAATTTATGTGTTTGTGTGTGAATATTTTGCTCACAATATATGTATATATTCGCGCATCCATGCATTTTGTTTCCAAACGTATGGTTCCACCTGCTTGCGGATTCGCCTGTGTGTGCGTGTACGAGCCCGTAAGTGTATGTGCGTGCGTTCGTTATATTTGATAGCAGTTCTTTTCGTTTGGCAGGGGCCGGCTGCGTTAATGTATTCGGCCCTATTCACGCGACGGCGATATCGGTCGTCCCTGGGGAGCATCGTTTGAATTATCGCGCAAATTATCTGCAAACTAGGTTGTAAGGTCGCCTAGAGAGGTGCCAGAGAAGGGACCTCGCAAGTAATACGAATTAGAGGACGAAGGTTGACTTAGAACTCTCTTTTAAGCGGCGTGGCTTGGCTCGCTCGGCGGGGGAGATTATTCACTTCTCCACGGCACATGCGAAAGTCTGAGTCAACAACTGACTCATTTCCTTTACTGATTACTCTATACGCGGCCTATCAATATAGTTGTGATCGCACAATGGCCGTGACTTTATCGGTCCCTTCAGCATCTTAAGGAGAAGGGAGAAAGGAAGGTGTAACGAAGCTGAATAACAATTTTTAGCGCTTGGTTAAGAATACCAATTGCACTAAGTTGGAACCAGATAGGCTCCTGCACCCCTGCGCTTCTTCGGATCAACTGTCGGATAGATTTCACGTTGCCAGGTTTATGTTTCGAAACTCGCTGCCTATTGTAAGCGATCCTCAGCTTGCTGTTTCCTCCGGAGCGTATTGCACCATTGTAAACCCGTATGGAGTTACAAAATGGGAAAAGTACAGCACGTTAAGGTAGTGGAGAATTTCTGATTAATTTTGACCGCCCGGGAGTCCCTTAAATGTTCTCGCAAAGCGCAGTATGATGATATACCAACATTGTTGTATTTCGTCTCTTTCGCAATGCTATCGGCGTTCGAACCCGGCACCTCGTGCTCAGCAGAAGAACGTCTTCGCCACTGAGCCCAAAACGACCGATGCATAAGCACGTATGACAAGCATGCGAAGAGTTCGGCAGCGACACACTTCCATTGAAAAGACGAAACAGCGTGCGCAAACGCGCGTGCGCCAAGGCCATGCGTGGCGGCGTACCTTCCCCTATCATTTTACACGATCACGTGTTTATGGCTGAATTCCCAGCACACTTTCGTACGTGTCGCTCCAGACACTCACTATACCTTGCGCTTTTCTCTTCCTCTATATTCAGTGATATCTTCTCTCATGTATTTTCATTGCTCCATGATGATGCTCCACCTTTTCGTACGCTCTCCGGCGCGCACGTGGGCACTCTCACAACACGTGACCCTCATAGAACCCGAGACTAAAGATTAATGAAAAGGTCGCGAGCGTAAACAATCGCGATTGCGATCTTCGAGCCCCTTTTCGCGGTCCTTTAGCCTCTTCGTGCCAGGAAAAAAAATGTAAATGAACAATTCTTCGATTACCGGAAAGTGTGTACATTTAAAAGAAATGCATCTGTGTTGGATACCTCGAGCTTATAAAAGCAAACCGCGCACGCTGCTCCGATGAGGGAGTGCATGATACCTTTTAAAAACGTAACACTGCTTCTGACGTGTTTCAAGACAGAATGGCTACGAGCCTTTAGCTGCTGCAAAGAACAGGCTTTAAAAACGCTGTTAGGAAGGCGAATGAATCGCCCTGCAGTTTCTATACAACTGCTGTATAGAAGCTAGTAGATTGATCGATTACTAGGTTTTAACGTCCCAAAACCACTATCTGATTATGAGAGACGCCGTAGCGGAGGTCTCCGGAAATTTAGACCACCTGGGGTTCTTTAACGTGCACTGACATCGCACAGCACACGGGCCTCAACATTTCGCCTCCATCGAAATGCAGCCGCCGCGGCCGGGATTCGACCCCGCGACCTTCGGATCTGCAGCCGAGTGCCATAATTACTAGACCACCGTGACGGGGCGAGGCGGGGCGCTAGAAGGTAGTAAATGCATGCGCACTTGTTTTATTGTAGATGCATCTGCCAATGCATGCCATGGAGGAAATTCGGAAGTTGTTTGTTCGAGATAGGGTGAACGAGGCGGACATTGATCACCCTGACGTTCTCCCCCATATATAAGAGCTCGAATGCGGTGCTTCCCATTATTACCGCTCGGTGGCATGCGGTATGGGTGTGAGCGTGCGTGTGATTACACGCGTCCATGTTACGCGGTGGAACACTGTGTAAGCAAATCACACAATTTCTTGGTTAACAAACCTGCCTTCTCTCTTTCTCTCTCTTTCAAAACAAGACCTTCGATTCACAGAGTTCTTCGGAGTCTCCAGACCCAAACTTCGTCAAACAGAGCCCGCTAAAGGCTTGAAAGCAACAGCAACAAAGAAGAAAAAGAAAATAGAGACAACAGTTTTCATTCGGAAGACAGTTTGCTCGTCTGTGTGGGAATGACCTGCACTGAGCAAACTCACCTACGGCGGTGCCTGGGAACGAGTGTGTGTGTACGATGAGAAAATAAAGGAGGAAGGAGAGTGAGTGGTGAGAAAAGTGGGAGAGGAGGAATTTGCGGTTTCTGCTGTCGTGATGGCCAGAAGAGGCGGCGCGACAAAAAGGCACTTGAGAAGTCACGTAGCCGTGAAACGAGTGGCAACGGCGACGACCTGTCCGGCGTCGCCGCAGACCGGGGCGGCACCGTGAGAACAACCGTTGATTACCGTATGCGCTCAAGCCAGGAAGAAAGTGCGCGCGAACAATAAAAGGATAAGAAAGTTTAAATGAAATAACAAACGATGATTATGTAGTCCTTCCGAAAGTGCTTTTAAGGAAACACGACCTCCTCGGCATGTCACGCGAGGGCTAGCTGTTATGATTGCTGCGCGTCTGTGTCTGTCGCGGGGATCACGTAGTGGTAATGTGCCACGCCACGTGGCCGACGTGCCCAACAATAAAAACACTTGCGCTGGCCACCAGCTAGCATTGCGACAGGTGCTAGTTAGCATAAGACAATATTGGCCCCATTAGCCAAAGTTGGGCAACAGATGTGGCGTATATAGTTCGATTTTTTACATTTGTAAGCGTTTTTGCTCCAAGGGCCTCTCATTCCTCGCTTATGTCTGAAAAGACTCGGTCATGAACCTTACTTTCGCAATTTTCAAAATTAGCTATTTTTCAAGTGAACATTTTTTCCTCATTCCAGCTTTATACAGCAGTTTTTTTTTGCTATACATGTCCATCAGCAGCGGAGCAGCAGCAGCAGCAGCAGCGGCAACAAACATTATCGAAGAAAAAATGTTAATGGTAAAGTTGTCCAAAGTGGGTGGCGTCCCTGGTCTAGTATGGCGTGAGTCTAAGCTGACAGTTCGGCCCTGTTTGCCAGGAGTTGCAGGTTGGTTAAAAGTTTCTTTGTTTTAGGGGCGAAGCTCCTTATGCCGTGGGTCTGTTCATCCTCCGTATGTTTGTAGTAGCCACCTCTAGTTCGTGAAGTGCTCACTAGATGGCGTTGGTGGCGCTCGCTCCATATATATATATATATATATATATATATATATATATATATATATATATATATATATATATATATATATATATATATATATATATAATTGCATATAATATCGCTAGATGGTGCTAGTTTTAGTATAGTTGATGACTAAAGCTAAGAGATGGCGCTGTACGGCTCGCTTTATAATATGAAGAATGATCCCTAGATGGCGCGTGTTAGCGCGCCAAGAGGCTCCCTCTTGGCGCGCCTTCTCTTTCGCTCGGAGTGGCCGGATGGAAGACAAGGCTGCGGAACGGAGGGCACGGAAGGCGGCGGCAGCGCGCGCTCGCAGACAGAATCCTGAGGTGAGAGCCCGCGAGGCCGAAGCTGCACGTCGACGCCGCGAAGCAGATTCCGCCGTTCGAGCCCGCGAGGCCGAAGCTGCTCGACAAGCGGCAATAACAAGCCGTGATAATGAAGGCACAACGCAAGCCAAGCATCATCTAATTAAGAAAAATAAAAGTTTGATGTTTGTAATATACACACAGTGTTTCTCACTCTTTATATGATGATTGATGGGGCGTTACACGGAAGATTCACGGTTTACCGATGATTCCCTCCGGAGCTTCACCCCACTCATCATCATTCGCCACGTGGATATGCTGTGATTTTTTTTTACGATATCAGCACGGTGCAGGTTTTTTTGTTTGTTCGTTTCATAGTGATAAAAAAAAGGGGCGGTCAAGCAAACACTGCCTTAGCTCCCAACAATTAAATGCTTCATATTTATCAAGAGATGGAATGACTCTTGACTAAATTTCTTTAATTGAGTGTGCAGCTTGATAGCCAGCCGAAACCTTGACGATCAGAGTCTTCTGATCGCCAGAGCTAGACTGGCTGCTATGGCCCATTGTTACCTGGACTGAGGAGACCGCCCACCAGGGGACGACCACCTTTCGTCTTCTCACAATAAACGTTCATTCATTCATTAAATGAGTGTGCATGAAGTGAGTACCAAAGATATGGTTCTAGAGAAAATACTGAGTTATTGTCGTCCTTTTGAAGCGAAGCGTCTTTAACCTATTCTGTGTTGTTGTAGTCGGTACGCAAAAACTCAAGCCACGCGAAAATTGAAACTGGTCGTCGGGCTGCGCCTCCGAAACACCGAAAGCCGGGTCGCGAGACCAGCAAGCTTACCGATTCAGCCACTGTAGTTTTTTTTTTCTTTTTTCGTAAAGAGAAATCTCGCACCGTTATGTCTCAAATTTTTGCAATAACCCGCGTATATGCTACCGACATATCTTTACATTTTGCGTCGATTAGTGAAGTAATTTCGGACAGCAAGACCTGCGAAGATTTGTGTCAGTTGATAAATTAAGGCTGACGTAGATATTTAGGGACTCGGTTAAGCGGCCATTACGGTCAATCTTAGTACTAAGTATAGTCCTGGAGACGTAGATACACGAAGCCTGCGGTTGTGATTAAGAGCAAAACACACGCACGTGTGCGCACGCACACGCACACACAAGGCCACTTCCAAATGACGACGCAGCTGCACGGTTGAATGAAGGGTTTCAACACTGTTAGGCGGAACGCTATTTCGGCAAAGAAGCAGAACCAGTATAGTACGATTAGTGACGCAGATGCCCGAATCAGAAAGGCGAGCCACAATTAGTTTCCGTGACAAGTTTAACGGGTTCACCTCCCTCCTTCCTCCTCCCCGCCCCCTCCCTCTTTTTTTTTTCGGCTCCCCATTCCCCGCTCTTTATGAAACGTCACCAGCGACATTCATCCGGCGGCCTCCATCAGCGGCGTCGCCAGAGCCGACAGATAAACGAAGCAATTAACCCGAAACATTGTTTTTCTTCCTCCGCACCTGTTGCCGAGGCGTTTAGTTTTGCGTAAGCTAATGGAAACGCGAGCGATTGCTTTCCACGTGCGTCGATCGGTCAGACGGCATGCAGATCGCACAAGGAGACCCGACACGCAACCAAGTAATTGGTATACCACGACGATGCTAGGCATCTGCTCTGCCGAGAAGGCCTTGCCACGTCGCCTCGAATTAGCGGCCGGGACAAACTTAGGCGCTCCACGTGGCGTGAGCGGTGTTGCTCTTCGTCGCAGAGCTCTGTAACAGCGCGTAACCCGAGATCGGAGATTAAGAGCGGCCAGTGAGGAACATGATTGGCCCGACATGATGTCGCAACAAATGAGAACGAAGCAGCAACCTCAGGAAACTCGACTCCACGCTTCTGTAATATCTCCTATCTGTCTTTTTCTTTTTTCTTAAGAGTTCGAAACAGCATTAACGGACGGTTTGTCTCGCGGAGTCCTCATCCGTCACCCGAGACTGCCTTATTAAATGAAACTCACCTTATATATATCCCACTCGACAATCACCACGCGCAATCAAAATTCCTCGTAAATGAAGTAATCAGCCCTAATGACCACGATACATCATCATTCTCCGCAAATCGACTCGCAATAAGCCGTTGCCCGTGGAGACGTGCGGTGAGCGATGAGCGTCCATTGTGGGCTTTAGATAGACGGTCTCGCGGTGTGAGGTGATCACGTGAAGTGGATTTAGTTTCTCGATCGCTCGGTGTCGTGGGCGGAGCGCAGCGGAGCTGTTTTTTGAGGAACTACCTAAACGAGGTCGCGTCGAAAAATAGGAGTTAGTAGGAAGATCGAAAGCGGCCGGTGCATTTCGAAATGATCTGTCACTAAAGTGGGACCTTCGAAACGTGTAATGACTGTGTACTTTGACGTCGAAACTGGCCCGCTCTGAGAACGCGGAGGCGGAGAAAAATATTTTTAGCAAAGGCGCTACCGGCCAATCGCAAAAGAGCGATTACCAGTAGGGGCAGGTACAATTAAAAGAAAAGTTCCACTTACGCTAAGATTCTTCGTGTTTACGGGACGCAAAGAAAAAGAAAAAGGAAGTAGCAAGCTGACAACTGGCAAAGAACACCTACCTACGCTTTCAAGAGGAAGAAATAAATAGACAAAGTAAAGACAGGGGGAAAGAGATGAATGATGCCGGATACGTGATTAGCAGCCATGACAGACCAATTGCAGAATACGTTTATACGAAGAAAGAATTCTTAATTCGGCTTTTTATTGAAAACAACCAGCTGCTGCGTGTATAGTCCAGAGCCATATCACAGTGACCCAATGCAAAAAGCAATTAGACTGAATATAAAGAACCTGTGGACTGTTTAGGCAACACGCCCCTCCACAAATGCGACTCGGTTTACTTCAGTGTCACTCGAGTTGAAACTAGACTCGTCGAATTTTTCCTTAAGAATTCGTGGACAGAGTTCGAAGGGACAATTTCGAGACATTTCATGTTAACAGTCATCTTGAAGGTGTAAGCATAGTGTCAGTAATCAATATATAGCACTGGACGCTAGGTTATTTTAAGATCGCACTGCTTGCGCGAGTTCTCTTTGTGTTTTCTAGTAAGTCTATTACAGGAAAAGTCTAGCTTCTGGTCATTTCGTGCCTTAAGGAATTGGGAGGAAATGGCAAAGACAGACGACAACGACAACGACGATTATGATAATGGATGATTATGAATAGGAGAAGGACAAGAAAAGACAATGTACAGGTAGGGAGTTCAACGTGGGCGGAGACCGGTTTGCTACCCTGCACCAAGGAAGGGTGAAGAAAGGGAAAAGTTGGAGGAGGAGGGGGGAAGGGGGAAAAAACAGGAAGGCAGGGAGGTTAACCAGAAAGGCGTCCGGTTGGTTACCGTACACCGGGGGAATGGGAAGGGGGAATAGAAAGATGGGAGAGAGAGAAAGACGGGGAATAACTGAAAGAGACGTTGTAGGACAAGTCCAACAGTCAGAGGCGTTCGCGCAAACCCGTCGGCTTCAAAATGCGCAAAAGTGCTCTGAGTGCCTTGTGGGCCGACGAGCGATGAGGGCGGTGTTCAAGCAGCATCTGCACAGAAAGTGGCCCATCGTCGAGTTGGCGTAGCGTCTGAACAAGTGTTCTCCTTTCCGCGTCGAATCGCGGACAGTGGCACAGCAAATGGTCGAGGGTTTCGTCGGTGTCGCACACCTCGCATGCTGCGCTGTCGATCGCTCCTGTTAATGCGGAGTATGCCTTTGTGAAAGGCAACATCCCAGCAAAGTCGACAGAGAAGCGAGGCCTCATGTCGAGGAAGTCCTGATGGAAGGCGGAGATGCAGGAAAAGTTCGAAAAGTTTGAGAAGGGTAGAGGGAGAAGTCTCTGCGGTGCTGGCACCGTTCAAGTGTTTAGTGTGCAGTCTCCAAGATGCTAAAGAAAGAGGAGGTATGCAACTTCAAGTACCCTATTGCGACTAGCCTAATCGCGATCATTAATAATTAAGAGTTAGCTATGTAGCACACTCCCCGTGAAAGGGGGAAGGGGAGCGTGGAGGAACGGTACCTATGGTAAATGTCACGCCACCCTTGGTAATCTTTCACTAGCCACGATCTGGAAACCTCGGGCAAGAAAGTGCCATAAAGATAGAGCTCGAGATAAGCCGCTGGCAGATACAAGAATAAGCACTTAAGGAAGACACGTACAAGAGCGAAAGCGTCGGGCGCCTGATTATGCGCGCTCGCGGGCAGCGTCGGCTTATTGATCGAGAAGCCACGATTCATGCTTCCGCGATGCGGGTACACGACACCGAAGCCCCTCTGTATATAATATGGTTTCACAAGACGCGGTGCACACGTTACGCTGAAACGCACAATAGCCTCGGAGGCACCGCTGTATAGAAACAAACTCGTAGTATGGAATTGAGAAACCTTCCGTTTCTTTTTCCATTGAAGAATAAATCCACGCAATCTCTTCGATCAAACACGAAGCACGGCTGCAGAAGCGCTCATCCGATGCTCTCGACAACCGAAATGCCTCAATGAATATTGAACGTCCGCTTGCGCCCTCATATGCCGAACCTGTCGCTGTTTTGACTCAAGATTTCTCCTATATACTTCCGCCTTTATGCAGGTGGTTCGTGCCATTACTGCCGACCTTTCTTCTCGCGAATCATTTTGCTTTTATTGTTGTGTTATTGTGGCCAGTTTAAGCTTTAACCTGCCCTCTAATCCCTGCCGCGTCAGAGACGTTACCTATCTAAAACGGCTGAGAGTTGCGCAGTGAAACGACGGGCGCGTGACTCTTATACGTAATGCGTAGGTGTCCGTTATGTAATTCAATAGATGGACCGCGGTGCGAAGCCTGCTTTTCGGTTACGTTACATGAGACCTCGTGGCCCCCTGCGCATCAAGGACACGCGGCGCTACAGGAGCCGGCAGTGCAATTACGCCCAGCCTACTACGACTCATCCCTTCTATAAGTAAATTAAAGGTTCGGTCGGGGTGCTTTGAAAATTACAGCGCGTGCATAGTAACGGGTATTCCACGTTTACGCAGCCGCTTATATATACGCCTATGTGCAACTATCGGCGAACGCGAGCTTGCTCTCGGTCTCTGGAGCTACCGCTGATCGTGTGGGAGGGAAGCATGGCACGCATGCATGGGCAGGGCCTGCGCATTGAGACGCGCTTCACTCAGGTAGCCAGGGCTAGACGCGGCAATCCTTGAACGCGAGCGGTTTCCGACAAGGACAAGGCGTTCGCTGCGTGGAGCTGTTATTGAAAATCACTTAACTGCCGCGATGGGTGTACCTGGCAAGCATCGGAGGGCCGTCGTGGTAGCCGGCAATTACGCCTCGATGTCTGCTGTCAACATCGTTCTATGGGACGTCGGTCCGGGCTCGATGTAGTGTGTTAGACTTGCAGCACGTGCATGTGTGTTGTAGATGGAAAGGGAAGGAGGGTGGGGGGTGGAAGAGACAATGTGATTTCAAGACGTTGCTATGTGCTGCCACGGTTAAGAGGAAACTGCGTCGGGGACTCTTATTGTCAGGGTACCGGCGACTTAATAATAGAAACAAAGCTGCAGAAGTTGGCTCGCGAAGCGGGGGTACGCGATTGATTCGAAACCACGATTGAGCCAACAAAAGTTGAAGAGGAAGCGTAGGTGTGGTTAGGCGGGTGGTTAAGGTAAGTTAGTTCTGTTGTGGTAATGGCTGTGAACCCGGGACCGGTAAATTGCAGGTAAAGGTGGCGACTTAACGAGAGAAAGATAAGGAAGTTAGAGGAGAGGAGATGGTGCAGCCCGGGAATAATCTTCAACTTCAGGTCACATCGCAGGTGAGTTTGGGTGGTGCGACGTACTCTCGAAAAGGCGAAGTGCAGTCATTGCGATGCATTTCAGCGGCCACGAAAAGGTTATGATGTAGAGAAGAATCCTTGCTGCATTGGCTACATCAAATGACCTCATACGAAGAAGAAACTCGCATTGTGTATAGATATTAAGCTTGGAAGGGAGGAGATAGCAATAAAATGCATATCACTCCGAACGACGTGCTTTATTATCGAACAAAAGCTTCTATAATTAGTTTTGAGTAAGCTTACCTTTCGCTTACGTTATCTTCCATGAACTTGAGAGTACACGAATCCCATCACTTGAAGAGAGAGTAAAGCTGCAAGCAAGCATGCACTCTTATTGTGTATTTCTCGTATTTCTGATTAATTGTGCAACAAGTTGATGACGTGCCTCCTCAAAAACCGTCGCGGTGTGTTATCTTATCATCGAGTAACCGCTTGACATCTCGGCTATTCTAATTCCTCGGTATAACTTTATGACTTATTGGGAGCGTGCGATTGCATTTGTGAATCTATTGAGACTATACTGCGCGGTGTCTATTCGGGTAAAAATGTGACTCTATATAGCTTTCCCTGCATTTGAAATTTTGTGCTGCTATTTTCATACTTCCAAAGCGAACGCTTTATCAAGAAGGTCGTGCAGGGCTGACTGCGAGGTTTAAGCCTGATGAAATCTCAAAGCAAGGCCCAATGTTAACGTTGATGGATTTAGCGTGGCGCGCTTCTAAGAGCTGCAAAATCCAATCGAATAGAGGTAGTAGTGTGATGAGCTGGAAAAGAAGTTGAGGTAATCTTATAACACTGCTCTTGAAGATTGACAATCGAAATTCTCGCCGTTGCCGTATATCACTGCGGATTCTCAAACGCGAACGCTTCAATTCATAGACAAAAGAAATGTGCCGTTTGTGATTCAACACACCTTACGTCTACACTTAGCCTTAATTGTCACAGGCTAGCGCCGAAACATCGCTTAAGGAAACATTAAATAGAACTGCAGTTCTCTGTAAACGTTTTATGCTTTTGTGTTTGCGGCAATTCGTGTCACACACACACACACACACACACACACACACACACACACACACACACACACACACACACACACACACACACACACACACACACACACACACACACACGCACGCGCACACACACACACAAACACGTGCACACGAACCCGCCCCGTCACGGTGGTCTTGGTTATGGCACTCGGCTGCAGATCCGAAGGTCGCAGGACGCGGGATCGAATCCCGGCCGAGGCGGCTGCATTATCAATGGAGGCGAAAGTGTTGGGGGCCAGTGTACTGCACGTTTTCAGTGCACGCTAAACTACCACATGATCGAAAATTTCTGGAGCACTCATATACGAGACTTCTTTTCCTTTCCGCAGTTTCATTCCCTTTTCCCCATGCACGCACGCTAAGCCGTGCTCGATCAAGGGCAGCAGAAGACAACGTCCTTTCCACACCGGAATCACAATTATCCTTGCGAATGGATAGTTTCCGTCGCGAAGCGTCGACAGCTATGAGCTTTCGAGTATTAACCCCGAAATGTGGCCGACCCTTTACGTTGGAGCCGAACTGCAAACCCCGTGTTTCATCAAGCAAGAGTAAGTACGACGCCTCGCAAACGGGAGTTCAGAGTCGTTGATAAGCCCATCGCTCTCACGTTCAGTCGGTACGAAATCAACTTGAGTGTCGTGTCGTCAGCTGAAGGCACACGCGCACGCGTGTTTGTTCCCTTGCGTCCTCGCAACAAGTGCGGCCTATATCGCTCACGCTCGCGAGCACGTGCACTGTCGCATTCACACGTTTGTCCAGCACTCGGCTGGACTTTGCACGACGCCGATTAAAGCCGATCAAAGTGCACGTCGGGGTGAGCGTTTCCTCACTCATCAGTTCTTTTTTTTTTTCCCCTTTCTTTTATTTCCCGCATCTTTGTCATCCAACGTTCGTGCCGTTCAGGGACCTTGTCGATATCAGAGGGGCGCGTGGTTGCTCAAATCCGCCCGGCACTTATCGTCCGCCAGACTTGGACCCTTCTGAGAATAAACCCGTCGTAAGAGTGAGAGATCAGGGCCTTCCTTTAGTGTTGCGCGTCGTCACGTGCAATTCGCCCGCTGTTTGCTCGTTCTTCGCGTAAGCGTCATCCGTGCTATAACACCGCACGTTGGCACACTTTGCCCCCTCGCGTACAGAGAGCGCGAAGAGGTGTGCTCGCCCCCTCGTCCTGTCCCACCCCCCCCCTTCTTCTCGTATCGACAAATCGACAATGTGCGGAGAAGCGAAATTGGAGATAAGGCCTTGGAGGGCGTGCGTACTTTGGACGTAGGGCTCTGATCGACTGTTACCCTTTGTGTTGCTCGTCCCCGATTCGACGTCTCTCATATATATATATATATATATATATATATATATATATATTATAGACAGTGTAATGAAGCCAACAGACAACAAAGCGAAGGAGAGCACAAGGAGAATTATTTTAGTTCTTGACTGTGGTAAAATGAATATAGAATAAATAGAAACGAATCAAATTACGCGAAAAAAGCACACATGCCTTCCGTAGGGACCGAACCAACGACTTTCACATAACGAGTCCGATGCTCTACCAAGGCGATCGTTCTCCCGCCCACTTTATTAGGTATGTCTGCGCGTATTATCCTGGGGGTGTTAGACAGCGCCACTTGTAGCCATGGTGGCGAGTGTGGTGCACTCTTTTCACCAGAAGGCGTCATTTAGACCGTGATCTTATGACGAGATGACTGCTGCCCAATAAACCCACGCGTGTATATAAAGACACCACGCCACGTTTATTTTGTTTATGAACTTCCCTGATAACGACATTGTGTGTTGTCGCTGTCGTCGTTGTCGTCGTCGTTGTTGTTATTATTCTTCTCTTTTTCTTCTGAATAGCTGTGGTCGTCTTCATCTTCTTTACTGTCGTCGTATTTTACAGTGCAAGCTGTTAAGGACTCGTTACATTGACCGAAATTGATGTCGATGGTTCCTTTTTCCTAAAGGATTTTCTTTCTTCATGGTTTGTTTGTATGTTTGTTTAAAATAAGTAGGATGGAGCTATTTCTCCTATGTATTGCTTGGTTTCGAATGGTTGGCGCTGACTATGAGCCGCGTAATGTGCGAGGCAAAAGGGTCTGGGTGCGAAGGGCAGCGTGTAAGATGTCAGGGCTCGAGGAGGGCATCGACGGCGTTTACCGGAGAAAGGTAGAGAACACTCAGGAAAACACTTAAAAGGACGCGTGCCCACTGTTGAAAAGCACGTTGCTGTTTGTTGTCGGTGCCGGGGAAAAAAGAAAAGCGCGCGATGGACTTTTACCCTTGCGTACGGGTCAGGTGCGTTTGGTCCCCAATCAGCGCCGAAACGCGAAGGACGCGGGAGTTGCACGATCGTATCGAACAAGTAGCCACGTGAATCGTATTTTCTAAAGGGGTGACAGGTGACCAAGGAGGCGCCGCCGTATCGGTTGGGCGAAGTGTCCGCAACGGGGCAATGTCCAAAGTCCGAAGTACGCGGCAGGTACATGGCGGCGAAAATGTGTCTACCCGTTGAAGAGGGGCCGAAGGCTGAGGACGGCGGTGATTTGTCAAGTGGTGACGTAAAACGCGCTCCCAGACTTGTGCCGTCCGGCCAGAAAGCAGTTTCGTCTCCAGAGAGAGAGAGAGAGAGAGAGAGAAACAAGGCATAGGAAAGGTGCAGAAGGAAAGTCTCCAGGATTACAGTTAATTGTGAGGACTTGGGCAGGGAATAATAATAATAATAATAATAATAATAATAATAATAATAATAATAATAATAATAATAATAATAATAATAATAATAATAATTGCTGGGGTTTATACCCGAAATCTGTGATATGATTAAGGGTCAAGCCGTAGCGAAGGGCTCAGGAAATTTCAAACGCCTCATGCTTTTGAACGCGCGCTCAAGTCCCACAGTACATGGGTCTACACAACTTTTCCGTCGAAATGCGACCGGTATCGAACACGTGTCTTCTGAGTCCGCAGCTCGAACGCCGTAACCCGAGATAGCGGCAGCTGAGGGGAGGAATCAAGGAGCATAGATGTTTAGGTATAGTGCTTTTATAGCCGAGCATTTTCGACGCAACTTTTTTTTTAATAGTCAGCTACATTTCGTACTAGGTGAAGAATAAGGCTGATCATCGCACCGAGGGAAACCGCTTGCGTCAGGCTCGTAAAGACCCAGCACGCTATAATTTACAACAATGCGAAACCCGAGGAAGCATTATTGATTCGCGGCCTCGGCGGTACAGGATCTTTATGTTGGGAAACAGCAAGACGTCCAGCTCTGATTATGAGAGACGCCGTAGTGGAGGTCTCCGTAAATTTCGACCGCCTGGGGTTCTTTAACGTGCACTGACATCGCACAGCACACGGGCCTCAACATTTCGCCTCCATCGAAATGCAGCCGCCGGGGCCGGGATTCGCTCCCGCGACCTTCGGATCAGCAGCCGAGTGGCATAACCACTAGACCACCGTGGCGGGGCGCAAGATTTCCTATGTACTCAGATTAAGCTGCACGTTAAAAAAACTGCACATGGCCAAATTTGGCCCGAAGTGTACCCCATATACAGCATGTCTCGTGATCATATTATGGTCTTCGCACGCAACAGCCTAGAATCTAATTTAGACATCTGTAGGTTAATTCGGCGTCTTCTTTAGTGTTATAGCGAAATAGTAGTCTGTATCTTTCAATCAACACCTGAGAATTGTTTCCTTTGCGTATATTCCTTCACAAAAGGGTTTTGCAAGGGAGTTGCAGTGCGAAGAAAGTAAGCCGTCGATTGTTCTACTTAAGTTGCATAAAGAAAGCCATCTTGGTTTTTATATGCGGACCGTCTTACATCTACGAAAGTTAGGGACTGGCGCCATAGTTTCATGAAGGCTGGCACGTACTAGCGATTAGTGGCTGACAAGCATTTTTGACAGTTCCATACGAGAAGCCTCACAGTCCGCATACAGATTGCATTTCGCATTTGTAGCTGTAGAGCACTTTAGGGACACGAGCTGTCGTCTCTCGTTCGGCATCACGCATGAGAAAACACCAGTCTATGTGGGGCATACAGCTATGAAAAATAAACTTAATTAATCCAGATTAAGAATGATAAAACTAAGCATAATTAGTAAAGTGAAATACAAGGTACATAGTAAACGTAATCAATTGCATAATGTCGTCAAATTAAGCTGAACTAATTCGAAAAAGCCGACGATATACAAAAGTGAAACACACGCAAAACGCGAGCGAAGCGCTGTTCCGCAGCAGCACGGGCTTACGTAGATCGATCAATAATGGTTAAAGATAAACCAAATGAATCCAGATTAGCCTAATAAAACGAAAGATGCACATTAACGGTAAATAATCGTATAATGGGATAAATTAGGCGAAATAACTCGAACACATCGACGATAAACACAAGCGCTTCTCTGCGTTTGGTGCAGCTTTCACGGCGTTGGAACTAACTTGGATATTTGTTTTTTCGGAGCACTGTTCGCATTGTTCGTCAACACTGTTCGTCAAGCACTCTTGACGTCTTTAGCTTGGAAATCAGCTAAAATTCCTCAAGAGTTCAAATCCAGGAATAAGCAGTCATTACTGAACTTCAGACCACTGTCTATCACATCTCTTCTCGTAAAATACTTGAAAATATAATTTACGAGCATATCATTGAATTTGAAGAGTCCAATAACGTTTGTTTTTTTCTTGTGTACCATGTCTTTCAGTATTGGTGTCCCCGTGCGCAGTCCAACGAAAGCGTAATCGTGCGAAGTGCATTTGAGAGGTCCATTTCATAAACCTGTGCATTGTAACATAGTATTTTTCATTGTCTAATGACCAATACGCCATCTCCACATGCCTAGTTGGGTTCATACCATGCCACATTCACTTAGCAAGAAGTCACAGTGAACCAGCTTGCAACTTGCGGAAGAGAGAACCCATGATTTAGCGGAAGGCACTAGGTTCGCGCTGAACGTGAACAAAACACGCAATCAACTCACTCGATCCGATTTATACCGTTTGAGAAATGTTAAAATGTTGGCTTTATCCACCATTGCAATTCATAAAGTCTTTTCGAAGGTCTGAGTACGCTGTCAGGATTGATGACAACGACGACACCGCCCATCGCCACCACCTCCGTCCTTGCGGAAAAAAAAAAGGACAAGAAACAAACAAACAAAAAAAGAACTCACTTCTTTACATGTCATAGCTGGAGAAGGCAAAATCTATGTCAAATGCAAAATAAGAAGGAAGCGCTTTGAAACTCCAAATAAATAGAAACGACGACCAATACTCAAGCAATATTCAAGTTACCGGCTAACATGGGAACATAACGTTCTTCAATGCTTTCCTACACGTTAGGTCGATCTGACTTCCAATTTACAGTGAACTTCATTTCAAATATAGCAAAGCATAGAACTGCAAATAACATTTGCTGTACGACAACATCCTCATTTTCTTGACCTGCAGCCAATCCTTCCTGGCGCCTAAAACGCTTGATACAACACTAAATTAAAAAAAAGAAGATAAAGAATAGATCGCTCTAAAAATGGAAACGAAGCTATCGTGACTTGTTTACCGTTTACAGATAGCCTCACGCAGTCGCCCTTTCAAGGACAAGGCACCGATAATGTTAACAAAAAGAGCACTTATTTTATAACGTCCGATGTAGACGGAACTTTAATAAATATATGGTGCATCAGTGAAGTGTACGCCATTCGCGTTCATGCGTGAGGGAGGCTATCATCCGGTTTCACTTTTGCACAGCTGGCACGGCACACGTGCATGTTATCGCCCAGAGAAACAGGCTTGTTAACCGTGTCGCATGCTTTCAACACTGAGATAAGGCTGTAAGCATTCAACCGACAAATTTAGGTACACGCAGTTTTCAGGCTTCATCGAATGTGTACACAGAGAGAAAATGTTGTTCGCACTCACAACAGCTGCTATGTACACGTGTACGTACAAAGACAATGTGAAAATCGAAACCGCGCAGTCCGTTAGTGTAGTCAGCAGAGGCTTCAAAACAATGCAAGATGACCAGGGAGCCGGAGGGAGACAAGTACCGACGAATGAAAGAAGAAAACGAACGGTGGAAGAGGGCAGGGCACACGACGATACACACTTCTTTCTTTCTTTCTTTCTTTCTTTCTTTCTTTCTTTCTTTCTTTCTTTCTTTCTTTCTTTCTTTCTTTCTTTCTTTCTTTCTTTCACGCCCTCTCTAAACATGGGCTCGCAGAGAAAGTTGGCATGCGTGGCTCGTTTCCAATGAACGGTTACTCGAGCGCTGTATATATAGTCTCAGCAGTTGCCTCCGATGAGACCACCGGCTACATAGCGTCGAGGACCATAAAGATGGTCATTTCCTCTTTCTCTGTCTCTCTCCTGCCTTGCTCTGTGGCCGTTCACACACACACACACACACACACACACACACACACACACACACACACACACACACACACACACACACACACACACTCTCTCTCTCTCTCTCTCTCTCTCTCTCTCTCTCTCTCTCTCTATCTCTCTGCGTTTATACTTTTTTTGTCTCATCGGTCGCTTTCTTTTTCGCTGCCCCTCTCGGCGACGGTCTTCAATAGCCGGTGAGCATCCGAGGTTGCAATTTCGTCCCCCATCTTATGATACGCCTTTTCTTGCTGACGGGAATCGCTGAGTGAGGCAAGGTGAACGAAGGTGGGCGAGGACAGGAGACGAGATCGGTAGGAAGATGGGCGGTAGGGAGGGGAGGGGGGTCGACAGAAGTGGGGACGAAAGCGAGAGCGAGAGGTCCCGCGGGCTCGTAGCCGTATAGCTACTCTGACGAATTCAGGTTCCTTGGAATTTCCTCCGACAGATCTGAGGAGGAGGAGGAGGCCGAGACGCTCCTTTATGACAGCGAGAGAGCGTGCGCGAAAGAACGCGAGATTTAAGCCGAGTGCCTTCTTGTTCTCTTGGCCGCTTGCTCCTATGCCGGTGGCTGCCGCCGCCGCGGACAGAAGCTTTGAGCAGCGTACCAACCATCTCTCTCAATAGCGACGCAGCGGAGAGGGCTTCGTTTCTTGCGATCGCGTGCACTTTTCTCTTCCTTCCTTGGACGTTGCCGCCTCTTGCAAGCTTTCGGCGCTCTTCATACTCTGCGTGCCTCATCGTCGTATCGTGCATAAGGTGTGCCGAGGGCATATCGCCACGGATATAGCCTGGCTGCGTTCGCGCGTTGGTTATTAATCACTGCGTTCCAGTCGGCCTGCAGGTTGAACATTCGGCGACGTTCGCCGTCCTTCACGTTGTCTGAACTGTCATCAAAGAAATACGCTCAGTAGCCAAAACCAAAGAGGGGCTTGTTAAAAGCGTCCCTTGGCAGAAGGGAAAAAGGTGTTTTTTTTTCTTTTGGTATTTAGAATGAAAACAATAATTTATTGGAGTCATTGTCAGACTTTGGTGCACATAATATCATAATCATGTTCGAATGCACCGGGATATTTCCAGTGGTTTTGTATCTTTGCGGCAATAAAAACGTCGGTGAACTATGGAAATCAGAACCTCGGTTAGGCTTCGATTGCCTAGTAATAACGTTCTAAACATTAACACAGCTCACGCAAGACGTGATTGAGGACTGTTGAGATGGAAAACTGATATAGCTGAAGCGAATACAGGACAGATTATCTCGTGTTTTCAAATGTACAAGTTCCCGTAAAGTTCACTACCTCATACGCCACCACCAACCATTTGCAAAAATCTGTAAGTTGACTTTCCTGCAAGGTTCTTTTCCAACCAAAAACTCTCGTCCAGAGATTGCTTTCCTTCGCAAAGCGTGTTCACACCTGCACGTTCATCCCACCATGCATTCCTTTCAGCATCCTTCGCTGCCTTTCCTTTCTTTCGCTTCTGCCCCTCTCTTCGTACATTGCAGAACAGAACACACTATGAGACGGCACAATTCCCGGAAAATTTTTTGAAACCCTTTGTGGTGCTCGTGCGCCCTTACTGGAATGTGCAGGTGTGAATATCCTTAGAGCAGCAAAGCAATCTGTTGAGAAGAGTTTTTGGTTGGACAACATCATTGGGGGAAGCCAACATACAAATTTTTGCAAATGGCCAATACAGAGAATACTGCAAGCCCTGGCTTCTAGGATGGGCCTCAAAAGCCGCAAACACTGTAACTGAACGCTCTACTCTACACTCTCGTAGTTCGCATATAAATTTTAGCGCACATAAAACACTCATTCGTCATCTTACTTCACCGGTACCCTATAATCATGCCTTGCTGCCAGCGAGCGCCAAGCAACGTGCTTTCATTACAAAATACTGCTATCAACAGCGTGTCACCACCTTCCGGACTCACACCTGCGCTGTCACCATGTGCCTACACCACCTCCAGCTGCAGGAAGTGTCCCTATATTTGTTTCCAGGAATTGCAATCACGGCCTTTATATTTCCCGTCGCTATAGGCTCGAAACAGGTGGAAATAGCTTTTCTAGATAACTCCCGCCATTGAAGCGTATACGTAGAGGCGAACGCCTCCGTAGCTGCTATCGATGAACAGATCGCTAAACACGATTGAGAACAGGGAATGTCGCAGGAGCCAACGTTTCGACAAGTGACTTCTCTTCGTCAGGACAGCGTCAGGTCGCTGTCCTGACGAAGAGAAGTCACTTGTCGAAACGTTGGCTCCTGCGACATTCCCTGTTCTCAATCGTGTTTAGCGATCTGTTCATCGATTCAAGCTTTCATCTTCCCCTGAGCTTCTCTTCTAGTTTGCATTCCGTAGCTGCTAGCAATCCTACCAGTGCCGTGACGGCCTATCGAGGTCTAATATTTCCTATTAAACACATCAAAGCCTTGTCAGTGTCGCCTTGCGACTGTTCGAAGGGGCCCATCTTATTCGTCTGTGCGAGAACCTACGTATTCAGCATTTCTTAATCGCGAACGACTCAAAGACGTCACGCTGCCTCGTCTCACGAAGTAGTCTCGTCCTCATTCGATCCCAAGAAATATTTATACACAAAGCACTGGAAAACACAGTCACTACCCCGGACGTCATCCATAAATGGCAGACTGTTTCTGACAAGAAAAGGGGCGTCGACACGTCTGCCCATTGCGTATATGCACCTGTTGCCATCATCTCTGCACACAGAAAACATCGAACACTTCGTTCTCCACTGTCACGCTTTTCACAATCGTCGAAAGAACAGCGATACATTTTCATACTCCCAATCTGGATTCTCTACATAAGTATATACTCTAATACCCTGATCGCCTCGTTACAATAGCCCACTTTGGAGTTTCTAGCCGCCTGGCGCGCATGATTTAGTGTTTTCTTACTCCCTCCCCATTACCCTCTCTCCTCACCAGTGACCTCCGGTCTTTCTTTCATTTAATAAATAAATTTCATCATGATCATCATTCGTCTGTGCAATAGCACACTTAATCTATGGGTCACATTCTCCCACTCGGCGGTCATAGTAAAGGAGTTAGGTTCATCGTGATAACCACGGTGCCCCGTGGTTACCACGACGCCATGATAGCGCATACTATGAAAAACCCAGCACATGTTATGACAACTTGACTGCGCAAGACATTACGCAATGCCATAAAAATTCTCTGACGTCCTTCCTTTGTCACTCTTGTACGGCTATTGCGTAGGTCTTTGTTGCTGCATTATATTTGCGACATTTATTTTGGCTGTTACTTTTATTGACATGAGCTGTAGAGGTTAACATTTAATAACGCCCAGATCGCCACGCATATCTTTAGCTGCAGAATGCAGGTGTGAGCGACACCTGACTTTACTGACGTTAATTGTGAGGCAAATGGCGAGCATGTCGAGTTGTTGATGTCGTGACCTACCAGTCATATTATTCACACACTCGTAACCTTCCAATGCAAATTTTTGGCACGCAACACGTGGACGACACGAGGGTTGTTGAAGGTTCTTGTACAACCGCCAGTGAAACAACGCGTGGTGGTCACATACGCATACGGTCATACTTCGCTCCTGAAGACAAGAGACTCGCACAAGCGACTATAACAGTGCTATCGTATGCTACACAGGAGCCACTGACTCTGACTGAGAATGTGGTATATGTGTTACCTTTCTCCTTCTCTCCTTCTCTCCTTCTTTTCTATCAACTTTCGATATCTCATGCCCTTCCCCCTGGGCAGGGTTGCATACGGGTTGTCCTATACACTGGTTAACCTCCCTGCTTTTTCCTCTCTACTATTTCCTTCTTCTTGCTTCCTTCATGAGGCATTCACCTTAAGAGCAGTATCCTTTAATGTGCACACGGTAATTTTTATTTCTCGGTTAAGCGCCCTTATCCGACCGTTTTTCATTCAGCGGAACTTCTTCAGGCAGCTCTCAGCGGCGTTAGTTTACGCCACGATGACACGCTGCAAGCGGCTTCTTGCAGCACCACCCACAAGATTGTCAGGCAGTGTTAGCACTTTGTCAAAGCCGGATGCTAAATTAAGAATCGAAACTTTAGCATATCATTTCGAGGACGTTTCACATAAGCTTAAGGCTTGCGGAAAACTTTGTCGTGTCATTTTTTTTCCACCCTCAAGTTATCCGCATACCTAAAAAATGTTCACGCATACTGTTTCTAACGTTTCCACCATTTCCTTAATTTATGAACAAGGTGAGTTCTGTTGCTTACGAGGAGTTTCAACCGTGCTAGCAAGGTCGCTTCAAAAATAATTGGTCTCGCCCTTGGATAGTGTCTTCAATGTGTTTCGTGAATTCTGGTGTCCATATCGAAAAACGAAACTGTTTGATCAATGTTCTCTCTTGCCTGATTTCCCAACGCATTTCCCATTATTTTTACACTCGCGACTATTGCTGTGGCGTGACATTCCGAAATGTTTAGCAAGAGGTCTTACTTTTGCCGTATAGTTGCCACGGCGTATGCCCCCAACTCAAGATTATGTCGAGACGCGTCCTTAAGCGGGCACAACTCCAACCGAGGAGTGTTTCAAAACGTCCATTTAATTTAGTATCAGTTCTTTCCTCCCTGGTATACTTTTCAGTCTGGTTTAGAGCCGGCGGTGAAGTGAACTGAGACTACGAAGAGTATTTATCTCACGACTTAGATGGCGACTTTGGCGATCGGAGCTTGCGGCATATTGGGGCCAGAAAGAAATCATGTTAGTGGCTGCTCGCCAGGCACCTCATTTTCATATCTTACCCCGGTACGTGGTTCGTGCAAACCTGCGACATCTCCGAACCGTACTGCTGACCCCGCACTCTGTCACCCCCACACGCAGAATGTTCTCCACGGTGCTAAGAAAAATTTAGGCTAAGGAAAAAAAAAAGAGCACTGGAAGCTGGAATCACCCGCACCAATTGTGGCTCCTACTGTCACATCTGTATTCAATCTATGTCGCAGGCTTGGCACCAAAGCTGAACGGTGTTCGTGTGATCAGTCATGTGAGCTTGTTCTGTCGAGTGCCATCTATATCCAACACCGGAACACCGGAAGAAACACAATTAATCACGGCGAAACAAGTGTGGCGTGCGTATGCACACAGAGCAAGTTGCCTGCCATGAATTCTAACAACGGGTGCTAAACCCACTGGAAACTGCGCGTTTGACTACATGCGCAACGCGCATGATTGCTTGTGTGCATGTGCGTGAGTTTTTCCGCGCGTGTTCCCTTTAGTAATCACATGTGCGAAAGCACGTCGATTACACAGCCAAATAGTAAGCTTACAAAAAAAAAAGGGGGGGGGGGGTGCGAACTAGGTCAGAAACAACAATGTACGTGCCTTATAGTTTACAAACGCATTTTCTGTTTGATTACGTTGCGAAAACACTAAGAACTACATCACAAAACCGTATTAGTACAATACAAGGACCACCTGAACAGCAGATCTCGTGGCTAGTAGACCTACTCGACACACTATGTCTCCATTTTGAAAGTGGAAACCCGTCTATCATTCGCTGTGTTCAAATTCAAACAAGGAATGCAAGTTCAGGAAAAGATGCAGCCTTGAAATTATGAAAAGATCCTTGCAAGCGACGAAAAACGAAATATATTGGTAACGCCAGCGTTTCCACAAGTGGACTTCGACAGGTCAACCACTGTCAGAGCAACTCTGCTCGGCAACACACGAATTATAAGTGGCTGGTTAGGCATTCGTAGCGCATATCGAAGCATTGGAGCAGAGAGTTGCTTATTGCAGATATCTACGTCATCGCAATGGTCAGAAATCCAGATTGTGAACACCGTGGCGTAGGGCGACGGTTAGGCGCTTTCCTCGCGATATTTGACGCTTTACTGCGCGCGAACACACACACACACACACACACACACACACACACACACACACACACACACACACACACACACACACACACACACACACACACACACACACACAAGGCCACGTCGGCAGGAGCGGCCATTACGCTAGTCTTGACGTTTCTCCTTTATTCCCTTTCTTCCATTCCTTTCTCTCTTCCCTTACCCCTTCCCAGTGCAGGGTTAGCAACTGATATTTTTTCTTCGGTTAACCTCCCTGCCTCGCCCATCATCTCTCTCTCTAGTCTTGCGACAATAATCAGCCAACGTCCGCACCAACTGCTCTGAAATAGCTATAAGGCGTGTTTTTTGACAGCTACAAAACTCGTCGAAAACGTATAATGTGTAGCTAGCTTTTTCTTTTCTCTTCGTCTCTCCTGTCGTTGCGCCATCCCCCAGAGCAGAGTAACCAACATACTGGTCGACAATCCTGCCTTTGTTCTCCTGTTCTCTCTCTCCCTCTCACTCTATCTCGCCCCCTCGTGACTGTTCTCAGAGCCAAAATCGATATCAGGAATCCTCGAGGAGGTTTTGCAGAGCGCATCGAGCACCTATACCTTGTTTCAGTATTCCAGTGCAACACTGTGGAAGCTACAGGCCTCTTCGACCAATCAGGAGAGCGAACGCACGTTAAACGTGTCCTTCCGCTCCGCGTCTGTCAATGGTGAGCGCTGCAGTGGCAGCGGCATAATTGGAAGAAGGAGGAGGTGGGCCCTCTTTTGACACAGGAGCCCCTGAGCAGGTGCATCTCCGAACGCTGTCGCTTCATGTCGTGTCGCAAGAATCCGCGCTCAATTGCCTCGCAGCCTTAGCTCTGCTGCACGAAACTAATGAAACAGAGTACAGGTAAGGGATGTTGCTGCATTCCATTGCAAGTATTCGAGGTGCACTTTGAGTGGAAGGACACGTCGGGTCACGGGAGTAAGTTGCGAAAACAGGCCAACACAAACTATGCTGAGATAGCCGACAAGGGGATCAATGAGTTTACGAAACATCACTGCTCAACCTGGCTGCGCGGTTGCAGCGGCTTTCTCAATCGATGTAGCGACGTTGCCCTTCGGCAACATTTCTAAAGCTCTGGTCTTCGAACCCCAGGTATATCGCGTCCCATTGGCTGAACTGTCCTTAGGTAACTTACCGCAGAGAACCAGATTTCTTCGATAATATCAGTTGCGAAAATTCGTTCCGAAACCCGCACGTTACTATGGACGGAAGTTAGAGGGCCGCGTCGCCATCTGGGAGCAACGATAGAAAACGCATCGCGTCGCTCATGCGCTGAAGTCTTCGCTGTCATTGTGCAGCTACCGCGGCGAGAATATGGAAAAACTACTTTCTGAAAAAGTCTGTAAGCTCTGTGCCGGCAATATTGTCCGCGATGAGCAAAGTGCAGAAGTGATCACACTGCTAGCCTCATGAAGCTTACTGTCGTGTGCGGCGCAAAACGCTCAGAACTGGAAATTATTGTATAGTTTGTCCTCTGAAGGGTTTCGCGACGATCAAAACTCCACTGTTTTGACCCCACAAGCTTCAAAGCGAATATGCTTGTCACGTGAAGTAAATAATCAGGATACTACATTCAACTAGAAATGCTCTCGAACTCAGCTGATGTTTTGAGAAACTTAGCAAAGCAAGTGTTCATGGGGCAAAATACGAGTTACTGAAACACGGTAACGCGTCATCTTCTTTTGTTTATCGTCTTGTTTGTAGCTCGTATTTCCTTCAATTAATTTACATTTGTCCCGGTTGACAGCGATGTGAAGTAAGAAGCTACGTTTAAGAGTTAGGTCGAGGGTCGAGCAGCTGTGTTCGCTCTTTAAAATGTAAGTGCAGGAATAGAAAGACAATTGAGTTGCCCTGATGTACAATTTGGATGTCCAATATAAGAAATAATAAATAGAACCTGAGGAGTACGCCGGTAATATTTGCCGTCGTGGTTGGCTAACTAGCATAAGGCACACCATAGGTGTTATTAATATTACTGGAGCGCCACGGGCCAGTAATTTCTGGAAAAAGCTTCACTAGTCTTCCTAAACAAAACGGCGATACTCATAGATAATCAACCGAACGAACAATACGAATATTTCGATGTCATCGCTACACGTGGTTGTCCTGACGACTTGCAAAACGGCAGGAAATCAATGCCCCGGTAGGGCTATTATGAAGCCGCGTGAATGTGGTAGACAATGAGGGCGGTGCCTGTTGCGGCAACGGACATTTTCTATGTGCAATACCGCCAGCTCATGACAGTCTGCTTGCACAAGGTCCCACTTCCGTGTCGTCGAGGCATTGTATCTCCTTTTGCGGCGTTTGTCGTAAGTTCGGATTCATAATAACACTAAGCGAGACTAAGTTACACTGACAACACTAAGTTAAAAGCTGCTGTGACTAACCTACCGTTATCAAAATAAGAAAGTGCGCCACTGGCATCCCCTGTCTGTCGCTTGGTTCATTTTCCAAAGGGGATATTCTTTTGTTCAGAAGGCATGCACTTCTGCGCTGCGCCTAGTTTCTCTTGTCTTATGCCTTGTATGCTTAGCTGAGTTCCTTTTTTCTGTTCCTTTAACGTTTATTGTTCAATCTGCAAGAATGTAGCCCACTCCCCTCTGTAAAGCCCTCAGGCTCTGAGGGTAGTCGGGCAGTGAAAAATAAATAAATAAATAAATAAATAAATAAATAAATAAATAAATAAATAAATAAATAAATAAATAACGTTGCGTTCTGTTTGCTGGGAAAGCACATGGGTGCGTATTGCACATAGAAACGCAAGAGAATTGGGAAATTAGGGGGAACTGTTGAGAGCGTATGCGGAGGGCGATATATGCGTGCAGAGTGGGCTGGAATCTTAACATTAAGTGCGAAACTTCCGAAGAAAGGGTAGCAAAAGATAAGCAGGATTCTAGGGAGAAGGCGAAGGAGCGCCGGACATCTTTGTAGATATACCCTTCTCTTTCCCGCTCTCCTTCTTTCCCTATCTTTCTAGCCAGCACCCGACTAAGAAACAGGAGATTGTGCACTGTGTGGTTCCTGTGGAAGACCGTTCTTTTCAGATTCGAAGCGTCTTAGCGAAAGAAATCGCCTTCAGTAGGCGTCGTTCCCCGACAGATTTGACATTATGCGATTGCTACCGCCTTCTGGACACAATGCATCAGCGCGTATTGGCCTTCGTGCGAACTATGCAATGCCGCTATCAAAAACGTAAGTGTGCCGCATTTTAGAGGAACAGAAAGCCGAGCGAATTGGTAATGATTCCTTATGAAAAGAAAAAGCGTCAGAAACATGGACACAAAGGAAGAGGAGTGGACAACACGAACGCCGGCTATCAACTGAAGAAGAGCAATGAAGCGAAAAAGAAAGAAGACACACAGCTTAACTGCGCATGCTCAGGAATGGTATATAGCGCCACCTGCCATGTTCGTGTTGTCCGCTTCTCTTCTCTTGTGTCCGTGTTTTGCAAGCCTTTTCTTTCCGTGATGATGTACTTCTCGCTCTCAATAAAGTATTCAAGACTTCATCCAGCCTGTCGTCGTACAGGCATAATCCCTATTTAAAAGGCATACTGACCAATATTTTATACATCTATTATTTGCTTTCTTGACATTAAATGAATGCCTAACACCTTAAAGCTATACAAAGTTGTGCGAGGTCTCGCAGCACCCAGAATAATTTTAGTTTCTCCAAAGCCAGTTTTGTTTTCTTTTTTGCAGACCTAATATTGTATCGTGACGTCATGACGCCGAAAGTGATCCCGTATTATGAGGATGTCGCGCTGTTTTGTCACTCCTCTTCGGCTCCCTTGTTGCACCCTATGATGTCGCTTGTTGTGAAGACCGACGTTGCAGCGTAGCAGATGACCGAACGAACCGTAACGAGGGTCGAAACGCCGCAGTTCGCTGCTCCCACTGCTCCCCCTTTTGCAATATGACTTCACGATACAGTACAAAGTCTGAATGCTGAATCGAAACAGACTGAAAAGAGATCTTATAATAAATACTTGAGGTCGCTTTGAGGATCGGCAGTACTTTTTTTATGGTGTAAAAGTCCCGGGTTTTCATTTAACGACGAAAGTAAATGACCCTTTTCGTAGACTGCAAGTGCGCTTCTAGGCGCTGCTAATTTGCCCAACTAAAGGTGGCACCTGTCGCGATTTAAACGCAGGCAAAATTCCAGTTGTACATGCTCAGTCTTGTATTCTGTTCACGTTTATATCAAGATGGCTGAAGCTGCATTTTTCACGTCATATCGCAAGCAAACTACGCTTGCACACGTTGTCTGCAGAAAACAATAAACGCCGCCATTAGTTGGACAAACCGCGTTGCAGGAAAGCTAGCTTTAATTACGAAAAGTGTTTACAGGATTGATTGATTTGATTGATTTGTGGGGTTTAACGTCCCAAAACCACCTCTGATTATGAGAGACGCCGTAGTGGAGGGCTCCGGGAATTTCGACCACCTGGGGTTCTGTAACGTGCACTGACACCACACAGTACACGGACCTCAACATTTCGCCTCCAGTGAAATGCAGCCGCCGCGGTCGGGATTCGATCCCGCGACCCTCGGATCAGCAGCCCGGTACCGTAGCCACTAGACCACCGTGGAGGGGCAGTAGTGATTTTGAAGTTGGGGAAAGACGCCATTTTCTGGAGCCCTTATGGGAGCACGGCTCAGCGTCTGGGGAAGGATGGTAAGAAAGTGGATAGAAGAAAGGAGAGGCGACTTTCACGAGACTGGAGGTTCGCCAGGTCAGGGTACTTCTCTCCCCATTATAAAAACTGGTAGGTGCACGGTGGCACTGGGAATCGAACCCACTACCTCTCGTACCGGAGGCGGACTCTAACTACTGGGCCACCGATGCGACCGAGAACTTTGTGTGCACTAGCTTGGTGGTTGTCTTACCACCACCTCCCCACCACGTATCGGTGACGTCTCGGGGGCTTGCTATATCGCTCGTATGCCACCGTAGAGAAATGAATTCTTAGCCCTGTGTTTGGTGGGCTTGTAGTGGATTCTAAATGGTTCCTGTAAAGTTGTGCATTGTCCTAGAGTTACTGCATATGCTACCGCAGCTAGCATATATTTGCGGCAGCATATACAATAACTCTACATTGTCCCCCTTGGGATTGCCATTTTTCGTACGAAATAATAGCTCACGCTTATTGGTCGCACTAGCCCGCCGCGTTGGTCTAGTGGTTATGGTGCTCGACTGTTGACCAGAAAGACGCGGCTACGTAACGACGAGCGGGAAAAGAACAATGCTAGTGACGAAACTAGCAACACGTCACCATTCTGCCGGACTCTGATTATGCGCGATCAATCCGCCGAGAATGTACTGAGACGTGCTCAATCCTCGGAATCGGTTTCACTGATTTGTGTAACCGGTGCGGGTGTAGCAGGATGGCGTTCCCGTATCGTAGGCCACTCTCGCACGTGCGTTGCGTACTGAACGTGCAACTTGTACTCTTTGTAGCAGTGCCTCTTTCGAGTGCCTAATTTGGACATAATAACCAACCTTCACTGCAGTTCCTACGCTGACAACCTCGACCCTTGCCCTGTACAGGTGTCAAAGATAAGAGGCCAAGTGGCGAACACAAGCTGCTCGCAATGATAACGCGATGGACACACGAGCAAAGCCGATAGCGTTAGGAAGGCTGATGCAATTATCGACCTGCGAACAAAAAAAAAAAAAAAGTGCAGCGTACATCAAACATTTATTCGTCTCTGTACTGATTTAACGCGACAGTACATTCGTACTGGAGACTGCCGTGTTGCTCGATTAATTGTCTGTTCGAAAAAGAAATATAGAATAAGATCTTCCCAGTTGTTAGTCGGCGTTCGTGGTGTTCACTGCTCTTCTTGTGTCCGTGTCCTGCACGCCTCTTCTTTTGATTATGGAATGTTACCAACTCGCTCAACTTTCTGTCCTTTTGAAGATCTTCCCCTGTTACGATGGGAGTGCCAAGATGTTGGTGGTTATACGATGTCTGCGGGGTTTCACAGGGAGCACGGGTCATGGATAACATAACTCAACGTAATGTTGCACAAACATAAACTGTCTGAGAAATATCTTAACCAGATAACGCCGATATGTTACTGATGTGTCAGTGACAGACAGTGCCTTAAGTCAGAGGCGGTGTTTTAACCAGGTAACACTGATATGTCGGCTGATATGTCATGTGTGTGACAAACACTTGGGGAAATTGCCACTGACATCTTATTCGTCGAAGTGGGGAAGTACATGCCGCAGGCGTTGTTTTGAACCGGCCGTGTGATTCTCGGCCCTTTGTCAGTTGTCAGCTAACGTCAAATTTGAGGCTCATGCATATTCACCATTAACATGCACGCCTGAAGTGCCATTGACGCAGTTTTAATAAACGCAGCGACGAAGGATTTTACATTAATACAAAGTCGTGATTTGCAAGAAATCTCCAAGTATCCGAGGTGACGCGGTGTAACAGCAGAGTTCAGTGTTATTACACGGGAGACAAAGCTTACATGTTCGGGAGTCTGGATAAGGAACGATATTTCAAGACAGGCGAAAGTCTCCGAAATCTGCGCAGGAGTACATTTATGTTTGTCTAATAGTAAAAGAAAAACCCTGGTGACGAGAAGAGAATTCACGAAAGAATGAATAAGGGTGCCTCGCTACGGTGGTCTAGTGGTTATGGCGCTTGACTGCTGTTCCAAAGGTCGCGGGATCGAATCCCGGCCGCAGCTGCTGCATTTCGATGGAGGTGAAATGTTGAGGCTCCCGTACTGTGCGATGTTAGCTTCATATTAGAAAGAAGAAATATAACTTGTGGGGTGCTATTGAGGCGTGTGTTAATGGGTACTGAAAGTTTCCATATATTTTTTGCCCACTATACTGCCTGTCTCTTATTCCTCTGAGCTACGTTGCAATCTACAGAGGATGGCTGGTACTTGCTTTTAGCCTAACCCACAAACGAATAGTCGAATGCGACTATGCATACTGAACAGCCAGTGTATCACGCGCGCAGCTCCACAGGTACTGGCTGTGCATTTTTCAGCGATTTTTCAGCGTAGCAAAAGGCAAACGCCACGCTGTGGAAGACATTTTATTCCTACGTGTGCACGTGCCGACAGTACGTGTACCCGGTGCCACACACAACGCCGTTAAAAAAAAAAAAAAGGTAATGCACGGCTTACTGCTCTGCACAGGCGTGCAGAGACCATGCCGCCAGAACAGCATGAAAAACATCACGCTGCCGCCATAATTACTATCGCAGGCAGCGATGGTTACTAAACGATCTGACCCTGGCTGTACTGCGTTCATATCTCTACGAAAAATAGTAAAATAATAGCAATAAACGTGCGCATTTACTTGAACATGGGATAACGCTGTTTTCTGGGACTCGCTCACACATGCACGTGAATTATTGCTGGAACTTTCCGAAGTAGGGAGAATGCCAAGGTTGACTCGATTCTGCAGCTTTGGCACGCCTGGTACGTTGTGTAGTCTTGTTTATTGTACCTTAACATACGGAGTAACACTGTATTAGAAAAAGATATACTATGATGACTATTTCAATATCCTATATAGTGTAATAATGTGAACAGGCGCGCACACATACATACATACATACATACATACATACATACATACATACATACATACATACATACATACATACATACATACATACATACATACATACATACATACATACATACAAAATGAAAACTGCACGGAAGAGCAGTATTGATGCAAAGGCAGAAATAATTAGCAGATTTGAAAACTGATTAAGGGAAAAAAGGAGAACGACCGAAATGTTCCAGACATCCACATTATTATGCGCTATACAATATGAGAGGATCACTGTGATAGCCCACGAGTAGCAATTATCCTGAAATGATTTAATTTACAGAGCCTAATATGAAAATACATTAACTATAAAAATAGTCATGACAGTAAAGTCAATGAAGAAACTATACTACACTAAAACACAAACTGCATTAACTGACTGAAAAAGTCATCACGCCGTTGCAGATATAAAAAAATAAAGGATATAACCTAGGCACCAGCCACAAGAAGATGGTGGCGGCATCCTTACAAATTTTATCTTTTTCCTATGCAGGCATGGACGAGTCTCGCTCGAGGCTCGGCATTGTAAGGTTGCAAAGTGGCAAACGTTTTTTCAACAACATAAAATTGTCCTACACATGCGTTAAATAATGCATAGGTGAAACGACGCATATTCCGCTTATCTTTCTGTTATTTTATTATTTTTTGTGTATACTCCTAATTCAGGTACCATTAAACTCAGAAAAATAAATGAATAAATAATATTAATGCGTGGAGCGCGAATAAAGCGCCTTACCTAACCTCGTTTTGCGGTACACACAAGCTTACAGTGGTATGTGTACGCTAGAAAACGTGCAGCCATTTTTAGCTTCATTTATTCGAAGGTGGTATTATTATTCGCTTCATTATTCGAAGGTGGCTACTACGGCAATTGCTGAAAAGCTTTGGCATTTGGGCACGGGTGGAGCAATACGCAGCGCTCTGTAGTACCGTCGCCAATAGCGAACTTTGTCCAGACGAGAGAAGATCGACGCTTTGGGAATCAAACTAGCTATCAAACTAGCTGAACTCTGCTCCCTATAACTTCCTGTGCTTACCGTGCGTAGCCACTTGGAATAAGTGTCAACTATGACGCTGAAGCCCGACAGCGTCTCAGCTTAAGGCAATGCACATCTATGGAGCAAACAGGCAAATATCTCACCTTTCTCCCTGTTGTGTGGGTGTTTGTGCGTGCTTGCATGTGCTTGCTTGTGACCATTTGTCCCGTAACCCAAAAACTAGTAAATGTGTCAAAATGCTCCATCAACGAATAAAAAGGATATTTCAATGAAGGTTCGGCCGATTCGCTCACTTCCCCTTTTCAATTTTCAATGCGCCGTCGCTGTCTTCATCAAGTTCATCTTGAACGACTCCCCTAAAGAAGGTATCTAAAAAAGTTTACCCACTTCCGCCATCCCACTTCGTTTTTCAGCTGCCACACCCAGTCCCCAACATCGCATTACGACATAAATTACTATGCTTATTATATTTTATAATTTTACCTGATTGATCGTCGCACGAACCTATCCATTACTTCATTAAGAAAAAAAGCCTTCTCTGTAAGACATCCCGTGCTCCTAAGCTTGCCCACTATGCTAGAACGAGTCATCTCTTCTCCTGTTGTCTCTATAAATTGTGTTCGTAAGCAACACACACACACACACACACACACACACACACACACACACACACACACACACACAGAGAGAGAGAGAGAGAGAGAGAGAGAGAGAGAGAGAGAGAACCTGTATAACTGTTTGATGATGAGTATGTTCAGGCTGGTTAAAAACACACAGTAATAGTTCTTGATAATGCATCTTGCCATGTGCCGTAGAATGCCAGCTGCGAGGCACTACAACCACCATTTAATATGGTAGCGTGAGTAGCATCATCTCAGAGTACTCCACGTAGGCAGTAATATACAAAGTCTCACTTTCGCTTTACAGACAATGTAAGCGGCACGAACAAAATAATTTGTTAACGTCGGATTGATTTGTGGAGTTTAACGTCCCAAAACAAGCTCTGATTATGAGAGACGCCATAGTGGAGGGCTCCGGAAATTTCGACCACCTGGAGGTTCTTTAACGTGCACTGACATCGCACAGCACACGGACCTCAACATTTCTCCTCCACCGAAATGCAGCCGCCGCTGCCGGGATGCCATCCCGCGACCCTCGGATCAGCAGCTGAGTATCATAGCCACTAGACCACCGTGACGGGGCAGACAGGCGTTTCATCATCAGGATAAATAATAAGTAATTAAAAAAGAGCGCGAGAAATTGTGAAGCGAGTATCAAAATGTCAAGGATTGCGGTCGCCTACCAACTTCTTATCTCTTTTGTCTATGTATTAAAAGTTGACGGGATCTGATTGGTTGCAGCCATTGCTCCTGACACGCATGACGGTGATATCGCGTGGATATATCTTATTTGTACCTATTTTTGTTTCTTTGAAGAAAGAAAAAAGAAAAAGAAACAGTATAGGCCATGAGAAAACGGGCCTGCTTCCTCCTAGCAATTCCATTCTGGGGAGCAAACTGAAATCTGTTCTCTATGCAGCCATGACCTTTATAGTTCTTTCGAAGACAAGCACCTGTGCGTATAGCTTCTCATATATCTTATCTTCCTATTGTGCAAGTGAACTGAATGCTTGCATAGCGTTCCCATGCGATCCATGTGTTCCTATGGCGATCATCCTCATTAGCTCACCCATTCACACCCTCACAAACTGAATGACAAGCTGACACACGGTGGTGTGGATAATCTCCTATCTTGAGCATGTGGCCTCTCTAGTTTCATTCTCCCACCCCCCATTTCCTCTACTCCTTTCCCTGAGAGCATTTTGGTTGAAGTACCCGAGAGACGGTTACTATGTACGCACTACGAGCCGAATTTCCTTCCTGTCCTTCCCAAAGACTCTTTGCCTCACAAATTTCATCACAAATTTCACTGCATCACAGGTTGCTGCATTACAGGTTACAATTACTCTTCAGTGTTTATGGAACTGCTTCTGAATTGGTGTCAACGTCTCAGTAATGCCCAGAATGCAGGGGCGGCGTGTTGAGCGGTGAATTCGCACCGCCGCAGCGGCACTGCGGGATGAGTTAATCTCCACTTGCCTGCTCTTCTCGCTCAGGGCGTCTCTTTCGGTGGCCTCGAGCAATTGCCAAACCTTTCAGAAAACCAGCGCCTTCTTGCATCGCAAATCACGTAGCTGGTGCTCGTTTCATAGTTTGTCTGATGGGATAGCTGTGTTCTGTTGCCTCAAATAATAATGAAATATTCGCTTAGAATCAGCTCATATCGGCCCATCAACAATTCACCTAAAGTAAATTCAAGGCCAAACTTCTCCTGCACCAATAAGAGAATTGATGCTCAGATTGTGAGGTAGCAGAACAGTAGAAGGAGTAAAAGCTGCAGCAGTGGCAGCAGAGTATTGCAAATAGCATGCCTTCGTGTTTTTTTATCTCCCCTCACTCTTTCAGGTAATGCAGACGTCGGAGGCTGCTCTGAGAAGAAAGTGTAAAAGAACTGGCATGACATAGTTGCAGTCGTTCCCGTGCTATCCGTGGTGTAACAGCGTAATATCCGTGGCTGCAATAATATCACTCCATGCGAAGGAGAAAAGCAAACTTGTAGTTACATTAATAAAAGCGCTGTGGTGCAAAATAAATCCACTGTGCGAATGTACCATGTTCCTACGAACTGCGTAGGACTGTCGCGCTGTACCTTCTATCGCCATCCTATAAAATTATTTCCCACATTTTGTTTCGCATATACAGGATACGTTCGCTATGAGTATGTTCATGCGCACAACGAGGATCCGGTTCTGCTTATGTTCAGCTTGCAGTGAGAAACAGTAAACACAGCTATAACTGCTACCGCCATCATTACCGCTATATGAAACCCAAACAATCCCGTGTACACAAGGTCTAGCCCTCCAGAAGCGAATAGCTCGTACATTCTGAAACGCAGTGTTTTCGTTGTCGCACGCTAATGGGACACAACGCAGAAATTGTGGCACACGTGCACTGCCCCTGGCAGTGATTTTCCAAGCTGTCGCGTACCTGTATAGCTCGGCGAAATTCTGTTTGACAGAGTGAGAAAAAATTACAGGAGCAAAAATTACCACTGGGGAGCGCGAAACATCCCAAATATAGCACCGACTTCGCTCGGAAGGAACGCCTGCGTGAGATCACCCAAAACAGGTTTGTCGCAACCACTCGCAGCCTATTTTAGTTTATTTTGTTGTGTGTGTGTGTGTGTGTGTGTGTGTGTGTGTGTGTGTGTGTGTGTGTGTGTGTGTGTGTGTGTGTGTGTGTGTGTGTGTGTGTGTAACTGTGCGTGTGCTATTCTCTCTGCATTCGTAGCACCTGCATATGACGCACAGCGCATAGCGTCACGTAGTATAGCGTGCCCGTACAAGTCTGGTGCGATGGAGAAAGCACATAGAGAGAGAGGAAAGAAGAAAAACGATATGCCGACGGAGAAAAAAAAAGAAATGCATCAACAACAAATGAGCGGCCGCACTCAATAGTCGACAAGCCCTGCAGCAAATTACGGTGCTGTGGGCGCTACAAAGGCTCGGAAACAACCGCTACACAGGCAGCATGTCATAACGACGCGATGCTGTTATATACGACTTCGACTGGGGACATGTGCGGAAAGCGCTCGACGGCACACTCGTATTTCACGCGACTTGAACGCTTATACATGCAGCTACGGCCTTGTTACTCTCTCTCTTTCGCTGTCTCTTACCTTTGTTCTACGCAGTTCATTTTGCGACTTCTTACAGCACTATGTTTTCGGAGATTAAATATAACATGATCCCTGAGTACAAAGCTTTATTTATGTTTCCGATGTCTTATGCTTCCGTAATAGTTAAGGCAAGCGAGTCGATCGCTTCGTTCCGTATTCTGCGCATCAGGGTCGCCACAAGTACTTCATTTCTGCAAGTGAATCCGAGAGAAGAGTTTGAAGGGACAAAAGCTTTTCGTAGTGGGATCGAGTTCTCTAAACGCGCGGTTTCACTCCTCGATGTAATGAAGCCGAGCGATATGGAATGAACGACCGCTGGGCATTGCGGTTCTAGGGCTGTGCTCCTGAATCCACGCCTAAATGGTAAATGGTAAAGAGGTACAGCCAACAGCAAACGTTTGCGGGATCCAAAACTTCAGAAAAATCTATATTACCGCTTAGCCTCTGCACAAAGCCTCGAATTAGATGTTGCAGCCTGTACATCGCTAAAACATCTACCCGCTGAAGCTTTTAAATTGAGGCTATGTTGCGAGGTTAAACGGTATACAGGTTTTTTCCGAAGTTTCGGATCCCGTGAACTTCTGCTGTTGACTGTACACTATTTAGGCGTGGATTTCTTTCACAATCATGGCGTACACCTTACAAGCGATTCAGCTGTGTAACCAAATGCCCTTCAGCTATCGCATTCCAGCGTTGTTCCTGACAAGTTTCTGGCGTCGTACCTCAGTGCAGACAGACAGACAGACAGACAGACAGACAGACAGACAGACAGACAGACAGACAGACAGACAGACAGACAGACAGACAGACAGACAGACAGAGTAGCTGACGGATGGACGGACAGAAAAGGAAAAATAAAACAAAAGGCAGAGATTATAATCGGAAACACGGCAGCTGAAAGTGCTACGGAGGAGAGCCGCGGCGCCGTATTATGTTCGGGGTTCTCGGACAGTTTTTCACCACTACAAGCTTCCATCTTCCCCTGAACTCCTTTTGCTGCGTGGTCTATCGGAGAAACCGAACAGGCTTCGCCAGCCGCGCAATATTCTTGTTCGCTGCTAAGTTTCCCTAAATGCGACACGGGCATTCTTCTAGTGCACTATTTCGGAAACTTGGCATAGCGTCATTTTGTGCACTTCGTATCTAAACATTTACTATGTTTACCTCTTTTCGAAATACAGCCTATAGCAGCCGGAGGAGGTAACACTTTAAACAACACCCTTTCATTTTCGCATCGCTTTTTCTTATCCTCCTGAAACGGACCTGCACGATACCGCTTTCTAAAACGATAAGATCCAAAAGCACGCATGATTTCACCTCGTGTTTCCTGGGCGACAGAGTTTTTCCCTAACACCACGTTTGGCTATCGCAAAAATATGTCTACACAAGACATACTTCTACAATTTAAGGAAGATGTTGTGGATGGCCCAAGTGCGGCGCAGACGAGGGCAATTTTGGCCTTGGACATCAACGGGGCATTCGACAACGTCTCGCATGACCTCATTTTAAAGAACCTTGCCTCCTCCCGATGTGGTAAACGCACCTATAATTATGTTCGAGCTTTCTTATCTGACCGCACAGCAACCATTGGCCTTGGTGAAATTCGGTCAGACACAATAAAGCTTTCTGGCAGAGGTACTCCGCAGGGTTCAGTTCTCTCGCCTACCCTGTTCAACTATGGCTATGGCAACGTTACCACCGCTCCTGGAACAACTTCCGAATGTGCAGCACGCGCTGTACGCCGATGACGTCACAATCTGGGTGACAAAAGGGTCTGACGGCGCCGTTCAAGATGCACTACAGGAAGCCGTCAATGTAGTCCAAGGGTACGCCATTGCCGGAGGACTCACCTGCGCAGCTGAGAAATCGGAACTTCTGCTCGTGTCAAAAAAAACGGAAAAAGACAGACAAACCGCCAGACGTGAACTTGCATCTGAATGGCGACCAAATTCCAAGGGTAGATAGACTTCGCATACTAGGGCTCCACATCCAACACAACGGCTAGGCTACATATACTGTCCAACTACTACGCCAACAAAGTGCCCAAGTAACGCACATGATAAGGCGCATTACAAACCGCCGACATGGGTTTCTCGAAAAAGACACCCTCCGAATTGTGCAAGCTCTAGTGATTGGCAGACTCACCTACCACCTCCCCTACCATAACCTTACTCAAACCGAGACGAACAGGATGGACGCCCTCCTTCGCACGGCACTAAAGGCGGCTCTGGGACTGCACCAATACGCGTCAACGCAGCTCCTACTGCGACTCGGGGTCCACAACACCATCCGAGAACTGGATGGAAGGCAACCTGAACAGTCAAATTCAACGCCTCCAACGAACAAGACAAGGTACTGATATTCTCTCCCGGTTGGGATACACCATGCCGAACAAAGCGCTACAAGAACGCAAGAACCTTGGACTTGAGATTCGAAGCAAATTCAGGTGGTCCCGATTCCACGAAATATGCATCCTGACCGTCATAAAGGCCGGAGACGTGCAAGGGTTCAGGCTTTAATGCGCGTTCTAGGCGATGGTACATCTGATACGCCGGTCCTCTATACTGACGTGGCACGGTACCCACAAAGACAGGTCATGTGTCTTGTCGTAGTAGACAACACCGACACTCTAAGCGTTTCGGCCACGCTTAACACTAACGACAGTGCCATGGCGGAAGAGGCGGCTGTCGCCCTGGCTATTGTACATGCTTCTCTCCTACCAGCACGGGACGAACCTACGACAGTGGTCACTGACTCGCAAACTGCCTGCAGGAACATAGCACGAGGAATGGTGACACCGTACACACACCGTATTCTGACATCTTTACACCCCTCATTACTACACAGGGTGCGTATCGTTTGGACACCTGGACACGCCTCTCTCCATGGCAATGAACGCGCTAATGCGGTAGCCCGAGAGCTCACAAACCGGGCGCCATCGGAAGAGCTGTCCAATCCAGACGACGCACCAACAGAACCATTGAACTACGCCGACACCCTAGAACATTACAGACAGAGCCGACGTTATTCCCCCCCCCCCCCCCCCCAACCTTTCCTTACCCGGGAGGAAGCTGTCGCGTGGCGGCAACTACAGAGTAATTCCTTCCCATGTCTCTTCATCCTACACCTCTTTCATCCCCTCATACTGTCCCTACTGTGGAGCGCAACCCACAGTATATCACTGCACGTGGGAATGCCCATGTCCATCGGGCTGTTCCCCTATCCCATCACCATCACATTCCTCCTGGGAGACTGCGCTGACCAGCTCAGCGCGGCAGAAGCAGCGTCGGCTGATCCAGCGAGCACGTGGAGTGGCGCGAGCCAATGGGGCCCTGAACTAAGGGCTCCACCCTACGAGGAAGATCCCTCATTCCGTTTTAAATAAATGTTTACTCTCTCTCTCTCTCTCTCGTCATCTTCTATTGACTTTTTTTCATTTCGCTAGCGCAGAATAGTCACCCAGGCTTCGCTCTAATTAGCTTCACTGCTATCTATCTATCTATCTATCTATCTATCTATCTATCTATCTATCTATCTATCTATCTATCTATCTATCTATCTATCTATCTATCTATCTATCTATCTATCTATCTATCTATCTATCTCCGTAAGCGGCTACCGGTGCATTCCTTCGCTAAGCTTCTGAATTAAAAAGTAATATTCGCACAGAATAATAAAAAATAGTAAAGAGAGCCTGTTTAGTGATGGCAACTACCAACCGCTGTCATCACAATTTTTCTGCCTGCGTTTTTAAGTCGTTCTCTTCCTGGAGCCACAAAACACGGTTTACATAAGCTATCTAGCGCTTTGTTTTTTTTTTTTTTTTTTTTGACGGCTTTATGAAATACAATACTACAGAGGCAAAACACGTGCGACTAAACCTATAGTTACCGGAGCGACGCATTTTATCAGACCTTTCGTCGACAGATAAGCTTGTTCCACGCCCTTACGAAAGCGGTACCGTGTCTGACAAACGACCCGAAAGGCATGTCGTTTTTCTTCCGACAACCACGTTCACTCTTTGTGCGTTTTTGGTGACTATAGGCTCTCACCGCATCGTACAGCCACCTGTGCATATTATATGCTAGCGACAACGAGCATTCATAATATGGTGTCATACCTTTATATTTGTTGTTAATATTTTCTGTACCTCATTTCCGGTACCACGGCGTCCGCTGCAGTGACGTAAAGCGCACTTTCTGCTCGCTGAACTGGGTGGCATTCTCGGAGGAATCAATGAAACTCGTCCCTCGGTCGGGACGCAATATATCCACTGGTTTCCCCGAGGCAGGCAGGCGTAACGTGCGGCGTTAAATGATGAAAACTTGACCGGACGTGCGTCGTTACATTGTGACACATAGTACTAGCCAGGGGGGGTTTCAAGACTGATAAGGAATTGGCTAACGGAGGCAGTAGTACGTAACGCACGGGAAGTGTCGAAACCACATGCTTTCCCTGCGAAGCAGCGTTGGCGGCCATTTAGGTGAAGCTGAGAATAAGACCTGTTCGAAGCAACCGACATGAAAAGCGGTATAGTAAGGCTTAGGCAGCAACTACCACACGGCGTAGCCCAATAGCCAATAAGCAACAAATAACTCAGTTTTGAATGTATGTGTGTTGTTCGTAGTCGCATGTCGAGACATATGCACGCATGCGCCATCTCACGGCTGGGTCCGCAGCAAGGGCTTTTTCACACTGACGCGTCGACACTGATGCGTTCGCAGAAGACCGAGCATACCCTAGAGCGTTTCCCCTTCCTTTTCTTTTTTCGCATGTCTTGCCACTTGACGTAATGTGAAAGTATAGAAAAAGAAGTTACGATAATCGTCAGTAAGCATAGATATAGAAAGGACAACACTGTCCGAAAACTTCCTTTGGCGGGAGATGCCTTTAGCATAAGTCACCACATTTGTACAATGGATATAATATTTTATTCACACGAAAAAACCGCTGCACTGCTGCTGAGAATGCAGCGATTCAACACGCTGTGGCGCTCGCCAGAACTTTCACCAGACGCTGTGACAGCAAGATCACTACAATTGCAAAGCGCGATAGAAGCGCTGGCGGCAGAACACCTCCTGTTGCTTTTGATCGTTAGCAACGAGGGTCTGCACACTTCTTTTTATACTTAGACGTTCCGAATTCAATCAGCTGGAAGCGTTGCGTGACAGCAGTGGACAAGTGCAATAGGGTCACGTGATCTCACGAATTTCTAGTTCAGGATAGTCTAGCCGTTAACAATTTTCTAGGCTGAACAACTGCAGATTTCGTGTCCCTATTACTGCTGTCATTCTTGCTGCATTTATCTACCCATAATTCCTTATACTCAAACAGAAAGCAAAGACGGGGTCATCCAAGCTTTCAGTGGGCACCTCTAATAACCCCAATTTAGACTGCTAGCTACAACGCGACCACATGAAACAATCAGTCGACTTGATGAAGACTTATTACCAAACCCAAACGCAGCTAACAAGAAAACCTCGAAGCAATACGACAGAAAGAGCGTATGCTTGGGCATGTTGGTACTGCATTTTCACATGTGTAGCGCACGACATAAAACACAGACGAAAAGGAAGGACGTAGGCACGGCGCTGTGTCTACGTCCTTCCTTTTCGTCTGTGTTTTATGTTGTGCGCTACACATGTGACAATACGATAGGCTATGCATAACATAATAATAATTGCTGGGGTTTTACGGTGTTATACTTGCAAACCCACGACATGATCATGAGGCTCGCCGTAGGGGAGGGCTTTGGAAATTTCCACCACCTGGGGTTCTTTGACGTGCACTGACATCGCACAGCACACGGGCTACTAAGCATTTTCGCGTTGCTTAGCAGGCAGTGGTTTGGAACCAGAAGAGCGTCGTTTGTCGTCCTCGTCAGCTCTTTCTTTGTGCGTTGTGGCACCGAGTATGCTGCACTGATACCAGATGGCTAAGCAGAAACCTCCCAGCTGGTGAAAAATCTAGAATATTATAATGGAGCACCGACTCCCCCGTCCTTACGGTTGTTCCCGACTGCGCGCACTAAACTGTTTTGACCTAGTTTTCTGGAGATCGTTTTAACGTGTCCTTCTTTACGCCCTTTAAAGTTAGCTGTTATTATCGTCGGCATCGCGCTTCTCCGTTGAACATTTAAAAAGAATTCAAAATGAAATGAATCATTGGTCACACTACAGGTGTGTCAGTGTAGGCCCTGTACCTTTTTTTTTTTTTTTTTGCTTGGGGAAGGAATTCACATATCGTTGTATGTCGCGTGGCAGTACCTTCAAAGCGACTCCGTGATGCCACAGCAGGCAACTCAATTCCGAAACAGGTGACCGAGGCCTTACAGATGGCGTCTTCGTCTGGGGTTACTGGACATGTACGCGTATGCAGGCATATCGATCAAAGCAATGTTTCGCTTAAGGACTTACGCGCCATTCCTCTTTTTTTTTTTAACGTTTGCTATACACTTAGTGGCTATGTTGACAGTCAATACAAATCCAAGTTCTGCATTGTACAGCATAACTTCGTAGTTGCTTGACTGTGTTATACACGCTTTTGGTCCTGGTGTACATTTTCGCTCGTTATTCTCGAGGACTAGCATCTCCACAACGAACTTTCTCCTTGATGGTCGTTTCTTTTTTTTTTTTCTTGCTTCTTTCTTTGTCTCCACTCGGACACACAGCCGAATGACAAGGCGCTAGTGGTTGCTTCAAGGATGAATAGTTAATTAAAACTCGATGTTTTATTTTATTGTACCTTACGTCTTCTGCGTCGTGCTCTCAATGATCTCGCACGTGTTTCACTGCGAGCCCATCGAGCGACCTTAACCTGCAGAGGCACGTTGCGAAGCAATCCCAATTTACATATCTGAAGAAGAAACGAGCGAGGCGCGTGCGTACGTGCTAAGTGTGACCAAGTGTGACGGTAACTTCAGGAGAGGTATTCTTTCCAGGTCTTGCGTACAAGCCGGAGCAATTTCTGTACCACAGCCGCGCGCCACCCTGTAGAACCGATAGCGTCGGCCATGGCACAAGGTCGCGTCCGAAAGCCTTTCTCAATTCCATGGTCACCGCGTCGAACTTTGCGGCACTGTCCCATAGGGACCGCGTATACTCCCAGAAGACATAGAGCGCGCGAGCGGAATTAATGCGACGTGACGACACGGCTCAGCGCCGTAGTTGGCTCCGAGGAGGTGAATATGTGCGCCAGGAATCTGGTCGCTGTATGCTCGAGGTGGTCGCTGGCGCTTTTCTCTTCCCGCACTCAGCCTTCGAGAGAGAGAGTGAGAGGGGGGGGGGGGGGGGGGGGGGGCACCTCGTAACGAGGCTGTCTTCGAGCAGTCGAGTCGCATTTATTCTAGGCGGCTGATGTCAGACCTAGCGCGCGTGTGCGCGCGCGTGGTGGGAAAACCCGACGCAACGGAGTCGCAGCGCCGGTCGCCACCAAGGACGAGCGTGGACCAACCGACGACGCTGCCTCTCCCTCTTTCTTAGCTGAACCGTACGGCTACATGTTCTTGGCCGCCTTTGTTTCTTAAGTCTCTCTCTCTCTCTCCTTGAGTCGTGGTCGGGCGCCACCGTTCATACGCCGCTCTATCTCTTGTTCGGTATATAGCTCGTGACGTGGTTAGCGATCAGCTGTGTACGCGAAGAGCGTGGGTGTGTGTGTGTGTCTGCGTGTGTGTGTCTTTCTGTTGTATGTGAGTGAGAAGCGCTGCGTGAATGAGAAATCAGGTGTGCGTGCGTGTGCGTGTGTGTTTCCGTCGTCCCGAGACGGCATCACGCGATTTCTCGCGAATCTGCCCGCCAGCGTTTTTACGCGACAATGAATAGAGCATGCGTATAGGGGAGGAATCCAAACTGCGTCGCAGCCCGATGATCTTTCCTCCCCTCGAGTGGTGGTGTATGTGGTCGTGGCCGGCAGCGCTGTTTCGTCAGAAGGCCACTTTATTTGCGCCGAGGCGTTTTTCGAGATAACTGGTTTATCGTCGATCGTAAATGTCTCGGGTTTGAATTGTTCCCTGTGGAGGGCACTGAGTGGCCATCGGGAAAGCGGGACAGAACGCACAGGTTGGGGGCACATCACATGATATCGCGCCGCGCACTTGCTGCGACGACAGGGCAAATGATATAATTATGCTAAACGCGCGGCGTGAGTGGAGGTCGGAGCAGGCTGCCAAGTAACCCATAACCTTTTCGTCCAGCATAGGTCCACTGCGGGAATACGATATGTCGAAATGCTGGGCATCGTTCTGGGCCTTCGGCCAGGTCTCGGGCAATTTGGGGCAATAATGTCGCCATCGTTAACTTCCTACATGCGTGGAATCGTTAGCTTCGTACATTGCCTGCACTCGTGATTTCATGCAAGCGGTGCAGCTGCATGCAGACGCTCCACTGCTTACCTTCGTCTATAACGTTCATTCGTCCTCCTAATTTTCACCCTTTCCACGGCAAAGGTTACATATTCCCTGCGTGAAGAATACTAAACGATAAAGCTTAACTCCATGCAAATGCGGTCGGGTTTTCACGCGCTCAAACACGGTCTATGCGGAAAAAGAGGCACATCACACATGATAAACCAGGTCGATTCGCCAGAGGGAACTTTTACGAACAACAAAAGATGCGTAGACTAACTAACTAACTAACTAACTAACTAACTAACTAACTAACTAACTAACTAACTAACTAACTAACTAACTAACTAACTAACAAGAGAACTTTCCGAACAACCAATAACTTTTACACTATCTATCTATCTATCTATCTATCTATCTATCTATCTATCTATCTATCTATCTATCTATCTATCTATCTATCTATCTACTAAGGGATAAGTAAATAAATGGGTAGAGGAAAAGTTAGCACGCAAATTGCTACAATGAAATCGTTGCTGAGCAGCTATACTCAATACGCCACATATACTTGGCAATAAAGGGAGCCGAGGTTGGTCATGGCGGGTGACGTGCACATGCACATGCTCTTACCTAACTGCATCCCAAGTTCCCAACTGTATCTTACCCAACTCGGCCTTTCAGGAGAATCCCTATGCAAGCCAAAATCAGCAAAGCGGGGCGTTCGAGTCCCAAAGCACTGTTAAAATGTTATGACTGCCAGCGACGGGGTCATGAAGTCGGGATCGTCACCCACTCTGGTTTCCCTGCAAGAGAAGAAACGACTTTAAGCCTCCACCGAGTCGCTGCAGCAAGTGTCTGTTGAATAGTGGACAGTGTCAACCGCAACAATCCTTTGAAATCGTAGTGACGACGTATTGAGGAAGGTGCACAAAAAATAAACTGTTTCATTTAATTAATTAATCAATTATTAATTATTGACCTATTCTATATATGCATTTATGCATTTATTTATTTTACCCCGCCACGGTGGTCTAGTGGTTATGGCACTCGGCTGCTGATCCGTACGTCGCGGGATCGAATCGCGGCCGCGGCGGCTGCATTTCGGTGGAGGCGAAATGTTGAGGCCCATGTGCTGTGCGATGTCAGCGCGCGTTAAAGAAAACCAGGTGGTCGAAATTTCCAGAGACCTCCACTACAGGGTCTCTCATAATCGTAGCTGGTTTTGGGACCTTAAGCCTCACAAATCATCATCATCTATTTGTTGTTTGTTTGTTTGTTTGTTTGTTTGTTACGTAGGGCCGATCTGTTCAACACGCCTTAAGCAGGAGTGGGCTTTCAGCTCATGAAAATATGATGCGTAACGCATACGCACGGCTCATTATAGCAAAACATGCACCTAAAGGGGCATCGAAGTGAAAGATTTCTTTTTTTTCATGTTTGTAATTTATCTTTTAGCAGTAACAAAAGTACCACGCCCCTTGTGGGGAAAACATACTTGGTATGCTAGAAAACACGCAAACGGAAAACACGGGATGGCGACGCCGCTCTGAGGTTCCCGCGCAAATACGTAATTATGGCTCATTGATGGCGCATACTAAAGCCAAGCTATAGTCATTGATCGATAAAAAATGACGTGCGCTATGTTATAAAGAATTCCGGGATATAACACAACATGTTTTCGAAAGCTTAATTAGGCCAGTTTGGTGAGAATACAGAAAAAGAAAAAAGAGAGGGACTGGAACTGTAGCGCCGTAAGCCCGAAGTTTTGGCGCAAAATTAAAAAAAAAGATAGTAATATTCTGGCAATAATTTCTTTTCGTCTGACATTGAACATATAACGGTGAAATTAAAAATAGCTCCCCAAATATATTTATCATTACAAATCAATTCACTATTTCAATTTAGTTTCCCTTTAATAAGTTCGTCGGCTTTTCCTTTAGGCGACGCTTCTCAAGGTGTTCACGCAGACCTATAAATCAAACACATTTATTGCGTGACACTATCTTCAGGTTTAGCATTGATACACTTCTAGACGCTCAGTGTACGCAAAGGAAAATGATAAGAGTAAATTGTAAAGTCTCAGTGTCATAAGCTGCGCACTCCCCATTAAACCAACTCGCGGAGGCCTCGACCACAGAGAACTTACATGCGCTAATGAGCATGCCTAATGCGTGGATAAAGGTGTGGCAACCCCCTGCGCGCAACGGGCGAAGTAGAAGAAGATGATACCATGACTTGGGCGCGCCGTGTCGAAAGTGTAATTCGTGCGCCCTTAACATCGGGTTAAGCGAGAGTTTCCTTTAGGCGTTCCAGAGATTCCTTTCTCAAGGGAGGACAATTTACGTAGCGTAATATATACCCGTACATCGCTAAGAGACCTGAATAGAGTAGTGGGCAAATGAAAGGCATACATACGTTTAGGTGGTGTAGTGTGCGCTAGCAGTTACTATAGAAGACCACAGCATTTAAAGAAGCTTTCCTTGCTAGGATTTTATTTTGTTTATCAATCGTCTCGTTTCAGTCAGAAACAAATTGTAAGGGTATATACTGCTCTGGTGAGGCATGCATAAATTTTTTTACTACATATACATAAGTGGCATGCACGCAAATTCCCGCCACGGTTGTCGGCTACGGCACTCGGCTGCTGATCTGGAGGTCGCGGGATGGAATCCCGGCCGCGGAAGGTGCATTTCGATGGAGGCGAAATGTCGAGGCCCGTGTAGTGTGGAATGTCATCATCATCATCATCATCATGATCCTGTCTACGCCCACTGCAGGGCAAAGGCCTCTCCCATGGATCTCCAATTATCCCTGTCCTGTGCTAACTGAGCCCAATTTATCCCCGCAAACTTCCTTATCTCATCTGCCCACCTAACTTTCTGCCGCCCCCTGCTGCGCTTGCCTTCTCTAGGAATCCACTCTGTTACCCTTAATGACCAACGGTTGTCTTGTCTTCGCATTACATGGCCCGCCCAGGCCCATTGCTTCTTCTTAATTTCTATTAGTATGTCACTAACACGCGTTTGTTCCCTAACCCACACCACTCTCTTCTTGTCCCTTAAGGTTACACCTACCATTTTCCGTTCCATTAGTCGCTGCGTCGTCCTCAATTTAAGCTGAACCCTCTTAGTTAGCCTCCAAGTTTCTGCCCCGTAGGTGAGTACCGGTCCGGTAAGATGCAGCTGTTATACACTTTCCTCTTCAGAGACAATGGTAAGCTACCATTCATTATCTGATAATGCTTGCCGAATGCACTCCATCCCATTCTAATCCTCCTAATCACCTCAGCCTCATGACTCGGATCAGGGGTCACTACCTGGCCTAAGTAGAGATATTCACTTACTACTTCCAGTGTGGGATGTCAGTGCGCGTCAAAGAAGCCCAGGTGGTCGAAATTTCCGGAGCCCTCCACTACGGCGCCTCACATAATCATATCGTTTCGGACGTAAAACCCCACGAATCAATCAAATCGATCGACACACACGTTGACCGACAAATAGGGGGCGTAAATACAAAAAAAAAATTAAAAGAAAAGACTGAAAGACGGTTGTTGGCGCCCGTGCTCGCCTTTATCTCGGCCACTGAAGAAGCAGCTTTGCCTTGCTCTTTATTATGGGCTAGTAACGCCTAAAGCTAAGCGGTCTTATCAAAATAAGCAAACAAACAGAGGAGGTGCCTAATGTTCCTTAGGATACAAAACGCTCGCTCTTCATAATATATATGAGGCTACCTGGGAATTTCTCACTAATTTTTAGCACCTTATTTTGGTCCAAAGACTTACGGTCTAACTTCTAGGCTTCTTTACATTTGGTTCACCTCAAAATGAAAAGCATGGACAACGCAGCTGTCTTCACGGAAATAAACTGCAGGACTACAAACAGCATATGTGCGCGTTGATTTTTTTTTTTTTTTTGGTTGAGAAATTACGTTGAAATCAGCGTGTTCCAATGAACCTCCGCAGGTTTTTTGAAGGCGTGACCGTTGCTGTTTTCTTGAGGCATGACGCATGCCGTGGTGCACATGGGTAGATGGTAAAAAGCCAGATTTATTCAGCAGCCGTTTCCCTATCTATTCATTCTTTGCCAACACGAGATAGCACTAATGATAGTTCGCGAAGCATGGACACCTCAGCAATTTCGATCGGCGACCGTCTCGCCACTTACGTACCGATATGGCCACTGCTGTCTTTTGTGGGGTCACGAGCTGGCCCAATAAAGAGCCAGGTATTACTATTCTTCACACTCGCTATTGCGCGATAATGACCCGGTTACCCATTTATAGTTTGTTCCCGACATCGGAAGTCGATTTATTGTTCGTTCATTTCGTGTTACAGCGTTCAGCTTCAATATTTCTCATTTACCGCCACATTCAGTTCCGGAAACGGCATTGATATCTCACACGCGTCGTTCCAGTCACCTAAAGCATCAGCCCTGTGGCAAAGTGCTTCCTTTCCAAAGCGACGGACTGGCCGAGATTGGAGAAGGGCAGCTTCTATACCTCCTATAACCCAGAAACGGGTACCGACGCTTTCACCACCACGTACACGGACTGCCGCAGAACAACAAGGCGCCGCGGTAACGAAACAAGGCAGCTAAGTGACGCCGAAAAAGGCGGAACCAACTGCCGGCCGAACGCTAATATAACGTGAAAACTGGCGCGCACATGTCCTTTCTCTGGCATTTTTTCGAGCATTTGAAACAAGGGTTCCGAAGGCCGCCTCCCAGTCTTGTGATCGAAAAACAAAGAAGTGAAAGAGACCTGAAAGAAAGGTAAAGAAAAAAAAAAAGGCGTATAGATAGAAAGCAAGCGAAGCCGGCGTTTTGGGCTTCATAACGCCGGCAAATGCGCAGTCATCCACTCCATTGCACAAAGTCACGCATTCTCTAGACGATGGCAGTCTCCCCGGGGTTTTGACTCAACGCGGGCCTCATCGAAAAGTGCCTCGGGGGGAGGAGGGAAGGTTGTTGCATGTCGATTCCGGCAGTGCTTGTTGCCAGAGGACCGCATCTAAATGACGGGCAGCACCCCACCTCCCTCCGCCTATCTTAGCGAGAGCGAGCCGTGGATGGCGCTGGAGCCGCGCGACCAACATAAGGCGGGTGACACGGCCGCAGCAGCATAATAGCCGTAATTAGCAGGCATACTTCGGCACACGCGAAACGAGAACGGCAGTCGTGTGGGGAGGGGGGGGGGGGGAGCCCGAAGACACAGGCTCGGCCGATAGAAGTAGTTAGGTGCATACGCACAGCAAGCAAAGAGTGCCACAGCAGGGAGAGACAAGAAGTCGCAGCGCCGCCGACGGGAACACCTGCCACGCCTTCCCCGATCGGGTCGCCTCGGTCGGTCGGGTATCCCTGTGTTTATTTATGCGACCCTGTTGTCGGCATGCCGCGGAATGGCCGGAGAAACGGGCGTGAGAAGAAGTGCAAGGAAATGAGAGGGAGAGACGACGGCTTAGCTGGACTTGAAGGTGCAATGGAGGGAGGGAGGGGGGGACGAGAAGGCGGCTTGTCTGCCATTGCCTCGCGGGCATCTCGTCGGAGGCGACTTTCCATTAATCCGACACGCCATTAGGGAGACCCCGACGAGGCCATTTAAAGACGACGCCCGGCCATCGGCTTATAGACGAGCGCACGTGAGCGGAACTGGTCGAACGAGCTTTGCTGACGACGGATACCCGAAAGCTGCGTTGCGTCCTCAGCCCCGATCACTGCGGCGTGGTTGCCTGAACACTTGCGTGAAGAAATTTGTCTCCTTGAAAGGGAGAGAGAGAGAGAGAGAGAGAGAGAGAGAGAGAGAGAGAGAGAGAGAGAGATATCAGAATGTGTGTTGCGGAGCCGGAGAAGCAAATGAGGAGGAGTTTGCGCATTATAGTGGTGAAGATGGCTTCATTTTGGACCGGCGCACGCAGAATCCAAAGCTTTTCTTTTTAGGCTTTGTTTTAGACAATTATTTATTATGTCTATGTGTCAGGTATAGGAGCCAACGAGCTCTTGCACTGTGATGTCGAAGAAACAGGCTCTCCGTTTCATTATACCATACGAAAACTCCCTGTCGTAGCCACGGGCAGAGGCTTTCTCTTGATTATTTTGCGCCTCGCAATAACGAATGATGTAGCCCCATTTTAGTCGGGAAAGATTGGTTGTTTGCACAACAATATGTCCTTGCCATCGTACATTTTCTCCTTATTTTCTGATCGGGAAATAAGTGCCTGTTTTGCGCTTGGTACAAGAGCAAGTGAATACAGCGTCCTGATGGAAAACGCAATTTTCGTTTCTTATAATGACAGCTGCTGCGGAGTATATTTTCCTGACGCTCAAGGTTCTCACTATTTATTAGGCCTTTGAAATATGGTGCTTGACTTCGCACGGAAAGTTGCCCGGTTCAGCGGTTGCGAAAATGTCTGGGACGCTCCGCCCCGTCGAGCTACCTACAGACAGTGGGTTATACATCACATAGTGTAAGCGACCGCCGTGACGATGACGACATAAGAAAATGCCAGCGTTTGCTACTACACAGCTGGAGCTATATACATGCGTTACAACACTCCGTGTGTCGAGAATAATGGACACTGTTGTGCACACGAAAGGTATACGGGGTGTACCGCATGTTTCATTTGTATGTAGAACACGTGGCCCCATGAAGTGACCGCGATGTATGATTCAACAATGAAGTTGATAGGGCTCTACACTTGTGAAAATGAGGACTACATTATACCACAAAACATAGGTACGCTACTGCGTGGCTGATTGATATTAACGTCCGAAGCAATGAAAGATGCTTTGGCGAAACATCTGCAGGGACGAATTTCCACCCAGACCGTTCGCACTGTGCTGTGGGGTCCTTTTGGCTTCCGGCCGCTATGAATGCGGTAACCGCAGGTTGTAAATGGCGAAACGATGAGTCTTGGTCTGCAGCAGACCTGTGTGCCACAGGGGTGAGTATTGAGAATGATGAGTACCCCTCTACACCCTCGCTCCTACACCTCCTGAAATTTTTAGCAGTACCGTATGCGGATATACGTAGAAGTGCGGATACACTTATAATCGTGCACATATAGGTGCACAAATTTAATGTGTGTATGTGTGAACGTGCACTTATATAATGCGAACAAAAAATCTGGACATTTGCTTCGAGCCTAATTTGAAAGCAGCACACTTTCTTCACATCTTCGTAATAATCTTCCGAAGATTGTTTTGTCGCAGATTAGCAACGTGATTCAAACTCGGCACGCCCAATCATGCGAAAAAAAAAAATAAATTACAAATCTACACAAAATGAACAGCAGCTACAACAAAGCTGGCTTTTAGATCATTTGTTACATTGTCCCGAGTTTGATAGCGCACAGTGTTTAGATGAATGGTCTTAAGAGCGAAAAGGATCGGCGCGCAAGCGCAGGTCATACTATTCTTAGCAACGACAACAGCCAGAAAGGTAGGGTGTTGGGGGGAGGGGGGGGAGGGGTAGTGGAAGGGTAGAGGGACCCGGGACATTAGCAGGGGTTGTCCCGACCGACACCTCCTCAAGTTTATCCGCGATAAAGAACTGGATTATGAATGGTGAGATGTGTGGGCGGTACCGCAGGACGAAGCGTGGTGGATGGTTCGAGGAGCGTCGGAGCATCGCCGTTAGACTTCGCTGCTCGAACATGTGTGTATTTTCACCTTATCATACCTGATAAGCGCCGTTCGGGCGGAGAGTTCGCAAGGCTATGTATATATATGCGTGCAGGCATTGTAAGAACTTGTCCCACTCTACACGATATCCTTTACCCCTCTTCTCCGGCCCACAATCAGCCACATGAGGAGAGGAGGAAGAAAGCCGTCACAAGAGAGTTCTCTTGGTATCTATCTGGCCTCAACATGGTACAATCACTGAGCCCACTCTCACGTTGTTTCGACAACGGAGGTTTCATTTGTCAAGGAGCCAAATGACAACTGAACTCCATGGTTGAACATTTTTTATCGGTCAGCGCGAAAAATTAAGACAACACGAAAGAAGGGGCACTAACCACAGCGCTGCGTCACGACTAACTTTATTAGAAAACCACACACATATTATAAGGAATGACCAAAACCACGTGATCCCGTGATGAAGACGGCAATGTGGGTAACAACAATACAGAATAAACAGGGTGAGAACGAATACAACTTATGCTATGTGATGAAACGATTCTGAAAGTTATGCTATGAATGTAATGAATGATTCACTTTGCCGTCTTCGTCAAGGGACCACGTGGTTTTGGTCATGCCTTATAATATGCATGTGGTTGCCTAATAAAGTTAGTCGTGATACAGCGCAGTGGTTTGTGGGCCTTCCTGCGTGTATTGTCTTAGTTTTTCGCGCTGACCGATAAAGAATGTGGGAGTTTAAGCCGGTGAAGTGCGTATCACATGGAAAGAGAAACGAAAAAGGGAACGTGCCCCTGTCAAAGTTATTCGGATATTTCTATGAGAACTCGACCCGGCTGTTAAGCGTACACCAAAATGGTAAGTTAATTATTCCGTGCGAGTGCATCACTGTTCCAAGCTACCGAAGCGCCACTCTTTCTGGAAAAAGACACTCACTATAAGGCACAAAAGACGGCAACTGCCACGTGCGTTCTGTTGGTGAATGTGGTGGTGATGTTGTTGCTACAGGCGGTGCTTATCTTGGCGGACCTGCCCATTCTGTTGCTCCTTCCCGTCGTCTTTCCGTTGTAGGTTTTATTTGCAAATTTCGCGCAATATTTTCCATCCGCGCATATCCTCGTCGACGAATGTAGCTGAATTGGTAGGTCTGGTCAGTGGTCCAAAATGTTTTCGCGTATTTCTATTCAGCCGTTACACAACGACCATGATTACTTTGTAACATTATCGTATCATTCCAGCAAAGGAAATAAATAAAAGTGAAGTACTACTTCACTTTTATTGACACAGTCAGTTACACATTCACAAGGCTATGCCGAAATCGGATGACCTTCGTTTATTTAGATTAACTATCCTAAATGTATGTACCTTAACTACACTGACCCGCGGCACTAACTAAAGTGTCATCATACCCTGATGTGCATTTGCCTCACGCCATCGAGCCTTCGTCTCCCACGCACTTCTTCCTACGCACTGCGGTTGAGCTATACACTGTCGGGGCGGGATGCTAAATGTGGGTCATCACCCCTAGCTCCAGGCTTTACTATGCTAACTGCAGTGTGAAAGCTTCCTCCACGTACACTTGGGAATCATAATCTGCGCATGAGGAAAAGCTAAAACGACAAAAAAAAAAAACCCTGCAATGTCGGTTCTTCACTATTCGGCACGTTTGTATTCGCTCTTATACGCTTACGCTCGAGAGATAATGCAACGTCTTTAACAACCATCATCTATTTCAACAAGACCGCGAGTAGTTGTGTTTCGAGGTTAGCATCACTTCAGCATATTGCCAAAATGGAGTCGTATTTCAATACAAAAGAGGGCTGCCCGTTTTGCATATATTAAGCCAGAACGCAGATCCTCTTGCCAGCCAGAGAAAAGGCGCGCACTGTCGCGACGTCGCATATACAGTGGGACGCATGAGCGCACGCCCACACATAGCACCGACAAAGGAACCCCCAACCGTGAGAGACCGGGCTATTTCATTCGAATGAGTGCGCGGCTTCCCGGCATACAAAAGAACAGAAACAGAAATGGACAATGGGGGAACTGAAAGTGTAGCAATTTCGGTCAAATCCGGGAAAGTCGGAAATTTTCGGGCGTTCAGATTCACTTTTCACGGTCGTTGACAATGCGTGCTTCACGGGGCACTCGGCACGAAAGGGGGCTAAAGGAGGTTGATGGGAAAGGAGGGGGGGGGGGGGGGGTTGATCTCGACCAGCGCTCTGTTTACAGACAACAAAGGCAAACAAAACAAAAACAAAGGGTGACAGCAGAGTAAGTAGCGCGGCAGCGAGCCCCCACATTTACGCTCGCAGGCTCTTCTATTTTTTTTTTCCTTCTACATTCGTCTCTGTTTTGCTACTGTCTTTCTTTCTTGCCTTTCCTGAGGTTACATTTCGCGGCCACGATGCTAACTTCTACGTACTTGGCTGACGCTGAAAGCGGGAAGGGCGTGCGTGGAAGTGGAAAGCGGGTAAAATGATGTCACTCCCGTGTGTCTGTTCTCTTCCGCTCTCTCTCTCTTTCTCGCTTTCTTCGGTCGTGATTTTGGAGAGTACAAGCAAGAGCACGTTTGAAAGACGAAAGCGTCGAAATGGACCTTTCGCATGCTTTTTCTTTGTTTTCTTCTCCTTCCTCCATTGTTATCCAAGCGGAGAGCTATGTGTGTGACCGGATGGTGCATCATCATTATACGTGCCAAGTTCGGGCCGATCGCGCTCCACTGCCCCTTGAGTTCGCGCAAGTCGGGAGCGAACCAGCGGAAGTGAAACTGATGTGGCCACTTCCGGTCGGGCGGACTCTGCGGTTCCGCTGAATGCCCCTCGCGATCGGCCCTTCTTCGTGAGTCATCGTGCGTGCGGTTGGGAAATTTAAGAAATTTGATGCCCCCTGAGAGCGTCGTTCGAAAGCGGTGATATTAGAGAAGAAAGCGTGCGTTGTATTGTGGCACCTTTCTCCTCGTGGCTTCTGGCCGCATGTATCTACGCAGCGTCGATGTAAGCGTCCAGGATGGCTTGATTACCATGCGTGGTAGCCGCAATCAGATATTCTTCAGCTGGGTATAGGGTGATAGTGGAGTCGTCAGGAAGCTTCTATGTGGCCTTTCAACAGCGTATATGCAAGGTGCGGTGTGCACGAAGGCAACCTTTAGTATGAGCCTATCACGAACTCAACAAATTGCCCAAGTGGCAAGTTGTCAAGGCTGTTTGAATTGTCAAACGGGAGAGCCATTAGCAAAAGCGTGAGCCACTCACACTGTAGAGCTACAAAACCTTTCAAATATTTTAGAGCTAACCTATATTCAATGGCCTGAAGGTGGTATTGAGTTTTCGAGAGGGCGCCTTCAATCGAAGACGCCGTGGGTGGCATCAAAAACCTTTTCGAACAGCCCGAACGGGTCGCCCAGAACGAATCTCGCCAAGGATGTATTCCAGAGAGCTCGATTATGGAAAGTCAGAAGCTCCGAGAAAAATTTCAAAGCCACCATGCTCGTAAGGACTGAAACTATATACTCTCCTTCCCACACTTTTATATCACTCTGAGTGTTCGCAGCAGTATGACTTTCAGAACTTCAATGTTTCTTGAACGTGCTGCCTCAAGAAACGAACATATGTTGCGGTTTATGGCAGTACACGATGCTCAACAGCAACTCCACTCGCACGTGGTGGTGCCTTGCAATACATTAGACAAAGCTTTACAGCCTGTTCAACATGTGCGTCATGTAAAGCCGGATCCGACAGATCAACCGAGGAGAAAATAAAAAAGAAAGACGAGAAATTACTTTGGAGGAGTGCGAAACCCGGTTCATTAAACTTCCTAGTGCCATTAAGAAGGCGAAGCAGTTTTACGCGGTGACGCTACATGTGTCTCAGACATGTCTCCAGTTTATACCGACTCTTCCATTACAAGCCTCAGCTCAAGATATATAGAGAACCATCCCTAAGAAAGAAAGAAAGAAAAATCAAGAGAAAAAGCAAATACGCGACTTTTGTAAACATGCTTGCGGCGAGCATATTAAGACGCGCTGCTCGCAACCGCTCCATCTGCATGGGCGCCGGCGACGACAGAAGAGGAAACGACGTTGCGCATTGAGCACGACAGGCGTTGTCGTGTCCCACGCCGTCCAGCGCGGCCGCATCTGCTCACGCCGCATGCGGTGCGGCCCACGCCCCTGCCATCACCGACGTCACGCCAATGCGCGCTGCACAAAAACACACTGATCCGAACAGCAGCGGCCACCGCTGGCCCCATGACATGGTGGTTCCATACAGTCGGTGACAGGGCCGCTCTTTCAATCGTGTCGCCACCGAAAAGAAAAGAGTGAAACGCCACGCAGCGTGGTATATGAGCGGAGCGCGCGCAAGAGGGCATCGAGCCGGCCGTGCCCTTACATAGATCAACTGAGCGAGAAGAGAGAAAGGAAATAAAAAGAAAATGCGTGGACGTTACGGCACTCGAACAGCGGGGACGAGATATACGGTTCGGCCTCGTGAGCACTTTCCCTCGCACTCGGCAACATCTGGCTTTAATTGTGAGAATTTGCGGTCGCCCGTGTCTGGTAGGGGAGGGGGTGCTCCCTTGTCCAGTTCGTTCTGGCGCGCTCCTTGGCTATATTCGTGTGTATTTGCAGCGTGGTGGTCGTGCGCGGGACCTGTTCTCCATTGTCAGAGAGAAGATGGAAGTGGGGGAAGAAGCTTAACGCGTGCTCCGGTAGGCCTCGTCCGGCGGCATGCGATGCGTGCGTGAGCTCGGTGGCCGAGCTGCAGCCGTGGAGCGGGCAGCACGGCGGCGGAAGCGAGACCGTCGTCCACCACCGTGAATGCATGGTTGACTCCGTTAAAATAGGACCGCGCGTATAACGTAGTATAATCGCCGCGACGCCCGGTCCCGGAGGGCCGCAGTGGGGCAGGTGTGCCGCGCCCGAGCCTTCCGCTCTCGCCTTCTCTTTCACCCTCGTGATTCCTCGTATAGATGTGTTTATTTATTTCGCTTCTATAATTATTCGAGCTGTTGTACACGCGTACGCACGACTGGGGGAAAAAACGCGTGGAAAAACGGAGCTTTTTGCTGCCACTTTCGAACTGCGTGCGGTATTTTTGGAACTGCGTAATACGCTGTAGTCGGATCTCCCCTCGTTATGGTCTCGTTCGCTTTGAATCCACGAATAGCAGCATGCAAAAATGAAGATTGGTAACATGGAGTCGTGTTAATTTTTTTAGATAAGAACAATCCATCGCTTGAAACGGTGCACGAACGTAACTTCGGGACAACAAATGCGTGAGTTTCTACAATGTCATATATTTGATTAAGTTCACCACAGCCACAAGGAAAACTACCGAGACGTCGGGTTTCACTAATCATAACTATAATCTCATCGAAGAGTTGGGGGAGAGATGTGTGCTTGAGGTATGCAGTACATTCTAAATGTGCGAAAGCGCGCAGTATGAATTTCACATAAATGGGTATCACAAGCCCATCAGACGTGACACGCCCCGCCACGGTGGTCTAGTGGCTATCGCACGCGGCTGCTGATCCGAAAGTCGCGGGATCGAGTCCCGGCCACGGCTGCTGCATTTCGATGAAGGCGAAGTGTTGAGGCCCGTGTACTGTGCGATGTCAGGGCGCGTCAAGGAACCCCAGGTGGTCGAAATTTATGGAGCACTCCACTACGATGTCTCTGACAATCATATCGTGATTTTGGGACGTAAAACCCCAGAAATCAATGAATATCAAACGTGACACAACCAAATAACTATATACTGCATTCTCTATTTTGTAAAATGTATATAACACTTTCCAGGGAATTTTTTAGGACTTGCCGTACGGTGAAGACCTCGTCACTTAACTGCGCACTATAGTGACGGTACAAGAGATATTATACACGCAGTTCATCGAATGTGATTGAAACAAAGATAAGCAATGAAATGATGAGGAGTAAGCGAGGAACAAAGGTTTGTTTATCTTTGATTAATTGTATATTTAGCGGTGTGCCGGCACAGAACAGCACCGGTAACCGGTTGCCCAAAAAGTAATATAAAGATTTGGGAGACTTCCCCCTGCAGGGGAAAGGGGGCCAGCGTCGATTGGAGAATGCACCCTCCTCTCTCTCTCTTGCCTTATTACTCTCTTTCTTTTCTTTTTGTTCCTTTCTTTCTTTCAGTCCTTCCTTCCGTTCTTGCTCATTACTCTCTTTTTCTTTCTTTCTTTCTTTCTTTCTTTCTTTCTTTCTTTCTTTCTTTCTTTCTTTCTTTGGTAGAAAATCCAAGGGATTCAAATGGCTGAGATATGTTCACATGTCCGCTTGCCGAGCGTGCACTGAAGAGCATGCAGGTGTTGCGGACCCGCGCCTCGCGGTTGAATACTCCAAGCGCAAAAGAAGAAATAAGTGCATGCGCACTGCTCTCACGATGATGGTGGTTGTCTCCAAGACTACTTCAACACTGTCGGCGACATGAGTCAGGTAATAGATAGATTGATTGATTTGTGGGGTTTAACGTCCCAAAAACCAGCCCTGATTATGAGAGACGCCGTAGTGGAGTTCTCCGGAAATTTCGACCACCTGGGGTTCTTTAACGTGCACTGAGGGCAGATTACACGGGCCTCAACATTTCGCCTCCATCGAAATGCAGCCGCCGCGGCCGGGATTCGATCCCGCGACCTTCGGATCCGTCGCCGAATGCCATAACCACTAGACCACAGTCAGGTAATAGAAGCTTTGCTTGAAAACATGCTGCGAAGCTTACCCATTCTCGCATGGTCAGTCTGTCTGCCTCTCTGTCTCTATCTCTCTCTCTCTCTCTCTCTCTCTCACACACACACACAGCGAGAAAAAAAGGCTATAGAATAAGCTGTACCGCCGCGCAGCGACAACCGAAAAACGTATACGGGGAAAGCATACAGAGCATTGTAATAGCATGGGTGGTGTGACCGCATTAATAAACGAAAAATAGCCAATATGCGAGGTTCAGCGCAGTGCATATAGGGCGACAGTTGTTGACGGCACCGCATACAAATTTCTGGACGTCTATCGCGCAGTTATCACACGCATATATTGTTGGACATGACTCACGGGCCACAGATACGGTACAATAACGGCGCCATTATCGTTGTGCGTACGGCAGGGAATTCGTGGGCACATTAACAATAACTGAGAGGTACCGTTGCCTTATGATTGCACCGGGTTCTTTACTTGGCTCTTCTCTTTCGAGCTTTGTTTACAGTAACAACTTTGCGCATACGATAAGAAAACAAAGTGAACTCAAAGGGCAGAAGGAGATAGTACAACTCCAGGGAAGAAGCAGCTGTCACATGGAACCTGCTAGAGCCGGTTTGGGGAGATAAGATATTGATGAGGAGCACTTCTGAATAGACCGATGTGTTCAACTGCTGCGTCTACAGCGGCCGCGAATGTTAGATAACCCTTACTGGTTCAAAGTGCACGCTCCAGCCGAAGGGCGTGACCGAAGATGGTTGTGCCTTTTCCACGATTGTCTTGGTATACAGCATTCCACTGTTTCCGTTATACTGTGCAAGTGCGCACTCACAATACTGACGTTACGCTTATACTAAACAAACGATTTCATTACATTGCTTTCATTACCAGTTGCATTACATCTAAGCATCAGAGAGAGGGCTTAGCGCACATTGCTGTCATGGTCGTGCACACGAAAGACAGAGCTCTGCGTGCCCGGAGTTCTTATTGCGTTTGTTGTTTGTGGCGAGGAGCATTTGGAATACCTGTTGCTGTTGTTCTACATGAAGGTATAAGAGATTGACTCACATGGTCGTCTCATTAATGCGAGATTGAAGAATTTAGATTCTGGCAGCATTACCAGAGATATATGAGAACCGCAGGAGTCTCAAACCAGTGCACTGGGAGCTCGTTCCGAACGAGAGGCTTCACTGAAGACGTATTGCACCATGCGAAATGGTCTTTTTTTTTTTCTTCTCTGATTCTTCGAAATTCCTTTGCATTCGGATTTCATGGCTCCTTTCGGGGAAATCTGGAATGTCGCTTGGCACTGATCCGAAGATTAGTGCAAGACCTACTCCTTAAAATGACGTCTATCGGAGAAGGAGAAAACTGGCGCCGCTGTGCCGCTGATATACGAACGAGTTCAGCCACGCCACCTGTCAACAATTATTCAGGACTATTTCGTAGTTCATTACATGGGGTGATAGAATCTGCGAAAAGTCAGAGTGCCCGCGTATTCATTTCTCATGTATTCGCAACACATGTAGCGCTCTTTACCGCTTAGCATTTTTCCTTTTCGCTCGCTATGTAATAATCGTACTTTGGAAGTGTTTGCCTGGGATAAGGAGCAAGTGACGAGAGCCACAGCTATAGGTCTAGCCTATATCTCGTTTAGTTTGCTGCATGGTGGTGACAATGGCGATGTTTGTGCAGGTTGGGTTAGCGTTGCACCTAGACCTGCAGGCCGACAGTTGCTCAGCGTGGGCGTTTAATTCCTCCCACGTGGTATGTTTCGTCATACTTCATAAGCCGGCCGTCCGCAGAATAGATAGAGAGTGGTGCACGAGACACCTGCCTTCACACTATCAGTGATCCTTCTGGAAAGATAGCTCGCCTCCCCTTTCCCCTTATCTTCTCCGCACATGTTTGCAAGCTTGTGTGCACTGGTCCTCGATTTTGCCTCGGTGGTTAAATGTCTCATCAGCATAAGTAGCCTATGTTGTGATACTCTTACATACCAAATACAACTCTCGTCATGTCGTCTTCCGTAAATTTTATAAGTTTAACTGCTTCCCTATGACTTCGTAGCGTTCTGATATGCCAGATGTGAACTGAAATTATTTTATTTAGTATAAAGGACCTGCGCTCTCATTTTTTTATTTATTATTTACAACTGTTAACACGTCATCTTTCGTAAAGTTTATATTTTCCATGTTACCTCCTACTTTCGAAACGTGGACGCGACCGAACGGTAATTAATTTTCGTTGTTTGTCTTGGCGCTTCAACACCTCTTTTGTGCAAAACACTTGTTCTCCTGAATGCTTATCTCTTATATACAACAATTTACATATCCTATTCTGTACAGTTCATATTTTTTGGGGATGTCTTAATTTCGTCGCGCGGGAGACGTTGCGCAAGAAACATAAGTGTCACTCGGCACTCATGCGACCAATTTTTTAAAAGCTCCTCTTTAATATCTTAATGTGCGGCCGCCATCCAGTGCCCCATATCAGACTCAAAGTCAACATGCATCGCAACAAATTTTATACAAGTTTCATGTCGCGGCATGTACTGTGCGATGCCTGACAGTGATTCCGAGATTGTTCCGACTGCAAATTTTTCTAATATCCACGCTATCAATACGGGTCAATCGAAAAAAAATATATAGCCAGAGCAACCAAGCCTACGCGGCTTTTAGCATACGCTTTGATGTGTGTACAAGGTATTCTATACTGGGAAAAAGAGTGACACTTGCATGTCTATTATGAACATGTCCACTTTCATAAAAAACGCGATCGTGATTATACAGTGTTCTGTATTACACAATAGTGTATTACACTTTTTCCCGAAGAATCACACGGAAAGCAAGCACGCAACAGCGTTGCACAATCCACGCAGCTCGAGACACGCAAGAAAGCGCGTACGCGCTCAAGCAAGACGGGACCACACCGTCGTTAAGAAACAGCGACTCAAGCCCCAGAACTAGTTCGAGGAGGAATAGAGGCAAGAATGCTCTCTGAAAGACCAGAAGGTGGCGTAATGGACGGGAACTGCTTGTGCTGCTGCTGCTGCCGTCTTCGCCGGTTGGTCGTCGTCGTCGTCGATAAGAGCAAATATTTTCGTCCTGATTGAGGTCAAGGCCGCGTTACAGTAACCTTGATACCTTTTCCTTCTCCCGTTTCTTTTTCGCGTGTCCCCCCCACCCCGACGCTGCAAGCGCTCGCCTTCGAAGGACGCCGGCGACGAGACTACACGAAAGGTGTCGTCGGTCGCCTCTCTCTTTCGGCTCGGCCTCCATCTCACTCTCCGCCTCAAGGCCGCGTCGCCGCCGGGACGGTCCGATTCTCGGAACGCGTTACGACAACGCCCCGAAGCCCGACCGACGTGCCGGTCGGGCTGCTCGCGCGCGCCCAGTCCTTATCCTCACCCTTACCCCTTCCAAGTTTAGTTCTGTACCTCACAGCGTCCCGGCCGAGGAATCGCTCGATATGCGAGCTTTGCCGCGATAGTAGCATGCAGCGCCAGAAGCTGTAGCGCTGCAGTGTCAGCTAATTAGGCCTGTTCGGACGTACAGGGACGGTTCGGTGTTCGCGGGACAGTGGTGTGCCTGATATTCAGTAAATACCGTAGCGGGGTTCATCGTTTTTCTTTATTCAACACGTGGAAGTATGGAAAAGCCAAAATAATAATAAATATCGGGAAGGAGAAAACAGAAATGGCGCTGTAGAATGCACAACTAAGTCTTTAAACAAAAAGGCACTCATTCGGGAAGTTCCGAGTGGTGGTAAAAGCGTGTTGTTCATTAAACTGCTGCGCGCACGCGGAAATCGCCACGAATGGGGAAATGTAGTAACCAGTTTGAAATAATTAATTGCAGAAAAGATAGAGAAGTACGGTTTGCTGGAGCAGTTGGTGCATGTCGACAGTGTTGAGATTCCAGCAATAAGGTTTAAGATTCCAGCAATAAGGTTTACAACGCGAGCACAAGAAAACAGAAGCGCACTGGACAGAAGGTGGGCTTACAACTATTTAGAGAACGTGTTCTAGTAGAACTCTGACGCACATGCGTGACGAAATAAATGTAGTTAGAAAAACACGCAAAGACGGGGACGTGCTTGACACTGCAGAAAACGTACTAATCGCGAACCGTGCAATTGCGTTAAGGCCTTTCGAAACGTGCAGTTTTGATTGATTTAAAGAACATGCGCCGCATGAATGTTCTCCTAACCTGAGAGTGGCGGACATCGAATTGCATAGCCATACTTTTGATATAACCTCCCCTTTTTAAATCTCAGTCTGACACGCTACTGTCTCGATTTCACATGTTGCTTCGTCGCAAAGTTCAGTTCCTGGGGTATGGCCTCATAAAATGTATACAATGTACAATGCGTTTAAGCGAAACTGTTGGTCGTATGAACTCTGCCTACCAATTAGCAAGAAGCCTTCCAACTTGCAGCACCTGCAGGCTCCCGAGTTCGTTTTCTTACACAACCTGACTCAATGGCAATCCACAGCACTGCACGGATTTACTGCGACAGTGCACGGTTTCCGCGTGACGCCACTGCGGCAAGGACGCGAGCGCGTCGCGTAATAGGCACCAAAGGGCCGAGTGCATCATCGCAGGAGCACGCGACCGGACTTGAAGAACGGTTGCCGCGGTACGTGCGATGAGGGTGTTGCCTTGGCGCCTTCATTTGGCTTCGGGCGGCCTCTAACGTATACGGCGAACTAGAGTGCGCGAATTGAGAACGCCGCAGAGCTTGCATTTCTTTTTTCTCCATATCTGTTCTGCGTGTTCTTTTTATTATTTTTTTTTTACGTTGCCGTGCTCCATCACAGTCCCTCATCGGTTCACCCGAACGTTTCCTTCTGAGAATCTCAGAACCGATGGTGGTGCGACTGGACCTTGAGAGCCCCGCGAGTGTCCAGCCAGAATCGTTTGTACAGAGGAGCACGTGATTAAATGCACACTATTTAAAAATAACGCAGTAACTGCAGCACTTACTACGCCTATGTCAACATTACTGCGCTTCGTCAACGTTCACTACTGTAGCCATAATTTTATACGTTAAAGAGGGGTAAATGTAAAATAAAGTTGAGGATGGTTTTTATTTTTCTATTTACCCCGTTTGCAGTAAACATGCATGTGTGTTGGGAGGCCGTAAACATTGCCATTATACTATCTAGCGTTTCAGGGTTACAGGGTTAAAAAACGTTCTATATACGTGACATGTAAGTAAACGCTGCTGCCTCTACTGGCCGTACATATTATGCTGTGATTGTGATGTCCTCATGCAATGTTTAGACAAGATATAATTTTCTTGATTATGCGGAGAAACAGCTTCGTACGACAACGCGGCACATGTGCCGAGATGTCGCACAAAGCCGCTTTACACGCAGCCAGTAACGTATACAAGAATTTGGGCCCAAAACTTCGATTTCATGTCCTAATCCACGAATGCGTGCATTATTTTTACAAATTCACCTGCAGTCGTTATTGTAACAAATGAAATTCCCATGCGTGATCAATAAATTACCTACGAGGGTTTACAGTGCAACGGCTGTCATTGGGACAAAACAAAGAGACGCGCACAAGTGCACTGATAGAAATCAGAAGAGACTGCGCGGCTTACTTTCCAGCAGTCTCGTCGCGCACTCTCTTTGAATTTTCCATCGTCGAAGGTGTCTCAACTTTACAACGTGGCGTGCCTAAGCCACCACTCACGCATAAGGCGCTATGGGGAAAAAAAAAATAAGAAAGCAAACTCGCCAGTGAAAACGTGGGTGGGAATAAGTGAACCATATGCAAACATTTAAGATCTTTGCGGTAGCAATAACGCGATATTCTTATTGCGGAAAACTGGCCGTCTGGATGTCTGGAGATAATGTGTCGATAATTTGCCTACTGGAGCTCTCTTCAACTGGAAAGGGCTCGTTTATCGGAAGGCGGGCACGATATGCATGCATCGAGTACGTGCCACACAGCTCCGAAACGAGTGCTAAGCAACGCCTTCTTTAGCGGGGCCGCATCGTTCGCTCTTCAGTTATCAGGGGGTGAACCCATTTATTCGTGACTATTTCATTCTGAAGGCACTATACGGCAAAAATTATTGCTACGCTAGTAACTCACGTCCATTTGTCCAATTACTACCTTTCTTTCTCGTGCGGGCCTTCGTTTTTAGAGCATACCTTGTCTGTTAGTTTGTTTTCATGTAAAAATTAATGGTGAGCACACAACGAAAAAGGCGCGCGCAAGTTGAGGTCACGAAAGCTGATTCGTGGCACGGTACCGTCACTCCCAACTTCTAAAAAAATTAATAGAAATCTGAGCATTCTTCGCGCTAAGAGAGAAAAACGAGACTGCACCTCGTTTTTCTCTCTTAGCGCAAATAATGGCGATCTCGTACAAGCGCTATGAATACATCGCTGAATGAGAATTGTGTAAACGGCTGAAATTGTTCGTGTTCCTTCCTGATGCCGACGCTGGCATAATGTGCTATCTTTCCGTAGGATTCTGCCACGTGTTTTGGATAGATGGTGGCGCTTATCCCAAAAGGGTACATTGGCTGCTGTTCGGTTCCTTCACGGCAGTTTAAGCAACGGAAGTCTGCGCGGCATGTCCATGGAGTTGAATAAGTTGAGAAAACCGGATTTAGTGTTGTTGTGCTAGGAGTTGGGAATCGAGGTGGCCACTATACGAAGAAAGCCTGTTCTAATGCAGGCAGTTAAGGATGCAGGCGCAGATGAAGCACTAGAAGATACACTCGCAAGGCCAGCCCAAATGCGGCACCGATGACGATCATCGGGAAATCGGCACCACTTTGCCTGTCTGATCGTTTTCCCTGGCGCATAATGAAGGAGGATGCCTTATCTGCTACTTTCCCGTATCGATATTATCCGTCGATATGGAGTGCTTACGATGGAAGTGCTGATCATGCAAATGCAAAACCTGAACTCTGGTATTTCCTCCCCAATTGCAAAGTAACCAACCGGATTGAGTCCCACAACATTCCTGGCTTTCATTTCACCTTCTCTCCCTCTCTTTCACTCGCAGGTCTCCGGGTGACCTATGCGACCAAGGGCCCAAGGCATTCACACTTGCCCAAGGCGTTAACATGCGTTGTGCACCATTCCTCCACGTGGTCTTCGTTACACCCGAGGGCAAGAAGTTACAGAGGCACCAACGTGCACTGAATGCGACAGCAAGGCGTGTCTGGGTGTAACGGCTAAGTGGACGCCCATATGTCGACGTTCCTGTCACGTGCGGGATATTATTACATCATAGCACGCGATGACGCCGTGTAATGACAACATCAAGACGTCTTCACTGTCGACGTAATATGACGTAATCCACATGATTTCCATCACTTGGTCACGTCATTTTGTGTGCCATCCGCCATGGACGACGCCGGGTTTCTCGGCCGATGAGGCAAGCAGTCTTAAGTCTGGTTCCGCTGGCAGCGCTCGGCGACTGAGGGAACTCGCGTTCAACCAGGAGGGCAAACGCAAGCTTGCTCGCGTACGCCATTCGGAAGGTTACGGGCTGTACAGGAGGGGGAATCCGCAGAAACGTACACCGTGTCGAGCGATATATAAGAGGAGCGAGTGGGAAACGAGCAAGGGTGGAAAAAATGGCGAGACATGCATGCCATCGAGGTGGAGCGCGCGGGCCGCTCGCTCGCCTGCTGTCGGCGCTCGACGCCTTCTTCTTCTTCGCTTTCTCTCCCTTTGTGCGCAGCACCGCGGGCGAAGACGACTTTCAGGCGTCGTCTCTTTTACACGTGGATGGAATGTAAATATGGATCCGAGCCTGCCCCCTTCTCCAGTCTTTCCTCGCTTGGCCTCCCGCCGCTTTTTCTGATCTCGGGACAGGGCGTGTCTGTCTGTACGTGCCGCGCGTCGAGCCATTGTGATGGTGGTGGTCGGAAGGCTCGGCGCAGGTCTTGCACTGAGAAAAGCAGCGAAAGAAGAACGGAAAATATGAAAGAAAGAAGGAACATGGGCGTACTCGGCTTGCCTTGCTTGTCTGGCATCGCGCGGTGAAATAGTGTCCCCTATTCTTTCGCCTCGCCCGCATAACGCAGCCGGAGGTCGGACGCTTTTACTCTGCCGGCATGCAGATCATCTGAAGCCCCCCTCCTCCTTCCCTCTTTTTACCTCTCATCCGACCAACCAACACCAACCGCTCAGCGTCTTTCGTTCCTTCCACTGCCGTAGCTCGAGGAACAGGTGGCGGTGTCGGCATCAGGCGATGCTGTCGGCGCTGGCGCGGCCCTCACCTCTATCCACATACTGCCTGCTTTGCACTGGCCGCGTGCGCCTTGTGGAAGACGCGGAGCGAAAAACAAAATGCAGAGCCCCATGGCCAGGCCTTCCTCGCTCCCTCCCTACCGTGCGTCGTCACGGTTGTGCCGTCGTTTTCCATCGGTCGGGTGTTGAGTAACTGAGGAAACTTGTAAGCGTCGCGTGCAAAGAATGCGCTAGTTCTAGTGCCTTCTCCCCCTCCGCAAGGCAAACCTCCACCTTCACTCTGGCAACCTTCTTTGTGCCTTGCCCAGTTGCCGCCTCGTTCTTCGTCGCCCTGTCGGCTGTAAATAGGCGCATGCATCCCGATCTGCCCGTGCCACCGCCTCGGATGCCGCATGTGGGCCGCGACGCTATTAGGCGACATTCGGGAGTTGTTTGTCACAGGCATTCTTTCTAGTACTCCCCTCCCCCGCCCCCTTCTTCTTCCATACATTCTCGCTCTCTGAGATAGACCCCCGCACCCCTGTGGTGGAGTCGTCTTGCTCCGCCTTATTCGGAGTTGAATGCGTCTTTAGGCCAACATGTATGTATGCAGGGTTCGCGTCATTTGCAAGCGGTGTGTCTGCAGGTGTTTCGAGCGCAGCGTCGGGCTTCGGGTGGAAGTTACGGGACGACCAGAAATGAGCCGACACTTTTTTACGTGTTTTGGCGACTTGTATGCAGCTCGCGCCTAAAATATAGCGCGGCGGAGTCTTGCACAGGTACTTTATCGTACAGGAAAGTAAAACAAAGAACAATAACAGAAACCGTAATGAAATAGCGGACTAATCATTAGTAGACGACGCGTGCATTCTGTAATTCAAGTCCGCCGTTTAATGATCAATATAAAATTGTAAGAGGCTGTTTCATGTGAATATCAATGAAACTTTGTCCTGCTAAAGTTGGTATCCCTGGCATGGTTTAGTCAACGCTTTTGCTCGGAGCAAAAGCCCAGAACGAAAGCACTGAGCGCGACCATGCCATCAAATGCAGGATTTAGTAGGACGAAGTTTCACTGGTAGTAACATCATCGATTCCAAAGAGCCTTGTGCGATATTCGTTCGTCATGTAAAGAAAAGGCTAGCACAACACGGACACAAAGAGGAGTGGGCAACACAGACTTGCCACTTAAGCGCAAAGCGTTCTTGCAGTGCAGTGAAAACAAAGCGTAGGAGTCAACGGAGCAACAAAAAATTGAAACTGTGCTGGCTGGTAATTCATTTCGAAAAAAGGTAGGAGTTCAACGATGGTCACCAAAACCAAAGGAGCAAGGAAGAAGCGTTGTCCGTGTTGTCCATATTTCCACTTTTTTGATAAATGAGAAGATTGAAGTAAGGAGAATATACGACTAATACGTAGTTACGCATGACGTAAGCTAATCTCCATGACACAGGCCGTTCTTAACTATAGTCGGTCCCGCCTTAAATATAAGTATGAGCTCCGCCCACAGAAGCGCGCTTCGTCTGTTCGCCACCTCTGTTAGAGAGTCGGGATAGCTGGTCGTTGTTAAAGCCCTATCTTCTTTCTGCTAATGTAGCAATAGGCATAGGGGAAAATGAAGGCTTGTCGTTTCTGTCTAAAATATTATTTTCGACTGAGTATTGCTGATAGGATGTATGAGCAAAATTTTTGGAGGCGCTCAAGCTTTCCACCAAAAATCTGGTGGCACAAACGTGTATATGCATTTATACAGGTTTGTAAGTACATGCTCTGGGCTTATAGGGAAATTAGCCATCGTAATCGGATGAAGCACCTGTGAAAAATCTATTTCGTGCGTTAGGGGGGATTTCTGTGGGCGGAACTTATGGTTGTCCTTAAGCTCTAACGGACTGTAGATGTCTCAAATTATTGCAGATTTGATGCTTCAGATAACACGAGAATTCCAAGTTATCCGAGGGCCATTACATGGCGAGGTGTTTGTCGAAAGCAGCAGTGCGCATGCAGCTGCATCAAAGTTACAACAGCAAGAAGTTCTTTTTTTTTTGCGAAGGCAGTAAAAAGCCTTTACAATGAACACCTCTTCAGCAATATGACCCGTATAACGAAGGAAGGATGGCTTCCTAACCTCCCACCGAGCGCTGCGGTAGGCTACCTTTACGGCAAGGTGACTTATGCAACGAAGAGCTTTCAATGTCCCAAGCACTTCGTTATAAAGGCATTTAACTGTAAATGTACAGAGTGTTTTAAAGGGGCTCTGTAATAATCCTTGAATATAGCCGGAAAACTGTGCCGATCATCCGTGGAGTATCCTGTGAACATGTGAAACAAATATTGCACTGCATGCACCAGGGAGTTCACAATTTGGTTTCAAAGACAGCTGGAAAGCGCACGCTCTTCTTTCAACAAATGACATGGTCGGCGCCCCCGATGACGTCAGTGGGACCACCAACTACGTATCTTGACATTTTTTGTTTCTCATTAAAAGAGATATGCACATTTTCCCTGTTTTCTTAAAATTCGAAACAGACAAATGAAGTATAGCAGATTATCTTTCAACAATCATGAAATCAGTCATCGCTATTCCTGCCCCAAGCGACGTATAGTCGGTGCCCACAGCGACGTTATTTGTTGAAAGAAGTATGGGTGCATTTCAGCTGTGTTGGAAATCAAAATGCGATTTCTGCCGCGCGTGCAGTGCAATAATATTTGACTCACACGTTTATAGAAGCCTCTAAGACTTAGCGGCCCCGTTTTCTGATTTCAAAAAGTGTTGCAAAGCCCGTTAAAGAATGTGCTGAACACGCGTTACCTTTGTAGAGACAGATAGAGATAGAGAGAGATGAGAAGGAAGAGAGAGATGAGAAGGAAGAGAGGGAAGTTAAACAACAGAAGTCGGCATGCGGTTTGCTACGCTGCACTAGGACAGGCAAAACGGGCTGAGAAAATTTCCAGGGAAAGAGAGTGAAACACAAAAGAGACAGAACTAGAGAAAAGAAAAGAACAATAAAACGCACACACTGGAAGGGTGTTCTGGTTTACAGACATTCAGATAGCCAGGTCGCCTCCAAGAACAGTATTGCTTGTACAGCTTTCTTCTGCGATGTTAGGGCTGGTCTATGGCTCTTAGAAGCCCTTCTTCCGAGAAAGGTTGTTGTTGTTTTGTTGTTTTTTGGGGTTTAACGTCCCAAAACCAGCTCTGATTATGAGAGACGCTGTAGTGGAGGTCTCCGGAAATTTCGACCACCTGAGGTTCTTTAACGTGCACTGACATCGCACGGCACACGGGCCTCAACATTTCGCCTCCATCGAAATGCAGCCGCCGCGGCCGGGATTCGATCCCGCGACCCTCGAATCAGCAGCCGAGTACCTTAGTCACTAGACCACCGTGGCGGGGCTTCCAAGAAAGGTAGGTCTCCAGCTGATTTAACTTGCTGTACAGTGGTTGTCTCTGTACCGTTGTGAAAAATGTATTGTCTATAAGGGAACAACAACTAGACAGGCCGTACGTAGTTGAAAAGCATTTACGAGGACGTCAAATTACAGTTCGGGATCTCCGCGATGTATACAGTCACAGTAGAGCACGTTTTTCGGTGCTTCGCTCATTGGACTCACGTAAAATGCCATTAAGATGTAGAGTTCGAGTTGGGGCATGAGGTGGGACGAAGCCGCGCGAGGAATGCTTTACAAAACGTTTGTATGTATACGTACGTTAAAGAACACCGAACGACAGCCGTGTCTGGGGAGTTTTTGTTTGCGGAAGTTCTCTTTTTTTCTGGGGCAACCAATACAATACTTAGTTTGTAATTTCAGAGGACGTTCTTCGTTGTGCAAATAAAGGAGTGAATTGAGTCTTCTGTAGTTCATTTTTTTTTTTTTTTTGAAATCGTTGTTAATAGTCGTACCGGCACATGCCGCTCTAAATAGAAGCTTTTGAGAGCTTACTCTTAGAGCTTTGGAACTTACTTTGTGTTTTAGACTTGTTATGACACAAATTTTATGGTATTGTTAACCGCTCAGCAATATGTGAGTGTATGCTGTTTTTATCTTATTTTTTCGCTGTGTAAGCCCTTAACTTCCCCGTCAGTTATAATAAGTTGTACATTCTGACCTATGAAGTTTTTAGATCAATGCACAAATGTTTAACACCACCACTCCGCGGATTTTTCTCTGCTAATAATGAAAAGAGTAGAAGCGTTGTCAAGCTGCTACACAGAAAATTTTTGTCTTATCCTAGCATTTTTCTTTCTCGCAGAATGTTCTGTAGGAACTCTTAATTGAATTAAATGTGCCCGCAGTGCGTTCATCCCTCTGATCGTGAAGGATTCGAACCACATTCTTGGATCAACAGCATCTAATCAAGACATTGTTCGTTTTTGTGAATCATATAACTGTATAGGAAGCTTCGCGCGCACTGAGAACTTCATGCAAAACATACATTGTCAGCTATATCATTGTATAATTACGAAATTGCTTTGTATTTTTTCATGTAACGGCTCAACTCGGAAACGCCCTCGGGCCTTGAGGGTACAAACAAGCAAGCAAGCAAGCAAGCAAACAAACAAACAAACAAACAAACAAACAAACAAACAAACAAACAACCAAACAAACAAAGGCATAAGTAACTGAAGAAATAAATAATATTTTTATTTCAGTCATGGTTTCTTGAAATATTGAGACCACTCACCGATGTGAGACGCCTCGTCTCTACAATAAGCATTGCGCTTCAGCACGGTGGGACATCAATATCAAACATTTAACAAGGCCGCAAGTGAAACTAAGCGAACACGTCATGTCTTGCTCGTAGTTCTTTTTGTGTTTAAACCCTAATTCCATTTCGACATATTAAAACGCTTTTGTCTCGCCTTCCTCATTCCATCGCAGAACGGTGTGCTGGCTAAGAATTTTAGTCAAGCCACAAGGCTTCGTTCGCTCGCTGTCCAGGTTACAACACTGGTGTAGCTGGAACTGAAAACGAACTGAGCAACGCACGTTTCTGCAGATCAGATCCGCGTCTGCAATTCCCTCTTCAACTAAGCGTACTACGAGAGGAGAACACATTTCCGTGGTCTCCGTGACTCGGCGTGGATTCACGAATGAGTATTCGTTCTGGGTACAGGTAGTAGCTGATAATTCTACTTGGCACAACTGCAGCAGCGGGAAGAAAATCTGGCAACTTCCCAGGGACTTTCCGCGTCACAGTATTTAAAAAAAAAGTGCTTCCGACTGTGCTCGATAAAATGCACGATCGCTCCAAACGAAAGAGAAAACCCTGAAACCTTGGTCGACACCCAGTTCAGCACTACGTGCTTTACGCGCATCGCTGTAGTATTTGGATTGTAATACGGAACCTCAGAATGACATCGCATATAACACCACGCTAGCGTGTACGCGTTCTTCCGCTGTAGGATGTTTCTTTTTTTTTTTCATTTTCTTCCTTTCTACAGCCTTTCATTCCGTCTACACCCATAAACAGAACAGGCTAGTCGGCGGTACACACACTGACTAGTCTTCCTGCCATTCCTCCTCCTGCTTCTGCAGTCGCTCATAAAACAGCGCTCTCTTTGTTCGGCTACTCGCATACAGCCCTCGAGACAGAGGCAGCTGCTGTCAATAAAACGTGCAGAAATCGTGTCTGCGTCAATGGTAGGAAATAGCAGCGTCACATCGCTGGGATACAGGTACGTTATTTCATTTTCAGGCGGTCGAAATTCTCGGCCTGTAATTTTGGGCTGAATTAAAAGTCTGATGCTACAACTACTACTACAACCTTCGCCTATTGAATTGCTGAAGCTGGCTTCCTGTCACTTTGCCTGCGGCCCCCGAGCACAGCGGTCGGCCTTGACGTCATGGTAGCGCGTGCATAATGATCATTGCCGAAATAGAACCCCTCCCGCACCTTCCATTTTACTAACTTGCCTCACCTAAAGTGAGTACGCCAGATCACGGCGTTCGTGATCTATTTGGCCCCGTACATGAAAACATTTCACGAAGACACGTGTCGGCTGTTAAGGAAGGCCGGTAGAAGAGAACTTAATGCCTTTACTGGGTGTTCTCAGTGAAAACATGGGTCTCGCAGATTCCGTAAATGACCCGTTTATCTCTCTTGCTCTCTGCTATACATACATACATACATACATACATACATACATACATACATACATACATACATACATACATACATACATACATACATACATACATACATACATACATACATACATACATACATACATACATACATACATACATCATGTTTGACCAAAGGCATGTCGACATCAACGCTTCTTAAACGCGACAAACAAGCGACGTCGCTTTAAATATGCTTTTTAAATATGTCATAAATAAAAGGAAGACTCCAACCAAAATTTTATTGTTGATCCTGATGTTCCGGAGCCCTCCCGGCTCGTTCTTCAGGGGCGAGCAACAGGGCGCAAAAAGTACAACTGTTTATACGCGAGTTTTGGCGCTATGATAGTTGTGCTGATATGCTTGCACACGTTCGTTTTCCGCACAAAGGTTTCGACAGGTATTTACTATTTTTTCTCGCATATTTATTTGCAGACTCATATACTATGTGACTGGGTTCTCTAGACAAAGAAAGAAAGGAGCCTCTGATCTCTTTGTATGCCGTTTCCGCTGGACTTAAACAGAGTTACACCGCGCTGGTTAAGCAACAAAGTAACCTAACCGGTCAACCGGGTTCAAAACAAGGCGCAACAAACGGCAGACTTCACCTCGCCGCTCAAGTGAAATTTCTGCCTGGCTCCCGAAAGAGCGCCCATAAACAAAGCTCGGCCCCTTGCTCTCGCACAGCCTTTCGGTCATGACACGGCGAGTAGACTTCACGGGGGCGCTGCGTTCGCTACCTCCACGACCTCGCCTTCGAGAAACAAATCCCCAAAGAGACCACACTCGACGACAGAAGCTGCCGGGCTATACGGGGCTCGTTAAAATTCGACGACACGCCGTGCTCTCCGCAGGCTGTCTTCGGAGTCACGCGCGCACCGTCCCGTCTCGGTCCGTGACAGCGACGCACGCAAAGTCACCAAAGCGGCCAAGCCAAGCCCCCAGCTGGCGAGTCCGGAGGAGAAAAGGGAGTGCGTTTCTTCAGCTTACTGGGCGGCTCAGTGTCTCGGGACGAGGTGCGGATGAGAGGTACAGGAGTGGAGGAGAGAGATACTCTGTTGTTGCAAACGGCGGCACGAAGAACTTCCTCCTGTGTAGATCACTGTCACGGCCAAGTTCCGACGACTCAGTGGCGTAAGCTGCTAACTTCTTAGAATGCAGAGGGGCTTTAGCGCGAGATACGGTGGCGGCGCCGCAACAGGCGGTGGCAGTGCCAGTATACAAGGCAGCACAACGCGAGTTCGCCCTGCGCCGAAACGCCACGCTGTCGTGAATCAGGAGGCCAAGCTTAGGGCCGCTGCCTACCCCCTCATAACCTCAGCCTCCCCACCCTCTTCTTCCATCTTTGCGCTTCCCCTCACGTCAGCGTTGCACAGTGGCTACAGAACCGGTCGACCTGCCCTGGGCGTGTATATAGTCTCGTCGGTTACCTTTGCTTTTTTTCGTGCCTCGATGTCTCCGCTCGTGCTCAGATAAGAGCGAAAGAGCCTGCAGGACTGAAGATGGGGCTGCTTTGCATGGCGAACGCGTCGTATGCGATCTCAATGGCGTGATTTATAGCGCGGCCGTAGGTTATGGGACATGAAGCGAATCCGATATTTTAAAGGAGCCTGCTGACGATGAAAGACAAAAGGAACCGCAGGTGTCCTTAATGTTCTTCTAAGTGACGTTTTGGGGCCATACCGTGGCACATTATGCCTCCGTGGCTTTGTCAACGCCTGGAAACAGCCTCGCTCTAAATCAGCCGAAGGTGATGGGTCCGACACTCGCTGGATTGCAATTTCGAATTCTACCAACTTCAACGTCACACGTACAAAACAGCATTGTCCTAGTTATCCTAGCATTATACTATCAATGCAAGTGGTAACTTGCTTTTGTTTTATGCGCAAGCATGAAATGTAAGTAGCAGTGTCAGCGTGCACTCTTGTCTTTCCTTGCATTTAGACATCTTTTCCAATGAAGCTTGTACTGGCTGACTTGTGAAGCCGTTGCCGATGTCGTGCGAAAAAGGGAAAGACGCCATCATAATTGCGAGAACAGTGCACGCGCATTTGCTTCTTCTCTTTCGCTTACACTAGTAACTTAGACTGACAATGAAATGGCTTAGACGCGGAAAAAAAATGAAGAAGAACGGCTCGTCGGGCTGTGGATTCAAGTCACCCACGGCCGTCTAGTGAGGCCATCGCGCTAACCGATTAGCAACTCTCGGTTCATCGTGCTCCCCCATTAAATCGATGTTCTATATGCATTAAGTAGATGCCCATAACACGTGCACGCTCTCCAGTGCACGGTAAGCAAATGAAGAAAGAAAGAAAGAAAGAAAGAAAGGAAGAAAGAAAGAAAGAAAGAGAATTGACAAAAGAAAAAGAGAGAAATAGGGAAAGGAAGACAGCAAGCAAGAAAGGAAGAAAGAAAGAAGAGACGGCACGCACATGCCAAACTTCGCTTGACCCCCTTTTGCCAATAGGGGAAGAGCTGCTATTTTGTTTAGTAAATGATTTCTTTTAGAGTCTCACACAGCATTGAACAGTGCCGTTCTTACGCATGACCTGTTGAAGTGTAGGGGTCGATGATGATGAAAGTACCATGAGCGCAGCGGACGCTGATTGAGGCAGGCCACTTTCCCCAATCCCGCTGCGTTTACCTGCAGATCCTTTGACCGTATCATTTGGAGATGCTACAATTGACGCCGAAACAAGGCTGCTGCACAAGTACCACAAGCACACACAAGGACATCATAATACTTTCATATAACATCCACCCGGGACCATTGCTTTGTCACGCGACTGTACAAGCATCGGTAGCTCCAACAAATGTCTCTTTCTGTTTCCTGGGGTTCAACGTCCCAAAACCAGCTGTGATTATGAGAGACGTCGCAGCGGAGGGCTCCGGAAATTTCGACCGCCTGGGTTTCTTTAACGTGCGCTGACATCGGACAGCACACGGGCCTCAACATTTCGCCTCCATCGAAATGCAGCAGCCGCGGCCGGGATTCGATCCCGTAACCCTCGGATCAGCAGCGAGTACCATAGCCACTAGACGGGCGGGGCTCGAACGTTAAGTTACTGTAACGGAAATCCTGATATCTTGCTTTGGGTTTCTGCAGACCCACTTTGGTTTTGTTACCAAAAGCGTGCTGCCGTCAGTATCAGTATGGTTGGCGCACTTGTTTCGCTGTCTTCTGCTACTGTTCACCGCGACGATCACGTCGTGTTCAGCGATGTATGTTACCTGCTACGCGGAACATGTGCCAGGTACGAGGTTGATGCAAGGATCGTAAAGTGCGCATAATTTTTATTGCTGGCAAGCTATGCATGCGAGATGGGTTTTGGGGTCACAGACTTCGCTTGAAAAGTTGGTTCTCGGAATGGCGGTAACGAGCGTAGAGCTATTTTCAAAAGCGTCACCCAAAGATGCTGGAGACACTTTTATGAACGAATTCTTGTGCTCAGAAGAACTTATAATAAATGTCATTAAAATCACACGGAGATTCAGCAAAATAAAAGTAGTTTTATACATAAGTCGTTGGGCACGGCTCATCAGAACTGAGCTAGCGGCGAAAGAGAAAGTGTTTTCGCGTGTCGTAAGCGGCTTTTTGCTTCGTGTTTTATAGACAGTATAACTGACAATGACGTAGCACAACACATTCCAAGAATTTGCCGTTGTCATGTGGAACCGTGCTGAAAGACCGTGCTGAACCATGCATTTGGTCTTGTTCCACGTGGAAATGCGTGAAAAAAATGAGTGAAACTTGCACTAGTGGCGCAAGGCTAGCGAAGCTGACGGGCATTTGGCTGGTTTGGGTTTGTCTCCGACACACCCGAATTTCGTCGTGGTGCGCCTCACGAAGCATTGCGAGGCCCCGAGAACGCACCTCAAAGCTTCGCAGCTCAGACCCGGACATACAAGAGCGGGTCCTCAAGCGCGCCCTGGAGGTCGCTAGAAGGTTGTCCAGCTGGCCATCTAGTAGAGCGACGTAACCCGGCCCTACACAGCCAGTACGACTAAATAAAGGTTTCTTCTCCCTCTCTCTCTCGCATCGAGCTCAGCGTTCGCGTCGAACAGCAGACGGTGGACGAAACGGCACGCGCGGCCTCGGCTTGCCGCCATCCCACCCCTTTGTTATACTGTGGGGTGGGACGGCGAGAAGCTGCGCACTATCCGCTTGGCACCATGAGAGGACGCATGCTCTCGTGGTGCGAAGCTAAGCACAAACGCATAGCTTTGCGAGAGGCTTTTCTTTTCTTTCTTTGTTCCTTGAAATGTGGCTCTTGCCCACTACGGGCGATTGTCCATGAAGCCGGCGGTTAATCTAAAGAGGAAAAAATTTGAGCTATAACAAAGGAAGAGGGGGAAATCGGTAACGTAAGGAAGAATGAAATGTTAGAGAATGATAGACTATTTATAATACACATGAACCATAATAAAATAATTTGAAGTTTAATCAACTAGTGGGAGCAATTTCGAGGTACCATGTTTTGGTTGGAACAATGATTAGCAATGAATTCTTCATGTGTCACGAAGGAAATTGCACATGGCTAAGCAGACGTTCCTGTTGCTGTAGCGTAGCGAGGGCGCCCCAAAGGAAAGAATATTCTGAGAATTCATGGGAATCCTTAAGTTCCCCCGAATTCCCCTGAGGCTGTGCACCGGACAAATCGATGCACACTATCTTTGTCTTCTTTTGCTTCTTCTTGTACGTGCAACACGTGCAGCCGCCAGCCGCAGTTTCGGCAGTGTAGTAGTGGGCTGAGGTCACATGCGCAAGAAAGAAGCGCGCTTGCGAACGCCGCACATTTGGCATTGTGGGCATTGCATAGAAGTGCACGCGAACTCTTGGGGAAGAGACCTAATGATATGATAGCTTTTGAGCTGCACATTTTATGAGAGCAAGAAATGCTTCTCATTTAAAATGTTTCCGATAGAATCGGATTTCATGAACGCGCGTACGTAGGTGATCGCTTATTCGTGCGTTTTTCCGTTATTTAGTTCTTATTTCTTTTTTCCCCTCAGTGCTAAATTATCCTTCCCTCCATGCTCAGCATCAAGTGCTGTTCTGTTTTTCTGAATGATTGATTGATTTGTGGGGTTTAACGTCCCAAAACCAGTTCTGATTATGAGAGACGCCGTAGTGGAGGGCTCCGGAAATTTCGACCACCTGGGGTTCTTTAACGTGCACTGACATCGCACAGTACACGGGCCTCAACATTTCGCCTCCACCGAAATGCAGTCGCCGCAGCCGGGATTCGATCCCGCGACCCTCGGATCTGCAGCCGAGTACCATAGCCACTAGACCACCGTGGCGGGGCGTTCTGTTTTTCTTGTTTGCTAGTTTTATGAGCACGATATGTTCATTTACATTTCAACGCCTTTTTGCGGATTCGAGCATTGTGCTTGAGCTTGTGCTCGACAGATGTTCCACTGTACAGGAAAATAATTTTGAGCGAAACTGTGCATGATCGATGCTTGGTTCTTCTACGAGTGCCGCACTCTGCGAGTAATGAAAATACCGAACACGTATGGAGATGTCTTTAATTCCCTTTTATCCGACTTTCATATGCCAGAAATTTGGAGTTATTCGCGTTGTGCAGAGCCTGACGCCACGCTATGTGGCATGTAGCTCTGCATTACTCGGTAAAACCTGCAAATTTATTCTGACATATTCTCAAAATCGGCTGTCCAAGCGTTATATTTTTCAAAATATGCTGAAACATGCGCAGAACAGCTTTTTACATGATGCGCGCATTTATGGTTGTTTAAACGTATACAAAAAAAAAATCCTTCGTAAACTGAAAGTTTAATGTGACGAACGTATTTGGGGACATCTTTTCGCCTCTTTAAATGCGATTGAAAAATATGCGTGCTTGGTTAGAAACGCCTGATGGCTTGTTCTGCAACCTTTCATAAGCTGCTGGGCAAGTTATCTTACGAAATATGAAATTCTAAAGCGAGTTTACTAAAGAGATATGAAATCGCACACTTATTGGTCAAATGCTTTTTCTATGTGTTGGAAAAGAAAAGGCGCTCCATTCGATCATTGCTTCTGTAACTACAGTTGAGCCTAGATCCAAACTGTAGTTACTATAAAAGCCTGGCGTGTGATATGATAATAACAAAGCGCGTTATATATGATTGTTGTCACAACCAGGTAGCAGTGTGCATGCGCATTTATGCACACTAATAACGCAGTATGGTATAGGGCGTTTATAGTATGTACTACGCAGAGTGTTCAGTAAAAATAGATTACGGGATAAATAGTCATCCGTCACAGCACAAACGACTGCCCACTCTATTCACATTTAGATATATTTTTCATGCGACAACAGACTCATATCGAGAAAGAAATTAATGTTGCAAGAATAATTGCAACGCAACATAAAGAAAAGATAACAATGAAAACTTCGTGCGAACACGCGTATACAGAGGGAGCAGTACACATGAAAACGCAATCCGCGTTTAGAGTGGCACGAAGCACATGATCGCTGCTCTCGCACGTGTTCTTTTACGAAAAATGTAGAGAGAGCTCCCATATGTTTCAGTCTGAAAAAATGGGCCACCGCGACTAGGGATGATATTTAGGGTTGTTCGTTTTCGGGTTTTAGATATCTTCTTTTTCGAATACGAGGGAGGTGATCGAATAAAGATCGGGTCTTGTTTTTTAAGGTGGTATTCGGGGTGAAATTACTATTTTCTTTTGTAAAACCATTCCGAAACTCGAGACTTTTTCCAGTTATATTTACAAGTTCATATTTACAAATGACAGCTGTATAGCGTTCACAGTGCTGCACGTAGTCTGTGAAATGGAGTTTACCTCACCGGAGCTCACCTAAGCCAACAGGACGCAACTTCCTTGTCCCGAGGTCAGGTATAGCCATAGCGCGTGTGCGTCGTAGACTCGGGGCATCATCAAAAAGAAAAAAGAAAAGAATAAGATAGATAGATAGATAGATAGATATAGATAGATAGATAGATAGATAGATTAGATAGATAGATAGATAGATAGATAGATAGATAGATAGATAGATAGATGGTATTGTAATTCGTGTAGAATCGCCTTAACGGGCATGACACCAAAATTTCAAAACCCGATATGTTTTGAGTTGTTTGGTTGTCGGGGAAGATTCTGAAGGCACTTGTGGCCAAGGATATAACGGCGAAACGTTGTCGTGTAAGTAGTTTAATATGTTATTTAAAGTGACCAGAAATGCTCATGCTGGGTGTGGCGGCACCTCGCGTACATCGTCATAGTATGACGTAGTTGTGGCCATCTGTGACGTTTCACTTTTGCAGTTGATATCGTGACGTCACAGAGCGACACGGGCGCGCCGCGCTATGGCCTCCAAGCGTGGACTCCAAGATCGGCTCTCGCAGCTCGATCGCGGAGGCCATCGCCAAAAGGCCGTATTGTTCTGCGTCCTCCTCCGTGTTGGTCCCTCAAGCGTACATTGTACACACGCTATGATGCAAAGCGAGTGTGGCGAGCTGGTCTGGCGCTCGCGCTCTCCGCAACGTCACCGAATCTTGAGCTCAAGTGATCAGTGCATGCGCTCACTTCCGACAGCCGCCGCGCTACCCCCGCGGCGCTAGTTTCTTGCAGTTTTTGGCGCGCGTTTCGAAGCTTCATTAAAACTGGACAAAATTAACGATGCTGTGACTAATTAGACCTCACGCTGGAGAATTTGCCACTCCATGCCGTGATTACAAGACACTGTTCTACTCATTAGAACATAAAAGTATCCAACAAAAAAATAGCTGTCATGGGCCCTTTAACCCGATTTTCAAGAAGCATGTTTGGCGTGTAAGAATAGGGTACAAGAACAACTCTAATGATATGGGGTGTTAATTCGCGCTTGGTCGTTCAAATAACGCTCTCTGATAGCTACCGTAGAAGAACTTCTTGCTGGGCGAGTTCTTGCTGGGCGAGCTACAACGAAATGAGCCCGACAAGCTTAGACAGGTCGCCAGTTGATCTATCGTGTTTACTTCGAAATAGCTCTCGTTCTTGTTAACAGTAAAGCCAACAGTTCGCTACAAGAATTTGAGACTGGATGAAAAATGGGGCCGATATATTTAAAAGTAGACAATAGGAAACCGCGAGGACTCATTTATATAACTTATATTTCATTTGTGCATCGGCTGCCAAAGGCACGGCAGCGAGTGAACGTAACACGGATTTCCACCACGGCAAAGCAAAGCTCAGAGCATCTGTTTTCCGGATCTAAATTTCCACATACCGCGCCACTGTTCAGACCATGGTGGAGAGAAGTCAGTCACAAAATAGGGAAGTTGTCAAAAGTTCTGGAAAATAATAAAAATAAAGAAAGAAACTTGGGTGCCTTTAATTAAGGTCAATTTACTATCATAAAACATTAAAGCTGGTTCCACACCCGTGAAATTTGAGTAAGCAGCGTAGCTATAGCAAGCAGGCAGCACCACCTGGCGAACTTCGATCTCCTCATCTGTAAGCTGGCACATCCCAAGTGCAGGGGATTGGGCAAGACTGTTTTCATTAAAAAAAAATTACATTACAAGCACAAATAATACAAATTAGCCTAAAGTTCCCTTAGTTTCAATAAGAAATTTCATTATTGCAAAACAGACATCCCTGTGGCTGTACCCCAAGGTGGACCCTCCAAACGAAAGAATAGTCATTTCAGTAAACTCCAGGCCTAGCTGGCGAATAATTGGCGCGAGAATTTCCTTTCGCTAGATTCTGAAGCGGCGACAAGATGAAGCGGCGACCCCGCACCTCCACCAGTTTGTCACGTGACAATATGAAGAAGTTGTGAATCGTTTCCTTCTCATACAGAAGGGGCACAGTGGGGAAGCAACCAGACCAGTACTGTGCAAATAAAAATTCAGGGAGGGAATTCGGCACCGCAATTTTGTGGTGACAACCTCCATCCCCCTTGTGCTGAATAATCCCCCATCCCTCTTTTGCTGAATAAAGATGTTTGTAGGCTGGAGAAGCCGTCAATACTGGCTCTGACAATCCTTTTGCGAGTGTAAACGCGCGAAATCTGGCCGCCGTAAAGCATGCTGTTGGTGGTATAGGACCCGAATTATAGGCGCATGAAGCGACGCCTTTGCTAACGAATCGTCAATTTAATTTAAAAACAACCTTTGTGGCCAGGTAGGCAGATTAAGTGAGTACATTTTAGGTGAAAATGAGCTGTAAAACTGAACGGCTTTAATGCAAGTGACTCCCCAGTCGCAAAGAAGAGCACAGAGATAAAGAATGAGTAAAAAAGGCAACCACTTTAATTGTAGGATTTAATTTGAGTACTAGCTAATATTATGGCCATTATTTCGGCGAGAAAGATAGGAAGGAAATCAGGTGGCCGAAATGAGAAAGAGCAGTCGAGTTCTGGGCAAAAGATTCCATACTCCAACGCGTTCTTTGCTTTGCGACACATCTGTTGCAATAACCACTTTTGTCGGTAGAGTACTTAGGCGATCTTGTAACAATCCGTTTAGGATACGGTACGGTAATAATTTCGCGTTATTTGGAAATACGCGATCATACACAATTCCCGGAAAATATTTCAGCATATTCATGGCAAGTACACCGCGAATTTGTACACTTAATGGCTCAAGTATATCCTGAACAAATATAACTTGCGGACGCAGATTTAGTTCTTTCCTCATCTTCTTCTTTCACCTTTATTTCTTTATCTCGTTTTTGTTCTTCTTCTTTCTCTCATTTATATTTCGCTATCGCTTTATTGCACTTGCTCCTCATTTCCGTCCTCCCCATCCTCACTACTCTTTTCCATTCCCTTGCTGTACTATATGCTATGCATGGTCATGCTATGTTAGGAGCTGCTTTGCACACATTTGCTTTCTGTGGCGCGTATGCGCTGAGTTTTTTTAAACGACGTACGGACAATCCTCAGGGATGACCAGTTCTTAGTTTTTTTTTTTTTTTGGGGGGGGGGGGGGGTTCTCCGACTTTCGTGCAATAAAATACGCTCAATAAAACCTCATTTGATCTGAAACTGCTGCGTATCTCTGTTTGTTTCCTTTCTTTAGAGATTTCTCTCATCGACTTGCTATCACCTTTCAAATGCACCCTTTTCGCATATCAAACGGAAATTCTTTTTTCCCTTTCCTCTGGCGATGTGGCAGGGCGCTACAAAGCGGCTAACTGTGCCATACGGGACGGAGGTGAGGGGTCCGATTTCCGGTTCCTCTGATCACCTGTTTTTGTAAAGGAGAGATATGTTGACTGACGAGGCTTCGGGTAGAGCAAGGGTGGCGATCTCGTGAAGGTGGCCTTTTCTTGCCCATTACTTCAACTCCGACCCATCCCTCCCCCCCCCCCCCCCTCTTCCACCCCTTCCCCTCATGTTTCCCAGACACTGTACCGTACTCCTTTAGGATTGGGGATGCAGAAATTATCGTCTTTATTTCCTATCCTAAAGCCCCTATCTTCTATGAGGATGTGAAAAAAAAAAAAAAAGGTTATGTGCGCGTATTTTATGTGAGTAAATAAATCACGCATTTAGCTCGCAGGACTCGGCCGATACTGAAATCAACAGATAGCGCAGCCACGCTCTTTTGCGGTGGAAAAACACAGCCATCACACGGCTGTTTCGACACTCTAAAGAGATAACAGCCCCAGGTCTCATTCAACACTCGTGTAAAAGACAACAAGGCTCAAGGACGGGCGCGTGTCGGCTGCACCTGGGCTACGCACGCGGCAAAGTGTGCACATTTTACGGGCAAGCAACAGTGTTGTGAAGCGTGCTGCCACCTGTCGAATGTTGGAAAAACTAGTGGTTAAACGGGAAAGGTCGAATTGGTTGTACGTTGAGGAATACGCGTGCCGCATCGCCAGGTCACGTTGCTCCTGTGCTACAGAACAATCGCCGAGGGAGTGAACGAGATATACATACGGATATATATTCTGGTGCCGAGTTATTTGCAAATGTTTAACATCTTTTTCGCTTTACTCCACGAAAGTGCGCGCGCCGCGCTTCTTGCGTACCAGCGAAAAGCAATCAAGAAAGGAAAACAGACCACTTCCACGTTTACTCACGACGCACGTGCGATACACTTGTCTTCTTTAAATCCTTTAAACACACGGCAGCGATAGCTTCTATCGATTTACTTCGTGAAAAACGAAACGAAAGGAACGACTCGGGTAAAGTAACTCGGGGGAGCAGACCAAGTGAGCCATTTCGCCGCGGTTGTGCTCCCTGCGCCATCTAGGGACGAACGTCATCACTATTCTTATCACAACACGGCGCGGGATTTGAACGTCCGCTCTTTGTCAGACGCCGGAGGCTGCCTGCATCTGATGTGTGGTTGGACACACGGCATCAAATTCGCAACGCCCAAAGCAAACCGGGCTTCCTCTGCGGGTCATATAATTTTCTTTCTTAAGGTGAAGAAATATTTGCGCACCTTCGTGTGCGTCTGATACCGTGCACTTCTCCCGTCTTGCAAGAACTACTCAGCGCTGCAACTCAGCCATTTAAAGAAAACCAACCTATTTTAGAATCTACCAGCTATTCCCTCGCCTCTAACTCAGCGCAGCTAATGTCTCCTTCTTTTCGGCTAAACTACGGTGCTTTTGTTCATTTACTCGCTTCACTTTTATTATTATTCCAACTAAAATGGCGAAGGAACGAGCCCACAATAACGACGCAGACGCAATGACGACGCCCAGGCGCTGAACAAACAATTAAGCAGGGAAATATTATACTTGTTATATGCTCATATGCACATTTTAGTACCTTAACGCTCTTATTCAGCTTCTTAACCCCTAACGGAGGGACTTGTAATTTATTATTAGATAATACAGTAGTACTGCTCGCCTATCCTGTGTATAATTTCGGCTTCTGTTAACTCGAGCACACTACTGCTGCTTGATGATTGCTTCCTGGGGTTTTACCTCCAAGAACCACGACACGATTATGAAAGACGCCGTAGTGGAGGGCTCCGGGAATTTCTACCAGCCCGGAGTTCTTTAACGTGCACTGACATCGCACAGTACACGGGCCAGACTCACCGATTATTTCGGCTTCGTAAAGAAATGTGGCTTTATGTGCGCCGGTAACTACGGTGTTGCGCAAGGAGGCCTTCTCGATATTTTATAACGTCACTGTTGTGCATTACCCAACCTTTATTGACACGTCGTCCAGTATGAACTACGTAGGGCTTGCTTTGTAGATATCTCGACGTTGCCCGTGTACTGTGCGACGCCAGTGCAGAACCGCCCAGGCACGTATTGAAGTGTGGTATACGGATACCCTTACCAATAATTTCTGGGGTTTTACGTCCGAAAACCACGATATGATTATGAGATACGTCGTAGTGGAGAAATCCGGAAATTTCAACCACCTGGGGTTCTTGAACGCGCAGTAGCATCGCAAAGAACGCGGGCCCCAACATTTCGCCTCCATCGAAATGCAGCCGCCGCGGCCGGGATTCGATCCCGCGACCTTCGGATCAGTAGCCGAGTGCCATAGCTACTAGACCACCACCGTTGGAGGGCAATCGTTGGGGAGAGGATGCCACCAAGCAGGCGACCGTTGACCAAGTCCGCAAGTACCAAGGTTAGATACTTTTCATCATTTCCAAGGTGAGATACACGTCTATTCCTTTTTTCTTTCTTTATAGTGAATCCAAAGCCAACAATGTATATATTACGGAGGATGGTTTCATGATCATGAAGTGGGCCAGCTGCCATGTTCGTGCCAGTAACTAAGTATTCGGTGCCCTCAATCAGTCAGTTTGCCAAGAGACATACGTGCCAGCGATTTCTAGCTGTTTTCGAAACGAAACTGCGAATTCTATGCCGCGTGCAGTGCAATAATATTTTGCTCACATGTTCATAGGAACATTGATCAGTGGCGTTTTCTTGATTATATTTAAATTGCTGCAGGGTCCTTTTAAGACTATGAGATAGTGCGTTAATATGTGGTATTATTGTTTACTGTTACCTAATTAAGTTCTGTGTACGAATGCGGCCGAACCAACAACTTATTGGGAAGCCCCTAGACCACCTAAGCCTGCACACGTTCGGGATGTCACGCTTTCGTTAGATGTTATGACCGAAATTATACAGTCACGTCATTAAATGCAGCTGTGAATCTGACAGGGCATTCTTAAAACAGGTATTTTCCCAATACAGTTCTCTTTTTTTTTCTTACTAACTTGAAGTGTGCGGGATAAAAAGGTAGCACATGGAACCATACCGGAAGCTTATGACGTATGGTGGGTCGCTCATTTCCTAAAGTGATACAGTGCACCGAGAGAGAGAGAGAGAGAGAGAGAGAGAGAGAGAGAGAGAGAGAGAGAGAGAGAGAGAAGGAGCTCTGCGGCCGACAGCACCAACAGAGCGCTGGCATGTAGCTCTGTTTGTTCTTTCTGTTGGCACCTCGTGTCCGCTCTTCCTGTAGGCCCTTTCTGCTTTCCTTGGTGCGCTGTATGAGTTTAAGAATGCCAAAGGAACTTGCTCAAGCTTCAGCGCTAACGGGGTGGTTAGAAACACTTGAGCGCAACGTTTAAGAGGCCAACAATATCTGACCCGCGCAAGTTGAGGTCAGGGTTAATGAAAATCAAATAATCGTCAACTTAACTACAGATTTTTTTGATTGAACTATGTTCCGGATTGCTGCTGAGGGCTCTGTCAACAATCGCTAACAAAGGGTCCACTCACACTGCTGATATAGCAGTGCCAATGAAGATAACATGCTTTCGGAAAAAAGGTTCGTCACTACGTTTTACAATATCCGGCGGATCCCTCGCATTGTGGGAATCCATGTCAGGCGAAGCAAGCGGCGAGGAATTCGCCTATGTGCCGAACTGCCTGGCATTCAGCCAGGTGTTATACGAGTAGGATGAATGTGTGTGTGCAAATGGAGCACATGCACCATAACCGCAACTGCTGACACGGTGAGTTTCTTTACGAGATGTGCCGCGTGGATAGAGCCGCCGTGGACAAGCGGTGCTTGCTTTCTCGGCACCTCGGTGCCCCGGATTAGATTCTCGACCAGCTTAACGCGTGGTGGGTTGACGCTTGTCTGTGTCTACTCGCTTGTGATGTCTAGATTTCAATAGCAAGGTACGACAAGCGGTGCGTCTTTCTCTTGTCGAATTCACGCAAAGTTTGTTTTCATGAAATTTTCAGTGACTACATTGGCTGATATTTGGCGAATAACGGTGGCTGAAATGCTAACGTTCAATCACCTGTTGTGCGACCGCACAACCCGGGTCGAGCACTGGGGGCATGAGCCACATGTCATCGTAATATCGTTAATCGGGATGTACGGGACGAGTATATAATTTTAGGTGCGTCAATATCAAACATTCATGTTCGTCATACGTTGATACCCTGCTGCCACCCCAACCTTGGTATGCGCTAAGAGAACGATACGACCAGGAGAGCGCCGAGACGTGGGCGGCTACATAATTATATAGATAGATACAAGGCTGCTCGAGTTCGCCAAGATATGCTTCGTATTTAAATGTACGGAGATTCCAGATAAAAAAGGAAGATCTCTAGAAACTTGGTAAACTAGATCACCAACTCACGTTGAAAGGGAACACTTTCGTAATTACAGATAGGTATGTGAATGGACGCCAATGAGATAGCCGTTGGATGCGCATAGCACAGATCCTGTACGTCGCACACGCACACACACACACACACACACACACACACACACACACACACACACACACACACACACACACACACACGCACACACACGCACGCACACACACTGTCTAACGGACGTTTGTAACTTTTGCGAAATTTACAACACCGCTAAATTTGCTTAGAGCAAAGGAATCATTTATCGAAACATGTGAATGACCTCGTGAGTCCATGCTCATCAGTATGGTGCAGACGCCACAAAAGGTGAGAGAAGTCCAGTCTTTCACTTTTCGTTGCATCTGAACCGGTATACCGATGAAGAGAAGGACTGCTTAGGAGGCGGTTACAGCTGTCCTTTAAAGAGGCCGTGAAAAGAATATAGAGCTACCCCGTTGTAATTTCCACCGGTTCAATCAGCATTCGACATGCCGATTCCAAAATATTTCGGCGCAATACTCAGTGTACATTTAATAACGCACGTTTGAAATTCTAGCCTTCTTGCACTTCCGAAACGACCATGCGACACTCTAGGCCGGCATATGTACTATTCAGTGACGTTTTAGTGACGTCAAATGAAGGTGTAAACACATCATCGTTAAGTCTTGTTTGCTGTAAAATAACAGACTGATATGAAAACTAGGAAGTAAGAAAGCACTTGGACACCACCTGGTGTCGTCGTTCGGAAGCAAGGCTGGAGCACGGTTTGTTTCTCCATGAGCCCCGAGGACGCGCCAATCTCAGAGACCATAATGGCGAAGATGTCAGATGCAGGGGAATAATGCACGCACTGGGAAAATAAAAACCGCGTTTTTGTCGCTCTAAATCAACTCAGATGGTACAATGAAACAGCATACAAATATAAGTCGAAGGACCAGGTTGAATACACATATCGTACGAAATTTTCAGAAAGCATTTTACAACCCATTTAAAAAAAATGCGAGAGTGTTCTCCCCCAAGAATCAATCTCGGACACAATGGCTCTTAAAGGCCAGTTATGTTTATGTGTGTTAGCTGTAAGGAAAACCACAAGATTACCGCTCTCGCTACTTTTAACTGCAGCTGCAACATTTGCGAGGTTCAACCTTTGTGCATAAACATTTTGCTTCCAGTCGTAGTCGGAAGCAATAGTGTTACGAAACGTCTAACGGGCTCCCCTGCGCCACAGTGTGCTAATCGCGCATGTCAGCAACCCTTTCAGGAAGCTGGAGCAATCAGCCAGCACAAAGTCAAGCATGTGCGTGAGATTATAGAAGCCGAAATGATCTTCATGCTAGGCGAGCGGTGCGTCAGCAGAAAGTCTGCTATATTATTAATAGAGTACTACAGGTCATGCTACTGACATGCGCAGACGCGTTTGTGAGCATATAATTGTGTGAAATATCTTGCAGTGAAATTATTGCAAACTCAGCGCAGTGCAGTCGCCATGCCGAGCCTATATTGCGACTGTGCGCCGGTTTCTTGAAATTGTTGCAGCAACGAGCTCGATGCTTTCGAGTTTTTGAGTACAAGTTCGTACACATCCTCGACTGGCATTAATGTGGGCGAGATCGGAGCGGACATTTTCCAATGTGAACTGCGCTGATTAAAGCATATAACAAAAGTCGATTCTGCCGCATCGACAAGAGTTCGTACTCAGGGAGGAAAATATGACAAAAGCGATACCAGTCGCGGTCACGATTTCATCCTAGTATTTATGGATCGGCTTGTCGGACACTATTGTTCCAACAGATCATATTTAGAAAGCTGTGCGATTTGCGACGAAAACAACTTACGGCCACCGAAAGACTGTTCTGTGTGTGTCTTCCCGCCCCCCCCCCCTCCCTCCACCCCACACACACACACACAATCGAAACTACCGCACTATAGTGTTTACGAGCAGCGCTTTCGAAGTGGTTTGTTGCTGTCAAAAATATCTGGATGCCGCTTCAAAGCCGAACGTCCTGCATATCTCCGCAGTGCGTCGTAGCTAAATGCTGCCACGCTTGGAAAATAACTGACGTGCCGTTTCAAAGCCGGAGGACGTGCACCCCCACACGCAAAAAGCCCTAGCTGTAGCGTTTCACGCTATCGGGCAAGATACAAAAAGTTCAGCCTGCAGAACGTGCTGCAGTCACAAGGCTGCCTGCCAGTGAAACGGACGAGACTTTTGTCGATGATCAACCACAAATACCCGAATAAGGCCGTGACATTTTATTTTCATGAAAGCCCGCTGTCACATGGGAAGAATAAAAAAGTAAGGTGCCAAACCATGTTTTGGCACTGATTTGATTCCCGTGAACAATGCATCCGAGTGGTTGGAGTATTGTGCTGAGTGTAGGTGAAGGGTAGAACATTCAAAGTGAACATATCTTGCTATACAACAAGCGGTAAGCTTCAAATCTGAACGGCGACACACAGACATAGGTGCTTTTTCCACTTCAGCAGATATTGAGGCCTGAACTGAGTGTTAGCTTCTGCTTAAGGTCCACTCAGAGTTCCAACACGGAAGGACTCTTGCACTTCTTGGAAAAATGCGCAGGGAAGCTTTTCCGTGGAAGCTCTGTGCGGCGGATCCGCAAATTGGTCAGAACAAAGCGGTCGCGAGCAGGACACAATTCGCGTTTCGAAGAAATCCTCAATGGGCTTCGATAGCACGTGGCCTAGAAATTGTGAGGTCCTGGTACACTTTTTTTTTTTTTCGAACAAAGGTATGAAAGATTTTTCTATGAGACGTACACATGCCTGCGTGCGTCACAGGCATATTTTTGAACAATGGTAGAAATGATTGGCAAAATTTAACAGCGGCAAACAAGGGCAAGGCCTGGGCTTTCACACTAACTTACAAGGTGCACATCAAAGTCGCACTTGCCATGTAAACGAGCATTAACAATCTATGCGACTTGATGAGACTTGGAAAATATTAAATACCAAAGAAGAAGCCATTTGTAAAAAATTCAGATGGGGCTGGAAAAGCGGGCAACGATGACAGAAGAGATAAGGATGACCCAACCCAGGTGTGCTAAAAATGTAGCAGATAATGAACGAGCACCTGCACTGATCAATGATATACTTGGCTGGGCCAAACTGCATGAGATATGAGCTCTAAAACGGCAGGTAAAAGCAACTACATATTGGTAGCGTACGCGGAATGCCCTTCGCTCGTTCGAAGAGGATTTAAAAACAATTGCAAGTATTGCGACAAGGCAATAAGGTTCGTTCCGCTAAGAAAAAATGAGCTGCAAGCTTACAGTCTTGTCATTCCACCTTACACGTGCACGGAATACCGCATGCAGTCCAACAAACACTCATTGCATTCCATGGGAGGGGAGTCCCGGTGCTGGGGCTCACAATTTCTTGTTCTTGGCGTACGCGTTGGCGTAGAAGGCGACGAACCACACGAAGAACAGTATGGCCTCTGCGAGTTCGAGCCAGGTGAAGAGGCGCACGTAGTTCCCTGTGGCGAGAACCGTGCCGACGGCGTGGGTGAAGAGCAGGACGAACTGAACGATCTGCATCATGGTCATGTACTTCTTCCACCACAGCAGTTGACGGAAGGACGGGCCCAGTGCAGCCAGGAAGTAGTAGGCGTACATGAAGACGTGCACGAACGAGTTGAGGCACACAACGAACATGCTGTGCGACTGCGAGCCGTACGTCAGCGCCAGCCACATATTCCACGAGACGATGAGGTGGTGCACGACGTGCAGGGTGCTGACCTGGTGAGTCTTCTTGCGAAGCACGAAGAACACTGTGTCAGCCAGCTCGGCTAGCTTGAACAGGTAGAACCACCAGGAGAGGCGCACGATCTCGAGGTTTGCCGGGGTGACGCCGAGGTCCAGGTCCTGCAGGAACGTGTAGCCAAGGTCCCAGTAGGCGAGCTTGGCGAAGCGCACGACAAAGAAGGCGCTCAGGAGTGTGGTCAGGAGATTGTATGCGAGGATGCAAAGCTTCAGGTCGTAAGGCTTGCGGTGCATCATCCAGCGTGGGCCGGCCACCTTGACGAAGTAGACGTAGGAGGCTGTGATGAAAGCGATGGGCAGGGGACTTCCGGTGAGAGGCCAGCCTTCGGTACGTTCGTCCCGGCGCGGAAGCCAGCATTGAGTGGCGTCGTACGTGAGTGAACGTGCGGTCGAAGCCATGTCGCCGGCGTAGTGGTGAGCCGTGCACGTGAAGGTGGAAACAGACTGCTGGGTTGAGTGCTCAGCGCTCGTCTATGAACGCATTGCTAACTCGCGTAAGCTCAACTCGAGCTTGCCTTTTTCTTGTTTCCGAGTGTCACCTGACTGCGACCGAAGCGACACCAGGAGATATGAGACGGCACATGAGAATGTGCGCAGTGTACTATGCCGCGGCGGCTATACGGCCGAAAAACGAGTGGGAGCGCGTGCAGGAGGGCGACGAGAGCGGTTCTCGTGACGTCATCAAGAAGCATCGTGACACGTGGTCCTACCGTTTTCGACGCTTATGATTTGTGTCGGGAATCATTATTACGTTACTTTTTTTCTTTCCATCGCTGATGGGGTGCGGGCAAGGCTGTCACGGACCATGCTTCCGGACAATCTGCGCACTGGTCGACTCGACGGAGCGCACTGGGCGGAACAGTGGGCACCCGAGACGCGCAAGGAATTACAAGGCAGGTTATTCGGTCCGATAGTTATAAGGGGCCAGGACGAAAAAGAAGCCATCGAAAAATAGAAACAAGAAATTGTGCCCGCTTACAAATGAGAAAATGGCTGGCGCTGTCTGAAAGCCCTGCAGCACAAAGACCCGATTGATCGTCCTTTCCTTTCCTTGTACGACGCGGCTCGCTGCCGGAAAACGTATACGGTTGAGTGAGCCATATTCTCGAAGAGTGAGTGCGGGCGTAGCCTTGAAGGCACGGAGTTATGTTCTGCCCGCAACACGGGGGACTACATCTTATGTCACCGTCCAACAACGGCGTTAAGAAAGCTGTGTGGTCGTCTGCGTGGCCTATTGTTTTACCCCCGCTGGACGTCGTCGGAGCTCTAACAACTCATCGTGAGATTAGGAATAATAACTTCACTGAAAGATTCGCTGATTGTAGCCATTCTATTCTTCTAGATCCTACGCATACAGTTTATTGCGCGGAAACCGCCGGAAACGCTCTGGCAATCAGCGAGGCAAAAAAAAAAAAAAAGCGGTTTCTTGTCGTGCATTGTGATATTATGGGCCGAGCACTGAGGGCGAATTATACGGTCCGAAAGCTTCAATGCAAAATGCTCGAAAGTGAAATTTAAAGGCGGCACTGATTAGATAACGAGTGAAGTGCTACAAAGTGCTTTTGTAAGGATAATGAAAAAAGTACTCACTTAATGGGGGGGGGGGGGGGCCGGGAAAGAAAGTAAAGGCGTAACAAAGCGTGGTGGTCACGGGAAAAAAGAACTAGACAATACATGCGTTTGTGTTGTCCGGTTCCGCTCTGTTGTGTGCGCTCTGGGTGCACTCGACCCGCCTCGCATCCTTTTTCTTTCACGAGCAATACCTACCCAACTTTCGGTCATTCTCGCTCCCTGACTGGAGACAAGAAAAAGCTTGTATTGATAGACACACTGTATGCATCACTGCAGCATGAATACATGTATATTTTGTAAGAAAATGTTGGAACAAATCGACGCACCGCCGTAGTGACTTGAAAGCTATGGTGTTCAGCCGCTAAGCAAGAGGCATGGGGTTTGACCTCCTGCCATAGAGACCGCATAACGAAGAACACCCATGCACCTTGATCCAGGTGTACGTCAAAAAACCCAAGTTGTCAGAGCAACGCAGAAGCTTCTCACCACAACATAGGTCCTTCTGTGGTTTCGCTTTGTAAAGACCGAGAATTTAGTTCGATATAATTTGAACCCTTTGAACAATGCAAACGCAAGTACATTTTCTTTCTCTTTCGTGACTCGAGAGGTTTGTCTTAGCGAGCCTAACGAAATAGCGTTTTTTTTTTAAGAAACGCTTGACCTCGTGCTACTTCATGTTAACGACTGCTATGTAGTGCGGAATAACGTTGCTCTGAACAGCGTGGTGGTTTTTGTATGAACTTAAGTTTAATGTGTAAGCATTCCTTGGCGAGTGCCCCCCAAAATGATTTTGTACCGCGCCTCGCAACGCTTTACTATTCACAAATAATAATAATCAATAATTTGCAAGGTTTTATACGCCAAAAGAGGCACGTCGTTAAGAAGGCTTCCGGAAATTTTGACCGCTTGGGGTTCCTTGACGGGTGCTGAAAACGCGCTGATGCGCGGGCCTCTAGTACTTTCGCATTCGTCGAAAACCCAACCGCAGTGGCCGGGATCGAACCCCCGTCCTTGTCGTTCCGGTCAGCACTCAAACACCATAATCACTGTGTACCACTGTGGCGGACATATTATTGGAAAAGTGCCTAATAATTTGAGAACTTATGATGTTCGAATGTCGCGAATCTAGATAACTGGAAACATTACGGCGGTCGCAGGAAAGTAGAACATAAAAAAAAAAAGTTCTAGCATGCATATACAGAGCTTCATGAATGCGTGGGCAGCACATAGTATTATATGAATTCGATGAATGGTCAATTTGTGGCACTGGAATGTTATAATCATAGAAATGAGACCAACCAGTAACGTTAGGGTGGCCCTTAAAATACAAAAATAAAAAGCTATAGTAAGAGAGTCCCATAGAAACACACAGGAATCATAGAAGATACATGCGAAATATACAGCAGCCTTTAGTGAATAACGGCTTCTAGGACTTGTCATGCGCGTCGGAACTCACACTATCGGCCTACTGAACATGTACCGAACCATCAAATGGATATACACTGAAGAATTGACGCCGATAAGCACTGATAACGGGTTCTATGGGCTTGATTACGGTCGATAACGAATCCAAGAGGATGAAAAATGGACAAAGATACATATGGAAACGGGTGCAATCATGAGAGGATAAGATCCGACAACGGCTGCGACGAATCTGACAACTACCCACAAGGTTCGGATAAATATTGTGAGGTTCGATTGGGCTCGAATCCTGTGTGATCGGATCCAACGATTGTCTGATCGCGTGCGATTTCTCCTCCGATAAAGGTCGCGTGATAATTTGCCGATCTATGTCATTTAAAAGAAGGGGAACCTAACAATATAGGTTTCGACATATTTTCGCCCACTGGGGGATTTATAAACATGACAGTTGTAGACATGACGTCACACCACAACCGCTCTATTCTAAAGAAAAGGAAAATGCTGCTGTGGGCGTCTTCTAGTGCCCTTGTGGCCTTGTGCCGGACAGAAACAGTCTTCATATGACTTGCTCGCATTTGCTTTCTTGAATTCTGCGGACTTGCAACTTTCCTCTCAAGAATGCTGTTAGGTCATGCTGATAGCGCGCATGCCGTTCGTGACAGGGAAGTACATGGCGCGTGGCATTAACGCATGAAAAGCACGCGAGATAAATAACGATTGTTCCTGAATGGCAGAAAGACGCCTCAAATACGCCATTTCTTTAGGTTGTACATTATGTCACGCTATCGCTCAACGGTGAGCACTCACGCGGTCGCGTCACACATAGCGCCGTAAAAGTCGTCGAAGGAAGGGAGGGGGGGCTGGGACTAACGTTGGCTGGGACGGCGTGCCTGAGCTTACGCATACTTCGGCATGCCTGTAGACGTTATGTAAAGCTTTTCCATTGTTAGCTTGCCCGTGTAGGTTAGAAAACTGCACAAAGTCTAGTTAATTTTCTTGCCTTAAGTCTATGCCTCTCCTCCTCCCAATCCTTCTCATCCTCCTCCTCGATTTGTGTTACAGTTGGATGCGATGGAACGCTGCCTTGTTCAATTAACATTAGAACTAGAGACCAGAAGGTGGCCGACTCATGACCGCGACCAGTATGATCACCAGGCACGCAGTTATGAGAGAAACCAGATCGATTTCGAATATGTGGTGTTCTACAACGTGCATCTACATCTACGTATATGGGTGATAGAGGTGTGCACACACACACACACACACACACACACACACACACACACACACACACACACACACACACACAAACACACACACACACACACACAAACACACACACACACACACACACACACACACAAACAAACAAACCCCTTCAGGTATGGAACAGGCTTCCAGCCTTACACTTCTTTATTTCTGTGGAATTTCGCATAAAATTAGCATTTCGCAGTTAATTTAGATTATGACAGAGAAAATTAGCATGCACCCGTCTGTAGCACAAAGCTAGAAGGAAATCGGTGCGGTTTTCTATGAAACGAATGTTTCTTAGTTGGCGAAAAATTCAACCTGCTCCGGGGTTTGAACGTGGGACGAATGCCTGTTCGGGGCGGCTAACCAGGAAGCAAGCAGTTGGCAGCGCGAGAGTTGAATGATCGAGCACTCGAAGGACATGGGCATGATTATATCAAAGTAATTCGGCGGAACTCCGTAAAATGGAACAACGATTATCAAAGGGGCCGGGCAACTAGAAAGAGAAAAATAGCATCCACCTTTTCGTAGCACAAATCTACAAAGAAGTACGTAAGGGATTTCGGAAACAATTTCAGTTTAGTGGTAGTTTAATAACGCGTGTGCGAGCGTTACCTAGATGCCTCGTTTATTCAAAATAAACGAGAAAGGCGCATCCTAAGAAAAGTGATCATAATAAGAGCTTTCATAAGAGGAACTGCGCGTACTGCTACAGTTATCTATGGCTAAGGGCGCGTTCCAAAGTAAATGTGTTCGAGATTATAGTGGTCGCCAGACACCCACCTGGGACGTTGTCTATAGTGGTACGCTATTTATAGGAGAGCCGCTTTTCTACACGCATTCGGTGCTCGAAAACGAAATAGCGTATGGGCGCTCACTGTTCACGCAGTGCATGCAATCAAGCTAACGCGGTGATTGCCAACCGCTGCTTCGATAAAGTCGCGAGAGACCAACGAGGTGCACTAATAGAGGAAGCAATACCTCGCACGTGCGTGTCATGTCATTTTAAATTACACAGTTGTTTCAGGCTTGGAGTGTAATAAATATAAACTACCTGTTTCACCGATCGCCTGTGTAATTATTTAGCAAGTAGAACGGCAAGCTTCCTGGTTTGTCTTGGGAGGGGCACCGATGTGTGAGTAGAATTTCAAACAACAGTTTGGCCAGTTACGCAGGCTGAGCAGCCTGCGTAAATGGCTGGAAGCCACAGGCAGTGTATCAAATCGGACCTCAGTAGTAGAAATGTCGCTCTTAAGCCGAATGACATAAGCCGAATCACTTAAGGAAGAAATAAACAGCTTGACAAAAGGGGGCTTTGAACTTGTGAGAAAAGGAAATGTACCGATAAACTCGCATAACTTTTCTCATTTTGAAGAGTTCTCTACAGATGGATTGTGGTTATGAAAATCTGGCCTGCGATGTTTGCGGGACAAGGTCGTCTCTACAAAAAAAAAAAAGGAAAAAAAGATAGTAATATGCGCTCTTTTAAAGCGTCGAGCTTGTGGATTTTTTACCCTGTGTATGACGCGAGACCTTCCACAAATATAGCTGTGAGTGTAAGTGCATGCCGCATACGCATATTGCCTCCGTTAGCCAAAGAGAAGAACGAAGACCGCGCGTTTCTTCTCTGCTCGAGAGACAGCCCTGACGGACGCGTCTTGCCGAAGCTAGCCCCCTCGGCTACTAATAATGTCCCCAAGTACGCCTGGAAGCTCGTGACAATATATTAAGCCTTTGCACTGTAAATTCTAGTTGCCGAAGCACTTATATTCGGCTGGACAATTGAGCGTGACGTTGCTTTGGTTACTCAGTACCGCTGTAGTCGTCTGCATGGCCATTGTTTACGCTCCCGCAAACAACGACCCTTTATAAAGAAGCGATCTTCGTGATTAGTTTTGTTTTGTATTCCCCGTTCGTTTCCTCTAAAGTTTAGTTTGTTTTCGCTTTACTCGAGGATTTGGGAACGAGTGCTTGTCGGAGGCAATGATCACGAGAGGGTTGAAGGCGCCATCTTTTCGTTTTATTGCAGATGAGTAACTGTACGGCAACTAACAGTAAGCCTGTCGACGTTAACAAATACCGACGATGTCGGTTTCCTCATTCATTATATTGCGTACAAGAGCAAGACTCCGGACTTGGCGATAACCAGTCAAATTGGTCAATAACTTAGCAGGCCACTATGCTTAGTTTCATCGATATCGTTCAACACTGTGATAGCTACGCAACAAGTTCTGCTGTCCAAAAGCGTAACACTGCGCATTTCGTTTCAGTCTTCGAGAGTGCGAATCTTTGCGCGAGCCTGCGCGTCTGGGCGGCAGGCCAAGATGGTGTCATGGGGTCGTGTGGTCGCCAAGGTCGTCATAGGGACACCACACAAGGAGTCCCTCCTACACTCTTACTGCCCCTTTTCGTTATGATATATTTACTTTTTATATCACTCTCGCTCATACTTTTCTTTCTTACCTTTCTCTCCTTTCTCTACCCACTTACGTCCTCTCCAGAGCAGGGTAACAAACCGGATATTTACTTACGATTAACCTCTCCGCCTTCTAGACAACTTTTGTCTCTCTCTCTCTCTCTCTCGGAATTTCCCTCCTTCTAAGAAAAAGGCACGATACAAGAGACCACAATGAAATATGAGATGGTCGATGGGAACCTTTAAGGAATGCCAGGAGCATATGTCTGTCTACTTCGTCGATTATAGCAAGGTTTTTCACTCCGCTGATCACTCAAACCTCTGGGCTTATCCTTCGAAAAATTGGTATTCTTGAGCACCGCGTAATTATAATAAGAATCATATGCACAAGCCAGGAAAGGCTTTCTTGGTAACATAGAATGGTTGAAATTTGAAAAGGTCGAGCAAGAATGTGTTTCATCACTATACATGACTAATAAACGAAATGCGTAGGACGCCCAGGAACTGCGACCTCGGAATAAGGGATATATACGAGGGCAATTGGTGGAATAAGGGCAATTAGCTGATGATTCGTGGACGACACTCGTAAGTAGCATGAAGCATACAAGATTGCAAACACTCATTACGAAGTTAAGAGAAGAAAGCTTGAATGTTGCTGTTTTCCTAGAAATAAGAACACTAAGGCCATGGCAAAAGGTGATGCTCAGTACGTTCACTATCTGTAATGGATGCTGACGGTGGCTTACAAAGAAATACAGCGGAGAATGACATTAGGAAAGAGCGGTATGGGTGGAGTTTCAAATGTGATGAAGCACAAAGACGTTGGCCTCAAAACCAAATTTCGTCTGAAGAACGCCCTGGACTTTCTCGTTGCAATGTATGAGCACAGCCCTTTACTCTCGCGAAAATACGAAAAAAAAGGGAAGCTACATCGTTTCGGGTTGTGGTGCTGGCATAGAGTATTGGGGATCCTATCACTGCCAATCAAACAAATATGTTGACCGCAAGAGAGACTAATAGCGCCGTTCTCTCGGCGCAAAGATGGTGGAACTAAAGTATTCATTTTTTTTAGGGGTGGCGGGGAGAGGGTTATGTCACGCAAAGCCACCCGCAAAGTTGTTAGCCAAAGTAGAAGGCAACCAAAAAAGAGATCAACGATGCGTGCATTTACCTGGTATAGTCGAGTTAACGGCACCACGTTTTGTTCAGTATACATGACTTATATAAGCCTGTTAGCTGGTACCACTTACATTTGGCGCCGATGAAAAGTTCGTACTCTTACAGAAACAGGTACATACTGCGGCATACTGGTCAACCCTGCAGAAGACAGCAGAAAGAGCAGCAGCTACGTCAAAATAAGGGGGAGTTGTCAGAAGAACAACGAAAGAAAAGCACTGCTTTAGAAAACAGCTGGTTTTTGGGACATAATGTTCTCGAATTCATTATTCGGTGTTCATGAAAAAACAAAAGGAGCGATTAGTACCTGTTCAATCATTCCTCCCATCTTTATCATTCCCTTTCCGCCCTTCAATCTTCAAACGGTTCCGAGTGTGTCTCTTTTTCTCTGAAACTGCATCAGGGGCTTCCGGCGGTCCGTAGAGTACGTATGTATCACTGAGGCGGTGCAGGGTCATTAAAAACGAATCCATCTCCTCACAGTGCGCGATGGAAAACTCGTGAGGCGATTCACCCTCCCTCCTACGCCCACCCTTTCTCGTCAGCTCGAAATACTATCTACGTTCCTCGATTTCCCCTGTTGCTCTCCACACTCGTTCCTTTCATGAGTACCCTCTTCCCCATTCTTCCCTTGCAGCCTCGCTTTCCCTCCGTGCTAGGCGCCAGAGCAGAAACCGATGGAGACACGTGGCCAACTGTGCTCGAGCAACCGCGCGCTCCTTTCGAACGAAAGATGGCGATCCGGTGTCGGCCCATTTCTCGTTATTTGTGAGCCGGCAGCCGCCGTCCCTTTGGTCAACTATAAATATCGAAGCTGCCGTGGTGCAGAGAACGCTGTCGCAGGGCCGACTTTGATGTTTCATGGGATCTTACGGATGCTGCTTCGAGGTTCATTTCCAGATGTGCGTTTTGCTGAGAGTGAAATGTCTTGCTTGCTTTCCTTGTCTTTTTTTTCATTTTTTTTTCTTTTTTTCTTTTTTACTGAGCTGTAGAAAGTCTTTCTGCACTCCACGCACCGGATACGTCGCATTTGATTTCCGAGGACAGGTCGTTGCGCTGTCAGAAAAAAAAGCACCTCTAAGGCGTATGACTAAAAGCCTGCGTTTGACGAATGCGACATTTCAGTGATGAATAATTTATTGCTGCATCATGAGAGTGTTTTGGCGGAAGCTTTCGGGCCAGAAAGTGAGGAAAAGGAGGACATTTAGTTCAGTGCATGCTGATATTGTCGTAGCATTTTCGCTGAAAGGAAGGCACGTGCAAACGTGTTCTATTTGAGGTCAGCATCTGTTTCACTCTATCTTGTTAACACATTCCCGCCATACAGTGCCGAAAGAACCCAAGAACAGCCAAGCGTTCTTCTCAGCTCTGTATTCTGCTCTCCATCCTAATGCATCGCATTGCACGGAGTGTATGCAACTGCAAGCACACCTTATGCCTAACAGTGCGGATTTCTTTGTTGCTCTGCGGTATGACTTTCAGTGAGAAGTGTAGCATAACGCATTTTACTTCTGTGTGTCTTGTTTTTCTTGGCATCCGATATGCGTCTCCTGGCCACAGGCGTAAATTAAAAGGGCTTCGTGGGGATCCTGACACCCCTTGTGTCCATGCTGAGGAACAGTGTTTGCAAGTGTCCCGTCCTGTATTGAATTTGCAACTCCTGTTCGACCGGTTTCCTAGAATACTCGATATCACGTGGTATTACGCGAGGTCTGAACCGGTACTCCTTTTCTGAATTTTTTGAAAGCACTACTTTAATTTTCAGATAATTAAAAAATAAAACCCGCGTTTATAAAAGCGAAATGGCCACCATGGCACGCTTGGTGCCTCCCCCCCCCCCTTTTTTCTTCTTTTTTTTTTACTTTTCTGGATCTACGCCACTGCTCCTGGCAGTAGCGCAACCTCGAGGCAGCGTCCTCTGAGGACAAAAAACGAACAAACAAAAATTCACTGTGGAAGCATAACAGCTTAGCGAAGGTGCGGGAACGTAAAGGCACCTGGGACAAAAACTTTCGCAGACAGCCCTCCTAAGCTGCCGAAAGCAGGCGCAAAAGACATTTGAATCTGCCTCGCGCGAGACACACCACCGTCGTCTCCGAAATTGCTTCCCCCACGACAAGAGCAACGCTATCGCCCGCGCCATACGGTTTACTCGCCATTTTCTTGGATATGTTCCGCGTCTCAAGTACGCCGATGCCACGACGGCACCCGCACGCAAGGGTACGACGCGTAACAAGCTCGTATCGCTTTTCTCATTTGTCGGCAGCCGTGCCGCATACGTAGTTCCCCACTTGCAGCTTCTTTCAAGAAAAGAACTGAAGAAACAAAAGCGAAGCAGCAGTTCTCGCCACTTCGTCTCCTTGTACGTTTCAGACTTCTTTTCACGGCCGCGAAATAGATTTTGCACGCTGCTAGAAAGTTCTTTTTGAAGAGGAGACGCTTTGCAGAATAGATGGATGGACGGATGGATGGAAAGATATATAGATGGCGTGAGGACTGGCGTCGCGCGGTGGTAAGGCCCCTCGAGACCCGAGTCACGTTCGAGAAGGGGCGCGCACGGTGCGGCTATGAATGGACGCAGCTGGCTCGAGTCGCCGCGCCGAGCGCACTACTGTCGTCCGAGGACGAATGCACCCCACCGTGTGTTCGTCCACCGCCTTGCTTCTGGAATAGCATCTTCCTCCTTCTCTCATCCGACGCTCGCTTGCTTCGTTTTGTCTCTCGTGCGCCCTTGCTCTTCGTCTTGACGCGGATTCCCGTAAGACCAGATTGCCTCGGTCGATACATGGAAGGCACTGTGCCTGCTTTTCGCGATGGGAACGTCGCTCTTTCTGGTGCCATTTCAAGTCTCCCATTACACCGCAGTTTCGTCGGCTCGTTGTATTTGTTATGTACGACTATAATCACAAATGGATCGGAACTTCCTGCCGCTGAAAGTGATACTTCCTGCGAGTGATGAGTAACCCATCTCTTAAGATGGCGGCTTGGGCAAAGGGGAAACGGGAACATGCTTCGATAACGAGTCGTAAACCCACGTTCGACGTATTGCAGAAGCAACGGGCCGTATCACGACTGAAAGCCGAAGTCAGCAATGGGTCAATAAACCTAGTTGGTTGGGAGTTGGTTTGGCAAGAGGAACGTCGGATTGCGCCTCAAAGACGAGAATCTTAGAAAACAAGATGGATTTGTGAGTGCAATTGACAAAGAGGACACCAAAAAAATAGCCACGCTCCGCGTCTAGCATGAAATTACGAGAACTGTGAGTATAGGAATAATAGTAGGTGCATATTATCATAGCCACGTATTAGGTTTGAGAAGCTTTCTTATTTTTTTTTGTGCATAGTAGCACGTAGTAACTTCAGGTGGAATGTTTTAAGTTCTAAAGAAGCACTTAACACCTATTGTTCTGTTGACCTCGATGTGATACCTAACGGATATATTTACAAACCGTATGAAGCCGACTGGAGTCCACCAGAACGTTTTCTGAAGCAAAAGTTCTTGGTCCCTGGCCACATCTGTCAAGGATACGGAACGAACTCAGCGAACTGCTACTATTTTTGACGAGCAGTGGCCCAACTGCCCTATGGTAATTACACCTTGCGTGCTTCTGTGTGCTTGATGGCTCCTATGGTTACAGTGCCGGCGAAGCTCCTGTTCACGTGCGTGATCTAAGAGGAAAAAAAAAAAAAGATGGAGCTGGCGCACTGCGAGATCCACTTCAATTATTCGCAGTCGTAATGGCACGGTGACTTGCGCAGAGACACAGGCGTATCCGGCGCTGATGTCAAATGGTCTTTTTCGAAGCACCCATCTCCACTCTTCCAGCAAATAACCTGAATGTTTCACTCCGCCTATGTAAAGCATGCACCATTGTGCTTCGCACAGAGAAGAGTAAAATTAAGACAGAGAAATAGAAGGGAGACTTACCTAGTTTGCAATTTACCCGTTGCCAGATGTGCGCTTTCGTCGTCAATGTTTTTGACACGCAAAGTGTTAGCTAGGATAATTAATGAAGCGACCTTTCTGCGCTTCCGTTTCCTTTACTTCATTATTTGGAAAGAGAAACGGGAAGTTGGGGCTAGCCGGATATCCCAAATATCGACACAAGTAAAAAAAAAAAGAACGAAAAAGGGAGATCGAGTGCCGACACGCATTGTACGCACGAATAAAAGTCATATAGACACCCAAATAAGATACGTCATGCGAGCAAGAACGCCAATGCTAAGCTCAGATATTTCTGGTGTCTGTTGGTCACTTACATGAACAACAACAACAACAACAACAACAACAACAACAACAACAACAACAACAACAACAACAACAACAACAACAACAACAACAACAACAACAACAACAACAACAACAACAACAACGTTTCTTACAGGGGTCGTCGATATACTATATACCACGTTGAGTACATGCTCCTTCCTTATAGCACAAATTTGTTTAGGATACGACTTCCTTTGATGGAGTTTAAGCCTTGCGTGTACACATATCCTGGGCTGTTACCGCCGCTGAAAGACGCTTTTTGTGAGAGTGGCGAATGCGGTTGAAAGCATAGAAATGAAAGCAGCCATACGCATCAAGGTTATCTCCCTTGCTGTTGTTGTTCCCAATTTGCCGCCGTGCTTGGAGAGCTGGTGCGCCGAAGAGGCGCACGCGGGTCCGATTAATGTTGTTCCGGCTGTTGTGGACGTGATATTGCGGTGCGCGTGACAGCTTGAACGCTATCTTTCCGGCTCGCTGGGCGCAGTATACGTAACGGGCGGCAGCGTATACAGTGCGCGGAAGCGAGGGATGGGAGCAAACAGCAACGCGCCGCACGCCTGCGCGCGTTTTCCTCGCGACACAGACCGTGCCTTCGCTTCGCTTTCTTTTTTCTTCTTGCCGTCCACTTTTCCTATAAGCTGTGCCACACCTTTCAAAACACCACTGGGCTGTCGATGTATATAGGAAACGATGGAGCAAGCAAGCATAAGAGACCAAATGGTTCGCTTCACGGGGAGTGGCGGGGCTGACGATATGCAGGCACGTGTTCGCGTTTAACTGCAGGCAGTGATGAGGGAGGGGGGGACGCAAATTATAGCGGAGCTAATTATGGGGAGGAAAACAAAGGAAACAAACGTGCATCTGGTGACTTACTGAGGCAGCGTGGATTGCTGGGCGATCATCACTTGCGTAATGCTTTGATGGCTGGCTCAAATGCGGCAGCTTTTGAGCGCACCTGTTACATTAGCCCCGCTCGACGTGGCATGCTGCAAGCGTGGCGTAATATGAGGTCCTACACTGCCTTGCGCGTTTCGTTTGAGCTTCTTTCTTCGAGGACGACGTGGTAGACGGGAAACAGGAGCATATGGAAAGACTAATTCCTCTCGTAAGACTTAAGTAGGGTAATCACGTGCGTACGCGCGCACGCACGCACGCACGCAGACATGCGCTACTTGCAATTACTGCTATTCAATTGCTATCTCAATATTTAGGGCCGCAGTGAGTCGCGACCATCGATTGTGGCATGCCAACTAAGGTAACAGAACCGATCACACCTTTTAGAGAAAGGTTTCGCCGTAGAGCTCTCAACTGTTAGCAGAAGTTAAAGAGGTAGAAGGACACAAGATGAAGAAAAAGGACCACATACCAGAGGTCTTCGTGTCTTACTTGCCCTCTTGGATAATTATAGTAATGCAGTACCAATTTGCCCGCCTACTTATTCTATTGCTCCTAACTAAATATTGGGAACATAGCAAATGCTCTCCATCTTTCAGTCAATAGTAACTGTATGAAATTCGACAAAATTTGTCGCGAAATGAAAGGGCCAAACCAAGCGACTACAGGGGGCAGCTTTTATTGTTTCTTAGACCATCGTTTACTTTAGTTATTGCTAAAAAATTATGAAACTGCAGAGAACGGTTGTCATGTGTAAAGTGTAACGCAGCAATGCAAGAAATGTATGAATTTGCCAAAAGTCCCCTATTGTGACATCAAAATCACATTAACGGTACGTACTGTCTGCGCTTATACGTCCCGAAACCAGCTATGATTATGAGAGACGCCGTAGTGGAGGGCTCCGGAAATTTCGACCACCGGGGGTTCTTTAACGTGCACTGACATGGCACAGTACACGGGCCTCGGCATTTTGCCTCCACCGAAATGCAGCCGTCCCGGGCGGGATGTTATAGGTTCTCGACCTACACCGTTATAAAATGTACAACTACTCGTGAGGACGACATTAACAAAGCCCTAGTGAGTGAATTGACAATGTCAGCCAACTCTCGAAAGTCATATACCATTTTTGTCCGTACAAGTATCTATCAGACATAGTTCACAGAACCACGACATGCACTTTCGGCACAGATTTACTCATTCGGAAACTTCCCTTCGAAAAAATTTTTATATGCTAATAATTAGCAGCGAATTGTAACATTTAAAACATTATGAAACGTCAAGTAATTTGCCCTTCCTGCATTTTCGATAACCAAAATTTTTGGTAAGTTCTATAGATGTCATTCATCACAGACAAGTGGTTGTGTAAAGTTTGTTCACTTTATATACATAATAATAGAGTACGATATTATCCACCGAGCCGAACGGCTTTTTTAAATTGTCACGAGTTGCCCAATAATGTCCCAGTTTGTCTCAATAATGAGAAATTCATCAAGGTATATAGGCCGAAGCCAAGATCGTGATATCCCGCTTGAGGATGACACAGGACACTGCAGGGTTGTATTTTCGGTTACCGCGAAGGAAATGGGTCAGTGTTTACTGACACAGAAACTATTCTCTTACGCATTTCAAGGTCTTGGTGCTAGAGGTTATTAATATAAGCGCTGGAGGTTATTGGGTCACTAGAAAATGCAATTGAAATATTCTTGTAATATTTGTCTATACTCATCTTTTTGTCGAAAATAATAGGTCAACAATTTCAGTATATAGATGGTGGGGCGCGTTAAGCGTTTTTTTTTTTTTTTCGTCAAAGGAAACTGCTGTTTGCATTACCGCGGTATGTTACAAAACCAAAACGCCTTTGATGAATTTTTGAGATAGCTCGACAGCTCCCACCGACAAGCTCCTATGATCTGCGTGTGTTATATTGGAACTGCGCAAAGTAAAGAGAGGGCTATAAAAAAAAAAAGAAATATAAAAGCGGCTATTAACGCAAGCTAATTCTGTGGCAAGGCCCACCCTATCCAAGCTGCATAAAATTGAAAAAGAAAGACGGGTCATAAATGGTGCCCTTGGGAATTCGTGAGCATAAGAGTGAAAAGCTGGTCGTTATAAAGTTCTCGTGAAAAAAAAAAAGCAGGAGAGAGAGGGAGAGTGAGAGGGAGAAAGAGAGAAGACGAGGCTCAATAGGGCTTTTCCAAGGAAGGCAAATAGAGGCAGCGCCTTTGTGCTGTGTTCATTACGACCACCGGTTTTCGCGGAAGGATAATTAAAGCATAATGAGCCGCGAATACTTAGATATAGGAGAGCACCCTGGATGAACAAACATAAAAATAGGAGGCAAGAAGAAAGAATGTAACTCTCTACAACACCCTGATATTGACCCTGCTATGAGAGCAAAATTTAATCCAAAAGTAAAATTCGCGCTTGAATGGAAATAAACGCGAAAAATAAACAGCATGGGCCGCACGCATCATCTTGTTGTTCTTATTTCGCGATAATGGAGCTGAAGAGAGAGACAGAAAAAAAGAGCCGAAACAAATTGGTGTAAGGGCAAACTTTGTTCGAGCTGAGATAATACCCATCAAGGATTTGAGAGCTTGGCGGAATCTCCAAAGCGGGAGCTTTGATTCCCGCTGAGTGCGTCAGGAAATGCTTGGTTGTTCGCGGTTTGTTTTTATGGTCCCAGCAGTGGTTTTACATAAGCGCATTTCATAATCTTCGGAAGCCCGATGGCCGGAGATTTCGGGCAATTCTGTGTTTGCTCACGAGCCGCCCCGTACTTTCCTCTTCCAGTCCACTGTCAGGTCTCCGCAAGTCGATATATCGGAACCAAGAAATGCTGCTTTTTGGATGTTCATCAGTCGAAAAATGGATTTCTGAAAATCAATACCAAGAAAGTTTTCCCCAGAATATAAATTTTCAGGTTAAACATATCCGTAATCATAACGAATACTATAAGTGTTCAGTTTTCAAGTGAAAAGTTTACGCAAGCTAAGGAACCCGAGAAAGGAACTGAGCCAAGGTCTGCTGGTATAGGAAAAACGCAAAACAAAAGAAAAGAAAGAATGAAGCCTGTGTATATTTTCTAATAAAAATGCATACATTTAACATATAACTTTATAGAAAGAAGGGGCCCGCGTCATTTTAGTCTAGCAGATGTCTATGTGTGTTTTTTGCGAGCAAAATCATTGACGCGTCTCCGACAAGACCAGACAGCGACAATGCACCACTGCTCCATGATTTCGCGACGTGCAATGAACCAGGAGGCTTACAATATATGACGAATGAATTCAATAAGAAACTTCCCATTGGGCTAGTAATTTATATAGGTAAGCACATACTTCTTCAGCAAACGTCCACTCGCCCTCTATTTCGTCCTAACTAAAATAAATAAATAAAACGTCACTTAGTTACCTTACAATGTGCACCGGAATAACTGAACATGGGTCGCGCGAGTCGTCTAGATCGACAAATCAGTGCAACTTCTCGTCAATAGCAAGCCCACCCCCTGTGCGTTTAGTTTGAATGAGCATTCAGGTGAAAAAGAAAATTGCTTATTGTTACCCATTTAACTTTAGCTGTAGTGAAATGGTTTTGCAGCCTTTGACACACACCACGGAGCCTCACCACTCTCCCAAACTCGGCTCCCCGCGAAATACCAGTATCATTACCTGTGCCGTTGGCACGCGCACTGCAGCTTCAACATATTACATAAAGAGTGAGTGAGTGAGTCACTGGCCATTCCGAATACGGTCGTGTGGTGCCTAAAAGGGCACTAGGTGTACTTAATGCTGTTATGGAAAGATAAGTGCACTTTTTACGGAAACAATTAATCCCAAGTGCGGATTTAATGCAAAGGTATGCGAAGACAGACGGCACTGGAAGAAGTCGATCGGAGACAGCTGGCGACCTTTGGATAGCTGCAAATTAACTGCACATTCCAGAGACCCGTTTCGAATGAAGTCAAGAGTTGTGTGGACATGGGCATCGCCCAGTGGCGACACCTTAAGGTGAAGCACGTGCTCCTCTCCGGCTGCTCGGGAATCTTTCTGTCCGCATTGGAAGAAGGATCACAGAGGGCAAAGGAGGCGACTGGCGACAGCGGGGGAGGCTCGGACACACGCCCTTGAACCCCAGCGCCTTGCTGCGGTAGCCGGCCCGTTGCCACATACCGATGGGGGAGGCACCTCCGATTGCGTTGTTGCGCCGGACAGCCGCTCCGAGTCGCTGCCGTCGCCAGGAGAGCGCAGTGCGCATGCGCGAGGCGCCAGAGAGCGCCGTGGTGCCACATTCCCCCCCCACCGCTTCCCCTCGCGCACATCGGGGCGTTGCGGATCAATAGGGGTGTCCCCTCTCTCCCTTAGCTCGCGCGCGCGCCGCAGTGCCCGGCGGCCGCAGCAGGCAAAACGGCAGGCCAACATGGCGGCGGCCCAAGGAGGCTCCCTTGCGCGCCGGGGGATACGGTCGAGCAGCCTATAGCGTGCAGCAGGCCCCGGCGAGCGGCCGGCTACGCGCGGCCCCGCTCCGTGGTGCTGCCCGCGTGCTCCGAGCCGGCGGCCGGATACTCCGGGGCATGTGCCATGTCGACGGGTTCCAACCGAGAGCCCGCAGGAGCCGCTCAGCCGCAGCCAGGCTCGGCAGCGGTCGACTCGCACCACTTCCAGTACGTCGGACCCTACCGGCTAGAGAAGACGCTCGGCAAGGGACAGACCGGTGAGTCGCGAACGGCACCTCCTGCATTTATCGGGAGCTTGCCGCGTTTGATTGTTGCGCGGAAGCGCTTGCAACTAGCATTCGTTTGAGACTTCAACCAGGCCGGAAGCCTACGGTCGAGCCGAGTGCACGTTCGGCGCGAGGCAGATGGTTCTCTGCACGGAGCTCGTCCCAGAAGGCGCCACGCGGTGGCAGCCGACACGCAGTGCCGGTCGGACGGCTCGTGCTTTCTCGACGTCCTTGCTGTGCGAGGCTGCGTTTCTCGGTGACAGCCTGGTTTGTCAATTATACCCCTATCTCTATGTGGAATATTTTTGTAACAGCGGAACGCATATGTCATTCCACACTCATCGCCATTCTATCTCGTGAAGTTGCGGTCGTATGGAAGTCATGGCGCGGCGATTGATCAGCACCATTTATCCTAATGACTGGCTCGTGGTGGCTCGATTGATCAAAGCAGGCGCAACATTCACGCGGTGACGTATTAATGCAGCGGGTATAGTGCATTAGTGTAATTTTCTTAGCTTTTATTTTTCTTGTGCACCTGTGACGTAACACTAGTGTTGCAACAGAATCTCGCGCGGCAGCGCTGCCGTACGTATTGGCGTATCCTTTCGTGTTCTTCCGCTTTGTTGTCCGGAAAGGTCTTGAGTAACTTGACGTACTCTTAGTCGTCTTCAGTTCCAGCTCCTCTTGCAGCTGTATCAGGCAAAAGCCGCCGAAATCGCTTTGTTTTCATGGCAGTTAATTAAGTAACGAGACTATTATTTATTCCATTTAATTATGTCCTTACGCAATAATTGCGCTTGTTTCAGTATCGTTTGGTTAGCCCGATTCTTTCGTTTTGCTTCAAAAAAGGGCAGGAAGAGAAATTAACCCGAAGGTTCCTTCGTCTAAAAAACACGTTTCAAATTTATTAATTTATTTTCATCTGAGCGCTAGCGTTGCTATGCATACGGTGAAACAGATCCCTATTTTTATAAAATACGGCAGCTGCCTGCGTTTTTAAAATCGAACAATATGGTCGTTTACGTCTAATGTTTCAGTATATCTAGTAGTGACATGCGTTGAAAATTAATCGCAATAACCGATGAACTGTTATTACCATGTTCCAACCCCCCCCCCCCCCCCTCCAAAAAAAAAAAAAAAAAAAACTCGACAGATATGTCTGAAGCTGCGCAGCCAGCGGTTTATATTTATTTGAAGATCTCCGATTTTAACATTCAAAGGAATTCTCTGTTATTTGATATCCTTTTTTGGTTCCTTGTCCTTCTTTTTCAATATATCTTCCTTCATTTTTTCGCACGACATTCCTCTCTTAATTTTGCTGCGGTTGTCAAGAACAGGTGAAGTAGCTTGAATCGCAGCAATGAAAAAAAAAAAGCACATGTGGGTTCAAGGCGCCCAGGGCACTAGTTCGCTTCCTATGGTCCTGTGTGATAATGGGCAATGATAGCGACGTGCGCCGCCTCAGGATTTTACATATGCAACCCTGTTTCACAACTAATCTCATTTTCTTGCCTCTTTGAATTCCTTGTTATCAGTACACGGTTGGAAACAGGAGTGTTTCCGTGGGCATTTTTCTTGTTTTGTTTTACTCTGTCGCATAATTTTGCAAGTGTTGTCCTGTAAAGCGTGCTTCACCTCCTTCAGCATATATAGGTGGCGAAGCCATCTTTAAAACCAAATGACGAATGGGCGGACACGTAAAGCGTGCTTCACCTACAGCAAGTGTGCATGTGGCGGAGCCTTCTTTAGAAAAGAAATGAATGGATGGATAAGAAGCACGCAAGCGATGCAAGGTGTGCTTGTGAGTCTTAACCAATAAGTGGAAACTTAACTGAAATTCCTCTCAGCACATTCAGCGGCAGCTAAAAATGCAAATGCCAGTCCTCTGCACAATGACTTTATAAAACGTGGTCTTCGTTGAATAGTTTATCACTTACGTCCGGACCACAATTGCTGCTCTGTTTATAAGTTGGGAAACATTTTTAAGGTGGTGTGAAACTACATCCGCGTCAAATAAATGAGTATTCTGGAATGTTAGTGTAGTTATTTAAGCCACGATGTGTTTTTACTGAAGGACGTTGTATCTGAATAACGAAGCGTGCTAAACATCGGCTTTACTTCCTCCTTTTCGCCCCATTATTTGCGTGAATCCAGCAGTATGTTAGTCAAACGTGACAGCAAAGAACTCTTTCGATGTATGCAAGTGAAGATCTGTCTTAGAAGAAATATTTCATTGCGTTTTTTTTTTTTTTGGGGGGGGGGGGGTGGCTCAAAAGATGCTTTGTTTACGTGCTGTAGGCAATAGTAATAAAAGACGACGCACTAGGGCCATAAAACCTCGCGTTTGCACACAGTCTTTCGCGATAGGGCCAAGCATTGTTTATAGTGGCGAACATTTGGCAAAGAAAAAAATGCAGGCAGCCTGTACTAGTGGCGCAAGGCTGGACTAAGAGCGGAGCTTATGTCCGAGCTAGCTTATCCCGGTTTCTACAAGCTCAACAAGGTCACGTGATTTGTTGTGTGATCAGCTGTCACGTCTTGTTGAGTGATTTGGGTCATATGCCTAGGTTCAAACCGGCTTGGCAGGCAATGTCCAGTTGTGACGTCCTCTTCCTCCTCCGTTCCCTTGTTACACTCACGCCATTCCTCCCCAAACTCATGTCCCCTTCCCATTCCCTGCTTTACTATACTATACTATACTACACTACAATTGTTGTTGTCGTTGTTTTGTGGGGTTTAACGTCCCAAAACCAGCTCTGATTATGAGAGACGCCGTAGTGGAGGTCTCCGGAAATTTCGACCACCTGGGGTTCTTTAACGTGCACTGACATCGCACAGCACACGGGCCTCAACATTTCGCCTCCATCGAAATGCAGCCGCCGCGGCCGGGATTCGATCCCGCGACCCTCGGATCAGCAGCCGAGTACCTTAGCCACTAGACCACCGTGGCGGGGCCACTACACTACAATACACTATACTATACTATACTATACTATACTATACTATACTATACAGGGCAATGTTATGCTTTACTCATTCCCCTCCTTTTGCCCTCACTTCTCTTTCCTACCCCCTTGCCATACTACACTATGCAAGTCTATGCTATTAAACGCATCCGCCTTTATTTAATGGTGGGCTCAGGGCACGAGCGCAAGAGAAGAACTGCGTACGCAAATACACGCATTTCGCAGAAGTGCACGCGCATTCCGTCATATTTCATGAAGTTTATAATTTTTAACAGACCGTACCGACACAGCCGCGGTACGGTCGACATAAAGAGCCCCACTCTTAACAATAAAAACTAGCGACTTTAAACGTACCGCATCATGTATAATGCCTCTCAATGACGGCTGATGTTGCCAGTGATACAGTATATCGCACCATGGTAAACATGTCACGTTTTAATATCGCATAATTAATTGGCGATACGAACGGTACCTTTGACAAGCTCGTTTATAGTACCAGCTTAAATACATACAAGCATTTCTCACCATAATATAAGAAAACAAGAAAGAATAATAATATAGCCAGGCCTGCGCGGAACCGCAGGACAGTGACAGCGTAAGATGGAGGAGCCACCTTCTTAGAGGCCACTTTAAACGATTGAGGAAACTAGTGCAAGTAGGAGTGGTAGGTATCCCCTGCGCCATAACTTATCACTTTGCCAAGTAGGCAAGTACCCACTACGCCATAATTACCAGTGCCTCCGTAATGGGTTCAGAGCTACAAAGCATGCAGCCCTGTGTCCTTTCAAATGATTCCTCGAACTCGTTATGCAATCCATTTTCCGCGTCGTGTAGTGGCATATTACTATTTTTCCATGTAACATTACGTTTGTTAATGCGCTTCCTCGGCAGACGTTATACCTGTTTACGTCTTTTAGCGATGATTTTTCAACCACAGGCGTAGCTCAGTTAGGACTTTATGCCCTCTGGAGGAGCCGCATGATTGACAGGCATGCTGAACCACCTCGCTCGAGGAAGTCTGTGTTCCGAGAAGAGGTTGCCAAGTACGCAGTGTGGTTGAGACTTTTGATCCTGTTCCGGACTGGCTTTCGTTTCTGGACGCTTGTGTCTGTTTGCCTAACTTTTGAGGAGCCTATGAGCTTAAAACTGCAAAGGTGTGTCTTTTTTTTTATGCTAGACTGTTAATATGTGTGCAAGTGTATAGTACAGTTTAAACCTTCTTTTGCTTAATATTAATACGTGTGCAACTGTATAGTACAGTTCAAACGCATTTACGGAAATATTTCCATGCAATAAAGAACAAAAAAAACAGGCGTAGCTCAGTGGTAGAACGCTCGACTGCCACACAGAGACTGTGGGTTCGAATCCAGGCAGAGGACAAGTTGGAATACTCCTCGGTCCTGGTTATTTTTTCTAAAATTTGCAGCGATAGTGGTTACGGACACCGGCGGCGGCGGCGGCGGACAACTACGGCGCAAAAACGACCCTTTTGTGATCTCATAACAGCTTACGCTGTAAAAGAAATCCAGATAGCTAAGGGTGAACAGAGCTCCCACATCAGCTTCAATGTACGGCTTCGCGGCGACTACCTTTATTTCCTATTTTTTATTGTTATAACGAGTAGTTTTCTGCTTACTTGGTGCGCCAGGTCATCACAAAACTCAGCAATTATGACGTTTTGAATAAAAATGCCTCCGCAGCGCCTTTGTAAATGTTTGCATTGTTCCGTAGAAATTGACCACCTTCCTTGACGCCTGTTCGACGAGTGAGCGCATAGCGTCTGTGCCTTAACACCTCCTTCCAAAAATGGAGGAGGAATTGTAGATTAATTACGTTCTGGGGTTTCGCGTACCAAAACCACGATGTGATTTCGACACAGGCCTGAGGGGGGGGGGGCGTTGGTGGTGTGCTGGAAGGATGGTTGCCGAAATAATTTTGACAATATGGGTTCTCTAATACAGACGTAATCTAATGTATACATGTGATTTCGCTATTGGCCTTCGTCCAAATGCGGTCACTGTGGCTGGGTATCAAACCTGCGTCGTTCATGGTTCATGGTTCAGTTCAGTTTATTATTCCTTGAAAGTACAAAGTTCATTGTAATAGTATACAGACGAGGGTCCCAAAGTCTAGCGACTGCAGTGGGACCCTCGATTAACAATAACATAAAGAATTATTATAAAAGCAAGCAACATTACAAACGCAAGAGGAATAGAACACTGAAGGTACAGAAAGCAACAACGAGTAAACAAAAAGAATCATCAAAGAGAATCAAACCAAAAGTACAGAGTAATCAATTACATAGGCACGTCATAGAACAAAAAACCCAAATTTACAAAAATTTTTCAAATTGCATACGCACATTTACATCAGAATTAGCTTTTATACATGATAAAGTTTTTAAGTTCTTTTTTTAATGCATGCAAAGATGATGATGATTTTATTGTGTAAGGCAAGTTATTCCATAGTTTAATGACCGTAAAGGAAGATGTCATTTTGCCGTAGTTGGTGTTACATTTAGGTAGAAGGAAGTTGTGATTGTGGGCGAACCTAGTGCTATTGGTGTTAGTGAGTAATCTAGAATCGATTAAATTAAATGCAAGCTGATTGTTAAGTTGTTTAAATAGCATTATGATTAAGTGAAAATTAAACAAGCCAGACACGGTAAGAATACAGTTAGCTCGAAGGAGTGGGGTAGCATTAGAAATGAATGAACTGTTGGTAATAATGCGAATGGCCTGATTCTGAATGTGCTGTACAGACGAAAGCTTAGCAGCGTGAAACTTCAGTCACGAAGCTGCCACGCATGACACGAGAGCATGGTGCAACATATATGCGAAAAGCAACGCATATTTATTTGCCAGTGTCAGCTTTCCAATTTTCCAGTGTCAGCCTTACAGCATGGGTCCCTTTAATAACGTATCGAGAAATACAATATTAGTTGTCGCTCTGATATCACGGGTAATAATATTAATAGCCCTATTAGTTCTGTTCGTGCCGAAATTCTCCAAGATTTTAGATTCTAACGGGCAACATTCGGACCACCTTGAGATCCTGTCATCAGCTGCACATTCTAAAACACTCCATATAACACATCATATATACCTGACCACAAAGAAATACTTAATACAAAAGGCCCGTTATGAGGTATTCCGACATATTAGGCATTTAAACAAGACGGCACGCTGCTCTTTTGGCTTCCAGTGCCTTGCGAAATATGTCGTGCAGGAGCAAGCGGCTTGGAATTAAATAAGTAGGAAACAAAAAAGGATGACAAAAGAAGTGCTCATCATTTATTCCTTCAGCGTCGCACCAGGAACGGAGGAATTTTTTCCGCAGTTATCTAGCGGGTGAGCATATAAAGAATAGAAAACTAAAACAACAGCAACAACAATAAAATCAAGGAAACACAGACTCGGGCGCTCACCAACGTTATAGTTCGCGCAGGCAAGCTCAGCTTTTTAGAATTTTCGACTCACTGACATCGAGACACGGCCATTTCACGACGCTCGCAGCCAAAGCAGTAGAGCAACGAAGCACAAGCTGCGGGCTTCAACGAGATGCGAACGAGTAACAGAACGCTCTCGACGGCAGCAACGACGCCAATTTAATTTCGCGAGCCGCAATTTCGGCCCTTGTGCGCGCCGCCCCCTCTCCCCTTCACCCTTACGGAGGAAAACAAGCAAAAAAAAATAATAAGCGAAGAACACGCCTCTACGTCAGCAGTGTGCCCGCGCCACTATATACGATACGAGCCGCCTCCTCGGGCGTTGCTTGTGGTCGTTATGCCGTGCCTCCACCCCCTGCCAGCTCTGACGCCGGCTTCTCTGTTAGTCCTCGCTTCCGACGACGCGGCTGTGACGGCGCCACCGAGAGCGCGCGCTGTCCGACGAACAACGCTAGCAACGCTTTACTTTCCCGTTATGAGTTTTCTTTTTGCTTGGCCCTTGTTTGCGTTTGTGTTTCACTGCTGTTTTGTTAGCTTGGTGGGCCGACGCGTTTCCTGGCAACTGGATAGGCACGTATACGTCGATTGAAAGAGGCAGCTAGCCGGCGAGCCCGGGGCAAAGCTCCCTGTAAAAAAAAAAGGGCCCGGCTGCGGCGTGCTCGCGCAGAGGCAAGATCTGCCAAGAGCGGTTTACGCTGTCGACTGCAGGTGCGGGCGATACGTGAGCCGGTATTCTCTCGTCGGATGAGATGAAGAGCGGGAACTGCGGCTTTTGTGCGCAGCTATTGACGTGGCCTTCTTAAAGATGCAACAGATGGAAGAAGAAAACGAAACGGTCAGAAGTGTTCTCCGGCAATAACAATGACATTAAAATGATGCTTTGTTGTGTGAGGGGATTTAGGAAGCCGCTGTTTGTGGAGTTGATTTTTTGTATTTTCTTTGTTTCTTTTTGTCGACTTGTGTCGAAGGCCCGGTAACAAAGTTATTCGCTCACCGGGAAAAATGCTTGGGCGAGCAAATTTTGCAACAGTGCGGGACCACCAATTCTCGCGATCATTCGAGTTCTTAAATTCTCATCTTTATAACTGGTGCTGACTCATAACTGATCATATCTGTTCTCATTAATTCAGGTCAGTCTATCACGGCTGTATGGCTTCCTCGCTGTCTGCAGGCAGGGCCACCGAATTTCTCTTCTACTTGTTACGCCTCAAAAGGTGCCACACAATGTCACACGAAGCCTGCCCTTTCTCTTGCTACGGCTGGGTCACATGAGCGCGCCTGGCATTTCTTCTACAAATTAATTCTGGAAATACGCCCATGGACGATCCCCTGATAGACATTCTTGTCAGTGCCGTGTAGACCATTGAATTATTAGGGAAGTCATTGGCCCGTGGTGCGTTAGTATCCAAAGGGAGACACACCACCAGAACGATGTAACAAGCTCTGTATTTGATACTGATGTTAATTCTTCACTCGTAAGCAAGGCATATAACAACACTGACGACAACTACAAACGAGGAATTAAAAAAAAAAAACAACCGATTTTTTTTAGGAAAAAAAAATTAGACGCGTCCTCGCAGGTACGCAAAGCAAAATTATTCAGTGCGTGTTCTTCCGAGAAACTGAAGTACCCAAGACAAACTTACGCCGATGCATACATTACCAGTGATATTAAACAAATCCACCAAAAAGGAAGGAGCGCGACCTGCTCAGAAGCGACGGAGAGCGATGCGCTATGACCTGCCCACCACTTCGCGTCCACCACGTTGGTATATACGTTCGGAGCAAAGTCAACATGGCATCTGCATGACCGCGACTCACGGGGAAAGCAGGCCGGGGACCCAGGCAGCCGAGGGTTTTCTTTTATGCAGATTGGATTCCACGCTTAGCGTACGGTCAAACTTTCCATTCTCGCTTCGCGTTGCAACGGGCGCGTGCGCCACGCCGGGAGGTTTTTTTTTTTTTCCTTTCTTTTTATCCTAGCTATTCCGTCGGAGCGACGCACCTCATACGCATAAAACATTCACAAAAGCTACGAGTAATGTCTCCGTCCCTGATCCTCTGAATACAGAGGCCCCCCTTCGTTTCCTTTTTTTTTTTTGCTTCGTTTTCATTTTGTTCGTTGTCTGATGCCACGTTTCCCGAAAACGTCGGAAAAAAAAAGAGCGAAATGCAGAGAAGAGATGAGAATACTGCCGGAAGATTCGCAGGTGCGCCATGGCTTTAGGTGGAATAAAACCATTGCGCCACTTTTTTTTTTCTTTTCGTAAATTTTCTTCTTTATTATTCGCCACTAGGTTCGTAGAACGCTCGCTTCCTGCTCCTGTGCCAGGTCGCTGCGTTCCGTCCCAGATGTACGGGGTGGTGGATATTTTTCCGTAAATAGACCCCGAAAGCGATAACATTGTTTCACGCGTTGAAGTGGATTTGGGCGCCGGCGGCGACAGAAAATGTCACGCTACGTATATGCGATTGCGTACCGCGATTTTGTTCTCGCAGCGAGCGATCGTAAATTGATACGAGGCCGCTCGTTCAATTTCACGCCGTGGTGGCTGACTCGTTTTCGCCCATTCAGGGGCTGTATAGTTTTTGCCGGCGAGTCGCACAGTTCACGGGTTCAACGCGCCTCGGGAGGCTTGCATGAATGAACCCGCGAACTGCCAACCTGAGGCGAAGCAGACATTTACCTGGCGTCAAAATAATTCATTATTAGGCGTGTATATGGCAGAAGCTGTCTTGCATATATATTTGTTTCGCATGTACGAGAAATGCGGAGAACAATTTTCTTGAATATGTAGACGTCTTTTATCACCCCTCTTTTTTTTTGCTGTTTGAAACGAGCATTTAAAACATGCTCTCTTATATTTCCTGCATTGATGCCATCAGAAGCAATGTATTGTACGAACACGAGAGTGTAAAACCGGCTTGTTTTTGTAATTCGCATATTTTCGCAACCAAATTGAAGATTTAACTAGACAGTGATATGGTTTGTGTGATGGCACGTGAAGCTTCCAGATGAGTTGATTGATTGATTTGTGGGGTTTAACGTCCCAAAACCAGCTCTGATTATGAGAGACGCCGTAGTAGAGGTCTCCGGAAATTTCGACCACCTGGGGTTCTTTAACGTGCACTGACATCGCACGGCGCACGGGCCTCGACATTTCGCCTCCATCGAAATTCTGCCGTCGCGGCAGGGATTCGATCCCGCGACCTTCGGATCAGACAGCCGAGTGCCATAACCACTAGACCACCGTGGCGGGGCTTCCAGATGAGTCGCATGGAGTCCTGGATGCGTACTAACCAAGACCTTTTAAGTTGGATGGCGCTTGGTCTTACTTGTATGACCATATGCGCGCATTTTTAAACCTCATTTTAGGAAAGCTTTTTACGGCTGACTTTCTATGATGAGGTATCTTTCTCAAAGCTGCGTAGCCATTTATAACGCGGAAATAACTCATCTAATACCAGGTAAAATATGCAACACTGAAATTTAACTTATCTACAGGCGCCGTAGTGGAACATTTCGGATCAATTCAAATCAGTCTGATGTTCCTAGAGGTAAACCGAAACCACAACGCCTCTGTCATGTTTTTTTTTTTTTTTTGCATTCCGCCTATATTGAAGCACTGCTACCGTGGCTGGTTTTCAAATCGATGACCTCGTGATTTGTAGCAGAACTTCACAGTTGCTGAGCTGGTACGGCGTGTCGCGAACTGCGCAAGACACATTCCAAGGCAGTAGAGCAGATCGCCAAACATTTCATCGTCAGAAGCATCTCACGTGATCAAACCTCGCGAAGCTAGAAGTAACTCGTATTGCCGGACGAGATATGTAATTAAATCTACGACAGCAGGACGAGCTTTAGTTTTAAAGAAATATAGAAGGATGGCTCGCACAAATACAGAATTAGTTGTCGTAGCAAAAGCTTCTTTATTATTATTTTTTTGGCGTTCTGCTTAAAGCGCGAATAAATGACGTGGTCGGTATAACAATACAATTGAAATATTTAGCTAAAAAAAGGAATATAAAAACTTGCGCTTGCATAAATTTAGTTATTACGAGTAGTAACGACGTAACACGGTGCCGTTATTTCAAGATTCTATCTTGAGGGCAAATAAAATATATGCGTTGAAAACGGTTACTTGTGGTGGCCAGCACTGATGAAAATGAATCACACACACACATGTCGTTTCTACATCGGGTAAAATTGAAATAATCACGCTCTCTATTCGGAATATTCATTAGCTGACGGCAAAGAAAAGGAGTCAATGCAAAAGAATGCTTCAAGAAAAAGATCCCAACTTCCTGAATAATTAACCAATCAACCACTAACCAATTTAATCCGGCTAATTAGAGCTCCGCGTGGTTAGCAGATGCTGGTCAAGGGAAATTAGTCAATGCTGTCGAGTAATATGCGGAGCATCTTGCTTGACGAAGGGACGGGAGGGCGCGGGGGGGGTGGGGGTATTAGGAGAATTTCGGCCGATTCACAGAACTCCAGAAGGCAGCAGCCTTTTTTGCTGATTTTCATTTCTACGCCGTGTTCCTAGTCATCTGTTCAGGCTTCCACGATGTAATCTCGTAAATCAGATGAGTTGAGCCATTGAATAATGTCCTTGATTAGTTGAATCGCATAAGTAGTAGCGGTAGAAATGGCTGACTATTTCCGGCGCGACACCTGGGGTGTTTTATGTTCTAGTTTTTAGCGTTGTTCTAATAGAGCAAGCTGCAGTATTATTCACTTCTATACGTAACACATTCTATTCATTGTCATTAGCTAGGATTAATAGGTTATTAAATGTAGAAATGTGTCTTTGTGCTCTTTTTAATGTTAAGCCAAATGGTCTTGTAGTATTACGTGGTCGGTAGTTCTGTCCTTTCCTTACTTTTTCATTTCCTTCTTCCTACCTTTTATATCTGTATTCTTATACGTTGTTTCTGAAAAAATTATGCAATAGTCTTGCTGCTCTTTGTCGCATTTTCCTGGAGTGTTTGCTCTTAACTCGTATTTTCTGTGTTTAAATTGCTTAGATGTTTTCAAAGTATAGGTAGCAATATTATGACTCTTAGCAACATTGCACGGATAAAGACCCTTGTTGCGCTAACTTCAGTGTTGTTCCGTGTATTACTGTTGTCATGATGAACTGAAGATTCTTTTTGTGAGATAAAGTGAGCACAAATTCGATTCTCAATTATGCGAGACTTGCATGGAAGGTTAGAGCGATGACAACACTTCGAGCGTTCGCATGGCGTGCTGTTTTTTTTTAATGCGCTACGTGTATTCTGAGGTTTGTCGCATGTACTCATCGTGGTATTTTTACATATCTACTAAGAGTACTATCTTTACTGGAGATATCCCGCGTAGTACTCGTCGTGGTTAGCGGCTAGGATATTGACTTGCGAAGACCGAGGTAGCGGCATGAAATCGCGGTGAAAACGGCTGCGTTTTGAAGGGACTGCAGCGAAAAAAAAGAAAAAAAGGCCCGTGCACTTAGATTTAAGTACAGGGTAAAGAAACCCAGGTAGTCAAAATTAATTCGGCCATAATAATATGAGGTGATGGTTCTGGAACGTAAACCCCAATGACTTCTTCTTCTTCTTCTTCTTCTTCTTCTTCTTCTTCTTCTTCTTCTTCTTCTTCTTCTTCTTCTTATTATTATTATTATTGTTATATTCATGTTGCTTACACTCTCTTTTCACTGAATTTTATTAAATTGTGCGCGAGGCATTTCGATCACGTGGTTACTTGACGTGAGCGATTATATTGGTGTGTGCTCAATTTATAATGACCTTTTGTTACTTGTTACTGCTGTTGCGTGTAATCTCAATCAATCAATCAATCAATCAATCAATCAATCAATCAATCAATCAATCAATCAATCAATCAATCAATCAATCAATCAATTTTTGCAGTAGAACTGAACAGTGTCCATCTTAAAGGACCTAGTATGCGTATTGTCGGCAAGGTGGGTGCTGAAAATTGAAAAATAAAAATGCTAGAACAGTTCAAGCACAGCACATACTTTAAAAATGCCGACCTTGCGTAATTCTAAATGATTTTAGAAGAACCAACATGGGGGTTCCCGCCTCTCACAAGACCATCTTTCCTTGTATGTAATTTGTAGATAACTGCCGTGAAAAGGGCTGGAAGTTATTTTTAATGGTGGTCGGTGCCCCTGCATGGTTTCCCCGATGTGATTCTCGTAATGTTGAGTCATGAATAACGGCGTGTTTTTTTTTTATGTCCTCGTTTAAGTAAATGGCCCGTTGAATTGGGTCAGCTAAACTTTACGAGTTAAGTCACTGTGATGACTTTGATTATATAGTACGATAGTTTAGCCTATATCATAGTAAGGTCAGACAAAAAAGAAACAAAAAATACTCGTCCTTTACCGAAGTTTTTTCGAGCCTTAAGGCTCAGAAAAGGGCCAGAGGATGTACCTCAGGTGAGAACCCTGAAGCCTTACAGGACGTGTTTAATTAATGCCATAAAAAAAATCCCAAGCGAAATTTATACAGGATGTGCACCATGTTTTTCAAGAAGTGCTAGTGGCTATGTGTTTGTCAACTTTAAGTCAGAGAGAGATGCCAAAACTTCTACATTAGATAGAGACTAACACGCACGAAAAGCCTAATGAGTCGGCTTGGAAAGTTTTGACACTCTTCATTGCTTCCACAACGACTTAAAGTGTTTGGTCTGCCAGACATAATTTAGCTCGACCCCACTGGTATAATACTGATCTTAATAATCTTGTTTGGTGTTTCTTATTTGCTAAGGGCTAAGAAAACTGAACGGTGTCTGGCTTTTCTAAGAACGAGGGTTCATTGCAATACGTGCGATGGAAAGCCAGAGAACTCGCTAAGTTTCTTTCTGTCACTTTTTCTTACGGGTGCTTTCGACCACATAGAGACACTCAGGCAGGAGTTCTGCGCTTCAAAATTCGTCGTCAATTGGGTGGAGTTCAGATTTTGCTAGGAGGCTGAGGAACTGCACCGACAAATGTGACCTCTAAAGGTAATCTTTCAAAATGGATCTCTAAAGTGTGGGCGCGTAATGCCATAGTAGAACAGGTTATAACCTTTTCGTCTGAGATAAACGTCATGAAAGGCGCTTTATTTTTCGAGAACTTATAAAGTACATGCTATTTTAAGACACTCCATAGGGACACTTCGCTTCGGAGATTTAGGAAAGCTCAAAAATATTGCCCAAGGTAGGAAACGAAATGCTGCAACAGCCGAACAAAGCTTTGGTTTGAAAGCAATGTACAGCTGCTGTCCGGCTTCACACAAGACGCGTCTTTTGATATTTCAATATATAATAAACGTCGCCCGTAAGAAGAAAAAAAACCCTTGAAAGGCTTTGAAAGGAACACGCTAGCAATTTCAAGGACTCTCAAAAGGAAATCTCGAGCACCGTCTGCGACAGAAATGAAAGGACACTTAGTACGTGTTAAATAAAATGGAAGCTATATAAGAAACTCAGTAGTTCATTGCACTCGACGCTACGCTCCTTCTGATGTTATAGAAAAAAATGAAAAAAGAAACAAGGAAACTTGCTGAGCGTGTCTCTTTTCAGCTATCGTGAAATTCTCCTTATGATGGGTTAGCCTTCACGTCAGGAGGTTGACTCATCCGACTATGATATATGTTTGCAAGTACAGTAATTAAACAAAAGGCGAAACAAGCGTGAATTTTCCGTTACGAGATTACTGGCCTCTGATCACACCTCGTTAAACAAGTGCACTTTGACAGCTCTACAGCTTCATTTTCGTTTGTCTTGACAGTAGTCTAAGTTGATTCCATCAAGCTAATGACAATTCTAAACGAACTGAGCATGTGCCGCTAGGATCACTTGATAAATCAAAATCGTGTGACAAGCGTACCTGTAGGCTTTCATTGAAATCTCTATACGTGCCTTTATTTAGCGCGAATGCATGTGGGTTGCCTCTACTGTTGTTGCTTGTTTATGTATATTCTCATTTATATTATTCTTTAGGCAGCTGTTTTCGCTTGCTGGTATCATAGGTGCGCTTCTTTACCTTATTATATGTGCCAATGAACGGAGTATGAAATCATATATCATTTAATTATTTCAGTAATCATCATGATTGGCCGGCAGCCTACCGTAATAAGAATGTCTTGCCGAGGAAGTGCTGTGGTGTGTGCTTTTGTCCCGACTTTCTGCCGTACAGGTTACACGCATCTTTGACATTGCGGCAAGACTGACAGTTGGCGAGTTGGTAGAGCCCATGGTACAAGAAATGAATTGCAGTAAGACTGTTAGTACCTTGGGCAAGTTGGCAGGCGTCTTTTACACCCCGAACAAAAATCATTTGTGAGATTGCGCACTGCAAAGGCTGGCTGCACTTCGTATTTCACTCGCATTGATAACGAGTGCTTTAAGCCTTGAAATGGTTCTGGTGATTTTGTACAAGTGCACGGCGCTGATAGCTCAAGTGCTGATCATTAGGAGATCTAGATCATAGCTCTGCCTTAAGTGCGTAATTTACCGCAAGTTTTTAAATATGCGCATTGGGAAAGATTGACGCGTACGGCCCTAGGTAGTTTTCAACCACCACTTCCCACGGGCAGTGGAATGGGCACGCCACGATTGGCTTTCCCGGCTTATGTCAAGAGCACCGAACAGCCAGCCACACTCACTTCGCCGACGCACTATTGAGTTAGTATTCTGAACACCCCTACACTAATGAATCCGGCGGGCCTCAGTAACTACATGACGCCGCCATGCCGCTAGCACCTTTGGTCTCTAGTGAAGCGTTAGCGCCGTGGCTGACGTGGAAGGCGCAGTAGTCGCTAGCGCGCACCCCACAGCTAAGCGAGTTGAGGAGGAAGAGCAGCTATAAGGAAGAAGGCGACAAAAATAAGCCTGTAGCTGCCTTGGTGCAAGGTGCTTAGCTTAATTTATGGCGTGAATGATCTGATAAGGACGTAGCCTAATCAGTGACAGTGTGCCAAAGGAGCGTTTCAGGGATATTTTGCGGGTCGTCTCGCACGTTCACAGCTAATAAAACAATTCGAGATAGATAGATAGATAGATAGATAGATAGATAGATAGATAGATAGATAGATAGATAGATAGATAGATAGATAGATAGATAGATAGATAGATAGATAGATAGATAGATAGATAGGCAACGATGTTAGCCAGAATAAAATCATCAGGCTCGCTACTCTGCACTGGGGGAAAGGAGAATGCAAGTAAATACGAAAGGAAGAGCGGTAGACTTATAAAAAAAAGGCGTAAAAAATATGAGAGAGGAAGGAGCGTTATGATATCTCCTAAAGGCCACTTTCAAGTAAAAAAAATCAACAGTGCCTTCACCGACTTCCGGTGCGATGACAGTTGAGGTCGGGATTCTAAGATGGCCTGTCCCGATAGCTGTTTATCGTCACAGAGAGCCGACATGGCCGCTAGCGGGAGCCCGCGCGCAAAGGCATAGGCACAGAACATGTTCGATGGCTTCCTCTCAGCCGCAGTGACTGGGAGCAGCGCTATCGTCGATGCCGATTCGGAGGGCGAATGAAAGCAATCTGACGTTGTAATTCTGCTTTGCATCGTAATTTTGCACCACTCAAGCTTCCGTGCTCTGGCACATAACCATAGCTACATTATTTAGTTATCGTTTACAATGATCGGACGACCTCTTAGGAATTTTATACCGGCACAGCGTCATGCGACAGTCAGCATTACATATAAATATGTGTTAGCTCGCGCGTGGTGACGGCATTATGTTACCTGCTGCTCGAGCTGGCTCCGTAAGTTTCGCAGAAATACTTACTGACCGATATTCCCCCTTCCCCCTTTCTTTTTAACTTAAAGTCAGATGATAAGTGATCCCGTCGTCTCTGGGGATAACACATAATAAATCCCAATCGGAAATCTTAAATTGAACTTGTACGTATAAGATATAAGCACGTCACGCAGACAATTGCATCTTTGGTATAAGGAAATATCTTAGATAATGAAGTATAAGTAGCAGAAGATAGAAATGACAGAGAATATGCGTCGTATGGCGGCATGCATGAAAAATACACATATTTCTGTTGACATATTATTCCTAAATAAGGAGGATTTTTTTACATATAATTTCGGGCTTCAAGGATGCGTTACATATTTACACTTACCATTTCGAAATATAATAGGTGGCGTGCGGGAATCGATTCAAGGAAGTACAATTTATTTGTCACTCTCTCTTTCTCCAAGTCCTCTTGTTCTTTTTTTTTCATATAGAAGACCAAAAACATTGCGATGATCATCAACATACTCAACGTGCAGAGAAATAAATAAAGAAGAGCAAGTACACGCAACAAAGAACTCGTTTGATTGCTGACATTCTATACCACAACGAAAGTCTCCTTGCTGAAGAATTCGGAAAAAGAAGTAGATGACGCGTTTCTGATTCCAGCGAGCTATTGACAATTTAGGAGCAGGGCAATTCAATTATTGCGGTCATGAATATATCGTTACGTCCAGAACCAAATGGGCTATATATAGCACCAAATAAGAAGTGCTTTTTAGAGTTGCTTTAAGCAACTGAACGAAATAAGTGGAGCTCTGAGGAGTGACGACGCAATCTTTTTTTTAAATTACTAGTGTTGTCAGGACGTTAAACCAGATATGTGAGCGCCCTTTCCACACTGCAGAAAGCTCATTGCTGGAGCAATAAAATTGAAAACTTATTTCTTATTTCTGCATAATCGTCACCTGGTGTAAGCAAGGCTTTATTAAATATTTTTTTTTTGCTTTTCCAGCAAGACCTTTTAGCACGATGTAATGGACACGCGCAATTCGACAAGACTGATAGTGACCCCGGAACTTGCACCAATGTGTCGCGTGACACTTAACGAACGTTATGAAATTGCAAATGCCACTGAAGCGCGAACCTTTAGTTTGACATAATCACGTGTGACTTTCCGCTGTACATATAAAAGAGAGATGGGGATGCTGATTTTAACGAAAAATACACAAAGCAATGCATGCACTGCGCATACAGCCATACAGTAACTTAAGATCGAAGATGGTCATGCAGCAAATGTCCTCCCGAAATAAATGCCGCAGTGCTCTCATGTATTCGGATACCAGTAACGATTACGTGCATGGTTCTGATACACTTCGTTCCGCAAGAAGAAAGACTATTTCGTACCGTAGCGGGAACCAGCGTGTATCATCTGTATTTCATCATCGAAAGGGTTGTACGAGAGGAGGTGCTCTGTGGTCTTGCTGCAATCATAATAGCCGAACGAATCCACGAAGAGCGGAATGTCGTGGACAGTGAGATATGTGCCATGTACTGAGACACGAAGCCACACCGACATCACTTGGGAACACATACACACAAAGAGAGAGAGAGAAAGAGAGAGAGAGAAAGGAGGTGAATCAATATTTGAAGAATGCTTAGAGATTGGGTGCAGCCAAAAGCACAAATGACTTGTGAAACACGCGTGCGGATGATGTTCGTTTCAGGAACATGTCGCACTCAAGGCAGAGCGGGCTACTTGGGAGAGCTCTTGTATGCATTAACTTCATTGCGTAACATACGCGAACATGGCTCGAAGGGGTGTACTTACGTGGGATCTTGCGTCCGTTTCGCTAAGGGTATCTATCTGCCGCCGACGGAAGTTCACCGAACAGAAGCAACTATCTCTGGCCGTCTGCCTGGACGGACGCTATCGGCTCTTTGGACGTGGCTTGGGGCAGAGAAAGTTAACGAATGTGTACTGAGTGGTGCGACGTGGCGAGGCGATCAATCTGAAGCCGATGAACGATGGACTACATTCTATGCATCTAATACGTCACATTTACAATAGCTGTCTAGCCTGCATGTTTGTATTTGATTGTATTCTGACTTTAGAGGATCGTCCTAGCGACCCATTCAAATAGCTGAATATTCTTTTTTGAACATTTCCTGGCACCCATTCCACCCGTTGACCCAAACAGGGCCCTTTGTGTATATGGACCTGTCTATTAAAGCATGTAATTCTTGCGCAGGTGTTCATAAGTGGGTTTGTTCGTACCCGAACATTACTGCAGAATAGCTGAAGCCATCGGACAGCGAAACTACACGGGACACAAGGCTGTGTCCTGTGTTGTTTCGCTGTCCGATGGTTTTAGCTGTTCTGGCATAATCTAATTCTTGACTCAGGGTGGTGTCAGCTAAAAACAACGACAATATTAAAATAGCAAAAAAGAGCCGTTCTACCCTGGTAATGTGTACAGAGAAACTGGATAGGTTGTACGGCTGCATGTACGACAGAAAGAGCTTTCTTTCTTTCTTTCTTTCTTTCTTTCTTTCTTTCTTTCTTTCTTTCTTTCTTTCTTTCTTTCTTTCTTTCTTTCTTTCTTTCTTTCTTTCTTTCTTTCTTTCTTTCTTTCTTTCTTTCTTTGAATGTAACCGTGTAAGTGTCAACATTTAATTAACCACGTGTGGCACATAGCAGCATATCCTTGTCTCATATTCGCCATATTCGCATAGGGGGAGCAGGAGGGGTGCTGAGCGACGACGGAATGGACCAGTTAAGTTCTGCTATAAAATAATAGCACTACAGCAAGAAAACAGTAAGTAGAATTTAATCTGCTGGCAAGCATTGTAATGGCGCTATAAGAAATCGCGGCAGCACACACCCGCAGAAGGTGCTGAATGCGACGAACTGGTGAACGCTCCGATTGAGAGTACGGCGAAGATCTAGGGAGTAAATAACAGCACGACCAAGGAAAATAGTATCCGCAGCTTCTAGAACAAGACAGTGACATTCTGATTGCCCTGGAAACGGCGCACATGTGGTGGTTAAGTGGACAATTTGTTGAATACGAAATTTACGAAATTGTTGCCTCACACACACAAAAAAAAAGATTCTTGAAAAGCAAACCGTGCCGACTGCCTCTCCAACCTGTTTCGCAATACGGACATGGTATTCCATGCAGCTGTCGAAAGCTGGATAAAGGAAGGCCATCAGTAGTGCGCAGCCTCTGTATTGCAACATTTATTTCTTTTTCTTTCTTTCTTTCTTTCTTTCCCTCTCTCTCTCTCTCTCTCTTTCTCTTACGACGCGGAGAATCCATTTTGGAAAGCGAGACGCAAGGCGCCCAGCAACTGGTTATACATTAGAAAAGAACGGAAATCGAGACAGTGCTCGGCCCAACAGGCAAACGTAATTCTAAAGGCGTACTTTTTATTGTACATAGCATTTTATATTATATAAGATTGAACTCAGGCTCGAAGAGTTTGCTGTCTATGTCATAGCAACTGTGTCAGTTACATTTATTTTTTATGAAGGAGACTGGTACTTTCTGCGCACTTCGGGGCCTTCCGCCTTTCCAATTTTGTAGAAGTAGATTTTACATGAATACCGAATGGGAAAGTGGTAGTTATTTTTATTTGTTTTTTTTCTTTCTGGCTCATACCATTTACGTTTTCGTAAGGATTATTTGGCGGAAGAAGAAACCTAGAAGAAGAATGTCGCTTTTAGTGTGTGAGAGATGTCCATTGGAATATAGATGCTTGAAGTGACGAAACATTCGCTCAACAGGAAATATCACTGCATCTAACGTTTGGAGAAGTGAACCTGTCTACGTCAGTGCTAAGCCAACTTGTCCAAACGCTGGCCCTTTTGAAGACAAGCTCGTTCGTCGAAACATTGGCTCAGAGGTTGATCGAGAATTCAGATTTCTGGGAGAGTTACGAGAATACAAGGAGGAAGGGGGCTGGATACGACGTTATTGGTGGGTATTGGTCTAACTGGAATAAATATTTGGGGGGTGGGGAGGGGCTGAGGATCATCCTGGAGAGTGGGTGTTAGGGTGTGTATAAATTTCTACGTTGACTCCAGGGAAGGGGTCAAGGGCTCGTTCTTTATTTGTTAGAAACAAGTTATTGAGCAAACAGACAATGAAGCTTCATTGTCTGTTTGCTCAATAACTTGTTTCTACGTTGACTCCAGCGACATGAGTGAGTGAAACAACTTTATTTCGAGATCCGGCTAGTTGCTGGTCTGGGCCAGACCGCTCAGATGGAGGGCGGAGGAACCTGTCTTCCTTTAGCCTCCCTGGCCTGCTGGATAGCCCAGGTTTGGTCCTGTAGGTCGGAGCTGAGTAGAGTTTTCCGCCATCGCTGCCGGAGAGGTTCTGGGGAGTCTGTTTGCTGATTGGGGCAGCCCCATAGCATATGACTTAGGGAGGCCTCTTCTGTTTTACAGACTTTACATATACAGTCCGGTTAGAGTTCTGGGAACATCCTGTTTAGCTGGACAGGGCTGGGATAAGACTTTGTTTGCAATTTGCGCCAGTCGGTCGCCTGTTTCCTATCTAATTTGGATGAAGTGGAGGGAAAGTCCGCCTGTCTCGATAGTACTTTGTGTATTCCGCATAACTGGTTAGCCTGTCCTTGATTGGTTCGTCTTCGGCAACAGCATCTCCCGCTGAGGATGCCCCTTGGGCTGCGCGGTGGGTTAGTGCTCGCGACAGCGCGTGGACCGTCTCGTTCGGGTTGGATGCGTCTGTGTCTGTGTGTGCCGGGAACCAGATTAGATATCTGGGTTCCTTCGAAAGCTTAAGTTCCTGGCTATTTGTTAGAATTCGCAGGGCCTGTTGCGAGATTCGTCCTTGCGCAAAATTCCTGATCGCGACCTGCGAATCGTTCAGCGACATCCCGTTCAGCCTTTTCATCACTTCTGCTGCGTGGCATTCGTCAGTGACTGTATGTATGTATGTATGTATGTATGTATGTATGTATGTATGTATGTATGTATGTATGTATGTATGTATGTATGTATGTATGTATGTATGTATGTATGTATGTATGTATGTATGTATGTATGTATGTATGTATGTAAACGGCTGACGCTATGGTATTGCATGCTCTCAAATGTGTGCGCACTATTGCGCCCACACATACGTAGACAAAGGACCATACACATACCATACACTTAGCGATCGAAGAGCGAGCGCGCGTACGCGCACGTTTGTCTTTCAGCGTGCGCGTTGCCGCGAGATGTCTACATCTACACCAGCACGTTTTGCACTATTTGAATTTATACGCCTCGAAACCCCCACGTTTTTCATAGCCAAGCGCTCAATATCTGCTTGCGAAACGAATTCAAACGCCCATACGCCCCTCTATCGCAACCGATCGAAGATCGCGGTGGCGCCAGCTTGCCTCTTCCTCTCATGGACACCGCATTCGGACCCAACAGAACCGCACAAGCACGCCATCGGCATACAGAGCGCGCGCGCGTGCGTGAGCCTCGGGCTAGCATGATTTGTCCAGCCGTGCGTATGTGCGGGAAGGATAGGGGCGGAATATGTGGTGAGTTTGTGTAGGCGAGGGGGACGTTCGGACGAAGTTCTCGTATCGGTTGTGGGTGGTCTATTTACGGGAGGGGGGAGGGAGGATGGGACGGAGGAAACGCCCCACTCACAATAGGGGGCTCCACTGCCCGCGATCGTCCGCAGCAATCGCCGCGGGCTACTACAGTAAACCAGGGTGTGAGACGGGGTTTCGAGTTCGTTTGCCATGGCTGCCTCGAGACCCACGGCGCATCGGCCACTCGAACCTCTTTCCCTAGACGCTATACTCTCAAACTTGACGGTGCCGGGCGAACCGCGACGCGACGTCGCGTCAAGGCGAGGGCGAGGTATCGCCTTGCTCACGAGCAGGCCGGGTAGAGCGCCCACGCAGATCCACAGTCGCCGGGACTCGTCCCGCGCCCGCCTTTTGCAGAGGGCGGCTCCTTCTCTCTTTTTCCCGGGGGAAAAAGAGGAGCATGGGGAGCGACACGCGAGAACGAGAGTGGTGGTGAGGAGCCTCGTTGTGTTTCATCCGAGTAATACGGTGCAACAGGGCGTGAGTTTACAAGCTCCGAGATAGCTTGCTCGTATACGGCCTGTGAAGATCGTGCTCAACGCGGACGGTCGTAGAAAAATAGCGTTGCCTGCATACGCTAGGTCACAAATGCTGATACTGCGAAGCTCGGGCGCTCGTTTATGACGCTCGGCGCTTCCGTTACCGTCGGCGTTAGCTGCCGGCCGTTTTGCATGCGCTGGCGAAGCCGTGATACCCCTGTGCGCAGTTTTTTACGCTGTCGTGGTGATAATGGCAATGTGACGCGGTAGCGTTACGCCCGACATTGTCTTACGAAAACTACCGCCTTCGGGATTGTTCCTATGCCAACGCCGCTTGGAGATTGCGCAATGCCCCATCGTAGCAGCGCTGCGTCTGACGTTGTCTCCCCAATTGTCCTCCTTGAACCAGGAAGGGCGACGTTTCCCACTGTACTGCACGGAATTGATACGAACCCACAGTGTGCGTCCACAGCCTCTTCCAAACGCCGCTTCTGTTCTTAGTAGCATCCCCTTTCTCTCAGGTCCGGACTCCAGTTGAAGGCAGTTCCTCCTCTGGCAACTAGCGCCTCTTTTTCGTCTTGGAGGGTTAGCGGTTTTCCCCAGGGAGCGTCGACGAAGGAAAGAGGCGGGAAACTGGGAATCAAAACAAAGGGACACCCTCGTAGACGGAGGGGACAGGATGAAGAAGGAGCTCCGAGGCTTCCCAACAACCATCATGCCGTCGCCCTGATCACCAGACAATGGGGAAATACGGCGCCTCTATACTGCCACGGGCTGTTTTTTGGGAACGACCCCAACCTCCGTGCGCAGGAAAGGGGATAAGCGAAGGGAATGGCGCCACATGAGGCAGCACGCTGTTTTTTGGTGGCTCCCTGTCGTTTTGCGACGCCGCCTCCTGCCTTCCTCTGTTCCTCCACAGTGCGTACCTCGCGAGGGAGTGAACAGGGTTCGTTTTTTGTCTAGTTGGAGCGCTTTCGGCGCTTGACGCGCAACTGTCACGTCGCGCCCTGTTCGGTGGCGCCGTTAACAGCCTGGGACATGGGAAGGCACTGAACGCGCAGGGCAGGGCGCGCAGAGTATTGGTTCAAAGCGTGCCACTGTTTTCTCAAATAGGAACGTGAACGGCATGTGTTTGGAATGTCTCTTCCGCTGCTGAGGTGTGAAGACTAGGGGGAGAGTGAGATCTTATTTCGTGTGTCTTTTTTTTTTGTTTCCGATTCGCGTTTGGCTCTTCCTAATACAGCTTCTTTCCTAAATGTATCATATATATTCGCGGCACAGTGATGGTGTGTAATTAACAAGTTAAACGCGTTGCAGCGTGCTACTATCACATCTCTCACTGTATAATGATCGCGGACTCGAAAACACGGGGTCTGGTGTGGAATCGAAACGAGTTGCATTGCTGCCTCTTACGAGGTGCCAAGAGGTGTCTCTTGCAACATACACCGCGCGCGTAGCAATAGTACTCGGAATAACAGATATTGTTACAACTGAAGAAGAAAAATAATGGTGCTGTATATCGACACACACACACACACACACACACACACACACACACACACACACACACACACACACACACACACACACACACACACACACACACACACACACACACACACACACACACACACACACACACACACACACACACACACACACACGTTACGTGCAAACATGAGCCCAAATCCATCAGTGTTACGCCCTTTTCTCACATAACTTCCTCTCTATGGGCGCCGCACGACGCGTGCGTACTTCTGCACGCACGCATTGCCGCAAATAAGATGACAGAGACGACAGAAAGGCGAAAGTATTGAATTTAAGCATTTCTATGGCTTTGACATGCGTCACTGGAACGTACATTACTTCATCTACTATATTATCTCTAAAACTTCCGGAGCTCTGTGTTTTTTTTTACAATGAAGCTGTATGTGGCTGGAGTTTTCTACATTTGTTCTTGGTCAACAAACACGGTGGCCCGATCCCGAAGGCATTGAGGAACCGCGGGAGGTAAAGAAATCTTCAAGCATACTGCAATAATAATAATAATAATAATAATAATAATAATAATAATAATAATAATAATAATAATAATAATAATAATAATAATAATAATAATAATAATAATTCATACGCCACCCCGTTCAGTGCGTTTTTTCCGCAAGCCAACATACCTAACGGCGTATTCATTTGGATAACACAATGCTCGCATGATACGTTTGATTTTCTGGTTCGTGTGGGGGTTGCATCAGAGTGGTACCACTGAAATATCAAACCATACAGAAATAGTTCACTCAGATTCTGATGGAATAATCCGTCTTGAAGTGCCACATAAATCGGGGTCACTCAACCACTGTCGTATATATCGAGAATAAACCAACGCTCGCCAAAGTAGCAACGAAAAGGAATGCTGTAGGGCATTTAGGGACCACTACGGGCTTGTCGTTCAAGTAAAAGCGAAATAAGTAGTCCTGCCTTTATCACTGTCTTCTCGCCTTCTTCTGGAACCATTATTAATCCAGTCGACCTTCATACACTTAATCGGACACGTGGAAATCTGTTGCTATATACACCACTTCTTTAAGCCTTCTTTTACGTGCCTAAAGGCACGGCCCTGTTTGTTTCGCTTTGTTTAAACAAGAGACCCATAGTGGTCTCGAAACGTCAGAAAGCATTCCCTCTCGTTCCTAATTTGGCGTGTTGTTTGTTGATTCTCAGTTGATCTACACTCCTCGTCAGACCATCTTTCGGCAAACCGTGCACTATACTGTCGTGTGCAGACTTAAATTTGGCCAACAATCTAAGGTAGGTGCCAAACCATGCACTGTACATAACACTAATCAAAAAGTTACTGTCAATACCGTAATGAAATAAAGAATGTTATTAAGCTTACCGTTGCCTATTCACGTGTGATGTGCTGTAGCCTCGCTGGTCACAAATTCGGCGCATGACATCATTTTACCACCATTGCTAAGTGACGGAGTATAAAAACGACATGACCTTATTATACCACCCACACGGAGTTTCAGTTCACGTGGTCCCAACCCCCACATGGGAGTTTTTAACAGCCGTCTTCGGTTGCGACGCTCTTGCGGCGGTGTGATGTGTGTGTGTATGCGCGCTTGAGCTCGCGCGTCTGTTTAGTGCTTCCGTGTGATGCTCCAGTGCATTGCTTGGTTCGACGAATCGTCGGTGGGATTTGTATCTGTGCGTGCTCGCACGTGTGCTTAGTGCGTCCAAGTGAAGCGCCACTTCGTTTTTTTAAACGAGTCTTGAGTGCGCAGTGAGTTTGCAACGGCCGATCAGTGTTCTGTGTAAACGTGTCAAGGCTCTTTCCACTGGTGACCGCTCTGCTCCTCCAGCCAGACGCCGAATGCCGCGCATCGACCAGACCACCACAGTGATGCGCGAATCGGAAATATTTTGTTACGAAGTGCCTGGGGCACCACCGCCCAGCGAGTGTTGACGTGGTTTTAGGCTTCCGAAATTATCAAGATTGTATGCGGACAAGCCAGGATTATCGGAAAGCAAACGTCAAGGCTATCGACCGGAAGGAGAAAGGACCAAAAGGATACCGAATTTACGCAGGTAGATCGAATATTAATAAAATTAATCAAGAAATTGTCCCGGACCACGCCTAGGCTTAGCTGGCTTCAGCAAAGCTCACACATGGAAACATAAACTCCCATATAGGTACCCGCAAGAGCTCCGCGATGGATGTAAACAAATACTCCCATAGCTACCCGCAAAAGCTCCTCGATGGATGTAAATACAGCTGCGGTCAAGCGGAGTAAATCTTTTACTCCGCATGACCGGAGTATATTAAACTCTCGTCAGGGAATGCGCTAGAGGACAGGTCCATTTACTCCCATCTCGGGTAATTTTTGTTTACAGTGCAGAGTGGAATGACTCTTCAATTTTTTGTCTCGAGATTTACGTGCCCGAACTACGATATTACAATTACGCACGCCAGAAGATCGATGCAGCTTACCCATCCGTTTTCATTGACGGCAACCCACTGAGAACGGTGAAGCCAGCGACCTCCTAAGTAACAGACGAATGAGCATCAGAGACTCTGTTTCCAGCTCACAGCTACCTACCACAGTGAAATAACGCCCACGACATCCGTATCCCATTCTAATTAGACAATAACTAAATCATGGCCTGTTCATCCACGGCACGGTAGCACGCAACAAGCGGACGAAGGGAACAAACCGTGCACTGAGTTCCTAGCTCCTGTCGCCGGAAAATCAGATTACTCACAAGTGGGCTCAAACGCTATGTACACACAAGTCTGTGGCGTTGATGAACAAACATGGGGGATCAAAGAAGCTCCTTTAATTTCCTCGCCACAGCAGCACTTCCCTTCAAAAGTGAAGGCAAAAGGAAAGCGAGTTGGTGTTGCACTTTATATAAAAGGTAGTGAATCGTTTCGTTTAACTTTTTTGCAACGTCTTCGAGCTTGTGCAGCCGCCTTAGCATGAGCTGCCGCTTTCTTAATGTCGTTATTACAATCCCTTCGGTTTGATTACACCGTTACATTCTATAATGGAAACCGCGCATGGTTGATCAACACGTGTGATTAACAAAAAAAGCAGCGTTTAATGTGTAAGTACTTTAGATGTGTAATTGTAACAATTAATAATGTAATATTTAGGTACAATACCCTCCGGCTAAACACATCCCACAATAATTTTTTTTTCTGTAGGTGTCCTTTTGCAGCTCTAATGCATAAGCACCAGGTCGCCCTAGCATCAAGGCCACGTTATCCGCGTAGATGTTTTTCTCAGCTCATGGGGCAAAAGACCTCATCAGCGTGCCCGTAACTAAGCAACCGCCGAGCTCGCTCGAATCCAAACCGCTGGCTTCGGGCGTCGATTTCATCGTTCCCGGCGGTCGTCTAACGAACACGCGCAGCGCAGTCGGCCCGTAATTTTTGGCCCCAAGGACTCGAGAGGCCGCGAACTCACGCCAATCAAGTGAGCCGGGATCAATCCTCGTGGCCGTTAAGCCGGGCTAACGATAGAACGGATCGATACCCTCCCACTACCAGCGAAGCGGGTCGCAGCGAAGGCCTTCAGCGTACGCCGCAGTCCTCACTCGCTGCTGCTGTGCTTGGCGGTCAGGGGAGGGACGCCCAACGCAGTTTGCGGATCAGCTTGGACTCGATCCTGGGCGGAAGGAAAGGAGAAAGGAAAGCGAGGCGGGGAAGGGTCATAGGGAGGGGGGGAGGCGCTGGAGGAAGGAGAAGAGCTGGAGTTATCAATCGCCCGCTGCTCGGGTTAAGCCGAGGATGCCGAAATGGAAAGCCCTGCCGAGCTGCGTTCTATTTCCTCGGGGAGGGTTGCCGGCAATCAGCCTTTATCTTGACCTCACTCGGTCGGGCTGTGCAACGCAGAACGGGTAAAGCCTCGAGATCTGTGTCGAAACCGGGCCGTCCCGGCCGCAGCACCAGGGGAGTCCGTGCGTATGTGCGCGTTGAAGGCGAGGTGCACGCGTTGCGCGTTTGTCACTAGGGAGAGCAGGCAGATCGGCTAAGAGTGCGTGTTCTGGGAGGAATCTTGTTAGGCCACCCCCTTTGGCACACTACGCAACTCGTTCAGAGTTAGTTAAGACACCCCTGGAGTCACCGCCTAGATAGCGGTCTGCTGTAGCTCCTGCTTCCAAGCTGCATGCTTTCCCTCTTCGTCGCCTTTGCCCACGCTCGCGCAGAAACACACACGTAACACATAGTGAACAGGACCACGCGACTGAGAAAGCTTGTCTAATTAGTGCTGAAGAGATTCGCTTGGCTGCACGCCTAGTATGCTGATAAAGAGCTCACTGATTAGTAGCTCTTCCGCGCGCATTTTTCTTAGCGCTTTTTTTCTCCACTGTACTTTGTAAGGACGCGAACATTTAATGCTAAATGAATGTATGTCTCGTGGGCAGAAAAAATCGCCGTCTTCAGCGAACACAAATGTTGCTAAAGGCCACGTGACCGAGTGGTTATATCATATCGTTAAGTCACGGTGCTCTCATTATGACGTCAACACGTGGGGTTAGGCGATGACCTCACCATGACGTAATCTTCACGTGAAAAGATCCTATTGATGTCAAACTTCTCAGGGACGTTCCTGCTAACAAAGCGGGCTCATGGTTTTGGAAATGAAATTTTGCAGTCTTGGAGGGAATCGAACACGTGCCCCCGCGGTTTGAAGAAAGTACGCTACCCGCAGTCCTCGGTGGCAGCTTGGCTGTAGCGCACTAAACGTATGCGTACTACGTGCGCAATTGTACACGACAAATTGCAGTCATCTGGCTGACTACAGGTGATTTCGCATTCCGATTCGCAAGCAGTCTTATGTACCTCTTCCAATGTTTTTAAGTAGTGACAAGGAGGTTACGACACGAACACTAGCGCTACAGTGGATGACGCACGGCCGCTTGACGATGATTATGTTCCTTCACCACTGTCACGTCCTACCATTAAGGACGGGCCAAGAATCAGGCCGCTGACCTTTGATTTGTTATTGTTGCTGTTGTTCGGCACCAATTGCCCGCGGCCTCTCTGAGAGATTGATCAAGGGATGAATAAGTTAAATAAATTAAAACTATATCCCAGGTGAGAAATAATGTTATAACCACAATCGTTGTAACATGGTGTTTTACGAATTCAGCGAGGACATCTTCCTGATTTATTGAAATATTTTCCAGCGGCCGAGACGACAACCATGTGGGGTGTTCTCAGGAGGAGGCGTAGAAAGGCAGCATATCTGGCACAGGCCGGATTAAATTCGATGAAATGACATTTTCTCGAGGCATTCTTCTTAGTGAATGGAAGCGACTGCATGATGAAAAGAGTGTTTTCATGAGACGTTGTTCCATCCTTAGCTAGTACTTGCCTTGCCTCGACATAACTTTTCTTTGTTGTAGTGGCTGCTGTTGATGATGATAATAATGACGGCGATGACTCAGACATGGTTGTACGACAAACATGTATGAAGTAAAGAGGAACAAAGAAATGTAAACCTTAATATAATAATGAGTAAACGAATGTACAGACGAGGAATCAGACAGACAGACAGACAGACAGACAGACAGACAGACAGACAGACAGACAGACAGACAGACAGACAGACAGACAGACAGACAGACAGAGGTGCTAAAAGCCTCGAAACGCAGACCAATTTCAAGACAAGCAAAGCGTAAAAATAAAAAAAAAAGACTAATGCGATATTTTTTTTCTAGCAGCGACAAGCCATGTTCCTTTTTGTTTCGGTTCTAGAGGACATTGCCCACTACGGGAAACTGACCAAGAAACAGGCATTATGTGTGCTGTTAAAAACATCGCTATGAACTAAATGAATCTGAAGAGGGCGCCGCCGAAACGAGGGTTCTCTCTTTCTAGGCCTCGTCCTATGCCATAATAATCAGTTTTTTTGCCCCTATACGCAATTTTGTTCTGTTTCTTCCTATCTGGAAAAAATAATTCCCTTATCTCAGTGAACGCGCATTTGGGGAAGTTTTTTTACATCCGATGTCTCCGACATTTCTTTAGGGTTTTTCTCTAGTTTGACTGATTAGCATATGAAGATGAATTTTTGCGCCACGAGCAGGCCTCGATGGCGTTTTATGGGTATTAGAAGCAGACGGCCCCTACTAAAATTGCGTGGTTATTTTGTAGCGTTACTGTCAGCGGCAGGAAAACCTGCGTCGAACTCGCGTCACTATGTAAACAGAGCAAGTGTAATCACGCAAAGTGTTCCTTGCACATATACTATAACAGGAGAAGTGCTTTTGAATGATGAGATTGATGAGATTATTAGCATATAAAAGGATGCGATGTAAAGGTATACAGTGTTCCTCCAAACGTGCTGTCAGCTGAAAGAGGCGGGTAAACGAGAAAGAGTGAGAGAAAAAAGAATGATTCATCATATTGATTGCGCAAAGAAAACTTGTCTCGCTGCTCCATCACGTCTATACAATTCTCGAGAGTTATGGATAGGGTGACTCAACCAAAAACAAGTTTTCACTGTTGGGCCGATTCTCGAAAAAATTCTTTGACGTTAGACAAAGTGCCAAGTGCTACAGCGACGGACACAATGACCAACTGCGCTTATCCCAAGTGCCGCTGAGTGCCGTGCTAAAATTATGTTAGGAATTCGAACACATACCTCGAGTAAGGAACGAGAAGACCAACACCCTATGGCCCCATGTTTAAAATTTCACTTCTACAGGCACTAAAACACAGCGGTAGATCAAGAACAGGCTTTTGTGGGGTAAGATTCAGAATGCGGGTTTTCTCTTCTTTCATCAACAGTCATCATCAGCATGACCCATCATGAGCATGAGAAAAAAGAAGAGGTGTTCACAATGCACATTAGTTCTTGCCTCTTCAACTGATTCTAGTATTAAACCCTACCTATAGCCGTATGCCTGAGAGAAAAAAAGAAATATATTTTGAGAGAAAGCGAATCCGCTAAGCGTTCTTCGGCGAAAGTTAGGGGGCGCACGCCGCATTATCACCGGAGGAAAAAGAGGAAGCGCGCGTGGTCCGCGTGAGCGCCGCACGTAGAGCACCCGCCGCTGCATTCCAGGACAGCACCACGTACCCAGGGCTTCCAGCAGCTCTTACCGGCGCCCAGTCCCTTCCGGAGATCATCGCTAACCTGGCAATGGGCGAGGACAGCCGTGGCAGCTCCAAGAAGAAGCCCATAATCGCCGAGCGGGTTCTGGGCGTCGTAAAATGGTTCAACGTCAAGAACGGCTATGGCTTCATCAATCGCAACGACACCGGCGAGGATATCTTCGTTCACCAGACCGCCATCACGCGTAACAATCCCAAGAAGCTGCTGCGCAGCGTTGGCGAAGGGGAGACAGTCGAGTTTGATGTCGTAGTCGGAGACAAGGGTCGCGAAGCGGCGAACGTGACTGGTCCCGACGGTGAGCCCGTTCAAGGTAGCCCCTACGCTGCCGACAAGCGCCGCTTCCGACCTCGCTGGATTCCTCGTCGTAACCAGCGACAGCGCGGGCAGTCGTCGCGGGGTGTCCGCGAGGAAGATCCGCGTGAGGAAGTCGGGAACTACGAGCCTGCGCGACCGCCGCCGCGGCCGCCGGCCCTAGACTCGGCACCTCGGAGGTGGGTCGTCAACGGCGTCGGGGGGCCCTACCGCTGGCGCAACAACAACCGCCGCTTCCCAGGGGTACCGCGACCACCACCGCCCCCGCCACCACCACCTCAGCGTTTCCTTACTGATGACCCGCGGTCGCTGTACCTCGAGGAAGGCGGTGGCTTCGACGAACCCCCGCCCCGGCGTCCTCCGCGGCGGTTCTACGGCCGCTATTTCCGTAGGCGACGCGGCCGTTCCCGGAGCAACACGGAAGTGGCAAAACAGAACGACTCTGGCATAGGTGGCGGAGAAGGAGGTGGAAGTAGCGGCGGAAGTGGCGGCGGAAGTGGTGGCAGGAGCCAGGAAGATTCGCGAGACAGGCAGAGCGCAAGTCCGTGGCTTCGTCCTCCTCCGATGTACCGACCGCCAAAGTCCCGTCGGCGCCGATCGAAGTCGTCGTCCAAGAAGGCCCGTGGTAGGCGCAACAAAGAGGTGAGCAGTGGCGGAGACTCGACGGAGAGCATGCAGAACGCGCAGAAGGAGGAGCCCATCTCACCCGATGAGCCCGGGGACTCTGCACCGATGGTTCCACCACCATCGTTGCCGCCACCGCCGCCGCCACCACCGCCACCACCACCGCCACCGCCGCCGCCACTACCGCCTCGCCAGCGTAAAGTTCTTCGTGTGATTGAACCGAAACCAGAGCCACAGCAGCAGCCGGAACGAGAGATGGAAGCAGAGCCTGAAGATCAGCCGACGATGGAGCCAGAGGAGGAGACAGAACCTGGAGACGAACGGACGACGGAGTCAGAGAAGGAGGTAGAACCAGGAGCCCAACCGCAGACGGAGCCAGAGAAGCAGATAGAGCTTGGAGCCCAACCGACGACGGAACCAGAGGACGAGGTAGGACCTGGAGCCCAACCAACGACGGAGCTCGAACACCAGGATGACCCAAAAGCAGCCGGTGAGCAAGAGTCCAAGTCTGCTATAATGGAAACCGATGTTGAAAAGAAAGAGGAAAGGGAGCCGGTTGCTGACTGCGCCAAATGACCCAAGACCTGCGGAAGAATGACCAACTTGAAGCCAAACTAAGACGAGCTAAGGAACAACGGAAAATGAAGATGGAAGTCCTGAGATTTTTTTTTTTTGTTGTTGTTGTTGAACAGAAGCAGAATTTTCTTTTTACTACGGCATTGAGCGTAAGGAGAATGATCGTCTTGTTCTTTTTTTTTCCTTCTCCTTTTTACCATTTCATGCGCTGCGCTGAGATTAGGCAAGAAAGAGCAACCATGCACCTCTGAAAACGGCAAACTCAACTAAAGCGACGCAGTACATGTGCAGCCCGGGTCAGGAGAAAGGGGACAGTACTACAATTAGGAACAGTCCAGCTTTCATAAACAAGGAAGGTGCGCCAGTCAGACAGCATAGCTAAACATCATCGTCACATGTTTGTTTTTTGTTTTTTTCTGCCTAATAAAATGTTTTCTAACACGTCTGCTTTCTTCAATGTATTGCGGGTTAGCCTACCCACACGGCTGATACACGCCGGAAAAGAGCGTCGGCTCATTAAGTGAAAGCTTCAGGAGCACCACTTTGCAATCGATCGTAAGCCTTTATTTTCTCTAGTATAAATGGTAATCTGTTGTGTGTCGCGGCTTGCGTCTTGGGCAATATTTAAACGTTGCGTGCACTCGTAGAGTATTAGTGCGACTGCTATGGTTGTAGCTTCCAGTGTTTGCGGAAATATAACAAGCCTGCACTCTGATAGTATTGAATAGGTAATGTACACAACAACCTGGAATGAGTAGATGGTTATTGATTCCTCGTTTTGTTAATAAACGGCGCGCAACGCACGGTAATAACTTATCCAAACGTTCTAGAAATTACATCCAAGGAAGTCGGGTCAGTAAAGCACCTTACATTCAAGGGATTTACTCAGACTTGCAGTTCTTGCTGCGAGCTGTATATAGCGGTAACTGTGTTGCCACTACTGCTCTCTGACATATTCATCCGTGGCTTAGTACCTGTGTCCTTATCACTCGTGTACTCCTGTCATCCTTGAAGTTAAACGGTTGTTGCAGGTGTCTTGGTAGTGGTGCTGAAATCTCGCCTTTCTTTTTCAAGGTGAACACAGTTTACATTCGACACAGTCCTACGCGTTGCTTTAAGACTTATATGACTGCCGTTTTTTGTACCGTTCTTTTAAAGTGCCGTGACACCCCAGCTAAGGAATAAGACAGCCCCGATGCTGATATTTCGTATTTTTGTTCAGCTTAGTTCTTTCAAACGGCTATACAGTAGGTGAATTTACGCGAGCATTGTTTTCATTTCAACACATCGCTTCAGTTAGTTGTCTTGCTATTCTTTTGCGACTCGGAAGCATACTTCGTAAAGCACACATAAGGAAGATATTATATACCGTAGTCGATGTACCAGTACACACTCGCACACCACGAGACGCTGTTGTTGTGGCTTTTAATTAGCTGTAGAATGATATTGTTGTCTATTATTAGCGCATCTCACCTTCTTCCCCCTCCTCTTCTCACTGATAGACAGTTAGCCATAGCGAAATCACTTGGTATGTTAACATCCTCTTCCTAGTACCCTGATGTCTCCTTATGTCTTCCTGTGCACTTACCAGTTTATATACCTTAACAGTCGTTTACTATAACAGGATGGGCAAACAATGCTGCAATAGAGTGACTTTGAGGCTATGTATGTAATGGGGCGCGTTCGAAGATCTTTGTTCGGAGCACAACGCGTTCGCTCGCTGCAACGTCACGAAGTGGGGGCGCGGCACTCGTTGTGCGCGCTGCGGAATTGGTACGGCTGAGTGCGGCGCAGGCTTCCAGGATTAATTGGTCACTCTTCTTTGTTTGAATGGTTACTGTTTGATGATACGATGACCCATAAAATACGCTAGAACGGGAGGACGACAGCAACCAAGGGGCAAGCGATGAACATCCCCAAAGCTGACAAGCATGTTTTGTTGTCTTCCTTTAGAAAACACATAAGAAACGATATATTTTTCGCCTTCAAATGAGTAAGACTGTTTTAATAAAACGATGAATTTTTGTTTAGTCAGCTTAAACGCGTGACGTGCAGAGAAAACGCGGTCATGCAAAAACGTGGCCGCGCCCAGCTGCTTGAGAGGTAAGCAGGAACACGGCCAATGGCACGTAGTGAAAAGCAAACAAAACCAACCGCGTTCCCAAACAGCGATCTTCGATCACGCCCTTGTTGTCTGGGTAACATAGCCTACTAATCTTAGCACTTTTCCTAAAGAAAGAATTGATAAGTTATAAAGCTGGCACAAGTAACGCAGCCACGTGATATGCACGCGTGGTCACTCTAAGTTACAAATTTTTCGAACCACTAAATCACAAGTGAGTGCTTATGCTACAACTGCTCGTAACGTCATATGCCTGCTAACTGAGGTGACAGACGTAATAAAGATGGCGGCATGTTAGTCTGGTAAACAGGGGTTACGAACAAGTAGCCTGGATAAGTCGGCCGCCGGTATATAGTTGTACAAATGTCATTGTATCAACCGAAAGTTTTTTGCGACCTAAGCTGAAAAGAAATACTTGCAGCGTAAGGAGACGCTAAAGGATAGCCTCCTGAAATACGCGAAACATGAAGCGGTGCATCGCTAATATATAATAGTTTATGGATCCCCAGTGCTAGTAGATATCTACACTCGACCGCTATCGTGGGCTGCAGCTCGGGCCTGCATATTCAGTGAGATAGTACGTTAGATTAATGTGAACTCCGCTCAACTTTACTTCGTACGCGGAGCCACATGCCGCTACACACAGTACCGTACAACGGCCCTTTTCAGACCCGACGGCAAGAGAAGTGACGAATTGGCCGCTCTGCTTGCTCGTCCGATTCCGCGTGTACATCGGGAGAAGATGAAACAAAAGAAGGACGGCGAACGCCCCGCGTATATAGGGGAGGAATGGCTGCAGATTGGAGCGAAGCGAAGGCGGTGGCCGTCGCACTGGCCGGAAGGGAGGAAGTGTACCGTTCTCCCCGCGATCGACTTGCTTCCCTGCCGCACCCTCTTCACCGCTACGAAGCAAGCGGTGCCTCGGGCGCCTTCCCCTTGTATAGCGACGCCTTCTTCTCGCAGTCTACGCTTGCCTGTGCGTTCTTGCTCTCTTCGTTCGCTTCCCTGTCGATGAGCGCGATGGGAACAATGTCTAATTTATCAGCGGCAGCAGCAGCGCAGCAGGACAGGAGCACGTGAGAAAAACGAACCGCTTCTCTCTCCCGCTCAATCCAGCTGAGGCAGTCGCCCCCGCGCACTTTTGCGGAGTCCACGAAACTGATCGAAGCGCGGGGCGGAGGAATCTAACGCGTCGGGGGAATTTCTTCTCGTCGTCTTGGTAGCCAAGAAAAAGAAAGACTTCGCGCGGTTTCTATTCACCGCCTGTATTTGCGTCACAAGGGCTGCGGGTCAACGGTGCTTCAGGAAATATAGTACCGAGTATCAGCGACGTACTCACTGCACGCCTTTGACGGCTCGAGGTGTGCACAGACGACGCAGGCGCCTTGAAGCTCTTCAATGTCAAGTCGCGTGCGTGTGCCGCGCCAGTTCTCTACATCGGGAGGCACGATCGATGTCTCTCACACACGCGCACCCGGCGCACGAAGAACACACACTGTGGCCGACGCATCCGCTCACGCTGATGATTGGTTGATTCAAACTCCGTGTGTTTTCCGCAGTACTGCACGGTTTCTTGTTGCAAGCACGTTTGCTAGTGTAGTATGTATATATATAACAAGTTGGATCGGTGCGACGCGTCGGTTCAGTGGAACGGCGGCGTTCAATCTCGCCAGGGAGAAAAGGAGGCAGCCGCACCCAGGCTGCTTGCTTGCTTGCTCCCGAACCTCCGTGCCTCTATCACAGCTTTTGTGTATAAGGCGTCCTCCTGTGCCTATAGCACCTTGCGGCCGTGGGCGGGCGCGTCTTGGGCGTGTAAAAGAGGAGAACTCCCTCCATTGTGATCATCGTTGCCACACTGGCATGTCTCGTCCGGGGGCGCGGTGGCGGTCGTTATATGCCTGTAATGTTTCTGGTTGTTGTTGTCGTGATTTTATAGCTGCTATGTTATAGATTTCGTAGTTTTACTTGCTTCTTAGGAAACCGGCTGCTATTCTGAAAGCGCAGCTTGCCTATCTCCCTTCTTTTACTCGATATTGTTTAGGTATCCCTGTGTCAGCGCCCCCATCATCACTTTTGCACTGCCCGTGCGTGCATGGAATCAAAGTACAGGTAAGGCAGGTGAGCAGGCCACGCTCATGTGATCGAGAAGATGGCACTGTGCACAGTGCACAAGAAAATGCTAGGCGTGTAACAGGAGGAACCAGTACTTGCTTTGTTCGCCGCCGCATAGCGTGAGGCATATGCATAAAGAGAGATGGTTTCCAAGAGTCGGTTTTGCGGCAAACTAAATATAAAGTGTGACCATATATGCATCTCATCATTTTATAGCCTTTATGTAAGCAGCTACTGTTTAAATGTCCCGATTCCCATGTTCACTAATAACTGATACGCTGTATTTGTTTGTAAGAGATGATTTCAGCAACTTATGTCTGACACATCATCATTGTAGGAGGCAAGTAAGTGCAAAGATTACTTACGAAGAAGCAGCTTTCTGGATTCATTCCCTTATCTTTGTGGCCCCTAGTGAACTCTACGGCGGCTAATCGCTGCTATTTGTACTACCACATGACAAATCGACCGTAGGACTGTGTACCACATTGCGCCATTCACGATCGGAGAAATTCAACTTTCTTTAGCGCGTGAAAAAGAAAACATGCAACTGATATGCCACACCTGTAAAGCCTCCGTATAACGCTTATTCGCACATTGATTGCGATATGACCAACAAACAAGTAGTTTGCTCTACAATATGCGTGATTCGGTGAAACGCGATTTTTACGCTCTGAAAAAAACTTGTACGCATGGCAGTGTCCGTTTAAATAAAAGTGCACCTTGGTAGCCTTACGAGCTTTTCTTGCGGGCAGCAGTCTATTTATCTGATTTGGTAATGCGTTTCCTTTACGAATTTTATGTGAATTGGGTGTTCTGGTGAAATAAACACATGAAGAGTACATTCGTGCGTTTCAAGCACGGTAGTGTTTTACTGAACACCCGCATTACTTCCAAAGCGTGCGCATACTAATGGGTTTTCATTCTCTTGTGTAGTTTGAGGTTTTTTCTAGTTATCATCTTTGTACTCGTGCTGGTATATTACCCGTTCACGCAGTGTTAGAACGCATATATTGAGAATCAGGCGGTAGAAACATTTCAGTTATGTATTGATAGAGGTGGCTCTAGTTCAGCGCGTGTAACTATCATATAAACGAGCAATAACGAAAACAACACATTTGCCCTTAAGGTTGCTTCTGTTTCACGTACGGCATAAAACCCTATTTGGCACGGCACTCGGCTAAAGCAGTACGGGAAATCGCGTACGCGGCGAACGCCGCAGCCAATGCCATGGCTGCACGGAAGAGAGGCGCGAAGGGCCGCGCGGGGTGGATCTCATTTTATTCCAACCATTCCTTCGTGCGCGGTCCCGAGGTCAATCAACCGCTGGAAAACGTGGCACCGTCGCAACCGCCGTTCCCTTAATCGATCGGGAGGCACCCCTATATAACTCGGGAATGCAGGAAGTGGTAGGGAAAGAAGGCGAAGGAAAATGCATTAAGACAAAGGGGAGGCGAGGAGGCACAGATGGAGAGCGTGAGCGAGCGGACGCTGTACGACTAGGGCCTAATAGCGTGTCTTGTAATCCTCTTAATCCTTATATCTTTTGCTAAGTCGGTTTCTTTTTCCTGCCCAGATGTTCAGCAGCGCGAAGGAAGGTGAGAGTAGATATTCAGTTGCAGCGTTGCTTTAAAGACAAGGAAGTTGAAGCGAAATGAAGGAAACGGCACGTTTTCAGCGCAGAAACATTTAGGAAACCCCTACAGTTCTGGGGGTGAGAACGCATAGGTGTATACGGTATATTCCTGCGAGGTTCCATCTATCTCTGCCCAGTGGATGCTCGCTTTTCGGAAAGATTGATAAAAAAACATTTCTTCATCTCTCACTTGTTTCCTTTGGATTTCAACTCTTCGCTCTTGATATCTAGCAGGTGAGACAGCTTCCCTAATCCTGTCTGGGGCGGAATACCGGGAGATTCGATCGGATATACAGACGCGGAAGGGATGAAAAAAAAAAAGCACATCAAAAAGGAGGGCAGGGAATGCGTTTTGTTCCAGGTTCGCCCTCTTTACACTCGCGCGAGACACTCAGTCACGTTGGAGCTCGTACCAACATTCAGCAGCAACGCCGCTGCACTGGCGCCGCCGTCAACAACAGCAGCAGCAAGAATCGAAAATGCGGAGCCTGGAAAACCTGCGCTGTCTCAAAGAAGCTGCGAAGTGGAAAGCTCGAACGGCAAAAGTGAACAGGGAGTTAGGATCTGCGGAGCTGCGAGCCGTTTTGAGAATGAAAAGCGGCCTTCCGCGATCTCTTCCTCCCTTCCTTCCTTCCTGCCTTCCTTGCATCGGTTCTTCTTTTGCTCGCCGTTGTTTTGGCTTGACTGGAATCCGTCTCCAGGGAAACGTACGACGCTCCCTCACGCGGCTCCCAGCGCTTGCTCGCGTCGGAAAGATCCTGTTTTCCTAACACGTTGCGCTGTGGGCGCGCCGTCTCGGCCCTTTCCGCCGCCCTCGCCGCAGCCAAAGTAGCCCTGATGGGCTCGTCCATTCCGCTTAGCCGATCCCCACCCCGACTGCACCGGGGTCTGGCACCTCCCTGCTTTAGCGACCCGGGGCTCGAGAAATCCCCGGCGCCCCTTCCAGAGGGTTTCTCCCGTTGTTCCTGTCGCTCCGTGAAGATGCGGCTGGCCGCCAAGAGCTGGCTTCCGGCGCCGACCTTTAGGAGGCAGGGCACCGCGTCGAGTGTGGCCCTGCCATTTTCCCCCGTTTTTTTTTTCTTTCGCTAATAATTTCGGTTTGAGGAGAAGTGAGGAAGGCCCTATGAGTTTCACAGTGAATGATGAGTGAAACTCTTCCGATGAATAGAGCTTTTAATGCTCGTGTGGTAACTATGTACTTAAGCCAGCTCCTAAAGCTGTCTTTCCCGGAGCATATCCAAAGTTTCCAACCCTTCATTATCTTCCGCTCGCTCAGTGACGTCAGAATGACTTTTATCCATGAATATGATCGATTGACAGAATATTAAGTTTGAAAGCTGCATGTGGGCGCTACAAGGAGTAGCCTGAGTAAAGTGCTACCGAACATTCCTTGCAACGTGTGCCTCTAAGCGAGCGCGGAAGTTGGTTTGGTGCACATATTGTACGGCGTGTGTGTGTGTGTGTGTTTTAAAGACTTCTTTCCCTGCTTGTAGGCGCTGTCTATCGATGTAGGTGTGTTGAACTTACCTGAAAACACCACTACGCCGCTGTTACACGGTCGGATAGCGTTTCCGTTCTGCCACGAAATGGAACAAAAGCTCGACCCGGGGAATTTACGGCTATCGTCTTTGACGTTCTTCAAAATCGAAGACGGCAGGAGGTACTAAAGCATACTCTAGCGCTGTCACATCGGCAAGACGAATGAGGACAAAGACATGCCTCAAAAACGGAGCGTCAACCTACCGTGAAAGCTTAGCCGCCTGCGAAGCTTGAGTTCGTGGCATCGAAATCCGGCCACGGCGGCCACACAGGTTGGGCCGCAATGAAAAAAAAAAAAAAAGGAACCTAAAGAAAAACCATCCGTGTGTACGTTAAATAATTCCAGGTGGTCAAAATGACTCCGAAGCACTCCACCACGGGGTGGGCCTCATTATCATAGCTGGTTTTGTCATGTAAAACCCCATCAATTATTATAATAAACAGCGGATATCGCATCTGCCCCGTCAAAGCGACAGGCTTGCTACGGGGAGAGAAGAGCGCGCTCCTCATCACACCATGAGTAAAAGTTCTGCGTCTCTAACAAATTGAAACTCAGAAACGAACGAGGTTCGGGATGTTAGATGATAAAGGCAAGGAAGTTTACTTGATATGAATATATCGGGGTTTACCTGCCTTACTCAGTCGATAAGGATTACGCCGATCTCAAACAGTTTTCGAAGCAGTCCTGGTACACCATCTCTTGCATTTGGCGGCTGTTTCAAAGCATGCATTCCTAGCCATCTTCTTTTTTTTTCGAACACGAGGTGATCTTCATGCTTCCGTGTTTTTTTGCGCTACCGAGTTTGTGTCAAGAATGTACCAACTAGCCCAAACAAGAGTGTTACTGCTTCATGGTAAGGCTACCATTCAGAAATGCGCCATTCGGGACAGCGTTAAAGTTGCTCGAAATTTTCTGAGGTTGCAAAACGTACCAAAACGTTATTGAACCATGGTGTTGGTTAGGTTCTTACCCTTGCAACCACGAGATTGGCATGGAGGCATGACACGGATGGGCACATTTTCTATGGAATATCTAAGGTTTCTCTTCTCACTTTGGGTCCCGTCTTGTCGCGTGGTTTTTAACAACGCATTCGTACCAACTCGCGAAAGTATCAACCATACCACTGGACAGGAAATGTTAACACTGCACCTTTTCCTGGAAGAGAACACAGTGTGGCCACAGGTGAAAAGATAAAGAAAGATCGAGGCAGCAAGGCTGAATATGACTGGATGAATATCACAGATTTAACTTGTGTTTCCTATCAGCTAACAGATCGCGTAAGCATCGGCAAGAAAAAAATAAAAAGAAGTGTGATCTTATAACAATTGGTGATCTTTCAGGTTAGCGAAGGCACTGTGTTCTTGTAATGTCTATTACTACAATTACCTCTAAATAATTTGGACTACGTATAGCTCTCAATGCGAACCTAAAGCTTTACGCATAAGGAATATTTTTATAACGCGCTCAAGTCAGGGAAAAAAGGGGTGGAATGATGATACCGGCATATGCAGATGGTGTCTGGTCTCGCGGTTTTTCGTTCAACTGCACTATAGTGTTTGTCAAACCTCCGTGGCAATTGCCACTGAAGGCAGAAGACGGGAAATGCGAATCGGCACATATTTTCTGCAGACCAGCACTTCAAATGCGGTCAACCCAGAGTTCACGCCTGGAGAGGTTTCAGAGATCTTTGATAAGCCCGTTGCACACCTACCGCTTGTCAAACGAGAAGGAAGCTAAGCTGACGCACGCTCACGTTCCGTTAAGTCAATTTTATAGCCGAGATATATCAGCCGTCGACGTATAAGACTGAGGGGGAGTGTGCGTGCGCGGCGTAGGGCTCCTTCTCAGCGGCTGTGTGAGTGGATTTGATGTTGAGAGAAGAAAAGAAAAGCGCTTTAGTTCGCAACTGTCTCTGCGAGAGGACACCTCAACAGCTTAGTACGGGAAAGGGATGAGGGAGTTAAGGAGAAAGAGAAAGGGGGGGAACGGCACTTGGCTGGTTCGGGTTTCTCTCCAGCACACCCTCATTTCGTCGTTATCCGAGGCTTCAGGAAACGCATCACAAAGCACTGCGAGGCCCAGCGAGGCCTTCTCAAAGTTTCGCACCGAGGTCAGCGTAAAGAGGTTCGCGTCGAACCACAGACGGCGGCAGGACGCGGTTCGCGTGGCCTCGGCTTAGCGCAGTCCCACTCCTTTGCTATGCTACACTAGCACAAACGCAAAGCTTTTCGAGACGTAGTGCACCCGGACAAATCAACGCACACTGTCTTCTTCTTGTTCTTCTGCTTGCACCTGAAACACGTGCGGGCGTGCAAACGCCGCACGTTTGGCATTGCATAGAAGTGAACGTGCAGTCTTGGGGACCAGAACTACTGATGATGATAGTTTTGTGATACGCTGTCCGCTTTACGGCGCGGGAGAAATGCTTCGAATGTAAAAAAAAAAAGGAATGAAGGAGGTAAGGAAGGCGGAGGCTGTTAGAGTCGTGCTCAATGGTCGCTCCGCTCCGCTCAGCAAATGGAATCCAACTGCCATTATACTATACGAAAGTACCCGCAGAAGTGTCGCTAAACTCTCAATTAAATGTGTCCAATAGCATTTGCAAAACATTGATAATATTGCGGTTGCACATGTCTTAAATGACATTCTGATTTGATGTTTTTGTAGGCGGTGAAATACAGCAAGACGTGCGCGTAAAAATCATAGTTGTGAACAGACTTGCGAAAATACGATTAAAGATGAGCGACCTGGGCTTCTTCACCAAGTTACAAATACGATGATTTTAGCTCCTGTGTGCCTGAAAGGTTCGCATGACGTGGTTTTTTTTTTTTTTGCCAATTACGGCTGTTGATTATGGTAAGGTTTGTTCGTGGGAATGGCTCGTGAATGGCTCGTGAGAATATGCTCTTTGGAAAAATTGTAGAGCAAGACGTTGTAAACACGGGTTTAGTAGCATAAACTTCGTCTTGAATACGCGTCCTGGAATCCAAAGAAAAAGAAAAAGAATATACCCAAGCACTAGCATTCTGGTCGGTTGAAAAAAAAAATGCCTTAAAAGCACGTTTTGCTGAGGCCGGCCGACCAACCAAAAACGGACTATTCGTGCAATAGTCTTGTGCGGGCGAAAATCTCTGCGAACCTGGTCCTCATATTTTATTAGGCATCGTGTACAAATATAATGCTTGGACGTACTTCATCTAATGCGATGGTTTCTTAATTGGCTGGTACCATACTTGAGGGGTACGAAATTCGGTGTTGCCTTAAGCCGAACGTTTTTTCGAGGCCATCAAGTAAAGGCCTCCAGCTTAAGACTGCTGTCCATAACTTAACAAGACCACAAAATATCTCAGCTCGAACAAAATTTCGCCAATAAATGTGTGCAATAAGCAAGGTAGCATACGTGCTCTTCTATTATATAAAGTAAGTAGGACAGTCCGCCTGTACTTATTTCGTTTAGCGGTTCGAGAAAAGAAAGTTCGTAATCCGTAACAACTCTGATCATAATCTTTCTAAGAATATTTAGGTTTACATTGAAGGGCGGAGGTCTCTCCGGACGATATTTGATTATTTCCGCATTTTCGAAAGTGGTCACCATTTGGTGCAACATGTGTATGTGTCGGCGTGTGCTTGTGTGTTTCATTTTACATCGCTTCGTTTCTTTCAACTCCCACCATCTCATCTGGAGGAGCCAGGTCTGTTGCTTCGCTAACCTAACCTGATCTATGCGAACATCCCTTTCTTTCACAGACGCACAGTTTTCCTTCTCAGTTGCCTGACATCGCCCAATTATCTACCACAATCGAGCGCGCTTAGTTCCCATTGTGCAGCCAATGCATTTATCTAATAGGGTCTGCTCTACACAATACAAAACCTGCTCAGCTTCATCTCATAGAGAATCAGGGTCAGAGGTTTATGCGTCACGGAACAAATGTACCTTAAAAATTATTGTAATTGTGATTTCACTTTTCTGGTCGTACAATTCATAGCGTCCTGTTCGGCGTTAGCAAAAGTTTACTACGAGGCAAATTGGAGCAAAAAGAAAAAAAAACAATCATCAGAAGTTGCAGCTGAAATCAATACTCACGGCACTGTATTACAGGGCAAAGTTTGTGCAATTAGCCGTGGGATTCCTAGTGCTCAAATTTCATCGTTCCATAGTATGAGACGTCCAACCCATCGATATGAAAGCCGACCTTTCCCAGTGGGCGTCCTTAATGAGGCATGGAGAGGTTTATGGATTTGGGTTCGGGCTTCAAAACGTACCTAATTAGTTTTAAGGATGTCGGCGAAAGCATGCAGATTAACCTGCGCATACTACCTTCAATATAATGTGGTCAATTTGCTCTAGACCCACCCATGACTTTCTTTTATGTCTTGTAGCAAACCTTGTGGGGGCTCTATGTATGCAAATGCTCGTCATTTGCCTGCAGGAAGTGCGAACTTTGTGTCGTAAAGTTTTAGGAGAGAACCAAAATATGCATAATGAATAGAGACTCGCTAATGAGCCCGTACGTCCGCACCTTCGTCGTTTAGTGTGACACAAATGTTTGACTTGGCTAGGCATCCATCCTGCCCTAGCAAACACACGTCGCGATATTGCTGTTCACTTCTACATGACGTGCGTTCCTCACGAAAGGATTCTACCGAGGTCATGCTTGTGATATTTATGTTAGTTCAATAGTTCGCTGACTCGCGTTACAGCCTTGAACCACAGATGCTTTGGTTGCATCCTAATCAAATTATTCAGGACGCAGCCTTCGGGGGACAAATTAAAAATCGCGATTTCTCTCAATGTGCCCCTATATTATCCGGTGCTGTGGGATACGATTAGATTGCCTGTTAACGTAATGTATATTCACAAAGAATCCAATGGAACTGCATGAAAAATTGGGCACTTAGATTCAGCTGCACCGGACATTTCGTGGCTCGCTTACGCTCTGTCAAATGCAATGTTAAAGACCACGGCGTGTTAACCGCCACATTCCTTTGAACATGACCGACCGGTGTAAACATGCCCGAACCACCGAGAGCGTGCTTCCTTCTCTCCATTAAATTTCTAGCAACGCCCGGGAATTTCCGTTTGATTTTTTTCTTTTTTTCTCGCCTTATGCCCTTTCACACGCACGCGCATCTCGAAAGAAAACTTCGGAGGAGTGCGCGGCTTCAAAAAAAAAAAAAAAAACTGAATAGAGGAATCGTGTTCTCGTGGGAAGGCCCCACACGAGTGTAGGCGCCGAGTAAACACCGCTAACCCGGCGCCATACGTCTCCGACCTAGAACCCTGAGAAGTTGAACGAACAACGCGGCGGACCGTGGCGAAGGAGCGGCAGAGCGTTGTTCAAAGCTTTACGCCAAAAACACCACATTTCCCCCCTTCACCCGTCTGTGCAAGCAAAACCGAAGTTCTCGCTTTTCTTTACCCGGCTCCAGAATTCTCTTCACTACCGATTAAAGAAAAAAGAACAAGGAAAGAGCGAAGGACAGGCGGGAAATACGTAAGAGGGAACTGAAAGGGCGAACAGAAAAATAAATGAAAACAATTCAGGCAACACGAGCGAAGCCGTCTAGGGGTGCGCCGAAAGCATATGGCGTGCAAACCATAAAGCTATCTTCTTGCTTCCCGAAAAGAGCAACAGCCCTCGAGGGGACTACGACGGGCACGATGCTGTCGCTTTGATAAAATGGAAAGGAGGTGCGCACGAATCCAGTAAGTAGGTAAAAAAAAAGGAAAGAAAGAAAGGAGACAACGCTCTCGCATAAAGCATGGAGAATCGGGAAAAAGACGTAAGAGATAGAAGCTCGAAGGGAAAAGGGAGAGAGAAACACAGAGGGAAGTAGTAGAAAGAGTAAATCCTCCTTTCTTCCGCACGAGCTGCGCCCGCTTCTCCTCCCTCTGCCCGGCAGAATAGCCACGCCGAAATATCGATCGACGGGCAGCCGCCAGTGGCGGACGCAAGCGCGCACGCAGGCATCGTTCGCCGCCCCGTCTTTTATACTGTACACCGAACTTTGGTGGCGGTGACTTCGATTCTACCACGCGCCCGGCAGGGCGCGTTTAACTTTTCCCTTTTTTGCCGCCTTCCTTTTTTCTTTCCCGTAACTCCCTCGCCCAATCTTTGTCATGTTAGCCTCCACTGTACGCGCGCGGGCTTTTTGTTTGAATGAAGTGCGACCAGCGGGAGGCGCGTACTACATACAAGCCCGCCTCTTGCATCCTGATGTGTGCACTCGCTTTCTCTCTCTCTCTCTCTCTGCGTAGCAGCGTCCGTGGCCTGCCCGTACTCGCTTGCTCGCGCGCTCGTAGTTGTCGTTCGCTTCGGCGTGGTCACTGACGTCGGCAGCGCTGCTTCTAAACGAGTCAGGTCACGAAAATAGAAAGGAAAGGCGCAGCCCAGTTCCGTCGGCAATTGAACCGGAAATGGTGCAGCGGAGTACAGCGGGCCATTCTCGTGCTGCCTATAATAGTGTTTGTGAGAAGCAGATCAAAGGAAATAAGAAAACGTAAATCTAAAAGAGAAGTGATTCCTTCTATTCCTTAGGGGAGAAAACGGCAGAAATAGGCTGTCACTTTTTTCAACCTTCCGTGTCCGTCGGTCTCTTATGTGTGTTCACTGATCTGCACAACACAGCAGTGACAGTGAATGCCTAGTGTCCCCAACTTGACAAATGAAACTTTCGATCTCTACGAGTTCGCGCTGCGCGCCGTAATTAGTATGTTTACGTTAATAACGTTGCTTTTAAATTTATCTGTTTGTTTTTGCTTTTGTCTGCTTACTGAGTCTGTAAGATCGCTTTCTCATTTATTTCTTTATTCGTGAACTCTTAAAACGCGTGTACCCTTTCCGGTTCAGCACACGTTTAGTGTTCTTTATCTGGGAACTGCAATGGCTTATGCTACGTTGTCTCAGTAACGCTATTCTGCTCGGGTGTTTTACCTTGTCTATACCTTGCACAACAAGTCATCTAGTTTCCTTATCTCTGTGTGAACTGACATTTAATGAGTACCCCACACTTACTATAGTGTACCTACAGCTACGCAACGCGCAAATTTTCTTCGCGTTACTGTTCATCACTATTCATTTGTGTTCAACAAGCTACCATGTCATTTTCGCTTACCATCCTTCTTTAAAGTGAAAGCACTGAAGTGCCCCAAAAACACTTTTTGGACAAAGTGACCAGACGGTGTCTATCAGTCGCTGAGGCTCCTGGGAGCCTGTGAGCCAAATCACTATGTTCACATAGGCGTACAACGGTTTGTCGGCACCATTTAATGATTGTTCCAAAAATTGTTGCAGGGCCCACTTAACTGACTCATGTGCTGCGGAATGCGACTGTCCGACGTTCTCTCGGACGGGAGAACCAGTCTCAAAATCGAGTCTCGATCTTTCGATGTAAATAGCAAAATTGTCATGGAAGGGTGCGAATGCGCGAATAACATGACTGAAAGATCATGACGTCAATAAGACGACGGGCTTGCCATTTAGATAAGGATCAGCGATAATAAAGTCAGGTAATAATATCCGCATTATTCGGCCTGTATTAAGCGGGCATGTGCCACAATGCGATTGAACATGATGGTAAAATGGGCGTTGGAGAGAACGGTGTATACATCTACAGGACTCGAACCCATGGCCTTCGGAATACTAACCCAATTTGTGTTTGCTAGAACGTTTGCATTAGGTTCGCAGCAATAGGGATAAAAAATTGTGGGAGTTGAAATTGACAGCGATGCCTGGCTCCATTTTCATCGCGCTGTCTTTCCCTTGCCATGCTCTTCAGTCGTATAGCCCCGTAACTGTCATGACACCGCCTGGTAGAAAGTGCCACTTACTTGTTATTGTATGTTTTTACTCGTGAAGTTGAGATCGCGAATTACTGCAATGGGCAAAGTACAAAGTGGCGATGCGCCACCAAACTCGCCGATGAAGAAGGCACCGCAGTTCGCCTGGTGCTTGTACACAGCGCAGAATCTATCACAAACGTCCACACGCTCGCGAGCACAGGTGCGAGCTCACAGGCGACCACGCCCGTGAGACAAAGTGCAAGCACTCTCCGGCTAACTATCCACGCATGCGGCGCGACGAAACACGGTGTCGTGGGCCCTTTGCGGAATCTCGCGGGTGACAGTCAAGCCTCTGCCACGCTGAAGCACCTCCGAGACGCACCTCCGAGATGCACCTTCGAGATATGCGTATCACTAACGGTAAATGGTGTTTATAAACAGCTCGCCGTTAGCAGTCAGGAGTATATATGCAGGGTGGCCGAGCACGCAGCGCATCGCGCCAGAGGTGGGGCGCAAGTTCACTTCCCATTCGAACCGGAGGTTGCTTTTTTTTTGTTTGTTTGTTTCTTACATCTTTACTAGCATCTACCCCGAACTTCTCGCTCACGGACAACGCTGATTTTTCGCTCATAAACAACGACGCCGACGCCGACACCGGAATTTGTGCGGAACGAGCTCTTAGCGCTATCGGGTTAATAAAACGTCTGCGCAGCGTCAGGTCGAAAATATTTTAAGGGGTAAGCGTTCTGTTTCTAATGGCGTGAATGTTTCTTTAGAGGGCTTTATAATATGACTGTACCCGATAATTCTGCCCCCACGTTGCAATAAAAACAACAAAATATCTAAAAAAAGGTAAAACAAGCGCACTTACTTTGCTTCCACTGTGAAAACAATGGAAATGAAGACCCTGATAATTACATGTTGTTGTCCCACCTGCAGCAGACACTGTATCTCGCAACGCTTCCGTCACCCCAGGGCAAGTTCAGAAGCCTTTGTTTGAACAAATTGTCTGGGATTTCTTCCTTGAATTCGGCAGCGTTGTCAGGATGCCTTTTGTCTTCTCGCTCCACGTGATCAATGAGAGAAAACGCTGCGCGCTCATTCAAGTTGACAATATAAGGTTCTGTCGACGGAAGGAAAGAAATCGCGCGCAGGCAAAATTATTAAGGCCTCCATTTTTTTTTCGAAGCTTATTCATTTTGGTGCACCCAACCTATATAAATAAAGGGGGGGAGGGAGGGCTCTATGATTTCAGTTGTTTTGTTAATCTCTATTTTATTCGATTTCTTAAAACGGCTTTTTGAGAACCTGCTTTGTTCTGTTACGTTGTATGTTGCCATGTGCTAATACTGACCTTACCTGTCACTGTGCTTCAATATTTTCATAAATCCCCTTTTCGCAAGACTTATTAGTTGACAGTCGGCGCTTGAATCTGTCTGCTGTAGTCATTCTCGCTTTAATTGATTGATTGATTGATTGATTGATTGATTGATTGATTGATCGATCGATTGACTGACTGCATGATTGATCTATGCGGTATAACCACCAGGCGTAATCCAGCATCAGCTGCCCCAAACTGCTATCCCTTTAAGTTACAGTTTGTGTACATATTGGTAGTGTCACATTGGTTAGCGCGTGTTAGAGATTAGGTAAGCGTAAATCTCAAGTAGATTTGCATGTTGCATTGTAATATCGCAGATGGGTCAGTATTTGATGCGATAACACATTTGGATGCACAAAGCAAAAAATATGCAAATTGCCGACGCCACCTTGACTTTTCCACTTCAGCTTCCAGTGATCATTTATAAATGATGTCTTTGTTATGTCAAAAATATACATTAAAATATTGAGCCTGAAATAGAAATAAAATTTTTTGAAGCCCTGTTTTTATCGCGTCATCAGGGGAACAAAATGAAAAAGATCTTACTTCAGCAGGATCATTTTGAATATTACACGGTATCTCTCGATTGTAGAATTTGAGGGATATTCCTTTATTTAGTACTTCACGAGACCACACCAGTGTATTGCTTTTTGAAATGCGTGAACATGTTATATGCAACAGCATGAACGATAGATATTTCGCGCTTGTGGCCATCAATGGATCTGTCCTTCTATACTGTAAAGTGCATAGGAAAAATATAATATTGCCCCCAAAATATATTTTGTCAAATCATGATACCCGATATAAATAATGCGACGACTTTTTTTTTCTTTTTGTGCTTACACTTGTAACTCGGGACAAACTTTCATTCTTCAATACGGAAGGGGCATTGCTGGCATCGCACGTGACCAGTGCAAAACTTGATCATTGGCGAAAATGTGATTTACTTTTTCTAAATAACATCGACCGTCGTCTGTCCGAAATAAGGCGGACACCGCAGCGCTAACGCGCTCCACAGCAATCCTGGTTTCCATTAGGAGCTTGTAGCGCTCCAGAACCACTTTTGCCGAAACGAAGGATAAAGCAGCTTCCTATGGGCACCCGTAGTACCAGTTCCCGAGGTATCTCGTAGTGGAAATACAAAGAAAGCCAGTGGATACTGGAATCTGCAAAATACCCAATACGCTGACAACGCAACGTCAACAAAGCAACGGGAGCCGACAGAAGAGAGAGGGAGAGAGAAATAGTGAGCGAGAGGGCGTCTAGCGTTAAGGAAATCGCCTTCCGCTGATCTAAATGGCAACAGGGAGCCATTAGGAGGCCGTTCTTTCCCTCTCGGCACGCCGTACTACACAGAGGGAATGGGGAAAAGTGCCGGAACGAGGTGGGGGAACGAGTGCGTGGAACTGCTGATTGGGGAAATTTCCAGCGCGACCATCGGGCCTAACGCTTCGGACGCACATTCCAACGTCGACGGTATACGGCGCTATACTGTATTGTCGACAGACTTACGGCATGGCGCGAGCGCGCCCGTACAGACGCTGCGTGGCCTCATATTGCACTGAAGCACGCATCGCGCCCACACGTTCTTCGCTCAGGAGGGGTGAGGAGCGCCCGACGATGTGGCGCGCCGGGTTCCACCTCGCGTGACGCCGGCAGAGGTATGGATAGGTAGGCGGTCGAGTAGCTAGGTGGCCCGACTGGCTGGTTGGTTGGTTGGCTGGCCGGTTCTTCGATCGGTGGCCACCGTGCAGGGTCTGCCCATCAGGCCGGAAGTGGATGGCCGGAAGTGAGGTTCGTTACGGACGATGCTTATCGGGCTCTTTTTGTGTGTCAGCTCGGAGCTAAACTCGTCGCGTTTCCGCGACTGTAACTGCCCACCTACCGGTACATGCGCTTTGGAAAGCGAGACAGAGAGAGAGAGAACACGTGTGTGAAGGGATTTCTCCTCTATTTGCGAGGGCTTTTCCCGACGGTGTTCCCGACGCGTTGCCTATCTGACTCGTTCTGGGCCTTGATAAAATTCATTAGAGCCGTCAGCGGTCCCCGACCGCGTGTTCCCTGTCACTACCGTGTTGACTGTCTCGGGCCGTCGACACCGTCTCCCGCTCTGGGATTAAGTCTGGCGCGCCCCAAGGCACAGGAGGAGGTCCGCTGTGGTTGCGGCTTTCGTACGCTCTCGCGTGGGTTTGCTTCCCTGCATAGCGTTTCTCTCTCCCTCTCCCTATCTGTCGACCTGCCCATCACGGTACACCGACGTACGCGCAGGAGAGGTGCTAGACGAGGTTGCTGATCTCAGGATTCTCGCTCAGGGAGCCTAGACTCTCTCTCTTTGTCATTGTTGCTACAATGTGGTCTTTTCTTTCTTTCTTGTTTCCTTTGGATTTTCCTAATCCTTGCCTTTTCCACAAATGTGCGCGAGCTTTCGAAATGGGAGTTGTCCTGTCGGGAAGACACTTTATTGCCGTTCTAGTGACTCATCCCCGGTTTTACGTAAACTGCGAACGGAATATTGACAGTGCGCTGGAATTTGGTTTTGGGGAATGATAACTTAGTTTCCCCCCATTCTGGCACCCAACGCAGCTTGTAGATATGGACTACGAGCAGTCTTGGGCAGAAACTAGTTACTAGTAACGCGTTACCGGTAACTAGTTACTTTTTTCGGTAACTTATAACTGTAACTAGTTACTTTTAATTTAGAGGAACTTGTAACTGTAACACTGTTACTTTTTACCCGGTAACTGTAACTGTAAATATCGTTACAGTTACTCCCTTAAAAAAAAATATCCAGCAGCAACACTTCTTAAAAGCAGGGCTCGGCAGTATCGCGATACAAGACTATCCCGATGTTTCTTTTAAATATTTATGACTATGTGTACGTCTGTATCTAGGTAAATTTGCAAAATGTATTTGTATCTCACTAGTGGAACGTTTTTACGAATTATCGTTTGTATCGCGATGCTGTGCAGGACACGGACATCTATTTGCTATTTTCTTTTTTTTTTTTTGGATGTGCGTTCCCAGCGCGCAAATGAAGAATTTTTTCCTATGAAGGCAAGCAAAGCTCCGCCAGTCGGCGACAAAAAAGGCGGGGAAGGGTTCTTATCCCCGCCCCCATGCAGAGAAAGGTGCGCAACACCGCAGTATCGTCGGCCTAGGTGACAAAAGTCACTGTTTTTCAGAGGCCGGTGCAGTATCCCCTTTTTTTTGTGTGTGTGGCCATCCATTTCTTCATGACCACGCGCGCGGAAACCACCTAGAAATAGACGCTTTTCAATGCCTATCACACGTTCAGTTCTCAAAGCGGCGGTACTTCCAAAAAGCACTTCCCAAAGTGCCGGCAGCAATGACTCGAAGGGGCCTGGCCTCTTTCTGGCGTCTTAGGATGAGCTCCCATTCCACTTATGAGCGTGCAGCAGTCCTTCTTGGCACCAGGCTGTCCAAACGTATTAAATGCGAAGCATTTCTTGGCGAACTTTGGCGACTTTGAGCTTATCCTGTCTAACCGCCTATAACTTTGTGCTCTCCTGGCCGTTTTGTTAATGGGATGTATACGAACATTGTTATGCAACAACATGACTGCATGACGAACATAAATGACAGATCATAACATGAAAATCATGACGTGCATCTTATGAGCGGCATGATATAGGTGCCACGGTCTCGGTGCTTTCCTGGCCTTTTCGTTAATAGGATGTATGCTAAAATTTGTATGGCACAACATGACTGCATGACGAACGTAAATGACAGGTCATAACATGAAAATCATGATATGCTTATCATAAGCGGCATGATTTACGTGCCACGGTCTTGGTGCTCTTGCGGCCGCTTCGTTAACTTGATATATACCAAAATTGGTATGGCGAGACAACAAGGTATAACGACCATGGGTGACACGTCCTAAGAACATGAAAATCGTGACATGCATGTTATGAGCGGCATGATTTACATGCCACGCGTTTCATTAATGGGATGTACACCAAAATTGCTATGGCATGTTGCACGACTGCATGAGAAACGTAAATGACAGGCCATAACATTACAATCATGACATGCGTGTCATAAGCGGCATGGTTTACATACCACAGTCTTGGTGATCTCCTGGCCGTTTCGTTAACTTCATATGCACCAAAATCGGTATAGCGAGACAACAATGCAGTTCCATGTTACGTTTCTGATGCATGCTTCGCATTTCGTTGATTCCGACTGCACGTGGGATCTGCCATTTTTTTTTGTAAATAAATTCCCGACAATCAATAAAGAAGTTGTTGCAGAAAATGAGGCGTACGCAACGATTGCTGGTGTTGGGCTTTTGAGTGAGCCCCATTCCATTCCTTTATCTGGCGCTTTCCTACGAGCAACTTCGACTAACAGCACGCCTTTATACGTTTCCATTGAAAGAACTACATAATTTCGTTTGCGGTATATTAATCTTTTATAGTAACGGAAAAGTAACGACGTTACTTTTTAGCAGTAACTGTAACTGTAACAAGTTCCTTTTGGAAGATGAGTAACTGTAACTGTAACATAGTTACTTTTCTGGCTTCGGTAACTGTAACTGTAACACTGTTACTTTTTATTGGTAACGTGCCCATGACTGACTACGAGTATGAGGTTGCTTGCTTTACGCGTGCGCCAATGCACGAGGTACGTTGAGCTCACTCTGAAAATGATGCTAAACATTCACCCTGCAGCACTGTACTGGAGCAACGTGGCATTGTACCGCTGCAGCTGTTTCTTGTACTCTCGAAGGCTACCCGGCGGAGGCACACGAATGTAATATAGATGTGGTATTAACATGTGCGTGTGTTTGAAGCTGCATATGCGACTCTAGCGCACATGTTTAACTTCCTCAGCAGAACTCGTGGTTTGAACGGCAGTTCTTAACTCCTTAGCAGTGGAAAACAGAAGCAAGAAACAGAAGCAAGGTTCAAGCTTTGAAAAACATAAACATGAAAGGGATGCGCATGAGGAAAGGAAGAGACGAATGCGTTCCCCTCCCCTTCCACACGGACACACACACACCCAACCTACCACCGATCCATGTTTCTGAAAGGTCTAACTCTGTTTTTGTCTTTTTTTTTCTACGACGCTAAGAAAATGAAGCAGTTCTTAGAGAAGGTGGTACAGGCGGGCAAGGGGATATCGCTCAAATAACCTTCGCGCCGTATCCTGCTAAGATATGCCCCCAGATATTTTATTGAACCATGTTTGTTCACTTGGCATTTTGCCCCGCCACGGTGGTCCAGTGGCTAAGGTACACGGCTGATGATCCGAGGGTCGCGGGATCAAATCCCGGCCGCGGCGGCTGCATTTCGATGGAGGCGAAATGTTGAGGCCCGTGTGCTGTGCGATGTCAGTGCACGCTAAAGAACCCCAGGTGGTCGAAATTTCCGGAGCCCTCCACTACGGCGTCTCTCATAATCAGAACTGGTTTTGGGACGTTAAACCCCACAAATCAATCAATCAATCACTTGGCATTTACTAGCGCTCAAAATACGACACCGCATGTGCTGCAACTCGGGAAGGCGATAAAAACTCTCATCAGAGTTGTATTACATCGAATACAAACAACGCAAAATAAAAGATCTAAACTTGGCAAGCTATCTGCGTGCATTCTTTATCGGCACATTTTATGCTGTAGCGTAAGGCTGGCTTCAATAGAAAACAAGGCATTTCTGCACGATTGCCAACAAGGATATACAGTATATCGTTGATGTGCCATCGTCATCTCGGTTACATGATATCGTAGGCAGCGCAGAGAGCGGGAATCTTGGCGGCCGGAGATCTCTGGCGGCACGAGGCTTGTAAACGAGGAACGGAAGTAGTCATAAAAAGAAGCGCGCATAGACGACCGTTCGTCTCTCTCAGGGTATGGCACGGGTCGATCGCGTTTCGACTGTTTACGAGCACGGGGCCATGATGGGGCGGCTGGAGCCGGCACGTCGCCTTCAGCCGCTGCTTCGAGATAGACAGCGCTCCTTTCTGGCATCTCCGTCTTCTAGGCTGTCGTTCTTTTTCTTAATCCTGGGCATTTCTTGAACAGTGATGTTGGCGTAAATGAAAAGCGACGTGGGTCATGACGATCTCAATTATTTTTAATATAAACAATGAGCCTATTTCTCAAGGATTGCTGGTTTGGTGCGCTTGCTTGGCCAAGGAACGCAGGCGAGCTAGGCATGTTGTTCCAACCGGAGGTTTTGTAGCGAACTAACACATCAGAGTTTTTTGCACTCATGAGTACGTGGCTGCTGGCCACACTGAAAGCTAGTTTGTACGCTAACAGCAGCATATGCTGAAATAGCGGTAAGGACAGCGCACTGGGACGCATGGCCTGCTTATACTTTCACATGTGCGCATAGGTCCCAACAGATCGACGTACACAAGGCACCAGTCTCGCGCTTTCAGGCGTATTTCACTAAGTTTATACTCGTGTGTCGGTGCGCACACAGCTAATTCCAACCACAATAGTAAAAGCTTAATAAGGAGCTCTCAGAAATGTCCGGCGCTGTATGACAACAACTGGTAAAGAGTTACTGCCTGATTTTTTCTTTCTATCACCATTGGTGGAAATATTTGTTCACCAATTCGCACGTGCTGCGCATTGGCTGGTGTGTTTGCTAGAACGACTACGAAGCCACTAAGTGTGCAAATCCTTCGTAAGCGTTCGCAACCCTGTAGAAGAAACCATCGGTCAGCCAGAACACGCGCTAGCTTCCCATTGCTGCATGGTTTTATCGAGGCAGGGAAGAATAGAAACGTTCAGATGCCTTCCGTCTATGAGCACGCACTCGTCATTGTCGCCGGATACAATGAAAAGTGTTACTATAGGCGCTTGAACTTCGTGCCGCATTCGAATAAGGTAAAGATTATGAAGTTATGCAACTTACTATTCATACAAAAAAAAAGAACATCAAATAAGATAAAAGAGAAAAAATAAGAATGAATAAAATAATGCTTTCAGAGTCTAGACAGTGTGCACGGTAGCAAGGGAGGCATTTATTTCCGGCTTCCTTTCCAGTCTCTTAATTTCCTTTTGAATTTCGGCACTGCAGGTACAAACTACAGCGCGATAACGACGCAGTACACCCTTTACATCAGCCTCAAGTACCTTTTAAAGATGCAAGATCTACCCAATGGTACCCCAATGGTAAAGAAACTACCCAATGGTACCAAAGGAACTACCGAAGGGGGCATTCAGTCCTTATGCTTATAACTGACCCCACGCGACCTTTAAGTCGATGACGTCACTTTTCTCTCTTTCTATCCATCATAATTACCTCTTAAGCCCTTGTTTTAAAGGTTGACTGTAATGCTCCGAAGTAACACCATAAGCAACAAGTCTCTGGAAAAATAATTTTGAACGTCACTTAGACAAAAAGCAATCAAATTTTTTTTCCCTTTTCCTTGTTTTTTCGTACCTCACGAAGATAATTTAGGAAGCGGCTGAGTGATGAATCTTTCAAGCGCATGCTGACGCCCCGTTTACTGTTCTAGGCTTCGCGTAATTCTTTATTTATTAAAGTGACTCAGCCAAAGAGAAAACAGCATCAAATTAATCTTACGTAATAATGAAAATGTTTAATTAAAGGCCGTTGTCCCCACTCTTTTCTGACTGACAGTTCTGTAAAGATTTCGAGAACTGAGAAAATCAGTAACTAGCGAGAAAACGTAACAATTATGAGTAAAACGCGCGAAAGAAAGATGGTTGGTGCACTGTTTCCTTTGTTCTTACATAAAACAGGAGCCGTCTCTTTTGATGTAGCAAGAAGCGCGAGCTTCACTGCATACTCGACTCGTGTCATTATTATTATTTTTTTTTTTTGGCCTGGAAGAGGCCCTTATTCTCAGCGCGTGGTTTACGGCGTGATTTGTTATTCGAGCAAGCGGCGTCTCCCACCATAGGGGAGCAGAGAAAATGGTAATATTAAACATAAACAATAAAAAAAAGAGGGGAGCGGGGAAACGCCATCGCGGGATAGCGGGCCGCTGATGGAAAGAGGCCGGCCGGTCTCCTCAAAATGAACTCCGCGTCTTGACGGCGGAGCACCCCTCCCGCTGATTCCAAGGGGGTGCCCGCTTTATGAGGACATAGAGCGGTCATCTCGCGAGCAGCATGCAAATGTTGTGCGGCGCATCTTACTCTCATCTAACGCGCTCGTGCTCGCGCTCGACTGGTCTGGGGTGTGTACCGGCGCCACGGCATTACGCGTTGCCTCGTAATTTTTTTTTTTTCGTTCCGCCGGTTTACTTGAGGCTCGGAATCTGGAAGGCAGCGGAAGTCAGGGTGGCTGAGTAATAAAAGGCCGACAGAAGAGACGCGTAAAGAGGGACGAAGTTTTGAAGACGGAAAGCAAGTGGTATAAACAAAAAGACGGCATCTGGTGAGGGGTGCCTAGCCTTAGCACTCAAGGGGAGGAGAAAAGCGTCAGTAAGTCTAGCGAGGCGAACTTGTCTTGTAGTGCCGAGCGATATGCGAAGATGAGCGTAAAATTAACCCTAGCTAAGCTTTTTTTTTTTAAGCTGACGTGATTACAGTCGTAGTCATCGCCTTTTCGTGACAACTTAATTACATTGCTCACTATGTCAGTCCTCTTACTATGAAGGTTCTGTTGTTACCGAAGAGAATTATTTCACTTTCAGTGGCAGTATATGCCACCCAACATCAGCGAACGTGTTGAAACAGTTAAAAACACTGTCACAATCCTATATTCCAGTGAGCTTGCTATTTATGCGGTTATAGCTCAAGCAGCCTCGCCACGGTGATCTAGTGGCTATGGTACTCAGGTGCTGATCCGAGGGTCGCGAGGTCGAATACCGGCCGCGGCGGCTGCACTTTCGATGGAGGCGAAATGTTGAGGCCCGCTGTAGTGTGCGATGTCAGTGCACGTTAAAGATCCCCAGGTAGTAGAAATTTCTGGAGACCTCTACTACGGCCTCTCTCCTAATTACATTGCGGGTTTGAGAAGTTAAACACCAGTAATGAATCAACATCTCAAGTAGTTTTTTTCTTCAGGTTGTCAGAACGTAAACATGATCGATTCAGCAACGAGCGCGCATCAGAAAATAACGCAAAAACTTCAAATAAGGTACATTCTGATGTTATAGTTACTTGCAAGTATAACTTTTGTTATCTTCTTTAAAGCTGACAACACATGATTTCAATTTTTTTCCCTGTAATGCAACTTAGACGTCTGGGCTTTTCATGCTGGGAGGTATAGTGGTGGGCTTATATCTCAGCGTTGGCCCTGCTGCGGTCAATATTTTCTCAAATTTAACAACCGCATTATGGTTCGTTGCTCTATACTTCTTTTTGTCACACTTAACACATTCCACTACGTTCTCTTCTGCGAAATGAAGAGGCAACATCGCCCTTTTTATAGGTCTATCCATGCACTTGCGGAATGTTCACGACTTGAGATCATGCCACATGGCTGAAAGAACAGAATGAAGTCATACTTCACGACGAAATACAAGCCCGGCTTCACGGTCGTCTTTGAAGGGTGATAAATTTTTACACAGATACCCAGCTGACAGGGCAGAAAAGAAAGAGAATTGAGCTTTCCAGACAAAGCATCATCGCCTCTCTAAACGGCGTGGTTTCACAAGCTCGCTCACCGAGAAATAATTTCGCACTTTGCTTCAAGGAACGCCACCAACAAACAGATACACTGAAACACGAAGAAAAGAAAGAAAGATACGGCTCTCAAGGGGAAAGGTGATCGCAAGAACAGAAACGAGGAAAATCGGTGCCTGGTACACGCCGTCTTTATTACACATATTGCGCGTTACCGGGGAGGGGAAGCCATGCAGGCGAAGTGCACAGTCAGTACGCCGGCGAGCATTGCGCCTCGCTATATGTGCGTTCCATCGACGCTCTCCCCGTGCAAGGACACAAGGAACGAAACATAGGGAAAGAGCGAGAAATACCAAAAAACAAAAGCTGCTGAAGGGTCATTCTAACCTCGCTACATGCCATATGCCCCAGCCTGTCCACATAACAGAGTACAAGCTACGTGACCCCACGAGTCGGGTAAGCGCCGGTGCGGAGGGTTGAAGGTTCGTGAGGCCGTTGCGACACGTCTCCTCATGGCCTGGCGCGCTCCTTTTATCGCCGATAGATTCTCCGTTCTTTTCTTCTTGTCCTTTTCATTCTATCTCTCTTTCGTTTCTTATTTCTCTAGTGGGGCAACTTTTCTTTATCTTCTCGTCTTTCGCAGCGAGCTACTGCAGCCCCGAGGAGTGAAAACACCGGGGGAAAAGAAACGTAACAGAAAGGAAGGAGTAGCCAAAAGGACGCTACCGGGTTTGGATCGTAGGAATCTCCCGTAGAGCCCTGGATCCTCTCCAGCTGAAAGCGACCGGGGGCGACGGTGGGGAAGAGGAGGACGAGGAAGAAGAGAGCACGTGCGCCCGCGTGGACGCGGCGTTTTGACAGACGTCGCGAGTGGGACAACAGCTGGCCTCACTTCCTCCCTCACGCTGTCCGATCCATTTTTCCTCCTGAAGAGGAAAAGATGAAGGCAATCGCGAACCTTTTGGCTGCCGAGGTGACAGAACCCGAGAGATAGGTGTTTGTGCGCGCTTGTGTGGGGTGTGCGCTTTCTAAGAGTGCCGATGGGCAGTCCGATCTCCGAGGAGAGCGCCCTGAGATCAGTGTCGAGTGGCAGGTATAATTAGACGAAGTTCAGGGTCGCCGCTTCGTTCCATTATGTTTTTTCATCGATCTTTCTCCTCTAGCAATCGCCGCTGTTGCTATGGGCTGTGATGGTGTAGGTACGATTTTTCTATTTCTGTGAAGTACTATTTCTGTGTTTTTATTGCGGCGGCGAAATACCTGCATTATATCGCATAAAATAGTCGCGAGTCACAAAACTACCATGCTGTTACTAATAGGCTTTTAAAATGTTCGACCACTGCGAAAACCGGGCAATTCTCAGATTCCGAAAACAAAATTATCTTTCTGAGTAGCGGAGTCGCGGTAACATTATAATGTAAGGGCGGGAAAAAAAGTTACTTTCGCATATGCACAGGGTACAAAATATCACACCCTTAAATGCTACGTAGAGGTCGCTTGGTTGCGAGAGAGACCGCATGACCGCAAGCCTATTAGTGCAACGAAGCACTCCAGCCACTTTGCGTCCCTGAACGAGCACTTATGTGGGTGCGCAGCTGCACAAATTTCATATAGTTATCAGTCATCTCGTTCTCGGTTTACGTCGAGCAACTTACGATCGTCAAATAAGTGCATGTGCTTACTTGTATCGGTGGCTCCAGTGTCCGCAAGGGTGGCTAATATGTTTATTCACATAACTGTTCATTGCGCTCAGGATGTGCGTTGAGCATGTGTCGCGTGCACCTTAGTGCAACTTGCAGTGCAATTAAGTGCTTGCAGCACTATTGTAAAACATATCTACCACACTAAGAAAATTATACCCGGACGAGTGTAAAGGACATATGCTGCGTTAAATAGTATACCGTGTTTCAGTTTCGCATTCTTTAACGTTGTAACTGCTGTTAATATGTAATTCAGGCAACCGATTCGCCCAACTTTCAGTGGTTGCACCATATAGTAAGGCGTTTTGCTTCCTGTGTGACTAATAATGTTACAACCTTCATTAAATAAAAGCAAGATATATTTCCTATAGTTGCGATGGTTAGCATTCCTTAATAACTCACTGATGTCTTCTGTCATTCAAGAAAATTTGATTATACACTGTTTCAAGACGGGTGCCATTTACCTCAGGAGGAGAGAATGAATTTGCAGCCACAGGACTTTGCTGAGCAGTGTTTGGTTCGCCGACACCAATTAACATACGTTAACCAAAAACACTAACTAAAATTGGCTGGACCTTTTATCTCACGCATTCGAGTGAAAGCGAGAGCTTTTACAGACTCTCTTGCAGATGTTGAGATACTACAATACGAACGCTTTCACTTTTTTGCTGAGCCCAGCACACGCTTTGCGGCGTACAAATGGACTCGCCAAGAGGAGAATGGCTCCATTCTGAGTTCAGCGCACTGAAACACTGGCACGGAGGCAAGAATGAACATCTCCGGGGCGAGGGTACGATATTTCATCCGCGACGTCACGCGACCGTAGAGGTCCCCTTCGCCGATGGGCTCCTTCGAATGCAGTTGCTCGGTTGAGTAAACAAAGAGGCGAGGGCAATTGCAGAAAGCCATCGGGCGCTGAAAGCACCAAGGAAAAGCGGGAATTTTTATAGCGCCAATACGAGGAAATACAGGAGAGCACTACAGAACGGTCCGCGGCCTTTTCTCGGGCAGCAAGCCATTCTCCGCAGACGGTGGTGGCTGGGAGGGGATTTCCCCTCCAACCTTTCCCCGGCTTGTCTTTTATTTATGAGTGGAATTACATGTATGAGCCTGACCATTTGTCAGATTCATGCGTTGTGCGGCCCTGCTGCACGTTGAAGGGAAGCTGGAGCGGCGAGAGAAAGAAAAAAAAATGAAGGGGGGAGGGGTGTTTGGAGGGGAACGCAAGCTGAGGCGTGGCCGACACTTTCAATGATCACGTGACCAAGCAAGATCGCGTTCGGCATCGCGCGTCGCCACTTAACGCGTTTTGTTTGGAGCTTGCATTTGAGGGCCACAGTTCTTCCTTTAAGCCTCGCAGGCTGCGTGATAAATGGATATCCGAGAAATGTCAAAAAGGTGCGACACTCTCGGTCTTTCCAGCGGCACGCAACCTCTAGTCCCTGCTACGTGAACGGAAATGCGTAATGAGCTTGTCGACGCAAACTGCCTGCGCTTTCGTATGGCGTAGGTGAACGCCCCGGAGACGAATTCGGCGTTAGGCGTTGAATAGTAATGCAGGAAAGTTTGAATTTTTCGCGCCTTATTTCACGGATCGTTAGGTTACACGAACCCAGCGTCAAATACGGAAGCATAACGTCGAAAGGGAGAAAATAATTTACAGAAAAGACGCACATACACGCGTGAAACTTTGCAACGTACACAGAGATTGCCAAAGGAAACCGCGGCACCGCAAGCATCATCCTGCGTGATGAATGATATGGCTGCGGCAATCAAGAGAAACATTATTTGCAAGCGCCGAAAATCTGCTGGGCGAGCATTTCAGTACTGTAAACGATTATATTGCGTGAACTCAGCACTTGCGTGAGGACTGGTATTGCAGTACTGAGGCTTTGCATGTGGAAGTGTATATTGGTGTGCTCATCTATAAGTGGTTGTGTTTGTTGAGAATATTACGGAGATAACTATCATGTGAGAGAAGAGCAGTAACCGGTAATTCGCCTAAAAATTAATAAGTGCCTTCTTGCTTCAAAGCAAGAAGCCAGTGCATATACTCAGTAGTTCTTTGCAGCGCTGTCGACGGTGCAGGGCGTTCTAGCCATTAGGAATGAAAAATGTCAGCATGTGTACTTCGGCCCGTCGTCGTCATGGCAATGGTATGGCATCTGGCACTCCAAACTGGCAATACATGCTCGCCGCAGTTGATGTAGCTTGGTCATTGCACCGAAAGTAGAGGAAGCCAATGAAAGAAACCACTCAGGAAGGAGCATCGCGCAACACGATCGAGACCAAAGAAGTGATGTATGTATGTATGTATGTATGTATGTATGTATGTATGTATGTATGTATGTATGTATGTATGTATGTATGTATGTATGTATGTATGTATGTATGTATGTATGTATGTATGTAGACTTGTAACGCATTTTTTCAAGTTGTTCACAAGAAAACGGCTGTGAACGACCCTCTACAGCTGGCAGCGCCGCATATGAATGCTTGTAGTGGCAGTGCACGCTTTACAGGGGTAAATTTTATGGGCGGCGTCGTGAAGCCTTTCATTGCATTGCCTGTCTACCGTTGCCGCGTTTCGTGAGAAAAAGATTGTTGCTTGTGAAGTCAGTTGCGTATGTGTTAAAGTGCGAGAGAAGACAAACACTGAGTATCAGGGGATACGGCATGCAATTGCGTTACATATCACAGGACCATCCTAGTAAAATGTCTACAAACATTTCTGAAACGGTACAAGACAGGAACCGACTTATGTACCGCTATATGGCTGGCGTGACGAAAACAACGCTATATTTAGAAAGGAATTTATCCCGATTCCAGCGTACAAAATTGTAAAAAGAAAATGTGTGACTGGATTTCCTTGTAGCAGTACAGAATGTGCCACCCTTAAACCGGCCTAAATGTCTTTTTTTCTATTTAATTCACTTGTTTTTCAATCGTTCCTTTGTTAACGCGATGATGTGCTGTTGCCTCAGTTACCAGAAATACAATATATGTGTGCACATTTCTGAAACAACAACAACAACAAAAGAAGCCAAGATGTAGTGAAAAATGTACATTGCGTCGTCTTGTTATTATTCCATCATCCATCGTTCCGAGTGGCTGCTCTGACTCACCCTAAAGGCAATTCATCACTGTAGCTGTCACATACCGCAAAAAAAAAAAAAAAATCTCACCTGCACAGTCATCCTGACAACATTTCTGCGTTATAGTGGCGAGGTGTTCTCATATCTATATGTGTGTGAAAGCGTGAACCGTACGAGGATTTCAAGTCAAGCAGAGAAAAAGAAAAAAGCTGCACTGGTGCTCTGGATTGAAAGTACAAAGAATAAGACAACGAGAAACTATTTATCAAAAATCATACGTTGCAGTTTTCACCGCACACACGAGTACAAATTCAGAAGCAACTTCTAGTTCACCCTACCACCAAATCTTCAAGACACACTCTTCGAAGTAGAAGTAAAAAAAAAAAACCGAAGCAGGGAAAACTATTTTGGTCACGAACGCTATTGCTCTAAGCCCACGTGCTGCTCCTCTCGTAAAGCGTCTACTATATACTGCCGGTGTAATTACGGAAAGCGTACGCGCGTTTCGTAGATTACCACTATTCGCCTTAATCGACAGCTTTTGTGAGCGCGACTTTCCTTAACGACGGAAATAGCCTCGCAGCCTATGCACACCGAAACCATCGCTGTTAATGAACGACAAGCGAGACCACTCAATCTTAGCTTCGAAAGAAGAAGGGGGAAAACAGTGTTGTCGCTTGTCTATTTATTTCTATGACGTTCCCGCGAGAGTCACGTGTTCTTCGTCTGAACGTGGCTTGACCCAACACCGTAGGAGGGGGGCAACGCTCCTAAAGCCAGTACCGTGGCCTCTCGAGCATGTCGAGACGAATCTACGTAATACGGCGTACTGGGAGGCGGCCCACGCTCGCCAGGCGATCTGCTTATTATCAGAAATTAACGGCTGCGGAAGCGAGGCCACCCGTTGGGCGCGTGAAAGTAAAGGGGGGGGGGGGATGATGTAGAGGGGGAGGAAGAAATCGTTCGGCTGGAACTGCTCCTTTCTCGTAACGCTTATACCCCACGGCCTTTTTCTTTCCATTTGAAAATACGTGGCAGTGGCTATAAGAGGTAGATAGATAGATAGAGAGGAGGAGAGAGAAAGCAAAAAAAAAAAGGAATGACGTGCGGTAAACTTGGCGAGAGCGCTCACGCGTGCCTGAATTGCGGTTGATAGAGGTTGTGGAGGAAGGGAGATGGAAAAGGGGCGAGAGCAGCCTCTGGGTTTTTGCCACGCTTGGTCGAGAGAATCGTGATCACGCGGAAAGGAATTGCGCGAGCAGGCGTTAAGCTGCTTGCTTAAGAAGCCCGATTATGAAATAAGCGTGGCCGGAGCAGGAGTTAAACACTGAGTAGTGCGGTAACGCGAAGGCCCGTGTCCTTAATGACATGCGGAAAACGTGAATGTTAGGTGGAGGGGGAGGAGAGTGAGCGGACGATAGATGGATATTTACAAAGCAGAATGCTAGTAAGCAGTGTTGTAACCTGCAGACAGTCATTTCGCAGTACTTTGTCAGGATTTAACAGTACCGCTCCATACGACCTGCACTGAAGCGCAAATTGATTAGACAATAAGTTCTCTGTCAGTAGCGCGTAAACTGTTTTACTGTTCAGTGTAAATGGTGCATTACGGCTTGACACCTTGAAAAGTTAATACTGAAAGTGAATGATAGCAAAGCCAGCGGTTACTTCAAATGTGCTGTAAGCTTGAATTGCAAAGCATCATTGCCCGCTTGTGACTTGTAAGGTTGTAGTGCCTTGAGGGTATATTTAATCATTATTAACTATTTAAAAATTCATCAATACATAATTAATAGTTCATAGCAAGCATGCTTCTCCCTCTCGAACTTGACACAAAAATTTAAAAACAAAAAGGGTACCCGTGCCATTATAATTCCTATAAAATCAATTTCACGTGTACTAAAAGGACCGGTAATTCTAACACACATATTACTTTTTTATGGAGCTGCTGCGGTTCGTTTTCACGCTAATAGTACATCATTTTTAGTCTTTGTAGAAAGTGGTTGTCCTTATTCTTTAAAAGGAAAGACCGTGTTGTATTGAATCGATAAAGAAAGCGACCAACTTGATAGGAAATTTTCTCTTTCTACATTGTTACGCCGCAGAAGGAGCACCTTCAGAATTAACAAACCTAGTGGCGGTGATATTCTCGTATAACAACCTATAGGTACACAGCGAAAGAACACGAATTTACGTCGCCAATGGAGCTCTCTAGCTGAGTGCTAATCCTTGCAGTAATAAAAGGAAGGAATTCTGAAACGTAATTGAAAACATATGACAGGTTCCTAAAACCAAAAGCGCGTGTTTTTTCCTCCGGTGTTTACCTCTGTTGTGTAAAAACAAAAGAAAAACCAAAGTAGCGAGAATACTGCGAGATGGAATGGTGGGCCATTTTACATAAGTACGTCAATTTCTTCACTCGTATTTTCTCATTCGTTAGAGATGCATATGAAATCGGCAGTCTGGGAGCTTCATCGACCTCGTTAAAGGCGCGGCAGTAAAGAGGGAAAAGAAAAGTAGCATACACGAGCGAATCCAACCTCTGCGTTTGACAAGTAGGTTACTCAAACATAACGACGTGTACTACGTGTTTCAGACCTTCCAGATGAGGCTCTTCGTTACTCAATTCGAACGATCATTACCAAGAAATAACAAATAAATAAGCGAGTGTCCGAACAGCAACAAACAGATAAAACTGAAACCACTCGTAAATTTAATCTTAGCGTTAGTGTACATTAGTTAAGCCTATTGCGCTACCCAACGATGTCGTCGTAAAAACAAGAGTTATGGTTTCTAACATTTCCCACATGTTTCTTGACCAACTGCATGCCGTTGTGCTGCACCAATGTTGGCTGTAGCATTGTTTGCTCCATTAATTTTTTAATGTGTTTTATTATTTTTTTACGATCTACAGGCACTTAAGAATCTTGTAGGTACTCTATACCAAAGTCATACTTTTTCTTCCCTGAAAATGCAACCAGGAAGCCAATCAAAAGCTCATTTATCAATTGCCTTCTGTGCGCTTCGGCTTTTCAAAGCTAGCTAATCTTGGGAAGTGTGTGACACCATTGCGCGGACTGTGTGCACTATACTCCCTCCCCGCCGCCCCCCCCGCCCCCCACCCTTCTCGCTTTTTCCACACGCACAAACTTTCTTTCCTTGGTTCCTGATAGCCGTATATATCGTGCAGTTACGGAACGAAGTTGCAAGCTGCTTCGTTAAAACGAAAGAAGAAAAGGGTATCAAAAATTCGTGCTCGCTGCGCTGAACCACACACACAAAAAAGCACACACAAAAAATAAAGCAATAAGTCTATCATGGGAACCAATATTGGTTGCGGCACTTTCCGTGGTCACTAATTGCCTGGAAAGAGATTTGCTGTTGTTTTCATTGTAAACACAACGTGTCGCTTGCCGCACAGCGATAAGAGAAAGTGGAGCTCATTCTTCTTCTCTTTATTTCTTTATCGTTCAGTCGGGCTCAAGCTAGCGCTTTGCGGGTCAACTCACTTTGCTTCGTTAATTAAAAAGAAGAAAGAAACAAGCAAGCGATGACTTGGTGCATTCCTCTAAATGTGGAATACATACAACGCAGAGACAAAAAATAATGAGGAGTGCTTTTCAAAGATCGAGCTAATATTACTTTGCAATGTTACATTCGCATCGTAAAACAGGGGTAGTTGATTAACTTGATGAGTTCGGGGGATGGTAATAAGGAAGGATTTCCGGTACTCTTTGTTGTATTGCCAGGCATAAATCTCGGGCAGAGGCGGATGCCCCTCGATTTACTAATTACGGGGTATAGATGGGTGGATAAGTTCTGTATATTATTTCTTTTGCACAAGGACATGTTAGGGGCAGCAGTAAAGAAACTCCAATCGTGAAGCGTAATTATTAGGAAGCATTGCTTTGCTACAACGAGGAGTATTCATGGGGTTTTGATGTGCAAAAACACTTCATGGCACTATGAGAGATACCGTGGTGAGACTGCTAAAACTTGCCGTCTTAAATTGACCTATGAAGCGCAGTGCTGCTAAGTTTGGGAACGGCGGGTTCGATTGCCGACTTCAGCGGCCACATTTCGACAGAAGAAAATGGAAGAAAATCTGTTTACTGCGTCTAAACGCAGTAAACAGATCACATATTCACAGTAATCATATATTCTATTCTGAAGAATGTGGCTGTGGGGAACTTACCTTCTGCGTAATGACGTAGGTGCTGCACCTTTTGTAGACGGCTGACCCACGTGACAGCGCTTGAATGCGTGGCGGGCAATCTTTTGTACGCATGTGTGAAACTTGCGAGCAATTTCTTTGTTAATTTTCCTGTCCGTTTTCGCCTCCTCTCCTTTTGCAGGATAGTAACTGTGTGCGATATGCTTAATTTTGTTGCCTTTCCTTTCCTTTGTTTTATCCTAACGGGCGCGCGAAGCGCAGTAGCGGGGTTGTTTCGCAAGCCGCTGCTTTCGCACTCCGTTGCCATGGAGACACAGGTGACGCAGTTGGCAATCTAACTCGCGATGCCTTGCTCGTCAGCACAACTCCATAACCTATGTGCCACTACGGCACGCGAGGACAGTCAGGAGGAGTATGCCAAACAGGCGAATAGCGGAGGCGAGTTGCACAGACAAACATTGAAATAGCTGTGGCATCGACAGTTATATGCATTTTCTCGTTAAAGGGCGCAGAGGGTGACACTTCTACACACCGGCCTCCTGCTTAGGCAGAGAAGTACTCTCTCATGAAATCAGCAAGCTCATTAGCTAGAGCTTTGTGCACATGTGGCATGAAACGTTGCTGCGTGCGGTGACGTCGTCGTAGACGAGCGAGCGCGGTATCACTTCCGGTCAATGCACTTCCCCTAATGTTTCCTCCGCGCTGCTGATGGCTCAATCCACTCTGCGGAGTTGGCTTCCTCTTCCCTCCGGCTCGGCCCTGCCCAACCGACAGCGAAACAACACCGAGGACGCCAAGATATAAGGCAACGCAACAGGAAATGCGCTCGATCCTCACCCACGTGCAACCACACCACGTAGTGGAACCGGCGAAGCTGGGTACGCCTTACGTTGTGCGCGGAGGGGAAGCCCTTGTGTGTCGCATCGCGTTGGCTGTAGGTGCAGTTCCTACCACGAGCTTCTCTTTACGTGCTCGCACTATTTTGTGTCCCCGAACGTTGCGGCCCGGTCGTATTGATCGAGCTGCCTCGTGTGCGTGTGTGTTTGTGTCTTCTTGTATGTAGTATATGTGTGCGTTGTGCCCTTGGCAAAAGGGAAGCCCGAGAAGTAGCGAGGAGGGTAGGTGGGTGTAAGCTTAAGGACAGTACGCTCTAACGAGGCCCGCTTGTTATACGCCGAACGCTCCTCTCGTCTCAAGGCACATAAACAACGGGGCACGGCGGCATCGCACGAGCGAGTCCTTTATCGCGCGGTTCTCGGGAGCAAGTGAACCGCGTTCAAGGCTCCACAAGTTCTGTTGAGCGGTCTGGGATGTTCCATCTTTGGAACAGCGAGTGCTTTCAAGGTCCACCTCATTTTTTTTTTTTTCAGAAAAGCGTTTTATCGCTAATGCACTTGCCGGCTGATTGCATCGTTTTGTCCTTAAAAAAACAGTTATTTATTAAACATTGTCCGCCAATGCTATGCTATCGTTCCCGTATATGATTGTGACAATACATAACAAAAAAAAAAAAAATAGGGGGACCGCGCGAACTTAGGTTGGGCTTTATGACCACTTCTGTGTTTGACGACAGGGGAGGTTTTTATTAGTCGGAGAGTCTCGACGATGTCGAAAGTACTTACAGAGACATACCTGGCAGAGGTGTATACGCGAATATTTAATCTAATCTCTTAATTACACCTGATATCATCAGAAGTACTCAAATATTGTTGAATTTGTTATTACTCATAAGGAAATATTGCGCATAAGAATTTGAAAAGAAAAGGAAGAGGGGATTGTAATTCGTTTTCGGCAAAATTCAACCAGTCAGTTCTCTCCGGAAACGAATTCGGTGAGGTCCATGCTAAGCGTCTTATGGCATTCTGAGCGGCTCACAACAGAAACTTAGACGCATGTCAGCGATTTTGATGTTTTGTTTCCGAGTACTGCAGGTATATATGAGCTAAAAACTCATTCAGCCAACGTTGTGATACGACGCTTTCATGGGACGTCCACTAGGACACCCCGACACAAATGTATCTTGTTTTTGTTTTTTCAGTAGACAAATTTCGGCTATAAGATTCCTTGAAGGCACCATCACCTCTAACAGTGATTTCAGTTATACTCCCAAATTACGCATACATTCCACTTTGTCGTAAGTACAAGCTTTCGTCAAACGGTAGCCGTATTTACTCAAGGAAAATAGAAACATCACGGTATCACCTTCCGAAGCACTGCATTCATGCAAACAGCAGGAAGGAGCAGCGAGGTCGCATACCATGTTGGCGCGTCAAACAGGGGTTGATCGAGAGGGACGCGTTGACCCAAGGGAGTTCGCGGAAATAGCTGGCGCGCCTCATATAGAGTATCAGAGAGAAGGTGAAGCGACAGGCCGGCAGCGCCTCAGTAACGCCGGTGCAGAAACATATAGTGGCATGTAGGGTCCTCGACACCTCATAGCACGAGTTGATGGGCTAGTTCCTCTGACATACTAGGATAGCAGCACAGCGAGGACGAGTGCACAAGCACGAGAAATAAAGGCGCTAGTTGCCTCTTCATTGTGTTGCCTGTGTTCCTCTTTTTTTTTGTGCACTGATGCTTTGATATCGCTCCTAAAAGGCATGTTCGCAGCGCATTCAAAAAAAGAAAGAGAGACTAATCAGAATGCTTTCTTTTTTCGAATGTCCTTTCGCCTGGCCGACACAAATCACACAGTTTGAGTGAAGCATAAATTACTGCCTCTGCATGCACTACTAGTGTGCCACAGGTGACGCAAAACACAATGTAAGCCCATGCAGGGCTGCTGAGTTGCCGTCCTCGCGCACGCACAATGCTACTTTTTAATCACGCGTCATAGTTCGATTTTAATGAAGCGTTGAACTGTAACAGTGCGAACACGCGCGTAGACGAGTGGTTAAGTATTCCTTTCTTCCTTTGTTTCTTTTTCTTTTATGCTTATTGTTTTGGAATGACTGTTCAAGGACGCAAAAGCGGGAGCCATCATTTCTGGTTTAACAAGTAGCACATTTCGTCTTTCTTTCTTTTTTTTCGTGATAACTTCTTACGTGGCCTCTTACCTGATCTTGTGACGCATGCACAAGAAGCATTGCGAACTACAGTTTCTTGCGAGAGAAAACATGAGCCACTGCTGATGCTGGACATATTAGCGAAGGCACCCGACCGTACCAAGGGATAAATGCACTTAGAAATGAAAAACTCCTGAATTTAGCTATTTTCATCTCATGCAGGGCAACTATTTCTTCAGCTGAACAACTATTCGCAGCATTTCTCCAGTTCGCATTTCGCGGTTATATAAGGCGCAAAAGAAAGGCTAACATCCGAAGAATATCTCATTTTCTGTATTTCCTTAACTCCCGTTATGTTGCTGATTCATCTAGTTCTTTTCTGTCAGTGCAACATTTTCACCACGACTCGCTAATTAAAGCGAGGTTGTGTAGACGCGCCTGTTTGCTTGCGAGAAACGCTGGGGTAAGAATAAATATTACAGAGTTATCTGGTGGCACTTTTTTGCGACCTTCTACCTTTTAGACAATTGCGTCTATCTCGTTATTCTTTTCCGAAAACTCAGCATCGGCCTCTTTTTCTTAACGGCTCATCGGTTTACGAGAATACCAAAGTTCTCTTTCGTAAAGGATGTGAAAGTAGGGCTTCTGCACTGAACGCACCAGAAAGCGTGGTTAAGGCGCGTTCATCATCTGTTAAAGCAGTGGGATTTTATGCAAGCATGTGCGCCTTCGTAGGACTGACTTCGAACCTTATCACGTGACTTCCCGTAGGGAACAGCAGTATGAAACCTTGTAACCTCTGCGTGACTGGCTAAGGCCAATGAGGTTGACGAAAATAAAAATACGCATGTTTTGTCGAGCTTTCTTCGACCTTTCTCAACAAGGACGGCATAAACCTCACGTTTACACGAAAAACATATCCACAGAGAGCAATGGTCTAAAATGGAAGTGCGTTCTAACGAAAGCAGTGCCTCCATCTCGACTTTATCATCCCTTGGTCTAGCATAAAAAAAAGGCAACAAAAAGCTAAGAAGTAGTTCAACGCGATTAATAATGCTCTCGTATCAAACTCGCAGAATCATTTTTCTTCCGGGCGGGCTCATTGTTTTTTGTCTTTGTTCTTCCGCTCGAGGGCCTTGAATAGATAAAGCTGAAAGACGCAATCGCTGTAATCACGGATTAGAAATGCTAGCAGTCAGAAACTTAGGAGCCCGTCGCGGCAGCGCACCGCGGTAGTAACAGCGGCGCGTGGCAAATTGGATGAACGAAGGTAATCCTCCTGTTTTTGCTAACGTTTATTATTTTTTTTATCCTCATGCTCCTCCCTCGCGCTGTGATGCTTGGCTGCATTCCGGTGCACCTGAAAAGGCACGCGCGGCCAGCGCTCGCCGGCCAGATGAAAGGCGAGCGCAGGATAACAAGGGAGAAAAAAAAAAAAAAAGGGGGGGGGGTGGGCATTTCGGTGGCGGCGGTGGCACGATCTGCCAACATTAATCAGTCGCGTATCAGGTTTATCCTCTCGCGAGACGCTTCCCCATGCCTACCGCGGCTGCCTAGGCAAATGTAATTGGTCGCGAAGACGATGCAAAGCCCTGCCCGACGCTCGTAGCATTGGTCATTAGTGAATCTAGAAAAAGGTTCACGATGGCATTTCCGAGCTGACGAAACAGTGCGCGAATCGGTCATCCGTTGGGAGCGTCGAGTACCGGAATCCCCTTCAGCTGTGCGTGTACCTGGCACATTAATTAGTTATCTCATTCGTTGATTTATGCATTCTTTCTTTGAATAGTAAGAATGCTATAGCCTGCTCATTGATTGATGTGCTCGTTGCTCATTAGGGCCATATTTGTAATTGCACACAGGGAGAAAGAATGCGATAGGGGCGTCACTGCTTTGTTGCATTATACGGCGGAGAACAATTGTATTGACTCTCTATGTCTTGACATTTAGCGTGCGGACATGTTTCAATGGTGGGGCTGTACATTTGCAATCGCTGTCGTAAAAATAAGCAGCTTTAATGTAAGGACTGCTTGCTCCCGTTTCTCTCGGTATGTGCGACGATCATCTGTTTCAAATTGATGACATTATCTCTTGCTACGTAATGAAGTATAGTTCTTTATATTTCGATCGATATATTATGTGCATATTGAAGTAGTGAACATCCCACATTCTGCTTTGAAGACGAAATGACAGCATAGCCTGAAATAACGGTTGCTATTCAAACGCACCTCATGCGGTTACTATGCAAACAAGCATATGGTTTCTATACAAACTGGTTAACGGTTTATCGGCGATCATTATCATTCGCGAGAGGCAGCGCAATTGTTATTCGAACGAGCTCGAACGTGAAGTGTTTAGCAACAGCGCTTTTTCACAAGCTGATTTGATCAGCTTAAGGTTAATGTTACAGCTTTAGCTTGAGCAAACGATTGCACCGCCTTAGAAAAGGTCACGGAATATATGGCTAAACGCCCATAAAACTTGCTAAATGCCCACAAAATGGCCATAATACTTGCAAAATTGGAAAGTTTAGCTGCGCTTATTCGCTGAATAAACATGTGCGCGCTACAGATCGCAGAAATCGCTGCACGAGCTTTGAACTAGCATGGTGCGTGCATGCTTTCTTCAAGCACACTCATAAAATTAACGTTAATTCTCATTAAATTACTCTCCTACAGTCGCGACTCAAGTATTCACAAAAGGCTAACGTGAGTGATCCAAGAGCTCGTGTATGTTGCTCTTTATGTTCGCTCACAAAATGAAAGAAATGAGCAAGGCCGCGGTGGACAACTTCTCGAGCAGCGCAGACCAATCTATAGGTAATTCCGCTTGTGGCCGCCTCAACAAAAAACGCCAGCCTCAACAACAGCTGACATTTCACCCCAACCGCGACACGCTCTATGGCTCCAGGGTAACGCCGGCGCGTATAATTCGGAGCGCTATTTCCAGGTCGTTCGAAGAGAACAGCGGCTCGTTTCGTTCTCAGTTACGCGGCCTTCCGGCAAATATGCATTCCTCCAACGGCGAGGGGTGTGGTGGCTTCTCCTACCTCGAGGGAAGGAAGGAGCGCAGTAACGTTCCAACGTGCCGCGTCCGAGCGTTAGGCGCTAGAAGATAAAAACGGCTCTAAATGACCCTTCTGCAACAATGTCAGCGTTCGTTCTTCCAGCGTTCCAGCGCCGTCGGAGTAGGGAGCAAAACCGTGTACAATGCTATGCGGCACTTCCCCTCCCTCCCCCTCCTCCCCGAGGGTGGTCCCACTGAGCCGGAAAGCACCACGCGACGAGCATTAAACTTGTCCCTGTATATATACGTCCTGCCACCACCGGCGCTTCCCCAGCCGTGTGTGTTCACACAGAAGAGGGGATGCCCGCGTGATCCTCGGCCTAGTAGGGTTCGCAATTAGCGGTAGGGCAGCAGAAATCTTCCCCCGGCTCTCGGTTCGTTCGTTGGTCCACGGTGCCCGGCCATTCGTAACGAGGTTAGGGGTTCACTCTTTCTCCTTCGTGGCTTCGAGTGTGTACATGCACATTCCCGTACGTGCGTGCGTGCGTGTAGGTAGAAGTTGAGGAAGATAGATAGACTGAGAGAGAGAGCAACAAACGCGAGGACGGTCGGGATTCGGTCGCAGAGGCTGCCGGCGACGTTTCCATCGTGCCTCGCGAACCCACCCTGCAGCGACGAGGTGCTGACGAGTCTTAAGCCTAATGAGCGAAAAATGAGGAGGAAGAAGGCGAGGATGCGAGAAGAAGGAAGAGAGAAATGTGCCTAGCAGCTTTCCCGCTATACTTCGTATATGGGCAAACCCCTGCGAGTTTGCTTCTCATTCCTTCCTTCTCCTGACCTTCCTTGCTCGGAATCAATTAGTGGTTCATCTGCCGGAGCGCGAGAGATGCCGGCCTTCCTGTATAACACTGTACGACTACGTATAGCGCGGGATCCAATGCATCGGGAACGAAGCATCTAATATGCAGGCCGGAACGTACGCGCGTGTGCTCCCGCGCTGCCGGGACATAGAGATCAGGATGGAGAAGTGCAGGAGCGTACGTGGAGAGAAAGAGGGCCAGTTGGAAGGGGGGGCAGAACGTAGTAAGGGGACCGTGCGCGCAACGACGACGTTATAATTGAGGCACCTGCCGGTTGAGTGCCACGGGTGGCACTCGACTCGTAGAAGCGAGCAGCAGTGGCAGGGCGAGCAAGAGCTGTACGCGCCGCTGGCGCCTGATGGAAGGAGAGAGATGGAGGGGCCGGAGCCGTCTCGCCTGGCCCCGACATCAGCGGGAATCCGCGGCGTTCATTAAAAGTAATTAGAAGTCGGCCCGTAGATCTCGACAGCTCGAGCCGTCTCTCCCTTTAACGAGAGCCGCGGCGTCTTCGAAGACGTTCTCCCGCGACGGCCGTTTCGTAATGTGGCCGAGCACTCTCGTGTCATTTTTCTTTTCTTTTCAGGCTGGGATGTATGAAGCGGCACTGAACGGAAAGTTTTATACCGAATTTATGCGACCGCAGCTTCGTTCGAGTTCTCTTTAGCTCGTCTATTTTTAACGCTCATTCACCGCTGCCTCTTTGAGGACGTAGTAGTCGAAAAGCGGGCTCCGTGTACTTTATTAAACTTTCTCGCGCACTCTTTTTTCTTGGTCTAATGAAAGGCAAGGACAGCAGGACCTCGAATGTCGTTGGGATGATAATTAAAAAAAAAACACACACACACACACACAGTCGTCTATATTTCCTGCTAGACTTCGTATCGACGCTAAATTGCGATGGCACAGAACTTAAAAAAAAAAGAAGGACAGAATGCGAACGTAAGCATTTTATTTTCTACGGCTTTTGAGAACAAAAATACTCACGTGTCGACAGAAAATGCTGAGGATATACCGAAGCCATATTTGCGAAAAAAGAATGAGTCGTCGCCCTCTTAGACAAATTCGCATGGAAATGTTCTTCATTATAAAATAAGGAAGAGGAAGAAATCAGCCACCAGCTCGACAGTTGCTATAACCGTTTCAATAAGAAAGAACAAGAGAGAGAATGTGAAAGAACACAGCTGGCGTTATGCTGAACAAACAAGTGCTTGCAAACAGCTATTTTCTTTTGTATAACGTTTCCCTAACAATATGACTGTCTTACACGGCTTCCGTTAGCTCACATTGCAAAGAATAAGAGAAGAGCGCGTTTGCTTCGTTTATATTTGCCATCGTCACTCACACAATTCACGTTGTAAAGCTGCCTTTACGACCAACTTCGGGTCGTTCTTCGATAATCTACTAGGCAAACACGAGAGAAACGTTTGTCTCAAGTCGACCTCTGATTGCTCGCTCGCAAGGCGATGGTTTGTCATCACTCGAAGCGGAGCGTAATTTTCCGTGCCTCCGCACCAGCGGCACGCAACAACGGGCCCTCCCGCGGGGCGAATCTCCAGGCGTCCAAGATTATGTCCGCGGGGGGCAAATGGGATGGCGCGACATATGAAAAAAAAAAAAAAGATGAATGAACAACACAGACACAAAAAGAGAGAAAGAAAAATACAGTGATTATGAGAGACATGGTGGTACCAAGCTGAACCTTAATGCCCTCTGCCTGCGTTTCCGTTCCTCCCTGGCAGATGGCGCTGCTCGCAGTTGGTGACGTACAGACGCGGCGCAGTCCCGAAAATCTTGTTAGCCCAAAAGGTGGTCGGGGCTTCCTTTCCCCCGCTTCCTTCGTACGTGCTTCTTCTCTTTATTCTTCTTCGTATACGCCGCTTTCTTGGGACGCGAGGCGGCACAGAAGCCGGCGGCGGTCATTCGTTCAGAGTCGATCGACTGAAATGCGGCGAAACGGGCGACGTAGGGCGTGACGCACTTGTGACGTCACGGAGAAGCGAGCGCGCCGCTTTGATCGCGACGACGAGAGGAAAAGTATAGTAAGGTCATAAAGGAAAATGAAGGAGAGGGAGAGAGAAGGGTAAGGGGGGTGTTAGAGGACGGCTTCCTTTCTGTGCACGAGCGATGTCTCCTTCTCCGCGCAGTTATTCTCGGCTCTGTACGCATTGCTCGAGACTCCCAGGTCTAGACCAGTGGAGTTTCCTTGCGAGATCACGACGTGCAAAGAAGAATGAAGGCCTCCTACATCCCGGGAAACTTGAAGGCGCAGGTGTGCGTTTTCCACGAAGGCTATATATATGTATAGAGAAAGCTTCTATACCGCCTAGATCGGTGCTCAGTCGATGAGACGGACTGCAGGCGAACCGAACAAAGGTAAATTGAAGATGTGAAAGCGGTTCTGAGCGTCCTTTTAGCGGCGCGGAACTTACTGAGAAAATTTTGAGCCGATCGGTTTTAAGTGCATCTCTCACTACGAATGAATAAAGATGTGTTCTAAGAGACTGACTTCGTTTTTGTCACATTGCATTTTAACATACATTCAGCTACGTAAGAGCGGCATAGGCTATACCTGGTCGGAGCGTGTTTTGGAATGTCACTGTAATTGCAATATGCATTTTTAATTGTTGCTGTTATTCCTTGTGTACTTACGCTTCCATGTGTTAGTTGGCTCGCGAATGAGCTATCTTTATAAGCACAGGGCTTTCGAGGGCCAATTAAGCGAGCTAACAGGCACCTGCAACAAGCGCAACAGCCGCATGATATGGCACCTTTGGTAGCTATACAAACGGTGTTTCATCATTCTCATAGCATGCAAAGTGCACGAACAAACGTATATGCAGATGGATTCTGTACTGAAGGAGCTTCAGCATCGACGTTTGTTATAGCATAACTTGGAGAGAAGGGACTTTATTTCCGATCACTCTGAAGCAAGGCACTTGGTCGTATGTATAACAGCATATCTGCTCTTCAGGTCATCGAAAAATGTGAGAGCGGCTTTAAAGAATAATGAAGCAACTCAACGTATAGCAGAAACCGTGGAGTAGGCTTAACATATGGTCACGACATAGTATTTCAGTTGGCTGAAAACCACGTTAGAATAAAGGGCAATGAAGAGGCGGACAGTCCTTTCAAGAGAGCCTTGAATGAGAAATGTGTTTGCGCAATTCCTATTTCTAGGTCGGATATCCAAACTATTGTGACGCAAGGACTGTTCTACAGAATAATTGTTTGACAGTGTTAAGGCAAAACAACCACTGTTATATAAAATCGATCTGCACAGAACCTCTTCAACAGCGGCAGATCTTCCACGACACATAACGTTTTTGTATTTGCATCAGTTAGCACCTAGATTTCCTTACTTGTGCACTTTCCTGTAACCATGGCTTCTTCAATCTTTCTTCAATTTCGTTGCTGTAAGAAAAAGAAGAAAACAAAAGCAAAAAGAAACAGAAATGAAGTAGCCGGATGGTGCATCTCAACCTCTTCACAGCGACCAAGTTATAACAAAACAGAACAGCCGCATATGATCGTTTATCGAGAATTATGGGTGGGGCAACCTGGCAGCAGAAAAAGCACGTACATACATGAAGGCAGAAAGACAAGGTTTTTTCTTGTTTTTTTTTTTTTTTTCGGCCCGAAAAAGTACATGAGCGGGATGCGACTGCGTTGCAGTGCATATTTTCCGAGGGCGTTCTTCGTGAAGGGCGCTACGAACCTGAACGCCTGTTACTCGTATCGTAAATAGAACATTAGCATTGAGAGGGATTTCAGCTGCGTTTACCGTGATTTGCAACGCGTGCGTGTGCGACATTTTATTCGCTGTTTCTTTTTTTGTGTGTGTCTTTCTTTCTTTTCCTGGACAGGACTCGGCGCTTATAGTAGTTATGTGCTACAATACTGTTCGTGAATACAGAAAAGTGATGGTAATCGGTGAGAATGGGGAATAAGAAGAAAAAATATAAAACCCCAGAAACACTACCACGAGGAGTGATACGACATCCGACTTTGTGATGTCAACGGACTCGACATCCGACATCTGTGATGCCGGCTCCATTGATGTTGCGGGATCTTCATTACGTGGCTAACAAAGATGGTAACACGTCATAACCCAAAAGATCCTGGAGCACTGAATCATCTTCTTCATCCAAAAAAAAAATTAAGAAAATGCAATAGATGTAAGATTGAATTCAAGCATGCGCGAGGTACTACTATAATGGCTATACGCAAGTTCGAGTTGGATGGTAAAAAAAAAAGGACAAAATTCAAGAAACTTTGGAAATTGCGTGCTTCGGAAACCACTGCTGTCCAAATGCTCGAACGACAATAACATGCCAAGCCTGCTACCTTTATTTAATAAACACATCAATCTTATAGACAACCAAAGACCTCTATTCACAAAAGTGCGAGCGCTATACGTCGATTACGAACAGGAGTGTGCACGAGATTTTCTTCAACTTTGGCAATCTTTTTAAGCATACATAGTCTTTGGATATGAATGCGAGCTTACCTCATTTATCGCCCACGAAGTTGGATTAATCGAATGACGTTGACCAGCATTTTGTTACAATGATAGATTGAGAACGAAAGGAAAAGCCATGACACTTTGTTGCTTCTTTCCTTTGTGCAGGGCTCGTAAAAATGGGGATCCACTGCGTAGCGGGCCGCAAAGTTGCCGTCAAGATCATCAATCGGGAAAAACTTAGTGAATCTGTTCTTCAAAAGGTACGTCACCCTGGAGTCCGCTCTTCTATGCCCGCCTGTGTGTTTGTTGCCTAGAAGTTGTGCACTGTTCACCGCGAGCGTGGTCAAAATGTAAGATATGCTTAATCGCCTTTCATATTTGCTTCTTCTTCTAACCTACAGGTTGAAAGAGAAATAGCTATTATGAAACTGATTGAACACCCACACGTACTGGGCTTGTACGATGTGTACGAAAACAAAAAATACCTGTAAGTATCGTCTTATTCTAAAGTGATGTTTACGCACCTGCTTTTTTTTTTTTTTTTTGTCCTCTGAATGTCAAAAAAGGGGGCTGTAAACCTAATTTCTTTGACCAATTAGGGTTTCAAGTTATATATGATTTTAGAAGAGTAAAATTTATGCTCGATGTACGTGGCTTCAATGGGTCTAAAAGAAAATTTCGCTGCCATTTTTTATGATATTTTTCAGTGAATTAGAGTATGCACAGTTTCTAATGTCAGGTAGCGCTTGGTCGTAATACGTAAACAAAAAGAAAGGCAACAAATGTCAAGCGTCTTGCATTTGTTACAACGGCAAACGCCAAGCGTTAGTTTCGCAAACCAAACTATGTCGTGCTATCACAACAGGTCAAATACTGGGAACAAACATTAGCATTTTAATAATGCTCGTAATATTTCGATGGTACCCCGACGTTCCACGTGGTCTATTTCTCTTCTTTATTGCTGAACTTCTCGCATTTTAGCTGATAACAAATGTTTTAATTACATGATAGCTTCCTTGTTTTGATTTGTCCTACCTTTGTGAAGACTGTATAATGATAGAAACAAAGGGGAGAGGCTGCCTAGATAAACCCCTCTCCCTTTCGCCGTGTTTCCGCCTTGCACAAACACCGTGGAGAAGCCTCCAGTCACTTGCGTTTCTGTCATCGACCTGGAACGGGTTCCTGCGTTGCTTGGGCTCGTACACCTCTCGCTTCCGTCATTCCTCTACGAAATATTTAAAACCAGGACAGCCCATGTATGAAGTATAACTCATGAAGACGGAACTGAATGTATCTCGAAACGTCGGTTTTAAATAACAAATTTCGGTTTGGGTGCCTCACAGTTTTTGATCTAGTTAAAATAGCAGTTTGATTAAAAGGTCATCGTTATGTGTAGTAGTAGCCAGTGACTGAATCGACCGGTGATTGAATGCCCCGTGGTTGAATCGACCAACGCCGAGGCGTCCATGCGTGCGTCTGTGAGTGATGTAAGCGCACTAGTATCTGGAACACGTCTAAACCTGTTGACGAACTCAAATTTCGCCACAACAGAGGAGCAAGAACAATTTACAAAAGAAAAGGTTTCAGTGTTTCACCTTCCATACGTCAACACTTGCACCGCGAATGGAAGAAACAAAAAGAGTAATAAGTAATTAAAGTCTCTCTGTTCAGGTCGAACAATAGCGCGCTTCAATTTTCGTGGCGCGGAACTGCTGCTGCGCCCATTTGTTCCAAATAAGGAGATCAAATTTCCCGCTTCATTCGAAACCAGAAACTATTCGGCGCTCCAGCGGGGTTATAAAACACCGGCGATTCTGACATGCGTTTAACGGATCCGCGCACACAGACCGAAGAGAAGGTAATCGCAATAGGTACGCCGAAGGTTTTCGCTCACAAAAGAACCTGAGAAGAGTAGTAAAAGGGAGGAGACCCGGATGTTGGCCGGGCAAGTAGTTTGTCGGATCGCAGAATAGAGGAACAACTTTACTCATGGCTGCGCTTTCGAGATCACGAGGAACTGCAGCTTGCAACAGTGTCATTTCTCGCGACGCGTGTACAATACACTACAGGAAGGACCCGATATGGTAGGCACCCGGTGGAGGGGCTTCACGGCCGAGCAGGCCGAGTCGTGGACGGGTTCGGAGGCCCCGGTTTCGTTCGCTTCGTTATCTGCTGCATCAATGCCGGACCGGGGACGGTGTCCTTCCTGGCGTGAAACTATTCTCAGAGCTACGGCGGGTAGCCGAGGCACGCCTTCGTATACGAACCGTAACGCGGCAGTCAGCGCCGGTGCGAAATTGAACGACGAGGCGACAGCTTGTCGTTCGCGGAAGAAAAGAGAAGCGAGATGGGGAAGAGGTGGGGACAGAGAGAGAGAGATTTCGGGCCCTGCGTAATCTATATAGTTATGAAACATCGCAGAGAGTCGTCTTACTGTCGGCGAAAGAGGCAGAGCAGCGAGAACTGGGGCTAGTGTGGGGCGCTCATTCTTTACTTGGTCGTTGAGTTTGCGTGAGTGGTTCTGGCGTGTTTCCGGGAAGTCGCTTGGCAACAAGAAAAAAAAAAGGGGGGGGGGGGGATGCTCGTTTCGCAAAGCCGAGCACGACTGCACTGTATCTTGCGCGTCGCAATACCCAGAGTGTGGCGTAATTCAGAGACAGCAATCAAAAAGGACTTTTGCTGACAAAGACGGCGCGTGGGCGGTTAAGAGCAGATGAGAATTTTCTTCAGCGGCTAGATAGCGCAATATCACAGGAATGTTTTGAGAAACAATTTATAAGTGCGGATGCTAATGTGCGACTGTACCATAAAACGCCATTACACGCGTCAACGTTTTTTTCCCAGTTCCCTTGTTCTGCCATCAATAAAGGTATGCTGTACAACTTAGTCTTCAATGCCTGTGCATTGGTCAATAGCGCAGTCAAAGAAGGCTGGAGCCTTCTTAGGCTTAGAAGACGATAGCTTAATGGACGAAAACAAGAAACACGAAAACCAAAAAGTTAAGCTGGTTACCCCTGACCCACTACCATACACTGATTGAAGAAAACGGGGATAAACGAAGCGGAATGCACACACACACACTCACATAAAGAAGTTATAAGAAAGCGATGCCCGCGTACCTGTGACAGCGTTAGCAGTATCGTCATAACATTTAATATATGTGAAAATCTGCATTGGCTCATGTTAACCAATTACATGCGGCAGCAGCACTGAGAATCTTCTTCGAAGTTACCGTCATGTCCACGCCCTTGCTGTACCTTACTAAGACGTCCCATGGTCCCACCCACGAGTTCCCGTAGCGAAGCTTTTCGCAAAAAGTAAGAAAAAAGAATCCCGGAAAGGGAACATTACTCCAGTTGAACAATCGCGAAGTGTGCTACTGTGGGAACTTCGTGAATTGGTTCCTTGCTTGTGCATTAAATTTGAGAACATGGTTTTGGCGCTGGAGTAGCTGTCTTCCTAGGCGTCATATGTGTTAAAATTTAAAATAACAGAAATTTAACGCGCAGTCGCTGACAAAAATCTCGCTACAATTTATATCAGCACGCAGTATGCCCCCTGATCTCAGCTGTAAGTCAAATGGGAGAAAGCATCTTTACAATCACGCATTCCAGCGTGCCCTGTCACCATAGAAGATCGAAAATTAGCACTTTAAAGATAACCTCGCTTCGGTTTGAGGGCGTGCAGTGAGATATTGTTAAGACAATTCCACTTAATACGTCTTTCGACAAAATACCTTCTCTTTCTGCTGGTGCACACCAGGCAACGCAATGTACCTTCACTAAGATAACGGAATTTCCGATGATATGTTTTATTTACCGGTTTCTGTGAAGATTATATCAACGAGATTACACCTTTTTCGCATTTTTGCTAGCAGTTTGCTGTCACCTGTTAAGGTTTAGTTTATATAGCAGCTGTTAGGTGCGCCTATCCCAGCGGAATTGAGCCCGAATGTGTGGGTTTCTACGGAAACACAGAGCCAAGGCTGTTGCCGCATTCCAGGCTTCGTTGCAACGAACGTGCGCGCTGTGACCTTCACGAAAACATCCTGAATGCATTGGTGTCTATTATAAGCAAGACAACTTGCGCGTTTGTTTTTTATTCACTTGCAATGTGTCAATATTCTAGGTACCTCATACTGGAACACGTGTCCGGTGGGGAACTATTTGACTACCTGGTCAAGAAGGGACGCCTGACGCCGAAAGAAGCTCGGAGGTTTTTTCGGCAAATAATATCTGCGCTAGATTTCTGCCACAGCCACTCGATATGGTGAGTATATAACGCCGGTGATTGCAGTTGACGCATTTGAGGATGGGGATTAGAGTTGATGGTGATTGCAGTTGAAGTGGACGAGCGGATGGGGGTGGAATATGGAATAGCCTATCAGAGAACGTTATTTGAGTACTCAACGGACAAGGAGCGATAAGATGAATAACTAGCTATTGCTTACCTTTTTATTTCCTGCGTGAAGCACATTTAGCCAACCAAACAGAGAAAAATGGCGTAAGAACCGTGGTGTTTACTATGTTGACTTGGCAGATACTTTTCACATTAGCTTATGGGTCAGGTGTGCCATTTCCTCCTGCTCCTGTGTCGGTCATCGCTTAATGACTGGAGCAATCGCACCATTTGAAATAGTATACCTTGTTTATTCATGCTTTCAAATACTGCTCCTCCTTGATGCTATAAAAAGAAATATGAAATTAAGCTACAATGTTTCACTGCGATTGTGAAATTTCAGATTAATCAACGTTTTTTTAATAACACAAAAGAGAGACAGACGGGACACGGAACAACAATATATGTCCATCGCGTTCTGAAATGAGTATTTTTGAATGTCCGCTCGAAAATTCGAATACGCGCAGTACACCGTAATTTTCGGTTACAAAAACAGTGAGCTACCATGAAGAAGAGAGGGTGTGTTTAAATTCTCTGATTTTATAAGGTAGATTTCGGAGTACAACCTGTGTTACACGCTTCCGTTCACCTTAAATACCGACGACACAGGAGCTGGGCAATATATCTGGAGACAAACATGACGAGGCACGCAGTGCACTAACATGAGTTCATTGCTTCTAGCGCTGTCAAGAGAGGGGTGGGAACAGGAGTTCATTTTTTTTTTTTTTTTGTAGAAAAGTATTTAAGGAGTGGTTGCAGCCCATATGTTTCATCGGCTACTCCACTTTTCATCACCCTCTTTTTGCATGTGAACTACATCGCTTCAGCCACACTTAATCATGTGTCCACTCTCCAGAGCCTGCCAGTCTGTGACCAATCAGTGTTAACGATGAGCCTTAGCGGTTGATGGCAGCTTTACTCGAAGCTCTCGTCTCTAATTCGAGTGATTCTACTTCAGTCACAGAGACCTCAAGCCGGAGAATTTATTATTGGACGAGAAAAACAACATTAGAATAGCGGATTTCGGCATGGCATCCCTACAAATGGAAGGGTCGATGCTGGAGACGTCCTGCGGGTCACCTCACTACGCCTGTCCAGAAGTCATACGGGTGAGTCGCCCCACCAGGTTTCGCAAAGGCACGATACACACTTATGTCAGCTCTTCGCCTAGACAGATAGACAGACAAAGAACTTTTATTTCTTCACCTAGAAACAATATAATGTTCTTCAATGGTATACTGTTGCTTATCTTCTGCGTCATATTTGCATATGTATTATTATGCACATTTATGCTTCTATCTGTCGTTCCGGTTCGAAGTTACCCTTCACAATTCTCTGCAAACAACCATCGTTACAACCACCGTGTCCGCAAGAATGGAATTAATAATTTTTAGATGCGAAGCAGCTCTTTGACTAGCCTGTGTAACGCTCTTCCTCCGTACGTCCGTACAACGCGCCGCAACGCGCTCCCCTCGCCGAAGGTGTTGGAGCGGTGCCAAGTAGGTCACGCCGCAGCTGCGCGTCGACGTCACGCTCCCCTCGCAGTGCGCGCTGACGTCACTCTCTCCCTCGCCTGCCGCGCGCTCGTCGCAGCGCCCGCAACACCTGCCGCTACCGCCGCTCGCTACACCGCCGACTCATCGGTTCACGCGCAAAATTAACACCATCTTCCCAAGGGGAACCCTGATGGGATGCGAAGCACCCGCGTTAGCGCCGTTCAACCCGTGACACCACCCGTGCGCAACGCTGCTGCTTCGCATCCCATCAGGGTTCCCTTTGGGAAGATGGTGTTAATTCTTATGTGAATAATTTCTCACGCTAACTTCTTGGTTGTTCTGCTCAAATATTTAAGTGAAGTTAGTTACCACGTAATAAAACTTCAGGCTCCGTCGAAGACAGTCCCGTAATCGATTGACTTCATGGACGTATAGTTTTTCAGGGTGGCAGGGCTTTAAAGTGGATGCTGACTGTCTGCTCTCTCATCATTTAGACGCGCTTTTCTCTTTTCTTCACTGGGGAAGAAGCTTTCTCACGAGTTAGATTACCATAGTTAAAAGTACACCTAATATTCCGCGGTCTCCTTTAATGGTGCAATTATTGAGGATAAGCATATTACAGAGTGGTACGTTAAGGTACGCAGTTTTAATGTTATTGTTGGTGTGCAAGTGTTACTCATAAGTGGACTGATGTTACTCATAAGTGGAACCAAACAAAACATGCTAAGTCATGTTTTTTTTTTTTTTTACTCTTTTCCACGACTGTCTAATTCGTTCTCTCCTACTTCTTCATCTTCAGGGTGAAAAATACGACGGCCGGAGAGCGGACGTGTGGAGTTGCGGGGTTATTCTTTATGCTTTACTTGTGGTGAGTACAAACACTAATTGAATGGGCATTTCATGCTCGTTTAACTAATACTCAAAGTTTGTCCTGACATGGCGAAAATCGAAGACTAAACAGGTAGGATTATAGAACAGACAGACAGCGCTCCATTTCACAGCAACGTAGAGCAAGTCGTATTATGTGCTAATTACGCTGTCTATTGAAGCTGAATAGTTTTAAAAGCCTCACACTTGTCATGCAATGTGTGGCGGTATAATACCAAACATGGGAGATCCGTTAATTGCTCGAAGTGATATGGTTGATGCTTGCCACGCTTTGCTACACTTCCATGCACATATTCTCTTGATTTGTGCAGTTCGTCATCATATTATCAAACTATTGATAGGCTATCTTTACGTGTCCTGCAGCTAGAAGGCCTTCTTTTTAATGTTCTTCGATCTACTTCCCTCATCTTGCCCAACTTCATTCATCTTATCCTTGTGAATTTTCTCATTTGTCATTCCTTGGCAGTAATTTCTTAACTACAGCTGGCCATCGGTTGTCAGGACTATATGAGTTTCGTGAACATTCCAGCTTACTTTCTGCCTCTTCTTACGATCTAGAATATCAGCTATTCTTTTCTCTGATGCCACTTTGCTGTCTCCTCATCTGATCACGTTACGCCTATAATTTTTCGTTCCATCGCACGCTGAGTAGTAGTTGCCCTTTTTCTCGAGTTTCTTCCATCCTTGTTTCTGGCTAATGTGTTAATACCGGCACACGCTATGATTTCACAAGCTTCGCGTCGATGACGGCGGTAAGTTGCTGCTCATGATCTGAGAATGCCTGCCGTATGCTCTTTAGCCGATTCTTATACTCTGACGAATTTCCTTTATAAGTGTAATCTTTCCTACTATAAATTGACCTACGCATTTCTACACAAAATCCAGGCGTTACATGCCAGATGGGTATTCCTTTTCACCCGCTAGGCTAATTGAGCATTACCATTGCCGCCTGGACACTTATTTTTAAGCTTACAATGACACTTTTTCCGCTGAGAGACATCAGCAGGGAGATTTAACAGTCTTTTTAATGAAACAACTTGTGTACGTGTGCGACTGGAACTACTGCGTGGCCTTTCTTGATGTTCTTTCTCTTGACCCGTGACCAATATGGACTGGTCAGGGACATTTCGTTTTTTATTTATTTTTTATTGAAAGTAGGTGGAGAAGGAATTGCTGTAAAATAGTGTCTCTGTTATTCAACTGAGCCCGCGTAAAAGCGTTGAGTGTGACAGTACTCTACGGGGTGGCGCCGAGTGTGCCAGAACCTTGGTGCAAGCACAGAAGCGCATCACGTGATAATTCAATGTTTCGCTTAGCGCATCCAAATCAGTTTGATACTAGTTAGCTGCGGTGGGTAACTTATTGATCATTTACGCGCACTGCAAATAACTGAGAAACGAAGAAATGACACAAGGAGCTAAAGGATGCTTTCGCACAAGAAACTTGCGTCGCAAAGTGCGTGATGCCATGTTTGGTGTTCGCAGGGTGCCTTACCATTTGACGACGACAATTTGCGCCAGCTGCTGGAGAAGGTGAAGCGTGGCGTGTTCCACATTCCGCACTTCGTTCCGCCAGAGTGCCAAGACCTGCTGCGGGGCATGATCGAGGTGAACCCCGAGAAGAGGCTTACGGTGAGTGTACGGGAACGGTTCAGGACGTGGATCGCGCCACTTCACATTTTGGCACATACGTACAAAATTCCAAAAATCGGCAGCTTTTAAAGGGTACTTGCAACACTTTCAAGTAATTCTCGAATGACATCACCGAAGGAGTTCACTGCCTTGCGAATCGCCTGCAGTGAAACATTTTTTTTTTTTTTTTGCAAATCTGTTCGACATCAGCGGAGCTACAAAGTCAAGTTTGAGGGGAGATTCACTGAAGTTCCGTTGAGGTCGAAAGACTAAAAAGGACATTGAAATGCATGACGACATGCCAGCGTTGACGTGTAGAGGTTCCGGCACGAAATAAAAAAATGAAATTCTTACTTTTACCTTAATTTTTCTCTCTAATATTGAACCCATGATGGCGAAGCCCACGACGATATAGTTCTCGAACAATGCTCTATCAGTATGAACTGACCTACCATTCCACTTTAGCGTCCCTTTAGGTAATTGATCAGTCGGCAATTATGGCGTTTCGGGAATACAACATAAACAAAACATAATTTGATGAAAATATGGAGGGTCAAAGCGGTGAGCATTGGTCAAACAAGGGACGCCTCTTTAGCTAAAGCATTGGCAATACAACTTGTCTTCTGTTTAACGAAATAAAAATAACAAGAGATATTGCAAAGCAGGGACTATTTCTGGGGTTTTACGTCCCAAAACAACGATGTGATTATGAGAGACGCCGTAGTGCAGAGCTCCGGAAATTTCGACCACGTGAGGTTCTTTAGGGTGCACTGACGTCGCACAGCACACGTGCCTCAACATTTCGCCTCCATCGAAATGCAGCCGCGGCTGCCAGTTTGTAAAGCACGAAGAGCGTAACAGCGTAGAAGAGTACTAAACAGAATTTCTTGGAGTGAGTAAATACTAATTATTATTATTATTATTATTATTATTATTATTATTATTATTATTATTATTATTATTATTATTATTGAACATATGGCAATACTAATTTCGAAATACTAAAATTGAGGAAGAGCTACAGAACCTTACCCAGCGCCTTCGCCAAATAAAGAAGGCAAGTGGCGTTGTTCAAATCTACGTTGGCTCTGAAGGCGTGCCTCAGCAGACCCAAGTGGATCGCACAGAGGTCACGTGGTGCGCCCGCCACCCATGCATTTCTTCCGCTCATCCTATGAAACATCTAGCGTAACATATATCTTCGAGCTCATCATGTTTTACCAGCCATATGTGCAGTGACGTTTTTGTTTGCCGTAGATGGGTCGAGCATCGAGCTGTATTTATATTACGCCCCCTTAAACTGCATCACATGGTTCTTGGTGTGTGCTGAGCCCCATAATTTTAACTGCCAGACGTCTTCGTACAGGCCACACTTTTCGTGACAGAAATTAGCCTTAGAACGATCCAAAGTTGGACGCAAGTTACGAGCTCTCTTATTGCAATCGATTAACTGCTACCATGTATTTGACATAGATGCGCTCATCTGTCCCATGTCCTGTGCTATGCGAAGCTGTGCTCCGAACATATTAAGATACAGCACATCCTTGGGAACCTCACTCGAGGATCTTCCCCAGAATAGCCTCAATAAAAAGTACTTAGATTCAGTTGACGTTCGTTCTAACTTCATCATTTATACTGCGTAGAAAGTGCAAGAGAACCGTTCAGGAATTTGTATGTAATAACGACTGACAATAATAAACTGCTCATATGCAGCTCTTTTAGATGAAACTTAATACCAGCACAATTGGCGAGAATGACTGCCTGTCAACTCGTTACTTTCGAGTACAATATTACACTCATTCAACGGCATTTTCTGATTGGAACGGAACATATGATCGTGCGGTTGTTCTTCAAACTTTTCAGCACACTTATTTCACATCAGCAAAATAAGTCATCGCTGCACTGTGCGCGCGCAACGTGCATGACTTCATATCTTAAAGGCACGGCGGACGAGTACGGAATCGGCATTGCTTGCACTGGATAATTCAGAAAGCTGGACGCTTGTGTGGTTGCCGGCTTCCTTGCTTCTACGCTCCACCTTCCGTTGCCTCTATCACCTTTTTAACGATCCTCAAAAGTAACTTTCCAGAAAACGAAAAAAAAAGAGAAACCGGCAAGCTCAATGAAGTTCCCGAGAATAATAATATGAGCAGAGAAAAACAAGGCAAGATGAAGTCAACAGATGAAGTTACAAGCTGCAGACAAAAGTAGGGGTGTTCATTGAGAAGGCTGAAAATTATAGTGAGAAACTGAGAGCTCCGGTGGTGCACACTATTCTCATATATACACAGGCGCTCCAGGCCTGCCAGGATGCACTTTGGATCGACTTTCTAGAAATCGAAAGCATAACAAAAACTTCTCCCTGTTGGGACAAAGCTAGCTTTTACCGTTAGAAAGTGAGCGTGTCACGTAACAAACTCTAGTTTTACATCCGAGACGAAGACGGGGCGGACACACCCAAAGCAAATAAAAGCCGTCTCGATAAGTAAGACCTTAATGTAAGGAACAAAACAGCCCTTAGCAACATCCAGTGAACCCGTCATTATGCACGAGTCGTCGGGCTGGAAAGAGCTATTTTGATACTCCGCTCACATAAAATTGGACGCCGGCGATACGAGAGAAATTGCTCGTATCAAATTCATCTTGTGAAACACAAACAGCGTGGCCTCTGCCGTCGCAGGTCACCGCTTTCTGAAGGGGCACTCTCGAGTTGTTTGTTTTGTTTGGCCCCCAGTAATATAGCTACGATGCCCCTGTTTTGATAGTCTGGGTACCTTCCGAGTCGCAGCAAAAGAAAATATGCGGTTCTGCTGCGCATATTCCGAAGGCATCGATAAATATTACCCGAGGAGGGCAGGGGTGGCAAACTGCGTGGAAGGGCTGTCTGTTTGCCCAAAGGATCCTCGCAGGGTAATCAACGCCGGAAGCTGATCCCAGCTTTCCCTTCGTAGGGCTACAATGTCAAGCTTAGTATGGCAAGTTTTTGTAAGCTTTGTCACCTCTAATTACCTTGTCGGCTTTATTTAGGTTCTTTATTCGTGGAGCAAAGGAAAGAGATGAAAAATATAGCTGTGTTTATGACTTTTCCAGGTTTTAGCAGCAATGGGAAGTTGTGAGAGTTATGGTGATAGCAGCATAAGAGACGTCAAAAGAAAGCGTACTTACAGAGTTTATGGAAAGAAAGCCCTTGTCTTGTATTGAAGGAGCAGAACGTATGGCGGACCTCTAATAATAAAAAACACTAAATATGCCGTATTCAAAAGAGATGAAACACGCGAAGAGGAGGAACACGGACACCATTTCTAACAACCGTTGTCGTTTTATAACAAGAGAAAAATGACTACACCTTGTATCAAAAAGGGCACCGCAACAATTCTTGAACGTAGTGAGAAAACGCTATTGACCAGCACTGAAGGCACTTCTGAAAATGTGAGCCAGAATATTAGCGCACTGCACGCGTTGCCTAGATTTAAGTTTTGTTTCAACTACCGTTCGAAGTAGCCTGGTCTTCTCATGACAGGCTGCGCAAGAGTGGGAGTCAATTACGTCGTAGGGGGGACGGCACGGCATTTGGGTGGTTTCATGATCACGAAAACACCCACGCTGCAATTCTTGTTATGAGTTCAACAGAGACTACCATATGCACTATATTGAGAAGCACCAAAAAAGTAATTTATTGGCGTACTTAGAGTCGCAGTTCATGTTCGCATGCTTATTGTTTCATTTTCTTGGACGTTCGTGTGAGGCGACACCCGGTATATTTACTCAGTACTATTTAAAACATACGTCCCTGGGTCTTTCATTTCTCTCGTATTGAGCCCGGTGCGACAGCGCCTTCGAAACGGTACGATGAATACCGTTTCGAAAACCACCATTACGCTTTCTTTTGTGATGTACAGTTACCACGGACACCGTGGTATGCCGCCACGTAGCTAGCATTTTGTATGTCACTAGCCTGCATATCGCCCACTTGTTACTACTTTTGCTAACTTTATTATGAATATTCAGGGCGTTTCAGCTAACTTGCGCCGTTACGCGTGCATTACGAGGATGCAGCCAAAGTTAGTATTATTTGCGGTTGGCCTGACCAACTCAGGCAATTTTTGAAGACAACCTCGGGCAATTAATTAATAATAATGAAATAGCCAATGTTTAAACTGGTGCTTTACAACAGTTAAAAGATTGTAAACAGCACACACACACACACACACACACACACACACACACACACACACACACACACACACACACACACACACACACACACACACACACACACACACACACACACACACACACACACGGCTCGTAGCCAACCACAATGCTACGCGGACGGAAGGAGGCTTCCCCTCATAATGACTGTTATTGTGGTGAAGCCTATGTTTAGAAAGAGTACCGTTGCCGTTCTAGCCTGACGCTAATAATCAGTGGAAATATGGAAAGCTTAGGGCTTTGGAGAGTTTAAAGACATCAGTTTAGAGCTTTGGAGTTCTGTAGTACTACGTTTGTCCTATAGCGTGCAACAAATAAGGTGCAATATCTGTGGGTTTTCATGGCAGCTTAATGGTGATCTTCAACAGTTGTCCTTGACAAATATTCTGCAAGGATAGTTCAGAGAGCTGCCTTTTGAGTAATGTGCACGCCACATTTAATTGTACTAGATGCATGCTTTACTGTCCATGAAAGCAAAGTCGGTGTTGTCCGTATAGAGTCTTTTATAGATCAGTCGTTGCTTTCAGGCGAAACGCTTTCTTGATTTGCAGTGTTTAACCTTCTTTTCCCTCGCTGAAATTAAGCGCAGGTGATTTTTTCATGAATCGATGGCAATACTTTACGCATTGTAGAGAACCGAGAACGTTATTTTAGATGCGAGTTCCGCAAGAAGAAATTCCAGCGATCGTATGCGAGTTCATAGCCTGAATAGCATTGTTACGAACCAAGCTAGCGCGTAAAATTGTGCTGTCGCAATACTGCTGGCAATCTTGCCCACACAATTCCTCAGGAGCAGCTGCACAGGAAACGCAGCGTCTAAACAAAGCAGTAATTCCTCGTTACTCCCCGGTTCTCGGATCCTCACCCTTTAACCTTTTTACGTGCCGAACTGGAGAAAGATAAAATGAGAGAAAGGCGGCCGGAGAATTGTTGGAAACTTGTCTCGGCCGGTCCGATCCGGAGTCGTTTTATGGGAGTGCCGCGGTTCCGCCCTTGCGGGTGGAGGCGAGGCGGAGGAGGAGGAGGCGACCGCGCTGCTACCCCGATACGCGATGTGAAAGCACCCCAACTTCCGCTCTACGAGTAAGCCGCCGGCGCGAGAAGCTGCGGCGTCGGTATCGACCCGTCGACGGCGCCAGCGAGGCGCCGGTATGGTGGCGCCATCCTTCGACACTTCCTCGAAGCCACCAACGATTCGGGAGAGGAGGAATTGGGAGAGGCCGAGAGTGCGAGACCACGAAATAGGAGCGGACGCAGGCAACGAGAGAAACCGGCAATAAGTAGGTGATCAACAGAAACGAGAAACGAAAATTATCGAGTTCTGTAGAGGGCTGCTGCAAAGACATTTCGAGATGTTTGTGCGAGTTCGTGCGTGTGCAAGAGAGATAAAGCGAGGAAGACAGAAAAGGAGAGAGGGAGAAGTCAAGGCTGGCAATAAAAGGAAAGCAGAAATAACGTGTCGTAATCTGGGGATGCGAAAGGCTTCAGATGGAGTCTGTGCGCTTGGTCTTGAGAGAAGCCTTTTGCTCGGGTGTTGGGAAGCCGACTCGCGGAGACGTTGCTTCTTTATTGAAGCAAAAGGGAGGCCAGGCATCTGGTGGTGACATACGCCCAACTATATGGCCATGTCGCTTTGCCCGCAAGTCCTAATTTCCAGGCTGGCTCATTCGTTATTGTGATCTTTCGCGCTTTTCGTTTGGTTTGCCTTTCCTTCACGAGAACGAGCCTTATAACGCTGCGCAGTTATGCCATTTGCACGGTTTCTCGTTTCCTTGGCAACGTAAGTCGCGAAGCTCTAGACCCGGGTTGCTCCACAATGGGGCGCAAGTGTTCAAAAAATATACGTATAACATGCAGTATAAGGCACGGTTAACTGAATTATAATATACAAGTATAAATGTAACAAGCTACTTGCGTCTCTATGTGGCGCGCGGGGCACTTTACGGATTAAACGTGGCTCGTTGTCGGCATGCTCTTTGCACGTCGAGTTTCGGTAATACTGTAATCCTAGCCCATATGGGCAATTAGGATCACCTCGGTTGACTACCCTACATTGGAAGTACGGTAAGGGAGGAGAGGTTTAGAAGAAAGCAGTACGTTGATGTCGCACATATTGGAAGTTTTTCTAGAGTGCATCACAGACGATACATAGTAGAAACGTTGGCCTAAAGGCCACACTTGTATGAGCGTTGTGGAGCTTTAATGGAAGAGATGGCTGACTTGAACACTAGTATAATAAAAATGTGCCCCCTGCTCTAAATGTGTGCGTGAAAATCTCAGCCGGCGTGTGCTAAAGTATGCTATGTGCAATCTGATGGTTATGTCTTTTCCCTCCTTGATGCTATCCCCCGGACGCAGCTAGCGGATGTGACGAAGCATCCTTGGGTGACCGCGTAAGTATTTATGCCTGCAACAAACACGAAACTCAGGAGATCTATTTAACGTCACACAATTAAAGACATATGTCCGACGCCACAAGCGTGCTGTGAGCGAAGACTTTTGAGATGGAAGGCAGCGTTTAATGTTCGTAACTAAATTTTTCTAGGGCCATTTCTTCTTACGTGAGTTATATCTACCGTAAGAAAGAAAGAGCATGCGTACGTGTAATGTCCACGACGAATATATATCCCACTTGAACTTGGAACGGCAAATGTTCACCTTTAGAGAATTGTTGGAAGAACATCGGTCATTCGTATAAAATAGTGTGTAATTGATAAAGAGGACCCATAGTGCGATATATAGGTCCGACTTCAAGTCAACAAAATTTCGCGATATACATCAGCCAGCAAGTTTACATGGAGTGCTTTAAAGAGTGCGTGAACATATCAACAAAGGGTTAAACAATTTTTAGGGGGACTGTGGCTCTTAAATTTACATATTATGTATGAATGTCTGCCACAACTTGACTGCTCACAGTGATACAGTACCCGAAACCTAACGAGTGTTTTATGCCTTTCAGAGGAAGCAAGACAGAATTGGAGTTGGAGCTGCCCATGAAGGAAGTTGTACAGGTAAACTGACTTACAACGTTTACAGCCTTATCAAATCAACACGCGAACACATAAACCTACCGCGTATGTAAGCTGTAAGTCAGCAACTACGAACGTGGACACACTGGATAAATGCGCGATACCGTCATTCAAGGCATTTGAGGCAACTGAGAAGTACGAATGCCTATGATTATGTGTCCAAGGTATGTGCCAGAAACAAGTTTGCTGGACACGTGAAAACGCCGAACCAAATGACACTTAACATTAAGAATTCCTCTGCAGTTTCCCTTTTGAAAGCGAAACAACCGATTCATAGCACGTTCCGAACGCTTCTCATGCGGGTAAACCCGTAGCACATTTTGGCGTCTAGCGCAAAATTCTCAACAACCAGTCTGTCGCGTAACTTACATGAAACACTGAACGACTTAAAGCTGCACATGACCACTTAGTTCCTGCTTTATTTGGATCGCGGGTGTTTCACGTCCCATTGTTGTTATGTGGGGTTTAACGTCCCAAAACCAGCTCTGATTATGAGAGACGCCGTAGTGGAGGGCTCCGGAAATTTCGACCACCTGGGGTTCTTTAACGTGCACTGACATCGCACAGCACACGGGCCTCAGCATTTCGCCTCCATCGAAATGCAGCCGCCGCAGCCGGGATTCGATCCCGCGACCCTCGGATCTGCAGCCGAGTACCATAGCCACTAGACCACCGTGGCGGGGCGTTTCAAGTCCCAAAGCCACGATATGATTATGAAAGGCGCCGTAGTTGAGGGCTCCGGAAATTTCGACCACCTCGGGTGGGGGGAGTTCTTTAACGAGCCGGCGCGGCCAGGATTCGACCCCGCAAACTTCCGATCAGCAGCCGAGTGCCATAACCACTAGAAGACCGTGGCGTGGTCTTGGCAGAAGTTCACAATTTCACGGAATCACATATGAGCTTTGTCCAACGTTATATGTATCTCTTATATCGCCTTTACTTTCAAAGTGGTAAGATGTTATTCGCATCATATGAAGCCTTGTATGTGCTTTAGAAGTCTCGTTGCCTACTGCTCGGTATTAACGCAGTAGCGTTGACGGATCCCTATCGCAGAAAATCCGGCTACAGCGTCGGCGTCCCGTCAGCGCTCAGGGCGGAAATATTAATTTTCGAATTATCACCGCTTCCCGGGCCACCCGACCACGCAAGCCCTCCGCTACGGCGCAGATGCTTCAGTGAAAAAGATTGAACTTCTCAAAGTAAAATGCGTCAGACAAAAATTACAGCATATCCACGGAGTGAATGATGATCAGTGGGCGAAGCTCGGGATGTTTATCGTAGATCGTGCCGAGTTCCGGATTAATTTAGTTAACGCGCATGCTACGAATCCTCACGGATCAACTATGCACAATGCACAAGTGAAATCTCCCACCGGCACTTCATTGCAAGTCAAGATCCAGTGTATATATATATATATATATATATCCATGCCAATGGCTGCTAATGGATTCCCCATTAGCAGCCATTGGCATGTTCCAGTAGGAAACGTTAGTAGAAGTAGAAGTGTAAGTGTTAGCTAAAAGCCGACTTCTTCTGTCTCTCATTCCCATTAGCAGCCATTGTTTACCTCCAAGGTAGTGCCTGGTGAGATTTCTCCTGTGCATGATTAAACAATAAAAATTTTGTTCAAAACACCGTTGATTGATGAAATAAACCAACGAAAGACGCCAGTTGTTTTCTAAAAGCAAAACGAGACGGCTCGCGCCCTCGCCGCGAGCGCCGGGAGCGCTCGCGGCGAGAGACAGAAGAATTCGGCTTTTAGTTAACGCGCACGCTGCGAATTTTTTATTGTTCAACAACGCACAGGAGAAATCTCCCACCGGCACCACCTTGCAGGTCAAAGCGTAAGACTGGTTACGCACTACGACTACGACTACGACGAGGGACGAACGGGTGCCGCTTTAAGGAGCTTCGCCCCTAAAGAATTGGCCGCATATCTGCGTGCTTCGCTGCAAATGTCGAACTTCTGCCGGCCGTACTAGGCTGCGTGAGATATGGACGCCATCGGCCGCGCCGTCGGGAAACATGAGCTTGTGCAGAATCCCTGGTGAACTGCCAGGTGGCAGCACCAAATCGTCGGCAGAGGCCTTTTTTCGTGCATAGCGTCGCATTTTTAGCGCAGCCTAACAAACACTAGGGCCTTCATAATTACGTATCTGTGTATTTTCTAGTAAGGGAACACACCACTTAATACTTACGTATTGATGATGCGCCTCAGGTATGCGTAATATTTGCTTTTTGATCGACAATGTTCACAAGTATGAACGCAGCTACCAGTTCAAGATGGCTGGGCGTTAGGCAAGTGCTTAAAATTTGGCCGGGTGGCTGAATCGTGTGACAGACTGACAAACAGAAAGATAGACCAAAATTTCTGCGTTCAAGTATCCCAAGAAAGACTATCGTCTTTAAAATTGCAAACTGCGACATAACTAAAACGTACACACATGATAGTTCGAACTGTAATTTGAATGTATGAGAAAACATAACTCGTTCAAGAGGAAACTCAAATATTTCCAGCATTTTATAAAGAAGGCGCTCATTTTAAGTGAATGTTCTATGAGAAGGCGATGCGAACGGGGACAAATGGCGCTATTGCGTTTCACTCTTAAAGGCAAAGCTCAAGACTCCTCCAACTTTCTTGTTTGACGTCCCAAATATTTCTCTATGTCTCATATGTCTCCTGTACACAGCATTGTGGAAGAATTATATTCGACTTGACCCGCAGAGCAGCTTTATTATGCTATATTGCCTAGCATTCAGAGTATTTTCTTCTTTTTAAATAACTGCTCTTCAGCCGATTGTCCCATTTATCTTGTTGCCGGTTGGCTTACGGCAAGTGTACTATAAATACTAGACTTGCGTTAAACGTCGTCGCTCACAGTATAACAACGCTTTGTCTAAGCTGGCTGAGCGCATGAAGTGAATGCTATCATTCATTATCATATGCACATTAGCATGAGCAACTGCTGAAAATATGTGCGATGAAACATGTACCTATCAACAGAGATCACACTTAAACTGGAGGTTAGAACTAACGGTGGACTGTGTTAGCTTGATTGGAAAGCTGCTTGCTTTTATTATAATCAAGAATTTGGTGAATAATAATTACGGGATTTACTTACATTTCTGAAGGCACCTCGATATTTGCTGGCACCTGTAAGATAACGACATTTTAAGTTGTTAAGCATTTACATCGCAACCAGGAGAAGAGAATTGCATTATTTGCAGTTAAGCATTGGAAAACCTTTGCATGCAGTCGCTTTCAGAGTGTCATGTTCAAACCTCAAAGAGCAGATTCCTTCCTGTCGTCACACGATATTGCGGTTGCTTTATTTCAGTTCTGTTGACAAGTGCATGTGGACTACAATAAAAAAAAAAACAACTGGAACGAAGCAATATGTTGGCATGCCTCTTGTTTCCTACAATAACTGAATATTTTGGACATTTGCTCCCCTTTATTTATTGCGCCTTCATTTGTGGGCCATTTCTTCATGCAAGAAAAAACGAAGATGACGACGACGAAGTGGTTCTCTTCTGGAACATGGTCTTGTGCCGTTGCGATCTTTTCGGATTTTTCTTGTGTATTGCTGGAAGACACCGCTACCGTTGCCTCGGCAATGGATGTGTACTCCGCAGAGTGCCGACGCAACGTCTTCACGCCGGCGGGTTCAGGTCCTAGGAAGAGAAATTCTCTGCAAACCCAAGCCGGAAGCGAAGACACCATGCTATACTCCTGCTCAAGTGGCGACGATTGAGATGAAGGATTCCAAAGAGCTTCCCACCGGAAGGTGAAGAGAAGAAACATCAGCGTACGGTCCTCATCAAGTAAGTCGACTGTCATGCCACAACGAAGGCCACCGGTGCACACACTTCTCGTTGTGCACGGCACACCGACGGCCACTCTTAATAGCCTGTGACATGTCGCCTTAGAAGACGACAACGAAGTGAGCGCGCGACTGTACTGGCGCTGTGGCACGAGCGCGAGCCTGGTGTCGAACGTTGGCCAGGAGTGACTCCAACGCTTGAGCTACGCTTCTGAACTTGTTTACGTTTCCTGTACTTTAATAAATCGTCTACAGCCACAAGCGGCTGTACAGACGTAACAGTTGGCGACGAGGAAGACTGGACTCATCCGCACTCCACCGACGTCAAGGAAACGACATGGCGACGCCTGACTTTGGTCGGCTACCCGAATTCAGCGGCAGCTCCGGCTCCTGGAGATCCTGGTATGGGAGGCTGCAGTTCTTCTTCGAGGCTAACGACATTACGGACGCATCGAAGAAACGTGCTCATCTGCTAACGCTGTGCGGGGAACAAACTTATGACATCGTCTGCGCCCTCATTCAACCCAAGCAGCCCAACCAAGTGAGCTACGAGGACATAGTCCAGATGATCAAGGCTCACTTCGATCCACAACCGTCTGAGGTCATCTGCAGGGCACGATTCCAGCGACGTGACCAACGGCACGACGAAACGGTCAGTGATTACGTCACGGCGCTCAAGAAGCTAGCGGCAGATTGCAATTTTGGGACAAGCGTAGACACTGCGGCGAATCAGACAATGCTATTGTGCCAGGAGAAATTAAGAATGTCAAAATTAATAAGCGGAAGAACGTCCTCGCTATTGATGTCCACAACCGAAGCGCTCTCGATGCCCTGATAAAGATAACACATCTTGGTGACATTAATGTACACCAGGTTGCTCCACAGAGCAACTAAACAACCGCTGGTGTTGTGTACGACAATGACGCATCGATTAATGAGAGTGACCTGCCGATCTTGATCAAGCCCGCCAAGGATGGTGTTACAATACTACAACCTCGGTGCCTTGGCGACTCGCGTTGTGTGAGGCTCATCTTCAATGGTAACTGTCTACCGTCACACGTGAAGGTAGGCCACTTCCGACATGCCGTACGACCTTTGGTTCGTACGACCGTTGGGTCGTACGACCGTACGACCCAACGCCCTAAAATGCCGGAGGTGCCAGAAGATTGGACATGTCAGTGATGTCTATCGTCATTAAACGGTATGTCCACGGTGCTCCGAGTCCCACGATTTTGAAACTTGCCGTGCAACCAAGTTCAGGTGCCCGAATTGCCAAGGCCCACACGATGCATCGCCCAACGAATACGCACTGCTGAAGAACGAGCAGAAAATATTGAGGGAGATGGTTCGTGCTGGATCATCGCACAGAGATGCTGCTGCCGCACTAAGGCGTCAACTAACGCTCGTCAACTAAGGCGTCAACTAGCACGTCAACTAACGCTCTACACGCACCCAAAAGCGATAAGAGCGCCTGTGGAAAGAACATACCTGCTACTGCGACTCCCTGAAGGGAAGTATGGCCAGCGCCAACGAAGACATGTAAGCATCTGAACAACTCAACATCCGCACTCTGCACTGTTGCTACCAACCGTGCATCACTGCCCTCAAGCTATACGCCGGCAGCAAGACCTTCCTCGCCTTTGTGGTGCCTGCAAGGACCCGAAGTGCACCTCGCAACCCCATAAGTAATGAAGAAAACACAGAATGTCATCAGCTGTCCTGGAACAGGCCACGTTACAATTTTTACATGAGGCGCACAATGAACCCACCCACGTCTGTACGATAGCTCAGTAGCTGCTAAAAGCTCAATTGCGGCAGTAACAACTCCGGCAGGATCCATCACAATTAAACTGAGGCTGTTTCAAGCCACGTCAAGTACAGCTGCAAAGCTCGTGGCCCTTCGTACAACTCTTCATTTCATTTTAAAAGAGCCGCCTAATCCATGGTCTGTGCTATGTGATAGCAAAATTGATCTTCAGTGTTTACTGTCCGCTCTACGTCAAGGGTCACATCAGCAGCTAGTTGTGGAGACCTGGCAGATGCAAAATGGTGCTGTATTGGCAGGACACACAGCAATAATCAAATTGATACCTAGTCGCTGCGGCGTCCTGGGAAATGACCCAAGCGGACGCGGCTGCCCGGTCTGCTCACGACGGCGTCAGTTGTGTCCCCATTCCGCTTTCAAGTTCCGACGCTGCCAAATAACTTCGCGACTAGCACGTCAACTAAAGCTCGACCTGTGTAACAAGCCTGCATTTTCAAGAGGAAGGCTTCACGCATTGGACCCTGACCTCCAACTACGCATCTAAACCGATTTCTCACCCCATAACCCTACCCTCCTTGCTCGTCTATGGGTTAGAGTCACCTTCTCCAGTGCGTATTCGTTTACTATTCGAATGAATGACAGCCCCTTATATTTCGTTCGATCATTCGATGATCCATTCGGCTCTCAATAGACATGTAGTTGAATCATACAAAAGGAAGCCGGTTTGATTTATTTGAAATCTCGTCTAGTTTGCCACATAACTAGACGATATTTCAAATAAAATAAAGACCATGATGTCTTGCTTTCTCGGCTTGCTTAGTCGCCTAGTTATCACACGTTGTCAATACGTATTTTGTACAAACATATATAATTGTCACTGCATTTCTTGTTTTGTGCATACACTACATGTTTGTTTCATGTCCTTAGAAAATCTGTAGTTATCAGTACATACTTCGCCCACAAAACAAAGTATCTAGTAATCAATACATATTTTGTTTAAGTATGTCGCAGCGTCACGCTGCATTTACCGTCGCTATATCATTCAAGGGTACTCTAAAAATTCTGGTTTACTAGATACCCAGGCCTCACAACTTTTCTCCTTTTTTGTCTTACCTGCAGACCCACATCATTCCTTGCGTGGACGACATCGACCCGGACGTCCTGTCCAACATGACTTCTTTAGGTTGTTTTAAGGATAAAGAAAAACTAGTCAAAGAGCTTCTCAGCACAACGTAAGTATACCAAACCTTTCTACTTGCCCAGATTGCTTGTGTCTGGATAAGTGAAGCAGCTTACCGACGGAGCTCGCGAACATGTAGTGAACAGCCACAGCCACGAAAATAGCAAGTGTCCATACGGTTGCAAACATGCTCGATCAGTGGTTAGATCGCAGATCGAACGCATGAAACAGCGCCAGCAAACTTCCACTTCCGTGTTTGGCGTGGACGATTAGGTTTCTGCTTTTGGGTGTATGCGAGTATTGTTATTTTGGAAAAGCGGACGGAACTTTTACATTGACGGAATTTTACCTTATCTTATTGTATTCGTAGTTTTGGTTGTCTTTAGACTGTATCGTTTTCATGCTAACTGAATAACTTACACAGAAATGAGGATGATTTCCCTATAACATCTATAAAAGTGGGCCGGCCCCGAAAGCCATGTGCAGTAAGACCGGATGCAGGCACTTGGCTAACCATGCAAGTAACCATCACATCAACGTAGAGTGCCGACGACAACAAAATGCAAGAGCTATTATTGGGTTCAACAAATCAGAGGAAAATTTAGGTTCGAACTGATTGCGATGGTTTTCACAGTGCTTCGCAAATAAATAAAGAAACGTGAATATTCTAAGTTTTTCAATGACCAATGTAACACTGCTTTATTCGTTTCGGCGTCCGGATAGAAGAGTCACGTTTCGTGAACTATGGTACTGTTCAAACAGTTTTCGGACAATTTGAATCGCCAACACTGCGATAAGTTTCTTTCAGGTGGCCTGTGGCCATACACTGCATTTGTTGCGTATCACACTAAGCGTGAAATAGGGAGCCAGACTTTCCTGGCTAAACCACTATCATTCGCGCTTAATTGTGTTCGTAACTCCCAATTAGGCCCACTTGTATTATCAGTCCCAATTATTCGTGGATATTTGAATAAAGTACATGAAGAGGGCTGACTGAGCTATAGTGTACACGTGTTCATAACTCTATCTTGTTGGTTATGCAACGCCCACACAAACGTGTACCGAGGAAGAAATGCATGATGATAGTCCTACGAATTTTGTCCTTGGTGCCTGTTTGTGCATGGGTGTCATGGTTAAGAAAGATAAGTAACGACTACCCCCAAGCTTTTCTGGTATTATGCTGCCTTGTTTGAGCTTTTAACAAAATTGTTTCACGGCGTGCATCGTAATGGCTGAAACTGTTTCATGATGTCATTAAAGTAGGATGATTAGATACATAATAACAGCGGAGTGAAAATTTATTACTTGAAAACTCTTCAAGAAAATTCGATTCCGTTTCATTCAACTTTGAAATTATTCAAGTTTTGTTCAATTCTGTCTCTAAAAATGGATACGCAGACCTGTACCTGCAATCATTATCAGGAGACAAATGCACATCCATTGTTTACTGTTGTTTCATTTGGGGAGTGGTGCGCACTAATTAAGCTGATCATTGCTGTTAGTTTTGTTATTGCTCGTTAGGAGGGGGGGGTACAATTAGGGGATGAAAGTGATATGTTTATGCTAATAAGTTCTACGGACTGTCAGCAGAGCCAGTGGACTTCCAGCCAAGTATGGAGACTTCTGGGTCGCACTGAAATCTCTTTCGCCTTTCCCCTTGTTCATAAAGAATGCTTCGTTAATGTCCAAGGATTAGGATATGCAGGAATATTAGTGCTGAAAAGTCGAGATAACGCAACAACAATGTCCTCGTTGCAATGTCGCTGAGTCGGTCGTCGTAGAGTAGATGTCATCTTGCAATCGGTGTCGTAGCACACTTGTCGTCACAGTGGGAGTTAAAACAAAAATTCCTATCTTACTTAGTTACACTCGCTTCAACGTTAGCTGGGTGATGTTGCCGGAAATTTTGAAGATACAAAGCTTTTGTGGGATTTACTTTGTAATGCTTACCTACTACTGAGCAATGGCCGGAGTCTCTTTGGTATTTCGATGTCGACATAAGCTGCTTAATAATTCTAGACTATGGTTCCGGATTGCGCGGCTGGTATCAGTTTAATACAGCTCCTTATCTCCTACTGAGAGATTGTTGCGAGCTTCGTTCCTCATGAGCAGCAAAATTTAAACCCAACGGTGTCACCCGACGTCGATCGACAGTTTTATAATGAGATAGGCCTGCACAAGAAGTAATAAACTGATAGCCGTAATATGAGCGGCAATTTTTCATCTGAGAATATTTTCCTACTTTGAAAACACATGTGCTTTTAGAGTGCATCAGATGGGCGATTGGCGATTACTTATTATAATTTATACTATATAGTACCCTAGGTATCGTGAATTCAGACGCTAGAAAGTTTGTGCTGCAGTTTGAAGATCCTTACCAGGTAGGGCTCGCAATTTTTACATGATTTTCGTAAACATCTGCGTGAATCCGTTCACCTAACTCGCAGGCTAAAATTTCTAATTTTCGTTTTGTCTTGCAGGCATAACACGGAGAAAGTAATCTACTTCCTGCTCCTTGATCGCAAACGAAGAAAACCGTCGTACGAAGATGAGACTGAGATCATCATCCGCAACCGGTCTGAATCGGGTAAGGAAAATCGACGTAAGTCGTTGGCTGCATTTTATTCTTTTTATGACACCTATCACATTTAGTGTTAACGAAGAATGGTTGTAGAACGGGATAACTCTTAACGAAAGTTTATAGCCCTAGACAGAATTTTTGTGGCCGCAGTAACTGTGCCCTGCGAGGCGTACTCATGCTATCTACTGGAGGCCTCCTTTTAGAAGACACAATTTTCTGCTCCACGTGCTTTTTTTTTTTAATCTGCGATTAGGGTGTACAGGACATAGTCATCACCCAGGGCTCCGAATATCAAGCCGGGATATCATCCGCGCTAATGTCTGCTGGTATATCAACAGTAATTTCTGTTCTAGTCTCTCTTTAGTGGGCAATGTCCTTGGTAGACCTAGTTCGTATTTTCGTATATTACCGTGCAGTGAAGATAGTCCCGAAAAATAACGACGGACCATGTACGGTGTTAAGAAGAGCTTGTTTTCAATGATTGCACCCTCAAAATTGTCCCCTTGTGCCCCTCAATGTGAGAGAGAAAAGTACAATTAGTATTGCATGTAAGAGGACATTTGATACTGTAAACTTATCTGTATTCCTCAAAAGGGAGGCTGGACGATCGGCAGAAGCTGAGAGAAATTTAGTTTAGGCTGGTGGCGTCCATGACGGGTAGCCGTGCTACTGAATCCAACAGAAAAACAATAAAAACACAACAATAAACGTGCAGGAGAAGGATAATAAGGATAAGAGGAGTGCCAACTTCCAACTCGTCCTGTTCTTCTTGTCCTCATTTCTTGTTGTGGCTCCATTTTTTTTTTTTCTGTCCAATACACCGAGAACCCAGGAGCGTGTTTTACTCATTTACTGGCTGTAATGATGAGAGCAGGGAAACGCAGCAGTTGTAAACTTTCTGCATGGGAACTATAGTATCAAGAAGTACCTGTGGTGTCCATTATTTATTACTGTCTGTCTCCTTAGCTGCGATGCTACTGTGGTATGAAATTATTTTTCTCAATTACAAGGGAAAAAATGTTCGAAAATGACTTATAATGAGATTCACATCCAATACTCTTCTTAACTTATTTGTCGATGACCGTCATTGTACACTGTGATTCTTGTTTGGGCCGTGGTATCGACAAATAATTTTATCAGCCATCAGAAAAGAAAAAGAACTCGAACACGATTGGAACAAAGATAATAGGGGGAAGTTAGCTGAAAGTGCCACCAGTAAGTATTACGTTGTACTGGGATACGGAGAAATCACACGGGATGCACAATAAAGTCCTTAGAGCATGTGGTACACATTCGTGATTGATTCAAATTAATTTTACGGGGTTCCTTATCTATATTCCAGCTGGTTGAGTAGATATGTTGCAAAGCCTTGATATTTCCAGTCTGGCACAATCAGACTCATCTTAGGACGGTAAGGCTGCCATTATGCTGGTTGATACAGTTATTTGATCGAGGGCGCTGTCATTTCTAAATTCGTTAGGATTCAAGGACGACGAATATGATCACAAAGCGACAATAGTCATACTAGTTCAAGAATCAAGACAACCGTACGTAAAGTGGTTATTGTTAGGGCTGAATGCTTTTAGAGTGTACTTTGACCTTGAGCAGCAATACAACATAAACAACATAAACAATTTGTGGTGCAGGGTCATCTTGCTAAATATAAATATTGGAGCGTTTACACTATTGCCACTGTCGCAGTATTGGCTTCGTGTAGGTCTACAGGTATTCGTCACTTCATACACTAAAATGCTGCTATAGGCCTGACATATTCGAGACGTGTTTAGAAGAATCCCGTGTACTTTGCTTTAGTCGTCTGAGGGGGAAATTATGCAGATGTAATTTTGTTTTCGGGCAGTGTTGTGTTCAGGAACCAGTGAAGGAATACGGATGCCCCTGCCTCACAATGTTTTGAGCGCCATATTGACTTTAGCGTGACAGATCAGTTCGCTCTTGATTCTTGGAATTAAAATTTATAATCTGCTTACTCGCAGTTTGAACTTATTGCACTCAGACAAAGAATAAGAGTGGGAAAATTAGGCACTGTGTTCTCATTTACGAACACTTGTAACAAACTAGCTGAATAGACCCCACTTCCGAATAAAGCAAAATTACCACCTCTGCGTGTGTTCTGCAGCGCGATTAGGTGTTGCAACTGAGCTAATATTAGCGCCTATTTCAGTTTCCAATTTTACGCTACAACCTCGTCTGGTCAAACATGCTGCGGAATCGCGTGATCTTGTAAGCCTTGGCAATATGAGCCATTGGAAAGTTTCACTGCTACCGAAAAAGCCCACTGCAATTATCTTGTGACAATATTCACAACAGTGATTATTGAACACTTGTGTATCTTGCTCTTACGCTCTCATGTCCCACGACAGCTGATCCTCCGCGCAAAAGAGTGGACACGTGCCAAGTCAATGGAAGGTCGGGACCACGGTGAGTGATCTTTGAGCCCAATTTATGCAGTTCATTCACAGACCACGCAAAGTGAATATACGAGCACAAAAAAACTTGCAAAATTATCACTTCGTCATTATCATATTTGTATTTCAACACATAAAAACAAATAAGAACACCGTGCTAAAAACCCAGTATCGTGCGATAGTCGCGTGGTTTCCAAGTCTTGCTAATCGCATACCTTGAAACGCAGTTCTGTAGGCGTCGCTTTGGTGACTGAGGTTTTACCCGCATGTCAGTGAGCATACATACATTCTGGTGTGTAATTACACACTTGTGTGCGCCAAGCTATGCCACCTGGCGTAGACGTGCGGTTATATTAGAGCGTTGATTTAACAGGATCTGTTTGATCGCCACTCGCCCACTAAGCGTTGTACTCCATTAGTCAAGAACTATCACGTTTGTCTCACCAACAGACTTAGGCTTGTCATATTTGCAGTATTTGTAAGACGGGTTTCACACGCAATGCTTCTTGCCTGTGTCGCGTGAACTGTGACTACAAATTGGCAGTTTTTCTTGCAGATATTCATTCGATATGTTGAGCGATGGATCACCGATTACACCACGGCGGTATCCGTACGGGTAAGCATTATCACCGGACGACGTTATTCGAGTCATTATGGGTGTCGTTAAATATACACACACCTTTACTTGAGCAGAAGTGGTTGAAAACCCCACACTAATCATAGTACATCAGACTGCGTTGAATATTTAGAAGTGCGACAGCTATTTGCTTCTCTGACCGGCATTTCTTACAGCGATGATGATGATGATGATTGTGGTTCGGTTAGGAAAGGACGCTAATTTCTGCAGCCCATGTAGGGAGCACGGCTAAGCGTCCGTGGGGATGGGGGAAAGGGAGTGAAAGAGATAGAGAGGAGAGAAAGGTCGTAGTGGAGGGCTCCGGAAATTTAGACCACCTGGGGTTCTTTAACGTGCACTGACAACGCACAGTACACGGGCCTCTGGCATTTTCGCCTCCATCGAAAATGCGGCCGCCGCGGCCGGGATCGAACCCGCGTTTTTTGGGTGGCAGCCGAGTACCGTAACCACTACACCACCGCGGCGGACCTGACACAAAGAGGTACAATAGGGCAAATATGTATCCTCTCGCACATGAATATCAGCGTTCCGTTTGTGATGTCAATTTTCTCTGGGAGCACAACGCAGCTGGCATGCTTGTCTGGTTTTCCTTTCGCACGTGTGCGAAAGAGCGTATGTGTCGGACTTCGGTGCCTCGCTGTAAGAAACAAACGAACGCCGCATCCATTACTCGGAGGAACCCGATGCAAACGGTGGTTGTCAATCAAGCCATTCTATTTGATCGTGCCAAGTCTTTCGGGGATACCAATACTTGCGACCTTGACACTGTCGTTCAACGTGCGTAAATATGTTGTGCTTTCACAAAGTAACAAGTGGCGTTGAATTTCCGAATAGGGCATCTGAGATCTCCGGTGGTAGCTGCGGTTAATGAACGACGCGCTGCCGATGCGCTGTACCGTGCAGCTTCTTTAAGAGCTATAGCATTGCCGCAGGCTAATCTGTAGCTGAATTTTCTCACACCTGTTGTACGTGCGAGAGGTCCGTGCTGGCCAATCAAACAAGTCGCAGATCCGACGGCGAACAGCAGTGACCAATCAGTGACGGAGAAACTCGACGATTTCGGCCACCGATTGGATAGCGCTATGCGCATAGCATACGCAGCGTTGCACGGCTTTATTGAAGTGAAATACATCACCGTCAGGCACTGACGCTGCCACGCCCTCTCTCATACGGCACGGCAGAGTGAATCCCATTCATCATCAATATGTCAGTGCGTTACGCGAAGTGACAACGACCCGAATCGCAGCGAACGACATAGCGAAACCGGTTGCTCATGACAATGCCTTTCTCAGGGAGCACGCGTGATCCGGGTGAAGAACCCGCGCGAAATTGGCGACCAGGTGTCTCCGGTTCTCGCGGTGTGTTGACAAATTCTCTATAACGGTTGACGTACAGGACGTCGAGCAGCGAGAAGCCAATTTGCGGACGGCACCTGGTGTTACGATGATATCTTTTATTAAGGGAACTTCGTTCACCTCCAGTGTCGTGTGTCCGCGGCGTCGCTTGTGCTAAGTGCAGTGACAGAATCACATCTCCTTGTTCTTCATCCGTTCGACCGGTTTGAAATCGTGCTTATTCAAGCAGTGCCATTCTGCGTGCACCAGAGTTACAACACAGCAGCATTTTTATAGAGCGCCGAATTCACGCTCACGTGCTTCAGTAGGCGCTTTACGTTACCTGCAGTATTATTAAGTATAATTATTGAGATGCACAATTACTTTATATAATACTTTCATGTGAAGTTATTATAAACCGTGTAGTGTCGAAGTGCAATATCTTCTGATGGCTGACGTGTATCTCAAGTTCATCGCTTACGTGCGCTGAGGTGAACTGCAACGTCATGTCTTGCTGGCAGGTGAAGAATGACATCCCTAAAGTTTCCTTCAGGCCTAGATGCTTCGTTATTGACTAGTAGCGCGAAGCGCAAAGTAGAAGAAAAAGAAAGAGCGTGAAAACAGGAGCTGAGTTGCACTCTGTCCTATCTCGCTGTTGGTCGTCTGCAAGAACGCTTTACTGTAACATATTTCTAGTTCTGTGGACTTTTATCGTGGCAACACAAGAGGCCCCAGGCAGTCATCGCATGCGTCAACTTTGGTGCGAATGCATAATGCATTTGCAACCTTCGGTTTCTGCCCTATAGCGTGAAAGAAAAATTAATCCAACCTGAGGTCCGAACACTCTGCTCTGTCCTGCCTCTCGCTTTTATTTCTTCTGTAGTTTGCGCAGCACGTTGCTAGACACCGCCAAAACCACCCAATAAATGCAAACGGAGGCTCATAGCAATAAGGCATTGCACTAGCAAATGGTGTTCTGCAACATAGCTGCGTTCACGTAAATCCAGCAGTCTGTCCTTCTGCACGATCCAGCCGGCAGCTTTAGGACGCACTTATTTTGGCTGTCAAATCACACTTACTGTGAGTGGGTCCTTCACAGAGAGCACAAAAAAAGGGAAACGAAAACAAACTCCCTGTTTACATAATGCGTCGTTGCCTAGGAGAAACAGGGTAGTTTGTTCACATAATTTATAATTGCGTTGCACAATCTTTCCAATCCTTTCTTTCTCTGGCCAAACTGTTCGATGTGAAGACCCGAATGGCATGCCTACACTAACAGTGAGATCAAAAGACCCTGCAAGTATGGCGTCGAAAAATACGCAATCAATAATCCTAGCTAGCACCAGTGGTGCACTTTTCGTTCTTAAAGAAACACGATACGTATAAACTTTTGTAATATTATCGACGATATATAAAGGCATCATGACAAAACTGCGATTGCGAAATCCAAGACCCAGGAACTAAAGCTAATTTAAAGACATTAAAGGGAAAAATTATTTCTCTTGAATTCTCAAGTTACCTGTCCACAATACCGGAAACATAATCCTTGCTTCGAATAGACTGTTGGTAAGCCACAAAAAAGTACAAGAGAAAATTCATGGCGTCGTCACTTTGAAGTTTCCACACCAGCTTGCCATGGCCTGATGCTCTTTCAATGTGTCTGATATGTTAGCTTGTCGACGGTAAAAATTAACTTATTTACGTCTTAAACGAGCGAGAGATTCAACGTGAATAATGCCGCTAACCTTTATTGAGCCAACTTCGCCAAAATGAGAAGAGGAAAGGTTTCTTTAAATATATGATGCCACACTGGCGTGCATGCAATCAGATTTCGGAGTGAAATTTCATAAATTTAGGTTTGAGGTTCACTTTTTTTTTAAGTAAGGATCTAGGATTGGGAAGGTAAGCCGAACAGAATTTGTTGCGGATAGCTTTATCCGTGCAATCATACTAAGTGTATAATTCTAGTGTTTCAATTACTTACATTAAGACCACCTTAATAACGTATTCATAACATACGTATCTCTTTCACACATGCGCAGCATGCGGCGGGGCAGCGGGTCGGGCTGTCTGCACCCCGGCAGCGGCATTCCGAGTCCGGCGGTGTCGCCGCTCAACTCGCCGAGACCCTCACCGCGAGGGGCCACCACCCCTGACGAGAGCCCGCTCAACACGCCACCTGGCTCGCCCTCCCTCGGACAACCTTACTGGCGATCACGCCTGCACACCATCAAGAACAGCTTCCTCGGCAGTCCGCGCTTCCACAGGAGAAAACTGCAAGGTTGGTATTCTTTTTTTTTATAGCCTCTGACCGGAACACACCGAGTGCATACAGAGATGTGCCTCGAGCTGGATTGGCTCTTACGCATATCACTACTGTGCTACACTGCCCACAATTTGCTCCCTTACACTGATGGAGGCAGGATGAATGCTGCCTGATATGGACATATCCAGGTACGCAACCGAAACGCTGCCTATCTCCTACTGGAAAGCCAGCCGCCACTGAAGTGCCACGAGGAGCTGCGATCGCTGGATACATGGCAACAAATATCCCAGAACAGGGCCTCGATCCATACACAACACTGGTGTTGTGGCACACATATCAAAACCACACATGCACATACCAAGCATGATTTGTTAAGGGCGAGTCTGAGTTACAGTAAAGAGATCTATACACTGATAAATGATGGCCCAGGATAAAACAAAACAGCCTTAACGTTTTTCGAGCCACTTTGACAAGCTCAGGAAAAGCGTGTAGCGCTTTCCATGGGATATACGTCGGAACAGGTGCACTTGCAGAGAAGGCGCGTGAATCCACCCAACGTTCACATAGTGAGGTATGAACAATTCTAATGGCAAACGAACACGCAGTAGAAAGGCCACTGCTACCCACAGATGCACAAGGCGGGTAGGTCCGGTGTTGGCTGACGTGCTGGTTCGCGAAGTTCTTTGCTCCGACGGACCTTGAAAGTGGAATGGCGATGCAGCATACTCCATCGTGAACAGATCAGGCAACCGAGTCCGCTTGATCGTGTACCAGTGGCGCAGTGACTAGGCAGCTACTGGAATATTAGTGTGCGTTCTTTCAGTAGTGCACAATGGTGCAGTTGCCAGATCTCCGCAACCTGCTGCTCGTGTGGGCCGAGACGTAGGGCGGGAAGTAAACGTCGAACGGCAGCTTCGCGATTTCGGAGCACCAACCATGGATTAGGCGGCTCCTCTATAATGGTTTGAAGAGCTGCACTGAGGGCCACGAGCTCAGCAGCTGTGGATGATGTAGCGTGAAACAGTTTAAGTTGAATTGCGATGGATCTTGCCGGAATTACTACCGCCGCAGTTGCTCTTCTAACCATAGCTAAATCACCGCTGTGGACGTGGAGGCATCCATAGTGCAGCTCATGTAAATAGAGTAACATGGTCTGTTTTGAGGAATCTGATTACATCCTCTCGTTTTTCGCGCCTACTAGTATTATGAGGTACATCTCGGGTTGATCTACGCATCACAAAATCGAGAAAGGTCCTACTGCCGGTGTATAGTTTGAGGATACTGATGCACTGCTGGCAGCAGTAGTGTGGTCGAATGCTAAATGCGGGCACTCTGCACGTAAAGCTACACGGCGGTAGTAAGGTGTCCGGACAACGTGAAGAATATGCACCGTGAAAGTATCCACGAGTATGTACGTTGACATGGGGTGATCTCCCGCTATGAAGGTTGCCGGCACTGTAGATGCACACTCCAGAACATCAAAGCACGTCATTAGCGCTTGAGCTTGTATTACCTGAAGTGTACGCAAATTCGTTTTGAACGTATTCCACACGACAGAAAGTCCGTAACGTAGAAAACTGAAAAAAGAAATAGCGTTGTCAAGCTGCATATTTAGCATTGTGCGCCACGACTACTGTACTAATGTACCGCACGACTTCCCGCCCAGAAATCTGAGGTGTGCGCAGAAGTTAGCAATATAAAACATGGGGCGTCCATGATCAGTCGTGGTCGATGACTACTCCCAAAAAGCGGCGTTGCCGTGCATGCGCAACTGCGCGCCCATTGACTAAAGCCCTAAGGGCTCACTGTCCTTCGTAGAAATGCAACAAGACAGCACTTTTCTGGAGACAGTCCTAAGCTTCGCTGTTGCAAGTACAACGCTGTTTGCGTTGCCGCTTTTCTGTATATTCGGGCTAGCACTTGCAGGCGGGTCACTACAGAAGCCCAAATGCAGGTGTCATACGCATAGATGGATATTTTGACTGTTTTGGGCGGACATTGGATTAGCCTAACAAGGACTAGGTTGAATAACGTCGAGCTTCACACACCGCCATTTTGCACTCCACGTCCTTTTTGACAGTGAGACTTTGTGCTATCCTGACAAACAGCTACAAATCCACAGAAACAAACGGGCACCAGTTCGCACATCCGTCAAAGCATCTGTGATTGCATCATGTGACACTTTGTCAAAGGTGCCCCTTACACCAAGGGACGATGCGGCCGTGATGCATTTTAGGCGCTTTTTAAGCTGAACGAACGTAACTAGATTGGCGACATTACCAATGGAGCCTGAGCGCCCACGCCGAAAATCAGTCATAGCGTGCGTATACACATTATAGAAGTCCAAGTACCATTCCAATTCGTGTCAGCACCTTCTGTTCTATTACTTTTTTAGTACGACTGGCCAAAACATTTGGCCAGTACGAGGATAAATCTAGAGGGGAATAGTTTTCGTTTATATAGGCAGCTGAGCTCAGAGGGCCTCTTAGTATGATGCTGTGATGATAGTGTTGGTGGCGCAACGGAAGCGTAGATATATGATGAAAAAAAAAAACGACAATGTCGCCGGTGATGACGATACACGACATGAAACAGTTACAGTGCGAGAAAAATGAAGAAAAAGAGTGTATACAAATACGAGTCCTTTGGCTGGGAGCACGTATGTTCGCCAAACGTGTGCGCGAAGTTGCCATTGCCCGGATCGTATCATTGTCCAAAAATCCAACAGAAGCTATTTCTTTGTTCTGCTGCATTGTAATGTCGTAAGCACGATAAGCTTTTGAAAAGTACTTCTTGTAGCGTTTAGGCGACACTTGACCACTTCATAACAACAACACCGCCATGTCAGTATTTGACCACTACGTTTACGCCTTCGCAAAAGCACCAAATCCAAGCTCCTCAGTGTGAACAAGAAGATTCTATCTCAAAGGGGAACTGCAACACTTTCCAAGTAATCCGCGAATGACATCATCAAAAAAAAATTAATCGCCTCTGGAATCGCCTGCCGTATATTTTTAAGGATAAGTTAGATATCAGCAGACCTACAGCGTCAAAGTTGATGGGAGTTTTCCGTGTGCATAAACTCGCCCTTTGTTCCTTACAGTGCGCTAAAAGCTATAGAGAGGGAAGTGAGAAAGAGGCAAGAAGCGACGCGCCCGCCATTACCTTGACAGCTTTCGCATATTTTTTTTAACGTATTCACGCTTCGGCAGTGATGACACGAATGTCGCCGGAGTCGCTGCGTGTACGTGGCGGCACCCCACGGCGACCGCGGTAACTGCGTCCGCGAATCGGCCAATGACGGTTCTGCCATCGCTTACGAAGTCTGTGCCCGCCTACTGACTATTTGTTGAAGAAGAGCAGGCGCTTTAAATCTGTATTTCAAAATCAAATTGCGAATTCCTTGGTGTGTAAAGTGCAATATTATTTGGCTGGCATTCCCACATGAGCCTCCACGATTGAGTGGCAGCCTTTTCTAGATATCTTCAAGAACTCATGCAGGGCCCTTTTAACTTAGTCAATGTAATGTGCAAACTACCCACACTAAGTGACGTTATAAGTATAGGAGGAATGTATGAGTTAATCATATTTATATTTTTTCTTCGCAGTCCCTTCCGCATCCGACGAAGTCAGCCTGACCCCTGATTCCTCTCCAGAGTAAGTCATACTTGCATCCTTCTTAGTAGCTACTACAATTGATGCGTATTAGCAGGTAAACTTTCCTGCAAGGAATAAAGAAAATACAAGAAAGCGCGTACGATGCTGCTCTGGGGCTTAACACCTCCATACTAAGTTGTCTTAAGGTATTTGTTTTAAAGATGTTTGCCGGAATACTTAAAACTGATACCGTACCCCACATTTATCACGCTGTTTCACCACTGAGAGAGGTCTGGACTTTCTGGACCTGAGGTCTTCTGAGTAGTATCAAAGTGTGTTTTTCTAACTCCAAAATGTCTGACGCGTCATAGCAGACTGGTTCTTCCGATGCCAGTGAAGTAGGAAAAGTGTTATGAAAGTAAAATATAAGCATGCACTAAAGATTAGCTCAAAGGCTGTTCAGAAGTTTTATGGCCGATGAATAGATCACCTTGGCGCGGTAGCTCCTGTTCAGTTAATCAAAGTTCATCTTTACCTTCGCCATTCGAGTTGCCTGTAATGCGGATGCTGACCTCGACATCGAAAGTGGTCATGCCTCTTGGTTAGTTGAGGTCCTTGTGCCCGGGCTCTGCCCAGTGAATAAAACTACTTTTATTTTTCGACAGAGCCGTCCGAGGAATTGTATGAGTTAACTTTGCGGATTTGGACTACTCTGGCCAATTAGCTATGAAAGCTACCCTTAAACTTTTTCAGATTACTAAAGTGGCCTCGAATCGATCTGTTCATCGATTCAAGCCTCCATCGTCCCCCCAGGCTCTTGTTCTACAGTTTAATCTGGCCTTGTTATTCGTCCTGAAAAACAATCAGACTCCTTGTCTTGATGAACTGCGGGGGAGGGGGGATAAATCTTATCTACGCAGATATTTAGGCACAAGTGTGTTAATGTCCGTGATGACAGGCAAGAAAATATATATGTGATTTTTTGAAGCGATGTCCTTACCGATTTCGAAGTCTCGAATAAAAGTACCGAATCATCTTACCTGCATGAACAGTAAACGGAAGAAGCCGAGAAAAAGTAAAAGGTCGACATTGTTTTGCACGTAGCTGTTTGCTCGAAGCACGTAAAGTGCGAAGTTGTGTTTCATTCCAGCTGTGACTAAACACAATACACCTGGTTTTCGCAGCCTCTCAAAACGATCCTGGTTCGGAGGATTAATGGCCAACGAGAGGGAAGAAAGCCACGTGATACTCGTCAAGGACCGTCCTTTGAGTTCTGTCAAGGCTGACCTCATCCACGCCTTCCTTTCGGTACGTGTTTGTTGCGGCCTCCGCTTCTAACTTCACTTGCTGACGGGGTACTTCTCCTCAGCATACTTTGGTGTTCCGTCAAATTCCATCAACTTTCATCAATTTACTCGCAAATTCCATCAATTTACTCGACAAGAACGAAGTTTCCCGTTAGAAGTTCAATAACATGCTTTGGGAAGCATATCCTCACGCGGTACAAATATTTAGCCACTGCGTTTTGCCGAAGTGCATATATGAGTTCACTCAAGCTTACAATAAAGTACAGTGGTCAACTCTCATATCTATAACGCCGGAGCGTCGTGCTCGGAACTGCACGAGCGACATCTACATTAAAACGGACAGGCGGGCTAGTTGGTTTGACAACATAATGCTACTTTTGCGCACGCAACACGAACCACAAAGGAAAAGTACACAGGACCAGCGCAGACTGTCAACTCTCACATTCCTTGAAATGTCCCTTGCCAGAGCAAGCCTGTGCGGTAACTGTAGTGACGGTTCCACGCAGAACTTGGGTCCTAACTTGAGGATATCCTTCTGTTCTTCGTCCACTTGTGTGTCTCCGAGAACGAGGAGCTTCCCTGGCTCACCAGCATTCTTCTGTTTCTTAGGCAGAACCACCCACACCTGACGCCACAGCACTTCTGTTAGGTTCACAGCACTTTCGTACCACACACGATACGATGTCCGGTTACTCCTGGCATCACCGCACGTAGAACATGCCGCACGAAGACAGTCCTTGAGGAAACGGCTTTGCCTCCAGCACTCAGACCTGAGGATCTTGCATACCCTCCGGCAATGGCCTACCGACATTGGTAGCCACCCTGTCGCAAACCGTAGCTCATTCGGTGACGTCCTGTGCCTAATGTGCCAGCCTAAAATGCGCGCCTTGCATTCGCACACAGCGATCATTGGTACGAGTACTGAGGGATTTTTTACGTCCAAATGAGGGTACATAGAGAAAGAGCCCGAAAAACTAGAAATGAACTGCATTAAAACGGACAGGCGGGCTAGTTGGTTTGACAACATAATGCTACTTTTGCGCATGCAACACGAACCACAAAGGAAAAGTACACAGGACCAGCGCAGACTGTCAACTCAAGTTGACAGTCTGCGCTGGTCCTGTGTACTTTTCCTTTGTGGTTCGTGTTGCGTGCGCAAAAGTAGCATTATGACATCTACAGTTGGAAACGGGACACCTCTGAGCATGCGCAGTGCCGCTGATGCACATGCCTTGCATTCTCGACCCTTGGTTATCACCGCGGATGCAACAACCGCTTTGGCCGTCAGTAGCGCTGTCAACGGTTTAGCGCAATAACAAAAGAAACAAAAAGAAACGAAGCGTATTGTTGGCTGCGCCCGACGCAAGCTGTGCTGCGTTCTAATTCTCCCTTCGCGGTCACATTGTCCCAACAACAGATTTACGCCTACTTATGAACTGTATATGTTTTCTGTGTTTTTTAGTTTTGTTTTTTGAGGGGTGGGTGGGGGGGGAGGGTCAGGCTGCTCGGAAGCTGTCTTTTGGCCGATATAGAATTTTGCACTTCCAAATGTGAATAGAGTGCTCGAAGCATTCTATAAGGAAGGTCGGCTTGCTGATGCTCCCCGTCATCGGTCATTAGGGGCTACAACCGACGAAGGACCGACTGATCGTCGCATGAATGGGCAATCCAAACTATATTTAGTCGCAGGCAACGCATCGTTGGTGAATTACAATTAATAGTAGGTTTACGAAATAAAATGACAGCACGCGGCAATAAACGCAATGCGCTATGAAAAATTCACAGAGCGATGCGCAATATACATTATGCGGCGCATTGCCGGTGCGATATGATACCGAAAACCGAGAATATAGGTACGCAGTAGAAAACGCGCTGATGCGGGTGATTGCACTTTTTTTTTCCGGCGCTATATGACTTACAGCGCTTCTGCCGGCCAAAGTAGTTATCGCGGCCTTGGCGATAAACAAGGACAGAAACTGCAAGGCAAGCGCGTCAGTGGCGATGCGCATGCTCAGATGTGTCCCGTTTCCAACTGTAGATGTCGCTCGTGCAGTTCCAAGCACGACGCTCCGGCGTTATAGATATGAGAGTTGACCACTGTACGTCGTACTACCATAAAAACATTGCAAACATTATGTATTCATCGTCATCACTGTTAACGCAATTCTTCTTTTTCAATGTATATAAACATCGTCACCGTAATCATAATCCCTGATTTGCTTCTTCGCGCAGTATCTTGGGCGATTTCTTTTGCGGTTCAACGGCTCCGTCAGCTACCATTTACGAATATCAGCTACCTCCGTATGACCACTAAATAATTTTACCATTCCTTTAAGTGAAGGTGTCTAAACGCGTATTAAATACACGACGTCTGAAAGCATCTGCTAATTTCTGAACTCCATTCCCTTTGTCGTTGATGGCAGATTGCAGACCTAAGCCACAGCGTGGTGTCTCCGATGTCCTTCCGGGTGGAATACAAGCGGCCAGGAAGCACCACCATGTTCCAAAGGAACGTCCGCTTCCACGTCGACATCAGCATTGTGGGAGACGGAAGTCCCAACGGCGGAGCTTCGCACGACAGCAAGCCTTCTGTCTACTGCATCAGCTTCACTCTCTTATCGGGTAAGCCTTGCGCAAGATTCGTGCATCAGGGCATCCTACTAAACGGATGCCCAGATTTCGCGCTCTAGTTCAAGGTATTGAAGGATGATCGCGACTTGCATACTTAAGCACACTGTGGGCGTTATTAAGCGCGTCTTCATCATCTGTATTTTATCATCATCACCATGCGTTCTGCGTATCTTCTTCATCGCTGGTGTGTGATCATCATCATAGTGTTTTTGCGCTCAGCGCGTTGGCATCATCGAGCGACCTGCCCAGCTACTCAGAATAAAGCGTCGTCCAAACCGAGGTCTCATACGTGGTGGAGGTGAATCTACGATCCCCTGTCCTCTACTCCTAAAGTCTTCTCGCTGGAGCTTCGTTCCGGTCGCCGCTTGCGCCCGCTGTCAGCCACTATGTCGCAGGACCAGCAGTCCGGCGCCTTTCCGGCCGCCGCCCCGCGATCGCAAGCCCTTCCCTCCTTGATTATCAGCAGCCACCACCGCGACCCCCATCTCTTCGCTGGTATGCGAGGCGAGGATGTGGAAGACTGGCTCCACGATTACGAGAGAGTCAGTTCCGCAAATCGGTGGGACAACCCTCTCAAGCTCGGCCACGTCTCCTTCTACCTCACAGGTGTGGCGAAGACGTGGTTTTACAACCACGAGGTTGATTTCACTGACTGGGACCGCTTCAAACAGCAGCTTCGCCAGGTGTTCGGCACACCGGCCGTCCGGTCGACTCTGGCCAAGAAGAGTCTCGAAGCTCGCAAGCAACACCTGGGTGAGTCCTATACATCATACATCGAGGATGTCCTTGCGCTCTGCCGACGTGTCAATTCCTCCATGTCGGAGTCGGACAGGGTGCGCCACATCCTAAAGGGCATTGGACCCGTCGCCTTCAATTCCCTCGCCGCCAAGAATCCGACTACCGTCGCTGACGTCGTTACCACTTGTCAGCGCCTCGACGAGCTGGAGTCTGTTCGCCTACTGCCTGACATCGACGAAGTTCGTCCTGCAGTAGACCAGGACCTGCGGGCACTCATACGCACGCTCATACGCGAAGAGCTGCACGCGATGGGCTTGCAGTCGCCTTCCGCGTTTCCAACTCAGCCTTGCGGTGTCTCATTGCGTGACGTAATCCGAGAAGAACTGGCGTCTTTGACGAGCTCTGCGCAAGTGCACACCCCCGTCAACCACACACTACCAACGTACGCGCAAATCGCTGCCAAGCCTCTTGGCAACGCCACTTCTGCGTTGCCAATCACAACTTACCCGCCGGTTGCTACTGCACACCCAGTCACCCTTCAGTCCATGCCGCCTGAAAGTTCATCGGCCCATGTGACCGCGCTATCTCATAGTACGCCCCAACCTGTTTACACCATGCCGTGGCGTCCACCTCGGCCTACATGCTATTACTGCGGCTATCGTGGACACATTTCACGTTTTTGTCGCAAACGCCAGCAGGACGAACGTCGTGGCTACGATACTGGTGAGCGTGATTTTCCTAATGGCGCCAACGCGCCTTATTACCAAGGCCGGCGTTATTATTCACCTCCGCGCCGCTCTCCATCTCCACCCGCTTCTAATGAAACACCCGCCACAGGTTACCGTCCGTCCAGACGCCGATCACCGTCGCCCTTCCGCCGGTCCTCGTCGCCACTTCGGCCGGCCAGACTCGCTTCTAACGTCACTTCGGAAAACTAGTCGATGCAGTTTTCGGAGGAAGAACTGCATGCACGACCTGGACTGAAATTCCTCCGATGCGCCCGGCCAACATGATTTCTGTATTTGTCGAAGGGGTGCACGTCGATGCTTTGTTGGACACTGGTGCGACATTTTCTGTCATTCAGGCTGATTTGTGTTTCCGTCTTAAGAAAGTTATGACGCCTTACAATGGTCCCACGTTGGTTGCGGCCCAAGGGTGCCCTATTCGGCCTTTGGCTATGTGTACAGCGCGTGTACTCATCACCGATATCGTTCATCATATAGAATTAGCTGTGCTGTCCGAGTGCTCCCACCAACTAATTTTGGGATGGGATTTTCTCTCCTCTGCGTCTGCCGCCATTTGTTGTGGACAGCGTGTGGTACACCTCAGTGAAACCGACCACATGCTTGGTGAAGAACTCCACAAGCCCTCCCGCCTGATCGCAGCCCAGGATACGGAACTAACCCCCGGACGTCACCACATTGTTGCCCTCAAGTCCATTGACATCGACCATGGCGATGTCTTGGTGTTCCCGTCCTCCTACTGCATTAGTAAAGGCATAACATTTTCGCCAGGTGTTGTTCGGTTCCACCGCGGGTCTGCCCTCGTCACTGTCACCAACGAAACCCCAGAGAAAATTTTACTTCCGCAAGACACAACAGTAGCGCTCGTTGCCGATATGGAGCCTGTATACGCCTTGCCGCTTCGACCAGTCTCTCCTGGGGACCCTTCTCCTGACGAATATTCTTCTGTCACTGCCCTTAAAGCGATCGTCAGCACTGATCTGACAGCTGCGCAGACGCAACAGTTGCTTGATTTGTTAAAAAAGCACGCTAATTCTTTCGACGTCTACTCCACAACACTGGGCCAAACTACCGTCGCCGAGCACCGCATTATAACAGATGACACATGTATCGTGCGCCGCCGCCCGTACCGTGTCTCTCTAGCCGAGCGGAAAATCATTGAAGACAACGTCGGCGACATGTTGAAACGCAAGGTAATTCGTCCTTCTTCCAGTTCGTGGTCGTCTCCTGTTGTTTTGGTGCGCAAGAAAGACGGTTCCGTGCGCTTTTGCGTCGATTATCGGGCGCTCAATAAGATCACTCGAAAGGACGTATATCCCATGCCGCGCATTGATGACGCCCTTGATTCTCTCCAAGGCGCGGAATACTTTTCGAGCCTCGACCTCCGCTCTGGCTACTGGCAGATCCCTATGCACGAACATGACAAAGAAAAAACGGCATTCGCAACACCTGATGGTCTATATGAATTTAACGTAATGCCTTTCGGGCTATGCAACGCACCTGCAACTTTTGAACGCATGATCGACACCGTGCTCCGTGGACTAAAATGGAAGACCTGCCTTTGCTACTTGGACGACATTGTCATTTTTTCATCAACGTTTTCTGAGCATCTCGGACGCTTAGATGAAGTTTTGACATGCCTCGCCCGCGCAGGTCTTCAGCTAAACACAAAAAAGTGCCGTTTCGCCAGTAAAACCATTAAGATCCTGGGCCACGTCGTAAGCAAGGACGGAATTCGACCGGACCCTGACAAGATTGCCGCGGTGCTTCAGTTTCCGCGCCCTGAAAGACCGAAAGACTTGCGCAGCTTCCTCGGCCTTGCCTCCTATTTCCGCCGTTTTATACGGAATTTCGCCTCCATAGCAGCCCCATTACACAGCTTACTCTCTAGTGGTGTGCAGTTTGTATGGTCTGAAGAATGCGAATCGGCATTTACACGACTGAAGGGCGCCCTTACGTCTGAACCGGTGCTTTGCCATTTTGATGAAGCCGCACCGACTCTCTTGCACACGGATGCTAGCGGCCACGGCATCGGTGCTGTCCTACTGCAACGCGACAACTCTTCGCGCGAAAGGGTCATAGCGTACGCCAGCCGTGTACTCACCACTTCAGAAAGGAATTATACGATCACGGAACAAGAGTGTCTCGCCGTCGTCTGGTCTATACAGAAGTTTCGCCCTTATCTGCACGGCCGTCATTTCACGATAGTCACAGACCACCACGCCTTGTGCTGGCTTTCCACACTGAAGAATTTGACTGGACGCCTGGGTCGCTGGATTTTGCGGCTGCAAGAGTATGATTTCGACATCATTTACAAGTCCGGCAAAAAACACCAAGATGCCGATGCTCTGTCTCGCTGCCCACTTCCCACGTCTTCGTTCGACGCTTCGGCAACCACCGCTTCGCGCGTTACCTCTTCGAACGACCCCGGTACTGCTTCGTCGCTAGCCTCCATACACCAAGTGCCTTCGGACGACGACCAACCGTTCGCATCTCATCAGATGGCAGACCCGTACTGTCGACGTTTCATAGAACAGCTATCTGGGGCTTCTCCTCCACCTAACGCGCGCCTCCGCCGGCAACTCGCGCACTTTAAGCTGGACGATGGAGTATTGTATCACCGCGTTTACCATGCTGACGGACAACGCTGGGTACCAGTTCTCCCACGATCCCTTCGTCTTGCTATCCTCAACGTCTTTCACGATGACTTGACAGCTGGTCATCTTGGGTTCCATAAAACCTATGACCGAATTCGGAGGCGATACTATTGGCCTGGCCTTTCTTCAAGCGTCGCGAGGTACGTCGGTTCCTGCGTTGCCTGCCAGCGTCGGAAGCTCCCAACGTCTGCTCCAGCTGGCCCATTGCAACCACTTCCGTGCCCCACAGCACCATTCGAGGTTGTCGGTATTGACCTCTACGGGCCCCTTCCGATCACTGCTTCTGGCAACCGGTGGATCGTGACTGCCGTCGACCACCTGACGCGCTACGCGGAGACAGCTTCAGTGTTTAGCGGCTCTGCTCCAGAGGTTGCTAACTTTGTCCTACAGTCCATCATTCTACGTCATGGTGCTCCTCGTGTACTGCTGAGCGACCGTGGAAAGGCATTCATTTCGCAAGTACTCAACGAAGTTCTCCGAGCGTCCGGCACCATCCACAAGACATCCTCGAGCTACCACCCTCAGACTAACGGCCTGACCGAGCGCTTTCATCGCACTTTAGCAGACATGATCGCCGTCTACATTCAACCAGACCATAGACATTGGGACGTCCTTTTGCCATTCGTCACCTTTGCCTACAACACTGCCGTGCAGCGAACAACTCGCTACTCGCCGTTTTACCTCGTATATGGACGTTCCCCCACCTTCGCTCTGGACGTCTCCTTCTTCGGCTCTAAAGCTATTTCATCCCCTTCCTCGTGCGAAGAGTACGTCTCACGACTAGCCCAGTGTCGCCGGCGGGCGCGCCTCAACACAGAAGCCAGACAACACGACCGAAAAGCTGTTTATGATGAATGCCACCGCGTCGTTTCTTTCCGACCTGGTGATGAAGTACTTCTCCTGACTCCTCCTCGTAGTTCCGGTCTGTGCGCCAAATTTCAGCCACGGTTCATCGGACCGTACACGGTCATTGAACAAACTTCTCCTGTTAACTATCGCGTCACTCCCCTTGCCGCCCCAACAGACGGCCGTTGCCGCAATACGGAGGTTGTGCACGTGTCCCGAATGAAACTCTTCACGCGGCGTTCATCAATGTATTGAATCGCGTCCAGGATGGCCGCTTCCACGTGGGGGGGAAATAGTGTGGGCGTTTATTAAGCGCGTCTTCATCATCTGTATTTTATCATCATCACCATGCGTTCTGCGTATCTTCTTCATCGCTGGTGTGTGATCATCATCATAGTGTTTTTGCGCTCAGCGCGTTGGCATCATCGAGCGACCTGCCCAGCTACTCAGAATAAAGCGTCGTCCAAACCGAGGTCTCATAACACTTTTAACTCAAGCAATGGCGTTCGCCCAATGAGATGCTACTTGCCTCTCCGTAAAACTTCAATATAGCAGGTGACCGGGAGCCCATCTACACGTGACGCCATCCATCGGGGGCTTCCACGGTGTTTCGCCATAACTGAATGGGCAATAGGCGAAAAATAATATGTCGCGAACAAAACTAGTTATCAAAAACGACTGGCGGATCTACATAGCAGAGACAAGCCGTGACATTTTGATAGAATTTCTGCGTGCCACCTCAAAGCACTTACTTTCCCAGGGTCCAACCAGTTGGTAAATTTTCAGGAAATGATAACGTTGTAGATGGAGAAGGGAAGGCGACCTTGTTGTGGTGAGGAACTCGTCCTCTCTTCCCACCTACTCGCCCTTCCTGCTTCTCTTCTTCCTTTTGGAGCCGAGCTCCTCCAGCTAGCGTTGCTGCTGCGAAGAAGGATGGACGGAAGCCTTCCTGCTACCTGTCCGCCGTCGCGTTGTCGACTTGAAGGATGAAGACCAGCCTTTCACACAAACACAACGAGACTTTATATATCAGACAAACAGTACATACACATTGACAGACAGTAGCTTCGGTTGGTAGGACCTAGGTAGAGCCATCGGTTGGTAGGGCATCGCGGTGGGACCGTCGCTCCAATTCGGCAGAGCCGACCAGTGCATAGCACTTCTCCTGCGACCTCAACCACCGCCCGGACTCGTACTAGATATCCCCTCTAGTACTATCCGCGCCCCGGTTGGGAGGACCTTGGTGGAACGATCGCTTCCATTCGGCAGAGCCGACCCCAGTGCATAGCACTGCTCCTGCGAGCGTAACCACCACCCGGACTCGTGCTAGATGTCCCCTCTAGCACTATCCACTCCGTCCTCGCCAACCTTCGGGCTACCCTCCAACCTTCTGCTTACCTTCAGCCTTTCCAACCTCCGCTTCCAAGCTCGCTTCCCGTCCTCCTCTGCCAGGGAAAAGGGGCCACCTTATATACACCTGTTGCTCCGCCCCTGAATCCCGCACAGCCAATCACAAACGCCGATCGAATGTCAGACGCCGCACTAACAAAAGACCACCCGCGAACAATACCGTAGGTACGCTTGCTGCCCACAACCCGCGAACAGTAACGTAGGTACGCTTGTTGCCCACCACACCGGGGGGGGGGGGGGCGAGGGCGCCAACCAGCTGTACAATACATCCCCACAATGGTCGCCTCCTCCCCCGCTGTTCACCACGTGGCTGTGCGTCGGCGCCTACTTGACCACCTCGACGTACAGTATTCTCCGTCTCATTCCGACGACCCTTACACAGTTTTAGAAACTTTGTATGATATACGTCTCTGAATAAAATAACTGACAAGAAACCACAGCCAGTCGCGAAGCTGGACTTTCGATTTGCGAAGGCGGTCACCGCTATTATCGAAAAGCGCTTACGATTGAAAAGATTTGTTGATTTGGTTCGAAAAATTCCAAATTCTGCTCCGACTTCTGCTGAACCCCTGCGCTTATTTATTTAATTTAAAATCTCATGCTGTCGTAATAGTACTCCGAGAAACATCAAGTTATCCCGATTGCTCGTTACGGCACGGAGTTCCCAAAAACACAGGTAGTCCTTGGCTGCGAAGAACGACGTTCTCCTATACTACCACACAAACCGGCTTCTATTTAACAGGTGTGCTCGTGTGCTTGGGAGTACCTACCGACCGAGATGGGGCTTCAGTGTGGGCGACACAATCGACGTCCTTGCCAAGCAGGACTTCTCCATCTGGAGCTACCGACGTCATTATTATAATGTTCCGTGACGACAATTGCATGAAATCTATATATACATAAGAGGTAATTAATTTAGGCACTGATTCATATCTTAATTGTACATAATCATATTACGAAGAGGTGCCTGGTATTCTCATACACACTATCTGTTCATGGAATACAGTGGGAGCGACTCGCGCTTCCACAGACACAAAAGGAGCCATCAGCCAAAGCATACCCATGAATGAACAAGTGAATGAAATGCTTTGCAGATGGCACCACAGAGAATTTAGCAACAGTTGGTTGCGCCATCAGCGCCACCGTAATGAGTTTCCACAGGCTCGCATTAGGATGATATTGTCTCGACAATGTTTGATAATCGTGGGAGATACAATATCCCCGATGCTATTCACTGCATGTTTAGAGGAAGTCTTTAAACGTCTAGACTGGGAAGAAAAGGGACATTCGAATAGACGGAGAATATCTAAACAATTTGAGATTTGCAGACGACATTGTGCTCTTTAGCAATGATGGTGACGAATTACAAAACATGATTGATGACCTAAACAGGGAAAGCATTAAAATTGGATTAAAAATGAATAGGCAAAAGACCAAAGTTATGCTCAATAGCTTAGCTAAGGAACAGGAATTTAAAATCAACAATGAACCCTTACAATGTGTAAATGAATATGTATATCTGGGACAGTAAATATCAGGAACTCCTACCCAGGAAAATGAAATTCTCCGTAGAATAAGGCTGGGCTGGAGCGCATTCGGAACGCATTACGAAATCATGACCGGACACTTACCGCTCTCATTAAAGCGAAAAGTATTCAATCACTGCATTCTCCCAGTACTAACGTACGGTGCAGAAACATGGAGAATAACTAAAAAACTAGAGCTGAAACTAAGGAGCACGCAACGTGCAATGGAAAGAAAAATGATAGGGGTAACGCTAAGAGATAAAAAACGAGCGGAATGGATCAGAGAACAGACAGGAGTAGCCGATATTATCTTATCAATTAAAAGAAGTGGACCTGGGCAGGACATGTCATGAGGAGGAAGGATAATAGGTGGACAGTAAGAGCGACGGAATGGATACCATGAGAGGGAAAACGCAACAGAGGTAGGCAAAAGGTTAGATGGAGCGATGAAATTAAAAAGTTTGCGGGCACAAAGTGGAACCAACTCGCTCAGGATAGGGTGGATTGGAAATCGTTGGGAGAGGCCTTCGTCCTGCAGTGGACCTAAACAGGCTGATGATGATGATGATGATGATGATGATGATGATGATGATGATGGTTGCGCCATCAGCGCCACCGTAATGAGTTTCCACAGGCTCGCATTAGGATGATATTGTCTCGACAATGTTTGATAATCGTGGCTGGCGTGACATAATTCTTTTCTGCAATATAACGCCAGTGCGGATAACCACAAAATAGACGAGTGAAGCTACACCTGAGTCCATAAAAATACTATGGATTACTATCAGCATAAATAGAGGGACGATTATGCATAAAAGGTAGGCAGGGAAGCTTCAGCTTCGAGGTCGATTAACCTGCGTACATGCATTCGGGTTAGGCACTCCAAGATGTCTGTGATGTTCACCGTTACGTTGTATGAAACACGTGTGTGTTAAGCTGATGAGCCGCTAGAGATATTCGAGAGTACTTTAGAGGAGTAATGGAATTTGAACAATACTGCTCCCTATTTTGTTTCTTGTTGCAGTAGGATCATTAACACATTAAAGTTTAATGTGTCAGCATGCTGCGACACTTCCCGATTTGAGGGTGCCTCATTGTCAGTTGTCTAAAGTGTACCCCGCTGAAAGGGACACTCGTGAAATGCTCGTTTTACCTTTGCTGCCCAGGTCCAATCCGGAGGTTCAAGCGGATCTGCGAGCATATCCAGGCACAGATCTTGGGCCGGCGACCGGGCAGCCATTCGCCTCGCTTCAGCCGCCGGCCGCCCACCTCCGAACTGAGCGACAGCTCTTCCTGTGGGTCAGAGTCACTGTCACCCACCCAGGTCGCGGACGACCTGGCGCACGTGCTCACCACGACTAGCGGCCAGGCGCCAATGGCACGCTGCAAGTCCGACCAGGACGCCGCCTGCGACATCTTCGAGCGGGAGGCGAAGGCGGCCGCCGCGGTCGCCGCCGCAGCCTGCCATCGCCGTGCGGTCATGGACGGCACGTCTATGGCCAACGGTCGCCGACTCAGCTATGACCTCAAGGGCTCCAGGGACAAAGTCTGACAACCCTTCACCGTATCATCGACTGTCGTCGATCGCTGAGAGAGCAGCGACAGTATGCACGTTGCCGACGTCCTCGCGAAACAAAGTCACGTGGGCAGACTTAAACGACGACGCAAGCGTGCCCCTCGGAAGTTGCATACAAGGAGACAAGTGGGAGCTTTCGCAGCGTCCGAGGAACGTCGCTGAGGCGGCGAAGCAAAGGCCGCCAGCAAGTGTCGTGTGCGGTGCCCTTAAGATACGTGTGTCTCCACAACGCGCGGACTCGCTTTTTATCATTAGCCTTAGCTGGTTGCTTTCTTGTACCGATTTTCACGCTTGTAACGAGTGGCACGCTAACTGCTCCCGATCTAGTAGCGCAGCGTAACTAAAAATTCTTTGCAAGACAAGGATAATTATCGTCCTGTCTTTGACATTGCCCTGCAAATATTTTAAGGACAATTAAGAAGGCTACGACAAAACCTCATTTAAATCCGGAGATCGTGAACCGCGCGTATTATGGTCAACTAAGAAGTGAAAAGAAAAGAAACTAAATAATGCAAGGAAGGACAAAATGGTGACGACGGCTCCACTTTAACCTACATGGACAACACGAACAATGTCCCCTTGACGATCCTGGCAGTGCTTGCAATGGGCTATTTAGTTCCTTACCTATAATAAAATTAAAATATTGGCCCCTAGTGCGAGGAAGACTACGCTCTTGTGCTTCCCTTTGTGGTCGTTTGGGAAAAAAAAATCGTGTACGCGAAAATATGGTGGAACAGCCACTTAGTGTTGTCATCGGAGTCGCATGTTTGACGCGAAATTTGAAAAGCAAAGTGTGCCTATAGCTCCCTGCGCTATAAAGTTCAGGCCTTCGCCTCATAAAATCTTTAACGCATTCTGTAAACAGCAATCTGCCACTCTTGAACAATTTAGTGCTTCTAGCTTTCCCTCGAAAACAACGAAGCGTTATTCGATCGGAGCAGAGAAAAAAAAAGCGTGCTGTCTTTTACAGGCGATTATTTTTGGTCACTTCTGTGGTTGGGCTGATATGAGAAATGGAAAGGGAAAGACAGAAAGAAAGAAAACTCTCTTCCCTGCTTAGGGTTGCTTGATTCCTTTTGTGTATCTGCTGAAAGATATGTGACATTGCGTTGTGGGCGGGCGGCGTTCAGTGACGTCACCTGCGGCGAAACAGTGGCGCTTGTCTTGGCGTGAACTCTTTCACCCCGCTTAGGACATTCACTTACAAACAAAAAGTATATATTTTGGGCCTAGCCTTCTTCGATGAGTGAAGTGAGTTCCGTTGTAATCCTGTTGTTTCCTTCCAGTGTGAAGTGATGTCTATGACGCTGTAAGCAACGATTCAAGTTGCAGCGAACGAGGTCATCGAAGATTACGTGCCGAAATGCGTCGTACACTTCGTTCTTTCTTTTTATTCAGCGGAGAACGGACTCTGTTGAAGTGAATGGGACGCGTTACTGAAGAGTGAATGACACTGGTTGCGTAGGAGAGTACGTGTGTCCATGGCAACGTAGAAATTATGCCAGATGTTTCTTCTATAGGTAATCGTATGAAGTTGACACTCCATTTTCTGGTTTATTTAACGAGAATACTCCTTTAGGCCTAGGGAAAGAGCAAAAGAGCCGTTACGTTAGCGATCAGCAAAGTGACATATTGGGCAACTTGGTTTCCCGTAGTCTGCGCTCTGCGCTAAAGCTATGATGGGCACTGTGCTAGGGAGGACGTAGTAAAAGACGACCACAAGCACAATGGTGCAGTCATCGTTCACTATGCCCTCACCAACACAGCACCCCAGTAACTTTATTGCAGTGTAATGACCACGTTAGCTATGTAACAATGGTTTTCAGATCTGCACACAAAATGTCATTCCTTACTAAATGTACAACGCTGCTGGCAGGCTATGCATAACTACTGAACATTTTCGACATGCGAGTCCACTCGCGGGCGTGCTGGGAGACGTAATCTTAAAGTCGTTTTCTTTTTTTTTTTTTTTGCAGGCTGCAAAGCTTGACTGTGCACTGCATGCGAATGTTTGCTTCGCTGAATATGCGCACATATTTATTTGGCTATATCCTGCTAGTGACACTAAATGTGACTTTGCTTTCTGGCGAGGTATTTAAAAGAGGCTCTATGTTTTCCCTTCACGTGTGTCTTCAAACTGAACGAAAAAGTACGTGAACGTGGGGTCAAAACTTCGTCTTCGCGAAATCAAACATACCCATTCCTCTTAGACGTCGTAAATATTTCAAACTGTAACTTCTGGCCTCACGGGCACAGCGTAAGCTCAAAAACACTGCTATCCTCATTTGTGAACCATGTATCATGATAACTGTCAGTGTGGCTTCAAATGCTTTTCGTGCTTTGTAGCGCGTCGCCACCATACTTGCGACGCTGACATCGTCGTGAAAGGAAAGGTGATATATGACGTCATCGTAGACGTAAGCGCACTTGCCGCATTAATTTTGCTGCAGTTGTGCGGTCTATGTAGTTCGTTAGCGACCTCGGTTTTCAGCTGCTTCCTAGTAGGCACTTACGGTAACCGGCAACGAAGGATACTTCTGTAAGTGTAAACTCCCGTATCTAAATAATTTATGGCACTCTGAAGGGTAGAACGCTAGAAGTGGTCCTTGGTTGTTACACCTTGTCAGAGGTTACGTGCATCAGGATTTAGTAGCTGAAACTGTGAACAAGACCGCATGAAGGATAGCATAGATTCCTTGGTACCCGAACATGATCGTCGTGCTTATGTTGGAACGCCATTTTATCTTGCTGTCCGCTTCTTTTCAAACTATGGTAATAACAGTGATTCGCGATCAAATTATGGCTCTTACATAGCCTTCTATACCTCCCCTGCAATGTAATATTACAGTGAGTGCTCCATAAATGGGAGCCGGATTAGCAAACCTGCTTACGCGAAACAGCTTCAAGATTAACCATTACGTCATGGCAGCAACCATCGTGTTCAAATCATCGCTCGCCTTTGCTCTAAGTCGAGTTTTGTGAATCTGCCCCAGCATCTTTAAATCCGTGCAGGAACATATCTCGGCCGATCAGACGGCTCCAAAGGTTCAGACGAGCAGGGTGACACGTTTCGTGAATATGTAACTCGCGCTGTATTTTCCGCTATCCCGGAGAGTCGGTATTGAACAAAAAATGCTTCATCGCGAGATCTGCGCATGCGCTCTGGTAGAACGTAGCGAGTACACGCTTTTACGAACTCGAAACTATGTGTGTCGAGCCTGACGCTTGGAACTCAGTATTGCTGGAACAGTACGAAAAGTCGGAAGTACATAAAGCATCGAGTGAAGCACCATAGTCGAAGGAGACTCAATGTAAACTTATCTGTTCAGTCTTCGCTTCAATGCAAACGAGAGAGCACGACAGCGACAATGTGCTATGACCCTATTTGTGTGAGTAGTTTAAAGCGAAAAAAATATATATATACATAACGGAAATGACAGAAACAAATGTAGCACCCATACTGGACACCAACCGCTGTCGCTAATGTGTGCTTGTGGTAACAGCAATTCAAATTGTTTTTGTATATACTTACAAAACGCCTGTGTACATATATGTGTACAAAGCTTAGAAAACTGTAACGTGGGTTTAATTAATGTGATGCAACGGGGCCTTCTCAAGAAGGGCAGAGACGTTCTTGCATTTGTTGTCGTTGTTCTGTTTCGTCGTAATCGATACAGGGCAGAAATCCTGAGACCTTGAAAGTCGGCTTCACGAACGCGTCTCGAATCTTTCGCGAAAGCGCGTGCAGCTCGGTGAACAGTGTTATGTTTTGACATTGCCGACAGTAGTGTGAATCAGTGTGTGCAATATCCTAAGCAAAAAACACATAGCTAAATCTGTATAAAAGTGTTTGTTCATTGCAGTGACTTTTGAGACAGTTGAAAGGCGACGCGTTTGCAAGGCGTGCCCAGTTTTTTCGCCTATGATTACGCTTGCTTTGTGGCGTGATTCGAGCGACAGTGTAATCATATGCCTGTTACGTCACCCGTACATTTACTTTGCTTATAATGCAACTAGATTAAGCATAATATTCGGAGATAGGGTGACAGTCTTTCCAGTAGTATGAATTGGCTACAGTAATTGAAATGCGTGATCTTTTTGCTGAATGCTCTGGCAGGAGAGGCAAGGCACGAGAAAGAGTCGCTCACGCCTTTCTCTATTGCCTAAAAGTATTTGCATAAGCAAAGAAAATTTTACCATAAGCAAATTAACTAGGGGGAGTAACAATCTGACGATAGACGCTTACTGAGTTTGTTTCACTGAGCTTAAGGTACAAGTTACGTGCAAGATGGCGATGAAAAATCAAAACATGCATCTTTTTCTATCGACAGTGTTATGGCATTTTCTTGCGACGTACGTACTTTTTGATCGTGACTTTGGCACAGTCTTCAAACGCAAAAGACGCGGACTCGGGTTTGCGCAGGCTAACATTTTATATTCGTTCTTTTTTTTTTTATGCAGAGATCCTTTCTAAAAGTGGAGATCGAAAAGTAGTGTGCCATTATAGTTTTGTGCGCGACCGAAACTTCTCCGCATTGCAATTGAGAAATCAAATTGTTTGGTACGATGTTACGGAAGCAACGTTCTTGTGTTACAGTACGTTTTATGTGCAATATAAACAGTTTCAAAGATGCGTCAGCGCGGTTATTCGTCCGGTTTTCCTGGAAATCTTGTCGCGGTGCTTTTCCGAAGCGAAAGCTACATGCCGCCTTCCTTGCTTTGCTTTTGGCCTTGGTCGACACTCAAGCCCAATGGAAGAATGGAAGCTCAGTGGCGAAGGCTCGCCACTCGCTTTGTGGATGAGAGGTCTTTTCGCGGCTGCGTACTCTTGTGAATGACTCTATCCTTCTTCCTTGCTTTTTCTTCTTTTTTTCTAGAAGCCTTAAAGAAGTATAGATGTAGTCCGCCAACTGCAGCTGTATAGCGTATGCTCGTTCATTCTCTGTCAATGATTTCATTCTTTTCTTGCGAGCGTATTTAGTTGAAAGACGGACGTTCTGTCTTCTCATATGTGTTGTTGCTCGAAGAAGAAAAAAAGAAATGAAACATTGCACCGAAGGTTGTATACTAGGTATACAAGTGTTTCTTATTAAACCTGTACATAAAGCTTAGTGTGTCATATACGTCTTTCCACTGCTATCTTCAGCGTGCATAGACACGCATGTGTTTGCTTTAAATCGTAGACAACGGTTTCGGGTTTTGCTGCAAAAGGTCGTATTTCCCGCGTTACACAAAAGAAAAAAGAAAATTAAAGGGGAGAGAGAAAAAATAGGTGGAGAGCCCAGTGATGCACTGAGGCTGTCAGTGTAGTACAGTAATGATCAGTGCTTTCCCACCAATATGCCAATGATTTACGTTAAGACCTGAGAAACACACAGACGCAGTGGTCGCGAATCGTTAAAGGGCAACTCCGTCGATTTTTCAGTGTCCACTGATCTTAATGAAATTTTCAATATGTATTCTCCTCGGCACTGCAATAATATATGCCAAACCAGGCGGTTGCAAGTCATTTAGTTTTCCTGGAAACGAATTTAAAACTTTTTTAGCGGATTCCCCTGCGGGCCACCCTGTGTTTCTGACGTCATCACCTTCAACGCTGCCTACCCGAGCCTACGGGACATCAAAAGCAAAACGGCGGTACTTCAGCGTCATTCAGCGGCGGTACTTCAGCCATTGTCATTTTTCTCCATATTTCTGACGGCGGGAAGGCTGTGACGTCATCGCATACGCTGCAAGAAGCGTCTACTCGTATCGGTTTCGGTTTGAACACGCCTCTTCCGTCGGTTATTTAAAATTATTGGTGTGTTTCTGAGCAAACTGAAGCACCCTGGCTGCTACAGGAGTATAAGTCCTATTCGAAAGCGTTTATATCAGAACATGGTCAAAAAACCGCCGGAGTTGCCCTTTAAGCATCACTCCTACAAGGGAGCCTATTTGTCGTCCTATGAAGACGTGCATTATCGTTCAAGCGTTTGTTCCTGTCACGTTCCCTTTTCAACGACCTCTGACGACTAGAAGCCTCCACCTTCCTTTGAGCTCTTGTATTGCTTGGACACGCGTACAAAAATGTTCGTAGACATGTCACCATGCACGTAGTTCCGCATAAAGGATAGCGGCAGCAAACTATGCAGAGTGAATAGCCCCCTTTCCCAACAATAGCTCGATAGCAACTTGTTTCACCAGTGCTTTCCGGCCACGGGACGCAACATACGCTGAGCCGGGGTGAAGGTGCCGATGATGAGTGCTGCAGTCGAAATGTGAAAACTCAAAACAAGGCATCGAAGTATCCGACTACATTTCACAGACCAGCAAAAGGTAAGCGTGACAACGTTTGATATTCAGGGAAGTATACGTTGTTGGAAAGAGAGAGATAGCAACAGGAAAACACAGGATGTTCAGCCGACGCACATCGTATGCATTCCTGTAAATGGAGTAAGCGATAAAGAGGTGAAAAGAAAGACGTAATGGAAGAGCGCGCACACGATGAAGGTGTACATAGGCGACGGAAGTGTACATAGACGATGGAGGTGTACATGGCCGCTCAGCACAAAGTAGCGTGGTTCATTCACTGTCTGCCCTGTTCTTTCTTCTCTGCACTACTTCCTCCCCCCCACTCCCCTTTTGTTGCCCAATTTTATCTATAGCACTACTCGTAGCCCGTGTGTCTCAAACTGTTATAATTTACTTGCGCATCGGAGATACATCGGCTGTAGCGCTACGCCAGGTTATAGGTAAAAAATTGCGACATGACACGCCGTGGCAGGTGTTAAAATATTTCTTGTTCTTCGGGGCTGCAGTAACGCCATACGCCGCGCTGAACGATTTCAGTAGCTTAATAAACAAGTGAATCGGGCTAGTTGTGTCGCTTATGTTGTGTCTTTCTTTCTAGCTGTCCCTGTGTGTAGTTTTGCGCTTCTTACGAAGATGGATTTCAGTAAGACATCTAGACGTCCGCAATCATATCGGCGCCCTAATTATAGTGCATGTGCGTAATTGCACTCGCGCGCAGAGGAAAGTGTACTATGACCGCAAGAGCTAACAGGGTCCCCTTCCCACACTTAGCAAGCCTCGCCAAATAACAGTTTTGTATGGCGGCGAAGCTTCTAGAACCTGTGCCCCTGCGAGAAGCTTCCCGAAACGAGGCTTCACACAGGTGCACAAACACGAAGGAGCCTGAAAAGATAAGTCCCTAGGAGTCCTTAGCTATCGCTTAAAAGGTGTAAATACGAAATCCGGGACCTTTGGCAGTCGAAACCTGTACTTAAGGGTCCGAACCCAGTACCTCAGACCATGACGCATCGCATGAATATGACAAGGCATGTGCTGCAGAGGCTTCACACTCAGTCACGTCTGTCTCACGCCCGCACACTCTAGGCTGGTATTAGTCACACATGGTTTTATTATCGTTGATGTGACGTAACTGATGAGCCTGTCACGTTCTTGGTGTCAGCACCTAGCAGTCACGTTACTCATGAATTCGTAACCCCCCCCCCCCCCCCCCCCCAATGCCAGTTTTGGTATATACTCGATGAACAAGACGCGAGGTTGCGCTATTTTTTGCAACACGATCTTCTGCCACCGTTTTTCTTTTCTTTTTTCAAGGTCAGCTTTGCATGAAGCATACAAGCCTTTCTCCTTAATGATAAAATCGCTTATTAGAAAATTCGATCTTCACTGAACGCGTTCCCCGTGTAGTCGGTATAGGCGAATTATCGACATTGACCTGCACACGTGATAATGCATGTAAGGCTTACAATTTACGTAACTGTCGCGCTGAAGTTGGCGGCTATATTACAGAGTGTGTAGAACAGGTAGAGATCCTCCGAGATTTGTTCTGGACTGAAAATACCGGTTTGCTGGTTCGTGTCTGCAGCTGAATTGTCATAAAACAACAACCCGCTGGTGTGTCGACATTAACACAGCATCGGTATACTGTACATATACTGTACATGCACAATAATGCAATTAATATACAATACGCGCTTCTCAATCACATTGCCTGGCGAAACGTGCCGTTAATTGAGCAATGAAGACACAGATATAACTTGTATCGCAGCCCTGGGATGTGGCGTGCCCTCCTGGAGAATGCACCTCAACGCAAAAGCTTCAGTACAACCAGCCATGAGATCAATACGAAGTCGTTTGCTACGACGAAATATTCCCTCTCCGTGTCTGAAGGCGTCGCTCACGAAAACAGCGTGGACGTCATCCAAATGACGCACATTATTTGTTCATATTTGATACTGTACTGTTTACGCCCAGAATGAGCGATGGCGAAGCTCGGGACTACGTCAGGACTCAGAAAGGCGCACGAGTCTAAGTTAAGACAGATGTCCCTGTAGTGGTAGCTCGGTTTACTATTTGTCTGCGCTCCGGCGCAAGCATCAAGCTACCGGTAGGAAACTAGCGCCTATACGGCGGCGCAAAAGTAAACGACGCCGCCATCGGCGCTAAATTGGAAGGTATACGACACCGAAAAAAAAAAAAACAAGAAAAGGAAGAACCTGAAAGGGAAAGAAAGGAGCTTGAACAAAGAAGAAAAAATCGGAAGAAAGAGAACCATGGGCGGAAACGAGAGAGCCGTTACGGCAAACGAAGCGAACAACTGGAATTCGTGTCCCAATTATAATGGCTCTCGAGAAAAGTTCGGTAAGGGCCTCGTTTGCAGGGGCCCCGACGGTGACTCGGTTTCCGCCGCGCGGCGCCAGATGGACCCAGCTCCTCAGTTCGTTAGCATCTGGATACTTCCTACTGCCGCCGTTTGCTGCCTTCCTCTACAGCCTTCTTCATCCTCATAACCCTCTTCCTCGGCCCGGACCCTAAGCCGCCTCGGGGCTCCCACGCCTGCCCCTCTTCACGTTGTTACACTTCGGCCAAATAGTGTGCAGTAACGCGGTGGAGTCCGGGCTGGTGTCAAAGTCAGAACAACTAGCGCTTGCAAACGAGCTGCACTGCATGACGTAGCGTGTATGCAGTGAAGATGCCGCGTTGTTAGCGTGATCGTAAATCCGCATGCAACCTGACTCAGCTATACCAGTGGTATGGTTTGCAGTCGTTAAACCACTGCGGTAATGATGAGAAGTGTGGCAGGTTGGTTGTACCTTCTTAGCTCACGCTCCGTATCGTGGATCCGGAGTACCATTTCGGCGACCTTTGTTTCGTTAAAGTGATTCTAGGTTTGATGGTTAGTTCCGCACTATTACTGCGGAGTTCGATGAAGACTTTTCATCGACACTTGTCGTTATATATTTAACGTGATAATCTTTATTAATTATTTCATGGGCCAGTGAAATTCACTGTGATTCATTACTGCACGGCCATGTCATTCGAACATGAAAATATTGAGAGAGAGAAAGACCAGATCTATCTTTTCGGCGGACAAAGAAAATCAAGACAACAACAACAAAAAAAAAATCTTGCCCTTAACTTGTTATCGTTTAGCGAGTGCGAATCTGTTGTGATTAAGTTGTTAACATTGATCGCGTATCACAAGTTCAAAGTATGCTTGTACCAGTCACTAAAATTTATCTCCCACTCTAACACACATTAACGTACTCTTTACTCCCCAGAGGTTGTCATGCAAAAACACTTCATCAATATATTTGCGTTCTCTAGAATATACAACGTTACAGTCTGCCGCCGACGAATGAGATGTTTTAATTACTGCTGCGACGTGGTTTATTGACGTCTGGACGACGGATAACGCTACACTGCTCACACACGCACTGCTACACTGCTCACACACGCATTACACTGCTCACACACGCACGCAGCATTCCCACATCATTTATGAGCGGAAATTTTCTTTTTGGACCGCTGCCAAGTTCTCTGAAGCACTCACGTAAGGTACACAGGGTGTTTTATTCCTTTCCTGCTATCCACGTTGACGCTGCGGTAGTCTTAGTAGCTGCTTCGTCGCGCCGTCACACTTCGCAGCATCCGCAGCGCTGCACCTTACTTCGCAATATCTGTACAGTTCGACAATCCTCCGCTGTAGGTCCTTTGCCGCTGCTCCTAGACTTGTTTCGCCCTTTCGTTCTATCTATTACATAGCTCGTTTTACTGTCCTGCCCCTTCTGTCCCCAACCCCGTTCGTTCCACTGGACAGCTCACTCCTTTTCCTACTCCGTCCACCCAATTTTCTAACCACTTCTCTCTTTTTTTCTTTTTCTGCCCCTGTTTTTTTACGCCTCTTACGAACCCGCCGGGCTCTCTCTTGCGGCAGGCCTTGTGGACTATAATTGGATGGCTGCGGAAGATTGGCACTAACAAGCGCTATTGGTGCCACCTATGGTTGCCACTAACGAGACGAGCCTCGAACTCCTCCGAGCTACCCCTTTGTTTTGCTTTTTATTCCTCGCCCCCTCCTTTCCCTTACGGTTGATATACGCACACTATACGTACACGTGCCTTGAACCACCCTGTCAATTATTTAGGAGACTATATATACATCCCTTCAAGGTGGTGTAAAGATCCCCCCGGTGGTACAAATTTCCGGTGCCCTCCACTGCGGCGTCTCTCGTAACCGTACCGGGGATTTTGGACGTAAATCCTCAGAAATTAATCAACCAATCGATTATACTAAGCGAACGTGCAATCAACCCGAAGGAAAGCGTGAGGAAACAGTTTGATTGGGAGGCCACGTAGAAAGGTTAAGGCGAAGAAAAATAAAAGCATGCGAAAAATGTCCTCGATTCAAAAGAAAACAACGTGCCTGACTTGGAATCCGAACTCTCCTCTTCTCAGTACTTCGAAACGCGTTGGCTTGTTTTTCTGGTTCGCAAAATTCACGTGGTGCCAAAATAAAGGACCTCTCTGTTTTGCATAAATATAAATATGACTTTATGTAGTTTTGTACTTTTATCTATCCAATTACGCATGTGTGTGTGTGTGTGTGTGTGTGTGTGTGTGTGTGTGTGTGTGTGTGTGTGTGTGTGTGTGTGTGTGTGTGTGTGTGTGTGTGTGTGAGGGAGAAAGATGCTCTAAATTCTTTCATATGGGGGCTTATCAATATCAACGGTATTGACCTTGCATTGACAAATCGTTATGGATGTAATCAAGACGGAGGCACGACCTGAATTGACCTTTCTGTTGTCGTCACACTTGTGCTACTTTCACTGTCCCCACGTACGGTCTTATACGAGTCCAAGTTCACTTAATATCGTCCAATGGGTTCGTGACATGGAAACGGCAACGAAGATAAATTGCCTCATACGACGGTGGCGCCATTTTACACGTTTTTGGTAAACCTAGATAGAACTGGCTGAAAACTCCGACATGCTTTGAACTTTAGGCGCAAGTAAACCAGCGTTTAACCCCTCTGACCTATCACGAGTCCCTCTGGAAGACCTAGCAAAACCTTATATACCTTTCTCAAAATTAATGCGCGAAAGAAGTTCGCAAGTCGTCCAGTAGCTTTCCACGCCTTCCAGTGACGTAAACAACGTGTCAATACTCGCGCGTCCGTTTCTCTGAGGCCAAAATTGAAAAGGGGACAGTCACCTGCGTGGCGAAATAGATGGCTGTCTCTGCAGGTGCAATACTCCGTCGCTCCAATAGGCTCTTCGTGGCAGAGATGCATTGGCAGCGTTGATACGCAGCGGTATGGGAAACTGCGAGGAGGAGAAGGGGGGGGGGGGGGGGATGTAATAACGGTGGGTTGGTGGTGATGGCGAAATTACCTCTCTGTTCACCGTGTTCATATTTTTCGAGATGCACACGACAAGTCCTAAGGACTGTGGATTGGTTTCTGGCGCTAGAGGAAGACAACAAACAAACAAACAAACAAACAAACAAACAAACAAACAAACAAACAAAATGACATGCAAATAAATAAGAAATTCTGGAATGTTTTCTCCCTCTTTCTCTCTCTCTTTTCGATCCAAGGGCTAGCGAGCAGGTGTATTTGGGTGTTTGTGAACCCTTTTTCTCTGAAGCTGTTCGTCTCTTTGTAAGTTCTCGCTGTGAAGTTTGACGCGACAACTTTCACGATGTCTCAGCAAAGGCGCAGGAAGATGTATAATCACAGCCATCAGTAGGATATTCGTTATTAGCTCAGAAACACAGAGCACACAAACGTTCCGGGGAGCGTCTGTGGTTCGATAAAGCTTGTAAATTACGTATGATAGCTCTCTGTCGACGATGCTGAAGACAGCCATATGAGCAAAAATTTACGTTACATGAAACAGTAATAAAGATATGGACAGATACTTTCGCATATGTATACTGCGCTGATTCTTTCAAGCTAGAAGAGAAGCTCAGGGGAAGATGGATGCTTGAATCGATGAACAGATCGTAAAATACTATTTAGAACAGGGAATGTCGCAGGAGCCAACGTTTCGACAAGTGGACTTGTCTTCGTCAGGGCAGCGACCTGACGAAGACAAGTCCACTTGTCGAGACGTTGGCTCCTGCGACATTCCCTTTTCTAAACCGTATTTTGCTGATTGTTTCAGTGTTCTTCGATTTAGTACCAGTTCCTTCGCACGGCAAACGGTTGTTGAAATATACGAAATGAACCTTTCGAACACTGATCTTCACAATAGAGATCAGACTTATACGAAAGGTTAGGATGCTAATAAATAGATTTCGTCGCGAAATGCAGTGAAGAAAGAATAAACAACGGCGAAGTTCAAGCCATCCCAATACCAGCAATCGGCGAGTGTCGGCCATGTGGGGCCTATGGCATTCCTGCGACCGACGTCAGTGGTCTAACCAGCGAACTAACGACCTCCCGGCGAAGCGACCCAGAAACTGCGAAAGGCACGAAGACGAGAAAGCGGGAGTCCGGCAAACCAGAGCAGCCGCGACAGGCGAAGCCGAGCTCGGACGTTACTTCGTTCGTGGCAAGCCATGCACGTGGTTTTAAAAGCCACCTGTAATGGGTTAGAACAGCACTGCGGTAAAGATGGCCTAGGTGGGGGGCACGAAAAGGTCTACGAAACGGTCCTTGCGCAAGAGCACTCCACCAGATGTCCCCAGTTTCCAGGAGCGCGCTAACGAGACGCAGCTTCCATCGGTGCCGCCACCGCTCCTCGTTCACCATCTGCCCTCATCCGCCACAGCAGGCTTGCAGCGGGAGGATGCATAGGGAGAGGGAAGGGGGACGCCACGGCTGCCCCTGGGAGCGGCGGCAGCCGCCTCTAATTGGACGAGGAACGACGAGGGCGACCGACCAGGAGATTGGCACTAACAAGCAGAATTGCGGAGCCACCTCCTCGAGTTGCTTTTAACGAGCGCCCCTCTCCTCCCCCCACTTCTTGTCACCCGCTCACCCTTTGCAGCCCAAGCGCGTAGCCGCAGCCTCGTCACAAGCCTGTGTCACTGCTCTTCCGCATCCTTCCACGCGCCCAAGTGAGCGCGCGCACGCTCCGGGGCCTCCTCCGTTGAAGCTTTCTTTTCGCGTGCCGAGGGGGAGATGGCGTGTAGCTTCGAACACCTCGCCCCCCCTCCGCCGCCATCTTCCTTTATTTTTTTGAGCTCCACTTTTCTTTTATCCGTTCAGGGGCTTCGCAATCCCTGCCGTTCCGATGTCGGCGAGTGAGCTGCCTTTCTGACGAAAGAGGCGTCCAATTTAGCGAGCTTGCGCTCGCCTAATACCACAGCAATGGGCGGGCCCCGCAGCGTCAATGCCTCGCAGCAACTCCAACTTCGCCCTCTCCCAAGCATTCTGGTCTCATTTTCACCGCCACTCGCTCTGTGGCGGGTTTTTCATCTTGCGTGCAGCGCACAGGACGTAGCTGCGTCTTCGCGGGCGGACGATATTAAAAACCCGTTCTCTGGGGGTTTAATAGCAGCGTGCCGCAAGCAGGCCAAGTGCAACGGGCGTCGCATCCTCTAGCGAGACGTTAGTACTTGGCACGGTGCAGGTACAAATTAGAAGAGGAAGATGGAGAGGGGAAAGTATCACGTCGAGAAGCAAAAGCATCGTTTCCCCTTTTGCTCTTGTTATAGTGGTCGAAATAAAAGACGACGCTATGCTGTTCGCGAACAAACTTTTTCTTCTTCTCTCGCTTTTTCCCATCCTCTCCAGGTTGTCGCTTACGCGAGTGAGCCCGTCGCGACCGTGTTATGCCAGATATTACGGTTTCGGCGCTTTCACTCTCTTGCAGATATTGTGCAGCCAGAGTGCAACAATGCTCTTGCTTTATATAGGCTGCCTGTTCTGATCCTATTCGCAGCATTCTGAACAAGGGGTTGTGTGCTACAGCTCAGAAGACGAGTCTTCTCCTTCTCCTCTCTTATATCACCGGGCGACGTTATTAGCAGTCGGCGGCTGCTTACGCACTGGCCACGTCTAGCACCAGCCGCGACGCGCTCCTTGGTGTCGCAGTGTAATTAAGATGTCACATTTTCTGACGCGTTCTGCCTTCCTGCAAGTACACCAGCCAACAATTTTATTTCTGGCAGGATGAGGGGGGCGGGGGAGGAGAAGGCATTGCCTTGATTGGGCAGTGTGGGTTGGGCAAGCGGGTGTTGCCTGTTGTTTTATTCTAGGTATCCTAGGGTGGACAGAATTCTGCATATGCACACTAGGTTCTAAAAAAAAAAAAACTAAAAATTGCGTAAGAAACAGGTCGCACATATGAACTATTCTTGAATAACCGTTGATCTAAGGATGGAAGATCTTGACTGATGACGACTCGCGCTAGGCAAGAAGTATTATTCTAATTGCCACTTGCAGCTTTCCCGGAAGGTGGTCTGCCAACACAAGGATGGCATACTCATCTTCGACATCAGCCGATGCGTACGTTTAGTAGGAGAGCTTTGTGAGGCAGTCAAATTCTATAGTTCATGCAAGAAATGTCACCATGTGCAGCCACGAGCACCTTAGCTGCAACCTTTCCGAGTTGGGAACATTTTCATCGGAGACTTCAGGTTATATAATTGCCTGTCTTGGCCTGCGTGTTTGCAAGTTGCGAACTTCGAATATGTCCTTGACGCACGCATGCTGTGTCTACAGGAAGAACACTTGCCACTGTGACACCCTTGTCTTTCTATACCATGGTATAATAACTGAGGAGTCAATCATAAAATTCATTTATACCAATACACCGGCAAACCTTTCGTTAATGATAGCGTGCCGGTTTCATTGTGGGCAGCTTACACTAATGGTGCAAGGCTAGACTAAGAGCGGAGTTTGTGGCTGACCTATCTCCTCTCAGCTTCTACAAGGTCAACTAAGTAACGTGAGATGTAACCTGACTAGCTAATACGTGGTTTTGGCAGCAACATGTCAGGCGGCTACCTGTGTTCTTGACGGGAAGATGTCCCGTGACTGGCTGTTACGTAGCTTTACCGGAAACATGTCCCTTGACTAGCTGTGACAGCATGTTACGTGAATTGGGTCAGATGTATCGGCTCGAGTTACTTTGGCAGGCAAGGTACGGTTGTGACGTTCTCCTTCTCCTTGCCCACCTCACTCTCACGTCTTTATCTCACCTCTTGCTATACTATACTGTACATGCCTACTCTACGCTTCATCGCTTCGCGCGTCCTCTCAATCACTTCCCTTTCCCTTTCGCTTGCTATACTAACCCAATCTATGCAATGAAAGGCATCCACGTTTTGTAGTAATGGGCTGTGAGCATGAGCCCAAAAGAAGAAAGAAGTGGGCATGAAATAATTGCATTTCACAGAAGTGCATGCGCACATATTTCATTATGATGACAGTTTTCTGTTTGCACATAACACCCAAAGCTCGGCGCCCCGCTCTTAATAACAAATGCGCAATGTCGTTGCTTGAAGCTATATCATACACCACACAAACATGCACACGTCTAGTTATTGCTTTCTTCTGTCAATTTCTTTCTTGCATAGACGAGGCAGGAAACACATAGAATTAAAGACACAAAGAAGGAGGTTTGAATAGAGAAGTACCCCTTAAGAGTAATAGAAGAATAAAACGTATCGTTGCATAATTGCGCGCATTTCTCAAACCAGCTAGCGTTCTATCCGTGATATTTGTACGTGACGGCGCATGACGCTCGCATATGCTTGCTTCGAAAAATACGCCGCTCATGCAACGCTGACTCCGACACATTCCGTCTATAGCTGCAACACAGCACATGACACTGGTGTCGATAAATTTACAGGTGCACCATGACACACACACACACACACACACGCGTGCGCGCACGCACACACACACACACAATCCAAAAGTTACGCAAAAGCTAAACTTTCAGAGCGGGCGGCCAAAAAGAAAGCGACAGTAAGAGAGGACGACAGATCACATTAAAAGCAGTCCTTAAGTGCTGGAAATGCGCGAACATGAATGCTGCATTTGGCGAGGGAAGCACGGAGAGCATTCGACGGTCTTCTTTTGCTTCGTCTCGGCGTGCCTTGTCCGCCTCTTCGCGTCAACCTGCGTCTCGCTAACATGCATTCGCACTCGACCGGAACGGAGCGGGCGCGACTATAAGTCGCCCGAATCAAGAGAGAGAGAGAGGAACGCGTCCGACGAGTCGAATCTCGGCGAGAGAAAAAAGAGACAGCAGTGGACGCTGCACTCAGAAGAAGAAAGTGGGTCGCTCATTTGGGACGGCATGATGCCGTCGCAGGGCCTCGGCTGCAGGCTGCCGTGGGAGGACATTAAGAGGGGCGGCAAGAAGAAACAGCTACTGTCGCTAATGCCGGCTGTGTAGTCGGCTCGCGAACAGCATTTTGCTTTCATTTGAATCCCATTAAGTGCGTACCTCTCTTCGCCGCCTGTCGGCGCATTTCGCTTTCCACTTTCGCGAAGAACCTGATGCTTTAGCGTTCGCTCGTGTAGCGAGTCAATACCGATATATGAAACCGGCCTTGAGCGAAGGGTGCTTCTTCACAGAAATGCTCGGCCGTCAGTATCAGTACTTGGAATCGAAGCGTTCTGACTGGAAAATAGCTGAGTTTGGCATCAGTGCGGCTTCTCCCTACGAGTGTATAAACAACATCTCTGCTTGCCGAAGTTTTGCGATGCAGTGGTTTCGGTGTAATTGCGGATACGTCCCTCAGCAACTACATCCGCATTATGCATATCATCAGTTGATTAGGCTTTTCCATTATTGTTGGTATATATTAGGTTTGATTTCGTTTTTTCAACTTCTCATCTCTCGTTATTGTCGTTCTGATATCATTGATGTCGCGTTGCTGTTATGATGCATGTAATTTCTGCAGTTGTGCAGTTCGCGTTTTCTTTCATTTTTGGTTCTGTACTTTTGTACACGGCATGCCTCCCTTACATATATACGCTCCAACCAGAGCTTGTAAAGTATATCAAGTATAAATAATTGCACTGTTAGCTCTACGGCACATAGATTGCGAACCATGTATTACATGTGTAACATAGGAGAGGAACGTACAAGAGGTGACTCTTCTATGAACTCTACTTCCCTCGACACTCAACCTTAGCTCGGGAATGTGGACGTAAGCGCCCTGGCCTCGGCTTATTTAGGTTGCCACACGCGGTGATGCGCTTTGTCGACGCACCACAGCGATTACTAAGTGAAAATGCTGCAACAGGGCGTTGTCGGCCTTTGTTTTATGAGGTTATGGAGTGAACGTTTCTGTTCAAAATCATTGTCGTGTACGATCCACAAAACGTAGGTATAGCACCGCATTGAGAGAGAAGAGAGAGAGCGAAACAATGTTTATAAAAAGACAAGAAAGAAAAGTGCTTCATCGCTGGTGAGGCACATCTTCGAAGGCCCTACTGGCTATGGCGGCTCGCAGGCCTGACCCAGGGTCGCCAACTGGCTTCCCAGGGCCCGTTCAACGAGTTGCGCCTCCCACGACCACCCAAGTACTGTGTGTTGAGTGACGGTGGTTTAATTCACTCGCCTGTAGACGCAAGCCCTCGAGTTAAGGTCCATTTATTTGACCATTCAGTTAATGCCCAAGCCGTGAATCAACGAGACCATGGCTCACATATACGCGTGTCATCAGCAACCAATCAGCGCAAAACCAAAACTGGCCTTTTTTGCGTGCGCGTGAGGTTAGCCTCTTATGTGATACCGACTATTCTTTCCGTTTTAGGCCGGCTATATGCAGTAAATATCATCTGGATTAAAGAAGCAAAGGATTTATGAAAGCATAGACGTATCGCTGATGCTATTTGTGCCTTCGGATGTCTTATAAGGCCAGCACCTCCTCTGCTAACTTGATACGACACTGCCGCTCGAAACTGCCGTCTCATGCCGGGACTTGCATTTAAAGACGATACTGTACAATGGCGCAAGCGCTCATTGCTGCTGTTCGTTTACCGACTCACGCTCCCATCGAGAGTCACCTGCTCTCGTAGAGAAGCTGTAAAACATTAACGAGCAGCTTTGTTTTCTCACTAGTGGCCAGCTGTCGCGAGTAAGTATGACGCATTGTTAACGGTTAACACGTCCGGCTTTTTGTCAGGCGTCCCGCATCTGGAGAATGTCTGTACATAGGTCCCCTCAGGTGTAGAAGCGACAAAAATGAAATAAAATTACAGTGCTCTTCCTTGCCGAGTTGAAGACAAAGAGAAGAGGGAGAGGGTGGGAGGAGTGAAAAGGGAGGCGGTCATTTCAGTGCGAGGAACTTCGTGCCACGACGGTACACGGTCCGTTTACTCTCATTCGCTTCACTGAAGTACTAGCCCGCCGATTGACAAGGCCTCCGGCTCGTCAAGTGTATTACAGCACCGCACAAGGCTTTTACGGTCCTCCTTTTGAAGTTGCGGGTAAGGGGACCGAGAGGTGCGGAGTAGGGTTCAGATTCAGTCCTTAGAGGCTACGCACACAGCTCCCCCATACAACATTTGGCCGGAAATGCTGCGAACGACCATTCACGTTCGTTAGCACTAGGGGATGAGCAAACGAACTGGAGGAGCCGCCGCACCTTCTCTCTAGTTGGAAACGGAGGAAAGTGATAGAAGTGGAGGGAGAGAGAGAAGTATATAAAGAACTGCAGACACGACGCAAAGCCTGATAGGCGAGGTGGGCTGAGAGACAAAAAAAAAGAAGAAAAAAGGAGAGAGTGAGAGCTCGGCCTCATGAGAGGTGACATAGCCAAAGAGGAACGAAAAGACGTCGGTCCATGGCTTTTCCACTACTACTGGGAAGCAGCAGCAAGAGCAATAGCAACGTTAGCGATCGGCTGCCGCAGCGCGGGAACGGACCGTGTTCCGGCAGAGTGCAAAATCAAGCCTCCTCTCCATTCTTTTTTCTAGCACCGCGTTCCGCGAACTCTACGCGCCCCAAGAGCGCCGCGCGCGGTGGTGGCAAAAACGGAACCGCCGCCGCCCAGGAGGAAGGAGCGAAGCGGATTCCTTACGCGCGGATTGACACGCTCAATGAGTTCGTTAGAGGCGAGCCCCACGGCCGCGCAACCCCCGGTGAGGCGAGTGCGCGCCCGGCGGCCCAGCGGCGACGTGCCGGTTTGCGTCACACGCCCGGGTTCCACGCAAAGCGGCGGGCTTAACGAAGGGAGTCGACGAGCGCGCGGTCCTCGCCGTCCTTGGGTCGTTTTCGCGAGGGGAGGCGGCCTCTCCCTGATTGAGTGACAGCCTCGGCGTTGGAGCTCACCCTCGCGCCCGATCTTCCTTCCCCTTCTCGCCTTATAGCGCCGTCCTGCTTTGGTCCGTTCGCGGTAGGTACAGTAGTGCTCCCGGGAATGTACTACTGGCACCGCCACGCTGGCGCTAGCCGGACGGTGGGCGAGAGCAGGGAAAGAGAAGCGGCGGAGAGTGGCCGGCTTCATTTGCCCGTATTTGCCCTGATTGTGCCGCCCGGGTGGTTCGCATTCCCGGGCCCTGCTTGCTTTCTGATTGTTGGCACAATTCGTCGTTACGAACGGCGGCACGCTTGGTGCTCCTCCGGCGGTACAGAGGCCCCGCTGCCGAGTAATTAAGAACTGGGGCTGCAGCAGCGCGCGGGGATGGTGTGATACGCGGGGGCATTCTTGTCGGCGCCGGAATCGCCCGCCGGAACGAACATGACTCGAGAGGCGAGAGCCTGTGTGTGTGTGTGTGTGTGTGTGTGTGTGTGTGTGTGTGTGTGTGTGTGTGTGTGTGTGTGTGTGTGTGTGTGTGTGTGTGTCAAATTTCCGGTCCAAAGCCCGTCATTCCGACTACCTGCCGGTACTCGGACTACGCGGCCTCTAGGCCTTCCACTCTATGACTCAGAGTTGACGATTTCTGGGTCTTTACGTCCCAAAATCAGCTCTGATTATGAGACACCGAAGTGGAGGGCTCCAGATATTTTGACCACTGGGGTTCTTGAACGAGCAGTGACGTCGCACAACATACAGTCCTGCACATATCGCTTCCATCGAAATGTAGCCACTGCGGCCGGGATTCGATCCCGCGACCCTCGTATCAGCAGCCGAGTACCATAGCCACTAGACCACCGTGGCAGAGCTGTGACTCGGTAAAAGCTGCCTGAGCCAAAGACATTTTTTCACTCCAAGCGTTTCTGGACGCCCTTGAGTTCCTGAACTTGCGGTGTGGTACCACTGAGCCCTCTCACCTCTCGCATAAAAATAAAAGCAATGCGAGCTTAGAGATTGTTGAACGTACCATCTCGCTTCATTGTGTCGTTCTCGCGCTTCCTTCTGCTATAAAAGGAGGAGAAGGAGGATAATATTCTCATACCTTTGCAAAAACCAGCAGATATTGCGCCGGTGTGCACTATTACGTCCCGCTAGCGTGGACGAATGCAAAAAAAAAGCTTGAAATGTTCACGTACACTCCCGCGTGCAGCGGCATTCTAACTTTTCGAATATAAAGAGAAATAATATATACGAACCAAGCACCAAGAGCACAAATTGACATGTTGCAGAAACGTAAACAGATGCTCTCTCGCAAGGCCTAGCAACGTTCGAAATGGGAAGCGATCTCGAAAATTCGGCTAAGTTATCCCTAATACAACGTCGTCGAAGCTACCTGAAGGCAAGCGAAGCCATTTTGCACAGTCATTTGCTGCGAACGAAGTTAATCCTGCCACAGCAACGCTAAATTCAGATCGAAGCGGGCGTCCGAAACCGCCGCCATGTTTTACGTAAACTACGATAACCACGCAAACACGGTAACGTTAAGTCTGCGAAATACCGTGGGCACGGTAAACGGTATCGGCCGTTTACGGTACTGCGCATGCGCACTTCCATTCCGCTATTCCGATAACTACGCTATTACGCTAAGCCCGATAAACTAAAAATGTCAATTAAAAAATTGGCAGATCCCACGTGCAGTGGGAATCAAGGATGTGCGAAGCACGCGTCAGGAACGTAAAATGGATTTGTATTGTTGTCTCGCTCTACCGAGTTTGGTACATATGAAGTTAACGAAACGGCCGCAAGAGCACCATGACTGTGGCATGTAAAACATGCCGCTCGTACACGCATGTCATTATTCTAACGTTATGACCTGTCATTTACGTTCGTCATGCAGTCGTGTTGTGCCATAGCAATTTTGGTATACATCCCATTAACGAAATGCGTGGCATGTAGATCATGCCGCTCATGACATGCATGTCACGATTTTCATGTTATGACCTGTCATTTATGACCGTCATGCAGTCTTCTTGTGCCATACCAATATTTGTATGCATCCCATTAACGAAACAGCAGTATAGCGCCAGGACCGCGGCATGTAAACCATGCCGCTCATAACATGCATGTCATGATTTTCATGTTATGACCTGTCATTTATGATAGCCATGCAGTCGTGTTGTGCCATAGCAATTTTCGTATACATCTCATTAACGAAACGGCCAGCAGAGCACCAAGACCGTGGCATGTAAATCATGCCGCTCATGACATGCATGTCGCGATTTTCATGTTATGGCCTATTATTTATGTTCGTCATGCAGTCATGTTGTGGCATATACCAATTTTTGTAAACATGCAATTAGCGAAACGGCCAGGAGAGTACAAAATCGTAAGCGGCTAGATAGATAGATAGATAGATAGATAGATAGATAGATAGATAGATAGATAGATAGATAGATAGATAGATAGATAGATAGATAGATAGATAGATAGATAGATAGATAGATACGATCAAAGTTGCCGAAGTTCGCTAAGAAATGCTTCGCATTTAAAAGAAATCTGACAGATCGGAGGCATTATGGCAATGGACATCATGCGAAGCAGTCAGCGAGGGACTCGCATGTGCCGCATTGTTCGTGATTCAGCCAAGTGTTACGGGCAGGATCATCGTAACTGTGCACATTAAGTAGTGTACGTAACAGGGGCTTACCAGACTCGCCAGCAGCACTGTGGCGCGCGGCTGTGCACAGCAGCGCACTATGGTGTCCGTGCGGGTTAGTGCGCGGTCGCCTGCTTTGTCCAAGAGAAGTGCACCCAAAAGTTCGTTAATGTGCATGTCATAAGCGTCGTTCGTTGGTTGGGGTAGTCCTAGGGGATCGAGCACAGGTGTATAAAAGCATGCTGAGGGACAGTCGTGCATAGCGGTTAGCGCCGCTGGGCTCCCCTGTTCGGCAGTGTCTGTGCTTGAGGCCTTACTGCAGGAGGTAGAAGCGCCCATCGTATCACCCGCAACAGTCGCCCTAACGCTGTATATCCCACTCAAGCCCATACTGTTACCTTTTTGCAATCCTGTTTCTTTTTTCCCCCTTCAGCTCGAGACTGGAATGACCTATACCCACCGAAGCTGTCACTGCCATCAATCCAACGGCTCATCGAATCCATCTCATCATAATGTATCTTCTTGTTTGCCTTTTCCGTTAGTTTATATTTGTTTTTGCTTGGCCACTCCTTCATGTAATACCTCATCTTAAGGCCTTTGAGGAAATAAAATAAAATAAATAAAAAAGGCGCTGAAAAAGAAAAGCTGCTGAGCACTTGGAAAGCTGGCCGACTGTACTGCCATGGTATGGCCCACAACCTCAAGAAGGTCGCCGGCATGTACGTACAAGGCGCCCTTTGTTTTTTCTGCACCCAACAAGCTCGCCCGGCTCTGCGGACGCATCATCAGGGACGGTTGCGGCAAGAAACACCCCCCGGTGCTGTTGGTGTGGTGTACCGTATTCCCCTTTCCTGTGGCGAAACCTGCATAGGACAAACAGGCCGACGCGTAAACTACCTAGCACGGGAACATGCCAGAAGAGTTAGGAATGAAGTATTTACACATTTAGCAGCGCATTGCAATGCCTGCAGATGTGAACCGTGCTTTTCAGACGTCGAAATTATCGGCAGGCACAAGAGCCCTCTTGCTAGAGAGATTTTAGAGGCATACCACATTAAGAAAGCTGGTGATGGCTGTATATCAGCGTTCCGTCAATATATTTGCACAACTCGGAGCGTTCCCTGCCCGATATGGTCATTCGAGAATGAAACATTTTTCCTCTTGGTTTTCTGTGTCTGCTCTGCGCATGTCGCACATGCGAGGTGTGCTATATATGCTGGCGCGTGAAGGCCAATAAAGCAGGTGGTAGTGGCGCTCGTCCATGTTGTCTGTCTTTTGTGGTGTCTAAAATTGCACCTTTCCTCACGAGATGTTTCAGCAACTAGCCCTTCCTGAAGTACTTCTCATAGTCAACTCGTCGTTTTGGGACGTAAAACCACAGAAATCAATGAATCATCAACCGCCCAGAATCACCAGCGGTATTCAAGGCAAGAGTCGTTGCAATAATTCTGGTTTTAACCTTGTAATACAGGCTACACAAGAATCTATGCATCAACGTGCAGTTGGTGTTCTGACCAAGATTGAGCGTTGGGCTGGTTGGTGCAACATTATTCGATGTTTCGCAGCGCAAAAGGCACGAGGACGACATATAATGGCTATAATAAATTATCTAAATTGTAATGAAATATAATGGTAATGTAATAATGGTAAAATGCACTCTGTGTATGTGCCATATATAAGCAGCTGCTCTGTGTGTCACATGTCGTCCGTTTGCCATTTGCGCTATGAACCTTGGAACAGGATTCTGCGGAATGCCTTAACCAAACCAGTTCAACCGTTCCTCTACAAACGAACCTCTAGCAGGAAAGAATAGGGAGGGGGGCGACAGAGAAGAAAGAAGAAAACGCGACTGCGGCTGTCATACTCGTCCTGTCTGACACCGCTGCTCGTTGCCGCCCATAATGCCCCAGCCTCCTGCTGCCGCCGCCGTCTACATCGTCACCGCTCGGTCGTCCCGTCAGTTGAGGGCCCCGGCGCCGGAGGGGGTTCACTTGGAGAGCGAGTGCGCGGTCGCTTAATTGGGCGCTCTGTCAGGGCTTCCTTAATGAGCAAGATAACACGTGGGCCCCGCGTTTCGAGGACGAGATTGGGGCGTAGCTGAAGGAAAGTGGGAGGGGGGAGGCGGTAGAGCAAACAAGGTAGGCACCCTCCTCCACCGTTGTGCCACTCGGGCACGACGACCGACCCCTCTCCCTGCTGTTCTCTGCTGCTCTTCATCGGCGTCGCTACCGTGATTCAAACGGGGCAACGAGAAGCCAGCATGAGGCTGAAGCGCTAACGAAGAGAAGTAAAACGCGGGGGGAAATATTGAAGCGGCGAAACGAGGCGACGAGCAAGGCCGAGAGGGCCTCTTCTTGCGCCTCTTGCTGCGTTCGTGCGTGCCAGCGTATATGCAACGGTCGGTCGGATTTCGTTCGTTAGCCGCGGCTCTCGTGGTAGGTGTCGCTCGTTGCCCGTCTTTGAGTTGGGTGCGTTTGCCTGTGCGTACAGCTTCTTGTGCTTGTTTGTCGACGTCAGCTTATCTTGATGCCCGATGTTTTTAGGATTGGAAAGAAGTCGGCGTATTGTTCGGAATAGAGAACTCAGCACATCTTTTTTTTTTTTTTTGGGGGGGGGGGGGTGATTCAAAAGCCCCAGTTTCTAAAGTGATGCACAAGAATCTGGGGAAAAGGCTCTCTGAATTTCGTAGAGACATTTAGCAGGTTGTACGCCTAAGATTTCGAATGACCTCACTCCCTTGTACATCCCTCTGTTATAAAGCTCGTTGAAAGTGCCGTGACATAATAACCTGGCAAAGCGCAGTTACAATGATTCTTCAAGTGAAGTGAGAGCATGTTCCAACATACAATGTAAGGAACATGACATATGCGGCATCCTTTTTTTGGCAGCGTCGCTTTTGCAGGCAAACGCGTTGTGATTTGGTGTATAGACCCACGAAACTCCGCAAGGGAACTCCACATGCTACTACACTTAACGCATAGCTAAGTATTACGGCGTGTGCGTTTAGTTTTATCTATATAGCAGCTAAACTCACTGTACGTCTCGGGAGACCGTCGAACCCTCCGTAACGCGAACCGTGCATGTGCGTCGATATCGTAACAGTCACGATTGCGGCAGCGCTGTTCTACTCAGTGACACGGTGTCAGTACACGTTACTTTTCTTAATTAGCTTTCAACCCTAACGCTTTTGACACGTTCTGAACACGCGAACAAGTGCGTGCAAGTCGCCCCTCCTCCGAGAATGGTTTCCCTTCCTTTAAAATCCGTACAGAGAACCGCTCTCAGAGTGCGCCGTACCTACCATGACACCAGACTAAACGACGCTTCCCATCAGACGTTAAGGTTCCAACATACCGTGTAACAGCCTGAGTACGCGCCCACACAAGGAGCTCCAAGTAGTCCCATAACACGTCGTCATTTCGCGTTAGCCCCGAATATAGCTTGCAACAGTATAGCTCAGCAGCGTTGCTGGATTCGCTCTCGCTTAGATAGCTGCAGCTTCGCAGCGAAGCTAGCTTCCCGGTCTGCCTCTCGAGCGCCAATGTAATACCTTCAGTCGTCGGCGTAAGCCCTCCAAATAGTAATAACAACAAGATAGTAGAAGCTGCGACGCGGTATACATTGGCCGAGCAAAGCCAAAAGAGAAGCAAGCATCGGGCACGCAATGAGGCGGCCTCATTAAAACCTGCAGGGATCTCTCAGCTCACCCCCACGATGGGTCGGCGGCGACGCGCAAAGCAATTCCCTTAATAGCGGCGCTGCGGCGCCAGGGCACGCGAGAGAACTGGCGTTTGTGTGTGTGTGTGTGTGCTGGCATGTGTGCATGTGCTGGAGAGCGTACGTGTGCGCTATGCCGCGGCGCTACGGCGTTCCTCTAGCGCTGCGGGCAGAAGCAACGGCGACGGCGGAAAATTACGCGCGCCACTGAGATAACGCCACGCGAGGAAGAACGGCCCAACAAGCGCTGCCGGGCTCCTGTACACCCCCACACGAACCCTCGCTTTTCGCCCGGCATTTTTTTTTTTTTCTCGCGCGCGATATATACGCACTAGCATGCGGGTGTTCGGCCCGCAGGCCGCGCGTTGCTATGTAGGAGGCCCTGAAGAGGTCTCCAAAGAACGCGGCGGAGCAGCAAGAAGCAATGGGCTCGTGCAAAGATGGGAAAAAAAAGCGGGTAATAAGCGCGAGATGAGATGCAAAAGTGGAAGAGTCCCGCCGAAAGCCTCCCGCGCAACCAAGGGGAGGAGAATCCTCGCACCGCGGCGTGAGTGGCGTCATATTAATGCGCGCGTATATATATATGTGTGCACGCAGGCCTACAGCGAGAAGCAGCGAGCGTTGCAGGGCTGCGTGCCCCGAAAATTTTTGCAGCGCCGTCAAGCTCGGGCTTTGGCGCGTAATAAGGCGAGTGCTCCTCCTATAGTTGTGTGTGTGTGTGTGCGTGTAAAGAAGGGATCTGAAAGGAGGGAGAAAGGGAAGAGGGGGGGGGGGGGGGGTCGGCGGTCGCCGGCAAGCGAGCGACGCCTCTTGAGAGATGATGACCTCTTCCCCTCTGGGACGACTTCCTCTCGCGGTTCTTGAGATTGCAATGAGAGGAAGGGGATGTATAGAGGGAACGTTGCGTGCCCTGCAGCGTAAGCACGCAGTTAGGGACATGGTTGCGAGTACTGTAGTGGTGTGGTGGACGATATCGTGTACTTGGTGCTAAGAACAGAGGTCATTCGAGTGCCGCCAGGTATCTTCAGCCTTTGTGATACTCTGAATTTCTTGCAAATCTTTGTGAAGAGAGCTTGGCTTTGATTTTTAGAGGACAGCAGTCTTAGTGGACACTACGTTGCTGTTGGCATTGTGCAGTAGTAGCAGAAGTCCGCAGGATATTCATCGGTTCACTGGCTGAGCCGGCAGGCCGCGCGATCTGGCTTTCACCAATCAGGTGCAAGCACCTGGGCTTTAAATCTAGCGTCGGGTCGATCTCGTATTTCTCATTAACGCGTAGGTTTTCTATCGAACAAGGAAAGGTAAGAAAAAAAAGACCGGAACAAAGAACGATGGAAAGAAGGAATATTTGTTGCAGATGTCGCGGCTCGAACTGAGCTCCGTCATGCTACGAAGCAAACTGGCTTAATTTTTGGGCGACACACTCTTTTCTTATTTTCGTTATTACAGAACACAAAAGAACGTTGTATTAACATTGTATTACGTTGGATTAAGGTCAAAAAATCAGTAATCAGGCAAATTCGAACACATATCGAAGATGCAAGACCGGTCCAGACTGTCACGAGAGTGTTCGTATTCGAATTCGAATTATTCGGTCTTGGATGCGCTTGCGACATGCGAATATATGCGATCCATAGGAATACCTCGGATTTTAAACCAAAGATAAACGGAAAGGAAGACTGGCAGAAACGAAGAAAGACGAGAACGAAAACAAACTGTGTTGCCGTTGCTGGGGTTGGAACCATGACTTCCAGCCTCCGAACTCTTAACCACTGCGTTGCACACACATGCTTCCGAGATGTTGCATTGTTTCTTTAGTGTTGCTTCTCATAACGCAAGTGTTTTCTTTGTTTGGGCACCGACTTCTGGAGGGCGTATTTGTCCTCATTTCGTTCTTAGTAGGAAGAGTAACTGGCGTTAATCCTGTAGAAAGAGTAACTACAGACGAGTAATCTCCTGTAGAAAGAGTAACTGGCGTTATTCTTTCTACAGGAGGCTGATGAGAGTGTACAAAGGGCTTGGAAACATAGCAAGGGATCTCGTTCTGCCCCTTGAAGTTATTCTCTGTTTCTTTCGTACCAGGCATATTTAACGAGGTTACTAAGCAGCCACCAAGCTTAAACTCGATTTTTTTCCTCGTGCCGGAAATGGTACTCTGCTAGCATACCTTTACCATGCGTGATACTGATATGTATTCTTCCTAGCGCATAGCGGTAACAATGTGCCTTTCACAGACAGACTGATTGATTTTTGGGGTTTTACGTCCCAAAACCACGACTTGACTATGAGAGACGCCGGAAATTTCGACTATCTGGGGTTCTTTAGCGTGCACTGAAATCGCACAGTGCACGGCCGCAACATCTCGCCTCCACCAAAAATGCAGCCGCCGCGGCCGGGATTCGATCCCGCGACCTTCGGACCAGCAGCCGAGTGCCATATAGCCACTAGACCACCCCAGCGGGGCCTTTCACAAACAGATGAATACATTAACGAGAAGCGCGATGTGCAACAGCATAGTTGGGTTGCGAAGCCCTTCTATTATCATGCATGGCATCTATTCATTATATGAGAAGTGTTTATTTTTACTGACTGACTGACTGATTGATTGATTGATTGATTGATTCATTGCATTCATTCATTCATTCATTCATTCATTCATTCATTCATTCACAAAAGAACTCAAAGTATTCAACAAATAAAGAGTTTTGCGCAGGGAGAAATGGTCCCAAATTTTTCAAGCCCTACATTTTACATGACCTGAGATTTATTTGCAAGCCGTTTGCTCCAGCGGCTTCGTTGATGGTCTAAAAATTCCTACGCCGCGCGCACCTTCGCTCTTAGGACCTTGATGAGATTCTTCGCGTACCGCGTACCGCTTGAGAAATTTTTCTTGACGTTACTTCTTTGTACTAAACAATGGTATGCTTGATCGAGCCCGTAGCAACAAGGACATCTATATAATTAGTCCCAGCCGCCATACACCTGCTGTTTTTAGATCGTCTTGTACTACCGGTTAGTGCACTTTCTGTGACATCTGTGTAATTAGACGTGACGCAAAGCTAACGCTACACTAACGAGATCTTGAGCAGACGTCTCGTTGCCACACAAGCAATATCACGAAGAAATGCACAGGAGATTCGCTTGTCAAGTTTTCCGGGCACTTAAAGCGTTGCCGCGGAATATCCAGGCGGCGTGTACAGGTTTTTCTTTTAGGCGGCGCTCGGTCCTCTTCGAGCGCAACCTTCATGGGTTACCGTGTGTGCATGCATAACACTTCGTTGAAGCATCTTGGCTCGCGACGCGCGTCTCACAAGGCTTTGCGCAGACCAGGTAGGCATATAAGCCGTGGAATCTCAATTTTCGTCGACTATCTCGCGTGATTAACGAAAGCAGCGGAGTGGACGTGCTGCGAATAAAAAAAAGCGAGCGAACTTCATAAAATGTAACGAAATAAAATACCAGTGCACGAGCCACGCAGCCAACAAGGGTGGACGTTGCTCTTTCGTAGCATCTATATCACGTTCAAAGCAATATACTACTACGGAAATTATGGCAATTACGGCACTCATGAGGAAGCGTTAAATGAAAGCGATGACAAACAAATTGGAGTTTAATCGACCGAAACGAAGAATAAGCACAACCAGAACGGAACCAAGCAAGGTTATGAGCGAGAACGTATATATCGGATATAATGCGGACAGCACACAAGAAGCAAATACGTTGAGAGCGCGAAAAGGGCGCCTTTTTTGCGCTACCCTTCATTTAGCTGATTATAGATTCGATTTTCGGCCTTTAGGTGGCTGGTGATTGCAACTGAAACTTGTAGCGTAAGAGCATTGATGTCCCATAAAAAAAAAAAAAAGATATCCGAACAATACTGTATTGAATCCCAACGTTATGCAAGACAATACAAATTGAACGGACTACGCAAAAGCCTTTTCACAGGTTTTGGTAGTGTAAATAGTGAAACTATATGTTCGCCACCCACGATGGGGTGCACCTTTTGTGTGAGCTCACGAATTTTTTACGAAACAAGAAACAGGTTAGGTAAGATAACGTGCATCGTTGGTCAGAAATGTGCAGGGTCTTCCCGCCACGGTGGTCTAGTGTCTGTGGCTTTAATGGCACTCTGATGCTGATCCGAAGTTCGCGGGATCGAATCCCGGCCGCTGTGGTTGCATTTCGATGGAGGCGAAATGTTGAATCTTGTGTATACTGTGTGACGCCAGTGCACGTGTGGTCGAAATTTCCGGAGTCCTCCACAACGGCATCTCTCATTATCATAATATTGTGGTTATGGGACGTAAAACCCGAGAATTTATTATTATCCATTGTCGTCACCATATATCTCGGTCGGCTGTGCGGTGCAGTTCCCCAAAGAACCCTTGTGAATGTACAACGTTCAAGGTGCAAGAGCTGTCTATCTTGTTTTCGTTCTTTAAGGCAATGTAACCTTTATTATAACATCGGTACTCAAACAGCCTACCTGGGGTTACCTTGGACACTGCAGGAAACACATCCCGCACACTTTTGATGAGTGACTATCCTGTGCGACATACCAACGCATTAATTTGCGGGAGTGAGAAAAGCACAGCAAGAACTCAAGAGCGTGTCTACTTTAGAACTGGCACACGATTTCCAACAAGGCAAAGATATTAACTGTGTTAACTGATCGGTTGGATATTTTGCATACTTGGTGAATACAAAGAAAGAAAAGGAGGAAAGAAGGTGCCAAGAAAACGTGTCCACACAAGCACAAATATCAATCCTCATGGTTCAAAGAAACCGCTAGACATTTTGCAAGAATTCAGGTTAACGTGAATCTGGTTTACATCCGTGCCTTTACATGCGTCGCTCTCTTTCATCTGTCGCCCGCAGTATCACTTGTCGAAACTTCAACTACAGCCGTATTTACCAGATACTCAGTCTCACACTTGCAGCTTCAGCGACAAATGTTACATCAAGGTAATATTGATACATGACAATGTATTCTTTCGCGGCTTCAAGAATTCATGCTTGCAATAGTATGGTCACTGCGTTTAAGTAAACAGCTTTTCGGCACTAGCTTGAAAATGAAGAGACAGTTCTCCTGTGCTCCACGTCCACGAGCAGGCGTATTTCGTCTCTGTTATTAGGCTTGATATTAGCGTTTCTTGCAAGCTTTAGTAATATTACATGGCTCTTGAATTTGGGAAATGGAATTAAGCGTAAGTGAAACACACTATTAAGACTTCGCACATCCATATCACGCACGCACTGTTTAATTCTTAACAGCCATATCGAAGGCACGGACATACGTTGCGAAAGAAACGAACACTCTTCTGCGATCAAAATGGTCGCGATGATGAGAATTCCTTCCAGCTTGCGATGCGCTTGCAGCGCGAGCTTAATGCCGAATAACTGCTCCACTGAGAACTACAGCGCAATTTGTCAAACTTCGAGCGGAATGAAGCCCGAACCTCAATCTCGCGATTAGAGAGAAATACCTTCCGTTGGCTGAAACTTGCAAAAAGAAGAGAGAGAGAGAGAGAAATAAAAGAAACGAAAGACGAAACGCGCACACTCGCGTCACAGATTGTAATCCCCCAAACAAACTCGGTCGTTAACGGCAGTACAGAGCCTAACAAAGCGTGAATTTGGTTCATTACTCGCGCAAGCGGAACTGCCGCACGCGACGAATTGGAGCAAATAAATATACGCGCGGACGAAAAAAAAAAGAAAAAAATCGAAACGTACGCCCATTTCTCGATCTTCGTTCGCTTCGTTGCAGACAGGAATCGTCCGCTTTTATCCCGAGCCAACTGCGAGAGACAATGTGAGAGAGAGGGAGAGAGAGAGAGACCGAAGCGCAAGGAAGAAGGAACGAACAAGACGGAGCGCAAATGTCCGGAGCATAATTTCTTTCCCGGCACCCCTCTTGTCCTCGCGCTACATTGCTGCCTTTTTACCAATCACTTCATCTTCAACACTTCCATTCCATTCCGATTATCTCTTGTCTTTACATATCAAATTTTTGCTTCTTAAACGTCAAGAGAGCTATTCGTCGCCGTGTAGCTATAGCATATACACGTATAGCTCTCACTCGCTCAGAGAGCGGGCGGCGGGGAGGACTTAAATCGTCCCAGCTGTTCCCTTCTCGACTCGTCTTTAATGAATGTCGTGGATCGATGCCGATTTTGGTGCCCGATTCTCGCATTCCAATTTCGCAGGATCCCTCTGATTACGTCCGCGGCGGCGAAGAGACGACAATGCGCCGTCGCCCGGGCTTCCGCCAGAGCGCGCTGCCGCTGCCGCCGTGCGCGCTCCCTGGTGCGAACGCCTGGAAGAGCGAGGGAACCACCGCCATCTTTCTGTCTCTCTTTCTTTGTCCCACTGGATGATGAACGCCTCTGCGCATTCCTCCTCGCCACTCCTATCGCTCGGCAAGTTTTAAATGTGTCCTACGGAACGGACCTCCGCCCGTGCAGCGGAAAGCTAAACGAAGAATTCGACAGTGAGAGAACGATGAGGTTTTAGGAGATAAAGAACGAGGGTGGGTAAAACGGGAAATACGGAGTGCGAAACGCAATAATAAGCAAGCGTGCCAGGAATACTAGATAAGAGAGAGATATAACAAGTATTAAAGCTTTGGTATCTTCGCTGAGAGATGAGACGAAATGAGGAGCACGAGACGAGAGATCTGATAACGAGATGTGAGAAAAATAGTGGCAAAAGCATCGACCTCATTGAGTACGAGGGAATGAAATAAGATAGAGCGAAACACGGGGAAAGAACAGCTGTCGAGCGTGAACAGACGCAAGATTGCCGAATGTGACTGCGCGTGTGAATTTATCGCGCGGTCAAACAAAAAAAAATGAACAAAAAGAAAACGGGATGACACAGTTTTGTTCCCATATTAGGGCGATCTTCGTAGTACTGTCGTGACTTTCAGGTTGCATGATGGGCCCATTCTCTGTTTCCTACATTTGTTTTTAACCGTCGTCTCTACACTAGCAAGTATTCCCTATTTCGACACTCAGTTGTCTCGTGTTCCTATGAACAGGGATTCCTGTAGCTCGCTAGGAGTGAGAAATCGCGCGATGATAAGCGAACTACGGCGCGTTTCCACCACTGCTCTGAACATCTTGTTTTTTGTTTAGGCAGAGAAGCGAGAAAAATAATAATAAAACATTTGTAACTCTCTACGTAGTTTCCGTATGAATTTCGGCAGGAAGCGATGCATGGAGAGAACAAAAAGTGATTAGACATTCTTGAAAAAAATAATAAAAATAAACATCGAATACTTTCTGGGGAGGAGGACAAAAAGAAAATCACTTAGGTAAGAGGGATCTATAGAGGGATGAACGAAATCGGTTTCCTGTGAAAAATGAGAGAAAAGAAAGCCATCAACAAACGGAAGGAATGTTTGGAACGTCGAAAGCTCCATACAGGAGACACGGGTGAAAGTAATCCTTTTTCTCGAGCGCCGTATAGCGCCAATAAAAGTGCTTTCAACGTCTCTTAAGGGCCACTTCAATTTAGGAAATGCGCGGCAGCGTTTCATGGTGAAATTGGCACAACTTTCTTTCCTTCTTTGCCAGTCTTTCTCGCAAGACACGCGAACGTGCGCTGCAGTTCTGACTGTTTGGTAATAAGCTTATGACCAAGCTTGTGGAAGTTGTGCAAGACTTCCTGTGAGCTTCTCGGAAGAAAACTACAAGCCACTCGCACGAGATATACTGTCTAAAACAGGGCTGCAAATTACCTTTGTTTCTTGGCGCAGTATACAAATTCAACATTGACCAGACTGTGTGACCTACAGACGAGTGTGTTTGTTTAACAAGCGTAAACAGATGAGTTGCAAGTCAGACGTGAAGCCCCAGCCATCCGGATTTTGTCTAGAAGGAAGTAAATCGGAAGGAAATATTAATTATGCCTCGCTCAAATAATATAAGCACGCTCCATAAACGACTCAGTCAAGAATCCGGGCGCCCCCTCAACCTACAATGAGCTTACGATGCGGCCGATAGGCTTGGCCTGTCGTTCCCTACGTGGGAGCCGCCTGCCTCGTGCTTAATCATGGTCTGCAGGACATCTGTGTAGTTTCTTCCCTACATCCATTCATCAACGCAATGCGCGAACAGCACCTATTGTGCTGTTGAAGCAGAATAAGCATCTGCGTAAGATTTCGTGCTTGACACCTTGTTACACCGTTTTCTTTGAATGAGTTGTTAGTGTTCGATACGTCAGCAGAACAAGAATGATGATGATGATGATGATGATGATGATGATGATGATTGTGGTTCGGTTAGGAAAGGACGCTAATTTCTGCAGCCCATGTAGGGAGCACGGCTAAGCGTCCGTGGGGGTAGGGGAAAGGAAGCGTAAGAGATAAGGAGGAGAAAAAGGCCGTAGTGGAGGGCTCCGGAAATTTAGACCACCTGGGGTTCTTTAACGTGCACTGACAACGCACAGTACACGGGTCTCTGGCATTTTCGCCTCCATCGAAAATGCGACCACCGCGGCCGGGATCGAACCTGCAAGAATCCACAGAACGTATCACTATATTCTCCACGAGAAAGGGAGGTGAAGGCGGCAGCGTTGCTGGTACTATCGTTCGTATCGAAGCAACATAATGCGTACCACTCACAAGATTGCCCTTTCGAACAACGTCAGGTGCCGAACTCGTATGGCAGTGGTGGCACGTGCTGGAGTCACAGTTTACAGCGTCCACATTTTTTTTTTTTTGTTAACAACGAATGGTTAGCCTAGACCGAGTAATTTTGTGCTTCGACTTCCTTCGATCGCGCGGCCGTGACCGCGAAGCGGTCTGTGCGGACAACGTTAACATAAACATGACACAATTGCGGATGCATTCCTTGCAACGTACCGCGCTATGTAACGAGGTCTACATCCTTGGAACTTTGCGCTGAATGTCAGTGGATGCTGTATGCTCGCGCCAACGTTATCACACAAATCTGCGCAAACAAGCCTCAGAAGAGTCTTGTGCGTCAAGAGTCGAGTCACAAGAGTCATAAAATGCCGTCTATATCACTCTGAAAGAAAGGTGAATAAATCAATGTTGCGCATCATCCTTACCTCATTTCAGAGCCCTAAAGACTCACTCGCGTAATTTCTCACACTCGTTATGCAAAGCAAATGCGTGCGATCACGAACACAGGAGTGGAGAACATTGCAACACGAACAAGGCGTTCCTGTTGTCTTCTCCTGTAAACCCTTATTAACTCGCTCGGTTTGAACCCTTATCAATGAACCCTTATCAATTCGCTCAGCTTTTCTGCCATTCTAAGCTTCCCACACTCATTTTCACCCGGTACTCGGCATACAGGTGACGCATATAGGGATTGGCCAGGATCCCATTTCGTTGTCCGCTCAGCGCGGAATGATGGACAGTTGCGCCACCTGCGGCTGACAGTCCAGTGATTGCCGCGAGGAAGCGACAGAACGGCATCTCTGCCTCGGCAACACCCCCCCCCCCCACCCCCTCCACTCCCTCCCCAACAACGTGCCCACATTGTTCTGTCACTTATATAGGGTGCAGATGTTAAATTAATATCCCCTCGCATTCCCATTTCCTCCTCCCCCTCTCCGTGATAGGCGCCGCTTCTGCGGCGTCAATATACACGAGCTTGCTTATGAGGTTTCGGGCCTGCTTGAAGTGGCAACTACGGGTTCAGCGTAGTGCAGGCGACAATACGGCTCTGTTCAGATGGCAATATCGACGGGCGCCGCGCTTCCCTTACTGCCCCATATTTTTCTCTTCGTCTTTGTACTTACGAAGTATAAAAAGAGAAAGTAGTGGAGAGTTGGGGATGGTAGAGTGCAAGGATATTAGACAGTAATATTTCTATCGTATGGTGGTGTGTGCCCAAATAGTGGACGGTTGGCGATAAATTCTGCCAATAAATGAAAAAGATATGTGTCCATGTACCGTATTTCCCTTCTCCAGCGTGTATGTATTCAGGGAGAGACTTCTGGGACGCCCTGCATACCTTTAAAGGCATCATCATCATCATCATCATCATCTGTCCGTCAGTTTATTCATCAAGCAGTTTTATACATGCTCAACATAGACTGCTCTGATGTGCTGGTTGCTGTCTCGGTACCTTGCACGACTACACGCTGACACTATCAAGGCTACCTCAACGAGCTGAATGTAAAAATGTAATAAGGCAAATGTATTCCTACGCCTCTTTTGACAGGGTTTCTGGTCCCTAGCTTGCGTCTGCATGCACGTTGCTCCAGTGCTACACATGAACTTTAACAACCATTGTTATAGGCGTGGTTTCCGCTACACTTTTAAATGCGAAGCATTTCTTGGCGAACTTGGGTCACGCCGACCGCATCGATCTATCTGTTTATCGAGCCGTCTACGTCTTGGTGCTCTCCTGGTCTTCTCGTTCACTTGATATGCATTAAAATTGGGATGGTAGGATACGAATGTATGATCAACATGGACGATTTGTCTTGATCTCACTAACATAATATAGCTGCCATTTATGCCACGATTAACGATGATGAGACCACAGGTTACTCATACCCGGATTTGTCGACCCGGGGCATGCGTCGCATTTTTACATATCAGCCGATATAAAGTGATGGTCAAGGAATATAGAAAATGGATATTTTATGACAGCACACATTGCATGGATGAAACAAGAGAAAGAATTAAAATTTGTGTAGCTCGCTATTAAAATGCCGAGAAAACAAGCAGACACACACAGACAAAACGTACACTAGGGAAGCGAAGGGAACCTTACCGCGCGCTAAATTGCTTAGGATTCGAACCCGCGTCCTTAAAGAGCGAAGCAAGCACGCTACCACTCGTCCACCGCGGCTTTTCTCGCGCATTCCTTATTGTAAACAAACATCTTGCATTACAAACCACAGTATGCGGCTCTGGTGCTTGCTTAACGTTATTTTGCTTATATGTATAGTGTGTGTTATCCGGCGTTACAGAGGCAAAGATAAATACGTGCTGCTATCACCTCAGCATGCTTTTGAGTGGCTTTGCTCAGCTAAGTAGGAATACACCGAGAAACGACCTTCATGATCTGCACATTCGCGCATCGTTTACCCTGCATTTCCTTTCGACGAAAAAGACTTCTGTCCATTGTAGTGGGTCGGTGTGACAACGGACAGATTTGGTGGGAACAGGGGGAAGACAAAGAAGAAGAATAAAGAGATCGTGTTTCAGATCTGTGCATGGCAGTCGTGGAATGTTACATCCATTAAGGAGAGTGCCTACGTTACGCCTGACCATGAGCTGCTCTTTAGTCGCCACAGTGCGGGTAGACCCACGTTTCACCCACATCTATCAAATTTGCACGAAGTCCTTGATCCTACTCGTAAGACTTCGCTGAGTGCCAAACCGTTCGACATATGCAATTTGCTCGCTGTCTGCTTTGCGTGGCATCGATTCCCACAACGCGGGGATCGACAGGACTTCCTTTTTTTTAATTCGATTAGCATTGTTCGGAAATTTTATCTGTTTTCGGGTCCCTTTACATACAGAAGCTTTCAAAAAATAAAAAAATCTCCATGGTTTGCTTCCGCATTCCTCACGACCCAGGTTGCCTACTAGCCGAAGCCACTCGGTATGTGCTGGCTGCTGCTTTGCCGGAAAAGCAGTATGGGTATCTGGGTGCCCGAAGAGACAACTTCAGCGCTGCATGTGTAATATACCGGTGTGCAGATTTTTGGTCAATAACTTACAGTTAGGTGCCCTAGGTTACATGGGGGTCTGTATTCATAAATATATTAAAGTGCCAACACCTAACAACCACCATGCTTATTGGGGGAGGCTGCTAGACAAATAGCGATAGGTAGAGACAGCGGGCCAGTAAACTAAAGATAAGGGAAGTTTTCACGGAGTGTCGACGGGGGTACAGTGACCATAAGGTATATACTGTATCATGGTATCATTCGGCATTCTGATTGGCAGGGAGGTAGGCACTCGATATTTCTCCCGGTAGTATTTATGGATTCACTTATTAAAGACGCACGTGGCACTTGCATTATCTTCGTAATACACCTCATAATATACAAAGCATGTAATCACCAACTATCAGAAGAGTGCTTACTAATTGCATTACCATTGCCGATTAGCTCAAAAGAATCGACGCTCCGACCACATTTCCTTTTTTTTTCGCGTATCACACTATGCGCCGCTCTGGCCACGATACAAGAAAATTACCGAGGTGTTAGCACTGCCGTCTAAACAATCTGGGCTCCGTATAGAAAAAGTGGCACGAACAGGACAAACTAAAGAACAGCGCAATGGCCTGCCCTGTTCTTCTCGTCGCTTAATCCTCGCAATCTCTCGCGCACGACATTTCATATATATCGCCATGGGATCACACGACCATATACGCACGCGCTTACGCAGCTGTCTTCACACGAACACCCGAGCTTTGGAGCTCGTTTCAAAATGAGCTCGGTTAGCAGCTATTTTGCTTCTCAATTTTCATCTTGAGCCAGCTTCTAAGGGCGCCGGGCAAATGCGATTTAGATGGCGTGAAATGAAGTCACACACTATACCGTACACGTAGCGAGTAGGGACAAAGAAGAAACCCATTAAAATGACGAGAACAATAGGTCCTAAAACGGCAGGAGCAGAAAACAAGCAAGGAGAAAAGCTAAATGAAGTTCAAAAGCACGGCGATATTTTGTACGCCGAAGAGAACAAGAGAAAGAGCCAGGTTTTCACAAGAAAGGGTAGAAAAAGAGATCGCGGTTTTAATTACTCTCCCGGAAATTGCTTCAAAGTCGCGAGGAAATTAACGAGAAAGCAGAAGCGAGAGGGGAAGAGGAGAAAAGAGAAGAAAAAGCCTAAGAAGGTGGGGAGGAGGAAGGCGGTTCGAGGCAGCCTCGAAGCCGCAATCACTCGTCGCCTGCCGAGCTCGTTTCGTAGCTGCAGTGCTAGTGAGTGAGGGGCGCGTGCGGGCGGGTTTGTGCCATGCTGCTTGACATCCGAACGTGCGCGCCCGAGCTCCGCAATTTCCCCTCTGCTCTTGATGCGCCCCTGCCTGGTTTTGCTGCGCGCTCGTGCAGCGTCGTAGTTAGTTCTGTGCATCTATGGAGCCCATCCCCGACCACCAGTGAAAGAGCACAAGCAATGCACAGTCTGTGTGATATGTATAACTAGATATGGATCCCATTGGCATAAGACTTGTAAAAGGTTATGTCTTTGGAGGTGATCTCTCGTGTTCCATGTCTCATGGCATCTCAGGTAGTCCACTCTTAGGCCGCGCGGAGAGCCTAATGGCCGTTCTTAGACCAATTGTTCAAGCATTGTCCAGAAACTGGCATTTTCGCAATGCTTTAGCCAAAGCTCGAATTCCGACTTATCGTGATCTATTTGCCTGTAATTAACGATATTCATCGCCTTGCTTTAAGACTTCTTTTCCTTATCTGGAGCGCTTTAATATTTCTTCTTATGAAGAGTAGCTCGTCAATGGCCACATGACGACCATCACACATATCTGACTTCAGGTATAGAGCTTATTTCTCTGTTAAGGCCATGTAAATATGTACTCGCTGTGTGTGTGTGTGTGTGTGTGTGTGTGTGGTGTGTGTGTGTGTGTGTGTGTGTGTGTGTGTGTGTGTGTGTGTGTGTGTGTGTGTGTGTTGTGTGTGTGTGTGTTTATGCTATCCGTTCACTCGACACAAGTACACGACAGCCTCAACATATATGTCGCGCGTGTCCGAGCCTTCGTGTAGCTGATAACTCCGTTATTGTCATGCAGTCTGCTAGGGCTAAACGTTCCAATCAAAAGACAAGAGGGGGGGGAAAGGGAGATTACTGATTGATTTGTGGGGTTTAACGTCCCAAAACCAGCTCTGATTATGAGAGACGCCGTAGTGGAGGTCTCCAGAAATTTCGACCATCTGGGGTTCTTTAACGTGCACTGACATCGCACAGCACACGGGCCTCAACATTTCGCGTCCATCGAAATGCGGCCGCCGCGGTCGGGATTCAATCCCGCGACCTTCGGATCTGCAGCCAAGTGCCATAACCACTAGACCACCGTGGCGGGGCAGGGAGATGAAGCCCCTTGCGTAACAAGCAGTCACACAGCCGGCTTGAAACCAGTTAGTTGCTATTCATGATTACATTTTTGTCATGGACGAGTACGATATAGCAGTAGCGTTCATATAGATGTTTGCTTATGTGCGATATCTTGTCGCTTAGTCGATAAGCGAGTCATTTGTACGACGAGCCGTCGTAAATATTTTTCGGTAACTCGTAGTAGCGACGAAAAAGGAAGGGATTGGAAAAATCTGCAAGCCGTTCTTTTTCTACACGTCGTGTCATGTGACAATATGACGCCAAGGGACACGTAGACAGTGCGGAACTCCAGTTTTTTTTCTTCTTTTCTTTTATTTATAACTTGCGCAAGCACCCATACGTCTCTGCGTCAGGCTGCCCTTTTGGTTAGCGTTCCTCGTCATCGCTACAACAACTTGGATGCGGCCCTTCGGGCAACACCCTTTTGTTTAAACACACAAATACCACCAGAGAGAGGAATAAGGAAGGGAAGGCAGGGATATTAACCAGTCAGGAGTCCGGTTTGCTACCCTGCACCGGGGAATGGGAAAAGGGGAAGAAAAGTAAAGACAAGGAGAGAGGGGGAATGCCTGCAGGGCAATCCTGTATAATGTCATAGGTGCTCGGTAAGGATATGTTTTTAAAAAGACCAAAAGCGCTTTCATTGCCTCCTGAGCCTTTGGTGGTGAGGACAGTATTCCGAGATTGTCTTTCCACTAAGTGGACGATCGAAAAGGAAAGGATCGAAAAGACCACCAGCAGAGCAAAGAAGCCTTTGAGCTCGATCCATCAGTGTCCCTTCGTCTGGCAAGGACAGGCGTACCCGTGATTGGTTGATTTCTGAGGTTTAACGTCCCAAAACAATATGATTATGAGGGACGCCCGCCCTACTGGAGCTCTCCGAAACTTTCGACCACCTGGCGTTTTTGAACGTGCACTGACATCGCACAGCACACGGGCCTCAACATTTCGCCTCCATCGAAATGCGGCCGCCGCGGTCGGGATTCAATCCCGCGACCTTCGGATCTGCAGCCAAGTGCCATAACCACTAGACCACCTTGGCGGGGCAGGGAGATGAAGCCCCTTGCGTAACAAGCAGTCACACAGCCGGCTTGAAACCAATTAGTTGCTATTCATGATTACATTTTTGTCATGGACGAGTACGATATAGCAGTAGCGTTCATATAGATGTTTGCTTATGCGCGATATCTTGTCGCTTAGCGGATAAGCGAGTCATTTGTACGACGAGCCGTCGTAAATATTTTTCGGTAACTCGTAGTAGCGACGAAAAAGGAAGGGATTGGAAAAATCTGCAAGCCGTTCTTTTTCTACACGTCGTGTCATGTGACAATATGACGCCAAGGGACACGTAGACAGTGCGGAACTCCAGTTTTTTTCTTCTTTTGTTTTACTTATAACTTGCGCAAGCACCCATACGTCTCTGCGTCAGGCTGCCCTTTTGGTTGCGTTCCTCTTCATCGCTGCAACAACTTGGATGCGCCCTTCGGGCAACACCGGCCTTTTCTTCTTTTTGTGATTCGATTTTTTTTTAAACACACAAATACCACCAGAGAGAGGAATAAGGAAGGGAAGGCAGGGATATTAACCAGTCAGGAGTCCGGTTTGCTACCCTGCACCGGGGAATGGGAAAAGGGGAAGAAAAGTAAAGACAAGGAGAGAGGGGGAATGCCTGCAGGGCAATCCTGTATAATGTCATAGGTGCTCGGTAAGGATATGTTTTTAAAAAGACCAAAAGCGCTTTCATTGCCTTCTGAGCCTTTGGTGGTGAGGACAGTATTCCAAGATTGTCTTCTCACTAAGTGGACGATCGAAAAGGAAAGGATCGAAAAGACCACCAGCAGAGCAAAGAAGCCTTTGAGCTCGATCCATCAGTGTCCCTTCGTCTGGCAAGGACAGGCGTACCCGTGATTGGTTGATTTCTGAGGTTTAACGTCCCAAAACAATATGATTATGAGGGACGCCCGCCCTACTGGAGCTCTCCGAAACTTTCGACCACCTGGCGTTTTTTAACGTACACTTGCATCGCAAAGTACACAGGCCTCAACATTTGGCCTCCATCGAAATGTAGCCGCAACGGCCAGCACTCGACCCCGCGACCTTCAGAGCATCAGCCGGGTGCCGTAGCCACTAGAGGCGAATCTCTATGTAAAGCAACTACAAAAGTATTCTTCATAAACAGTTCGTGTGCGCGTAAGATGTCTGCACGCAGCCGTCCTACTTCGAAAATTTAGTGGTATTAAAGTGGAGCAAGTGGAGGCCAAATCTTCGAGGCTAGTCCTACGTATTGGAGCACTACAGGATGAACCACTCAACTGAGCATGTTTAATCGAATATTGGGAAACACCACTCAGGCCAACAAGCAGAAAAACTCAAGCTGTAGCATTTTCGCGGGCTCATAAGTGGCTCAGTCGAAGACTGAGTCACTTACGTGGATCCATACATTTGAATTAGCTACGAATTTTCCTATCATTCCTATATGTATTAGCCTCCGTTTGAAATTTAAATGCTTCGCAGATACAATTAGCACATATTTGCATTACGCAGTTTGTACCTTAAGTGTACTAATAAATACGCATCAACTTCTTTTTCTGAGTTTTGCAGACCTGTACCTGCGCAGCGGTTAGAACCACACCGCTTATTCAACCACGCCTAAAAGGAAGGCAACTTATTTATTCTCTTTCTATACCAACCTCGTCGCTGCACAGAACTGTGTGCACAGGCTACATTTCGAGTCCCTCTCGCATTCTTTTTTTTCACGAGGGTCTCATTCCTTTTCTTTCGAGAGATCGCAATCCGAGAAATCGAAACCTCATTAGCGCTAAGACAAGGCGCAAGTGCAAGGGAAAGAAAAAAAGAAAGCTGGAAAACCAATGCGAACGTAGAATGGCTGGGGAGGGGGAGGGCTTTTTGCAGCAGGGGCGGCCAATCTTAGGCGCCGACTAGATATTGGAATGGAATAGATTATTGACTCAGCGACGTCATTTCCGATGCAAAATAGACGTCGCCCCTTGAAGACCAATCCGTGTCTCGGTAGGCAGCAATACAAGCATCGACATCTGGCAAGATTTGACAAGAAAGCAATCAGCTTGCAGCTGTTGCCCTTAGCGGAACAGCGCGCAGGAAATAGAGTACACGAGAGGTGAGTTGAAGAGGAGGGAGAAGTGTTCTGCTAATTCAATTCTTTTGACACAATGAGTTAGATATGGAACAAATTCGTCAAGCGGTCGAAGCCGTCGCAAGAGGGCTAAAGACGAAGTAAACAACTTATGGGGTGGCGGACGGTGTGTCAACGTGGAAAACTGGATGCAAACTGCATTTACAGTATAACGAATATTTCCTTGATTGCATTCAATTTAACACGAATTCAGAGCTTGAAGTGCTTTGCTTTTTGCCGTTTCTACAATCACTTTCTCACAGATTTTCCTGCGTGGCGTTCATGAAATACAATTCATTACAGCGTCTTTCCTTCCATTTTCCTGCCGGCAACAATAGTTACACACATCAAGAGCAATTTCGAACAGTTTGTGAGTAGTTCTGGCACTCCCCCCCCCCCCCCCCCCCTTGTTCTATGGCTCTTCAAGATAGACCGAACAAAATAATGTTTGTGTCTGTCTTTTTTTGTTCTTTTTCTTTTTCGCAAGACTGCTTTCCCATTGGGCAACCATGCTCTAAATCGCATATTCATCACCAAGGTCACAAAATAGTGCCCACTTCATCGAGGAACCTGGCGTCAAGTTGGAGCGAGCCCCGGAAAACAACAAACCGGCGCGTTGGAAGAGACGCCCAAGGTCACGCAGCAGCTGGCTGAAGTCTCGAACGTGGAATAAATTTGTGGAACGTGATAATGAGTCATCTTATCAAGGTGGGCGAGCGCACGAGCCAGACGGAGGCAGAGAGTGCGTTCCGGCGCTCATCGCGACAGGTGAGAGAGAAAGAGGCGCCGCCCAAGCGGCGAAGGGTCCTGGAAAATCAAGGATATTCCCTGAGTATTGAGTACGCTTAGATCACGCGGCCCGCACCAAAACTTCGAGAAGGACTACCGAAGGCAATATAAAGAGTCGACCACGGGCCGACAGCAGCAGTCCTAGTCGTCTGAGAGTGTGCGAGAAGGAAGACGTGAAACGGTGCTGCTCCGCGAGCCAACCGACGAGCCCGGCCTGCAAGCTTCATGTTGAGGAGGCACCTCGAGTGACTTTGGTGAATAGGACTCTTTTGTGTTTTATTCTTTGTTGTAGTGCATGAGCTTGCACGTTTGTTGTTGGTTTCGGGTAATGTTCTAACCCATCTCTGTTGGTTTTGTGAAGAGCCGTGTTTGTGCACGCTTTGTGTAACTGCCTGTATGGTGAGAATATATTTGTTTTGTTTGATCACCCTTGGCTCTGACTCGATCTTTGAACCACTGCTGGCGTTTTACTAGTGCGCTGAAGGGGACCAAAGCCCAATTGTCCAAGCGTTCTTGGGATTATTTTAGGGGGACTGATGCGTCGGTTCTTGGAATTTTTTCCGGCGATTGCGTCCCATGCGTCATAGCTCGGGATCGGTGACAACCAGGATTCGCAGAATTTTGCAGAATGCGGGAGCAAACAGTTATAGGAAAATAATAACAGAAGGTGAAGCCGTCATGACAAAGCCTTGTTGCTAGCAGCGAATGCGACTCGGCTGGTTACGTGAAACAAATCCACATTCGAGGAGTTACACAACGTGTGCGACTCCTAGATTGGCGATGATATATATATGGACGAGCTTCTGCACGCAGTGCAATGAGCAGTTGGCCTTTTTATGTCCTTTCTTACTCTTCATAAGTATAATCATAAGTAATGGAAAACCATTTCGGGAAAACGAAACCGCGACACAAATTACTTTAATGTATTGAAGGTAGATGAGCACTGATGCTGAAGAAGGAAACAAAGCGCGGAGAGGAAATATGGTCTTTCCTGTCCATGTCTGTTTCCTTTCTCGGCGTCAGCACTCGTCTGCCTTCGAATGTCGCATGCGCCAGCTATTCCAAAGGCTAACAACTTAAGGTAGTTTTGTCCTGGTGAAACCAGCGCCTTGCGCAGATTCAACAGGAAAATTTAAAAATTTTCGGTAGAAAATTCCTGTACTCTCTAGCGGAGACCTGTTTCCACGGGATTTCTCTAAAAATGGTCGTCAGAATAGTGTTCAACGCTAAATGTAAAATGCTTCAGGCAATGTAACGTGTAATTTATATAGGCGGTACCTGCCTTGTGCAGATTTTTGCAGCATAACAAGAGGGAACCGGGGAAACGACACGCACAAAATGACAAGAAGAATGTCAGCAGAGTGTGAGCGTGTATTACAATACTTGCAATAAGTCTTTTACCTTTCCTTACAATAAAGGAACCGCGGCGGAGTTGAAACTGCCCTGGTCAATAGGCGCACTCGTAGAGAGGGGGCACAGGGGTGGTAGGAAGGGGTGCTCAGCCTTAATCATCTACGGGGGGTGACAAATCGACCCCAATTTGCCTTGTACCGGAGGGTGTCGGCTGGGGGGGTTTTGTCGGTGAGGGACCGCAGTGTCGACACATTACTCCGCCCTAATGGAGAACCTTAACGCACGCCTACGCTGGCTAGTAAATGTCAAGTCCCTTGAACACAAACTGAGGAACGAGTACAACAACAACAACAACAACAACAACAACAACAACAACAACAACAACAACAACAACAACAACAACAACAACAACAACAACAACAAGACAGCTAATGCGCCCTTCAGGCATGGTCAGTTCTTACGTCTGTTAGCTGCGCATTGATCGCAGAAACGTCAAACTCTCCATAGGTAAAACTGCGGAATTAAAAACCACTAATAATAGTGAAGGTAGACGCCCACTCGAGAGAAGTCATGGGTAATAAGAATTATCATTGCTGGTGTTTTACATGCGAAAACCGCGATAATTACGAGGCACGTAATAGTGGAAGGATACAGAAATTTCGACCACCCGGAGTTCTTTAACGTACATTTACAATGCACAATATACGGTCCTCTAGCCTCTAGTACGTTCACCTCCATCGAAAATGCAACGACCGCAGTCGAGATAAAAAAAACCGCCTCTTTCTGGTCAGCAGCCTACCTGAGAGCACACAAAGAGGTCGGTGAAATCAGGGAGCACAAATATATTGCAATGGACGATCATAACCCCCAAAAGCGTACATGCACACATATGAACTGATAACACTTCATTGCGATTCTCACTCAGTAGCGTGTATTTGACAACTCTGCATGACTACCGGAGAGGGGAAGCACGTTGTTATGTGGGGTTTAACGTCCCAAAATCAACTCTGATTATGAGAGACGCCGTAGTGGAAGGCTCCGGAAATTTTGACCACCTGGGGTTCTTTAACGTGCACCGACATCAAGCAGCACACGGGCCTCAACATTTCGCCTCCATCGAAATGCAGCCGCCGCAACCATGATTCGATCCCTCGACCCTCGGATCAGCAGCCGAGTACCATAGCCACTAGACCACCGTGGCGGGGCAGGAAGCACGTTATACAACCGGTATAGCCATTCTCAAAAATGCAAGCCGATGCCGCCCCGCGGTGTCGACTCCAGGGCACCCTCGACGACTCGCGGAAAACGCAGGGACCAATTTCAGACTGCCCGGTTCTCGCGCAGTATAAAAACAACGCACGCTCGCGAACGCACACGACCGGCAAAGCACTCGTTGCTATATAGCTCGTGCCTCGAGACGCTAAATAGGAGCGACGCCTGCGAAGACGCCGAGAGCGCGGGGGGAAGCCAAGATAAAAGCGAAATTCGGTCGGGGAGGCTTTATGCAATTACTGTCCCCCGAGGATCCAGAGTAATTTTCAGATGCGGTCGCCGAGGAAGCGCGCTAGCCACCCGCGCACCGTGGAAAAAGGATGGTGTCCTCGGAGGGGGTGGTGCATGGGAGCGCTGCGCGCTCTTTTGCACAATCCACGTCGGCGTCCCGGGCTCGCCGCCTCTTGACACGCCCAAACAAAAGAGAGATGATATGCCCTTCTCTTGCTGTAACTGCCTCTGCCGTCGTACTCCAGCCACCGGCAGCCATCTTCTCGATTACTACACACTCGGTTGATTATTCTCCCCTATTCAGACCCGCGAAGCGCGTACGTGTATACGTGTCCGTACAGGACTCGACTGAACAATCAAATGAGAAAACGCTGTAGGCGGGAGGGAAGTAAAGCCGACGCTAGGTATTCGTAATAACTCTTGCCGCCTCCTCTTCTCATACGCCCCTCGCTGCTGCGGATAATGCTGCGACGTAATTTTCGCCGGCCGCCGTTTCGCTCCTGCACGCGCTCTCTGAGCCGAGAAGCAATAGCGAGCGGCACTGTTTCCACGGAAGCAGCGGTAACAACAGCGTCTGGCACGAGCACCCGCGCGCCAGGAGACGGGACGCGGCGCGATATCGTACATTTGCCATTATGCAAACATGGCGCCCCTCGGCTGTGTGTATGTCTGCTTACGTATATATTGACGCGAGTGGATGTGCCAACTACGATTACTTCTTGCCGGCAGCGAGCTACCTACTACGGGCACCCCTCCTATAGTCCGAAGACGAAGAAGAACGCAGTTGGGCGAGCGTTCTGATCGAGGTGGACGCCATCATTAAAGCAGGACGCGCTACTTTTGCTGAGCGTTGTTGATCACCTTCGTGACAATATTCACGGGATGCGTTCCTGCGTTCGCCGCATGGCAGAGTGACGTTCGTTCCCACCGCCTATGGTCTTCATATCTCTGCCTCGCCCTTGCCGCTTGGACCTCTTCTTGGCATGCCCTTCTATTCCCTGTTCCCTATCTCCTCTTGCGCTTCTTCATCCCTCCAAGACTCAACCTACTTTCGTTCGCTCTTCCCTCTTCTGGACAATCGGAAACCCCTTTTTTCATACGAGAAATTGCCTTTCACTCTTCTCTCCTCCTCGAACTTCTACGTACATATCCTCTGCAGCAGCCACCGGCCCATCTTCCTGCCCTTTTTGTTGAGGGCGTTTAAAAGATCCGGCGGCACAAATGGACGTGATGTCTGTCGCACTGTAATTCGCTTCGCGGATACCGTTTCATCTCTGAATTGCGGGGGGCTCTTCCCTCCCACTCCTCCCCCGTCCCCACGCGCATATTCATTTTCTCTCTGTATCCTCGACTGTTTCCGCGTGGCGTACCCTAGCGCGCGCTCGCGCTGAATAAGAAGGAGAAACAACGGCACTGACGGCGGCAGAGAGCGGCTTCGGAGAGGCTCAAGAAGTCATTTTGAGCCGCCAAGAAGCGAGCGGGGCAAGAGTTTTGGGAAGTGAGAGGGGGCACGCCGTGCGAGCGCCGGCGCGTCTTGAAGCGCGCGAGAGAAGTGGGCCGGAGAGAAAGTGGCGGCCGGAGAAGATGGAATTATAATGGAATGCTCGATGTATTAGGCAATTGTAATGAAACGGCGCCGCCGCCGCCGCGCGGTATATCCAGCCCCGAAATTAAACGCCACGAGGCTCGAGGGTTTCAATTACGTAGGGCGCCGCCGAGGCAGATCCCGGCTCGCGTGGCCGGAGCGCGCTGCTGCCGATGGTCCGTGGCCGTCGCTGGCGACGTCGTTGGGCGCGCCTTCTGAGCTCCCGGAGTTTAATGTGAGGATGTATAGAACGGTGCAGATAGCGGCCTATCCGTTTACACGGGGCTTGCTTCATTAAATTCTCTCTCCTTTTGGATATGTGTTTAAAGAAGCGTTTGTATAAGGTCCAAGGCAAATGATGATGTTCGTACATCTGAGAAATATCGCTTTAGGTCACCGGATTGTACCAACGCTTTCTTTTCTGTTTTTTTTTTCTTTTTAAGCAGGTGTTTGCTTTGTAAAGTCACAGGGCAGAGTTAAGCAAACAAATAATCTGAAAGACCGTTTCACTGCATTAGGTAATTATTACTTTTATCATGAGTAAAATCAGGGAATGTATATTTTGGAATGTTCGCGTGGGATAATCAGTACAAATCCATGTTAACTCCGCAAATGGAGCGCTTCGCAGGTGCATGAGGATGCAAATGCGCATCGTCCTCCGATTGCTGTACGATTGTGTGTTGCGCTTTTGGACTGTGATCAAATTATTAATTTAACAGTTGGCTCTGGCTTTTGTAGTGTCGTTCTTCTCTGTGAAATCTGTGCTCTTTATTAATATCCTTCATTGTTAGCTTTGTCGGTTAGCAAACTACCGCTGTAAGCCATATGCTCGCACGACGTTCGTTGCTCCAGGGCACGCATGATAAAAATGAGGAAGTGGGCAAATTAGACAAGTACACGCGGTCTGAGCTTCAGCAGAGCATTCGATTTACTTAACAAGTGATCTACTTGAGAAACACGCCTATTCAGTGCAATGCATTCCACCAAGCAGTAGCGAAATATCCAATGCTTGCACAGATCACGTCCTGTGCGATGTCAGTGCACGTTGAAGAACCCTAAGTTGTCGAAACTTTCGGAGCCCTCCACTACGGCATGTATATCATAATAATATCGCGGTCTTGGGACGTAAAACCTCTTAGATCAATCAAATCATCGGAAATCACGTCAGCAGATGGGCAGTGATGCACCCCACTTTGTGTCGTCTATGAGGGGAGAAGTATCAAATGAGGCAAGTAATTTTCTACGCAAAAACCAAGCTACTATCCATGTCCACGTATCAACCTTGAGTGGAATGCAGGCACTGAAGCGGCTTGAATAAGTAACAGGACTACAGTGTCACATTATGTCACGGTGTCTTAGTAGGACTGTCACAGTATTATATGACATCGACCAACTCTTTAAGAGACTGTGTACCACTCTGAACATTTCTTTTTTTCTTACAGTTGTGGTGAAAATGAGAAGAAGCTTTCTTACGTCAAAGGAAATGCGCACGCTTTTATCCCGTAAAAACGGCGTAATACACGTAATAAACGGCGTAAACGGTGGGCCCTGACAGTCGCGAAGAAAAGACTGATGGCGCTACTCTTCGTTACGTGCGTCAAACTCCAGGAGTAACGAAAAACCAAGATATACCCACTCAGTTTACTTATACTGCTTAAAAGGAAGAATTTATTATCTACTACTCCGCTTTACACACACACCGTAGCGTCCCTTCGCGACGGAGAGTGATTTTCATCTTTAAATTAGTATTACGAAAACCCAGTAACCAGTGTTACCGGCGTCCCTGTATACACAATCAACAGATTGAAAAAATTCTGTTTTAAGAATTTCTACGGACTTTCCAGCGAAACCACTGCAAGCTTACGCACTTCGAATAATAGGCTTTCTGTTGTGATAAAAAAAAAAAAACACGAAATCGATTTTGTATGGTATAGACAATCCCTTTAAAAACTCTGATATGCCCAGAAGACGCCTCCGATTCAACGTGAAAAACCAAAAGCAGCAAACGGATGTGTAACCCTTAAAAAATAATAAGAAAGGAGGCCTATATTGTTTCTCATCAAGGAATACTGCCCTGCAGTCCTCGAGCATTTATTCCACATGTGCAAATATACACTCAAGCGGTTGTTACTCGTTCTAGCTTCACCTCGTGGAACACCCTGTCAGGCATACAAGCAAACGGCTGTGGCTGCGTTAACCGACGTGTGGACGTTGCTTGTGTGGCAATCGATGGGGCCCAGCTTTGATCTATGCGCTCTCAATCATCCGCTTTCATGTGATACGATTTTGAGGACGCGCTGATTGGTTAATGGAATGCAGTGGGATGTTATTGAAAGAACGATACACTTCTGAGGATACGCCCCACCACGATCACTTCGTCCGTTTCCGAAAATATTGATATCGTGCCAGTAGCTGCAGTGCCGTGTGGTACCGTGCTTGATGTCGCATTACAGACTTGATAGTGTGTCCTCGAAGCCATTTGATTGATAATACTTACTCGAGGAACTCACTTGAATCTATCTCACTTGCTATCTTCGGTCCTGAATTCCTGCCTCAGCCTGCAATGACGATCGCAAGAAATTATATTCGTCGTGCTCAATTTGACAGTTAGACAATGTAAATTTGCGGCAGAATTTTGACTTGGGCTAGTTGGTTCACGTTCTTCAAATTGCAGCGCGACCAAGACGAAGACAGGAGACACATGAATCACACAGACGAGCGCCGACTTACAACTAGCCAACTAGTTTAAGTCGGCGCTCGTCTGTGTGATTCATGCGTCTCCTGTCTTCGTCTTGGTCGCGCTGCAATTTGAAGAGTAAATTTGCGAACACTACTAGCATCCATCCATTTTTTTTTTGTGATGTTATCGCTGCAGCTTGTCTATAATGGGGCTAAAGTCTGCTCACAAGAGCTGCTATAAGCATGCAGTGTGCTAGCTGACTTCTTCGACAACACGTCGTAAAGTTTGCCCAGTCATAATCGCTTCATAGTTTCTCAGCGCTTTAACTATCCAAGAAGTAAAATAAGGTAAACAAAATATAGGGAAGAGGCATCAATTCTACTTGGAGGAATTGTGTTAGAAAATGTTAGCATTATAGGAAAGAATGTTTGTGGAATACATTGCAGTCATTCGATATATACACACCGCACTTTGTACCTGCTTGAGCTTCAGCTAACTTGGAAATACTGCCGATGTATCTAGTGTCGTTAATGTCAACTGCAGCTTGAATAACGACTGTAATTTCGTGAGTTCCACTCGCACATTCAACAAATTCTACTGCCAAAACAAAGATGCTTATGTAGGTCACCAATTACTGCAGCTATGATTCCATATACAAGCGTCGTCAAAGAACTTCGTGGAGTGGTCCTTGGTGCAACTAATCTTAGAATGCAAAGCTTAGAATTCAACTAATGAACACACTGCAGGCTTCTATAAGAAAATGGCTAAACACTCACACGGCCAGCCAACAGACGCCTATCTCTCCCTCCTATACACATGCACACACTACAGCGTGCACTTATACACAAGGAAGCGGTGGGCACTGTTGCTGAAATAATAGTTAGTTAGTTAGTTAGTTAGTTAGTTAGTTAGTTAGTTAGTTAGTTAGTTAGTTAGTTAGTTAGTTAGTTAGTTAGTTAGTTAGTTAGTTATAAGGCCACCACCCACCATTTCGCGGTGCTGACCTCAGATGAAGTGGTGCAGGCCACTCTGCAAAGCTTTCGTGTTAAGCGTGCTGGCGGCTGTACATTTAACGTGACCAGAAAAAAAGTGCAAAATGCTCGTTAACCACCTCTGTACACGTGGAAATGTAGCAAAGCCTTGAAAGGTTCCATTCAGGCACTACCTTGAAGGACAAAGTATACTTTCTGCGCAGACAGACGCCTTTTTCAGACTGCTCGAATGACTGCGTAGTGTATCTCGCTATTTGTCATGTTGTGGACGCTCAAGAACAAAGAGTGCGGAATGTTTCCATTCAGTTGCAGTGAGAGGACTGAGGGCACCTGTCATCACGTGATGCAGCGACTAAGTTGTGCAGGTTACTCAAGTCGTAAGTGGCGCAAGAGCGCTTCTGTAGTGTCGGCTTGTTATTGAGATTCACTAGAAGAGTGGATTAATGTAACTACCATAAAGTTAAGAGATATGATGGTCACCCCAGCATGCCATTCGGCATAATTTATTTTACTGGTTGGAAAGGAAGCTCATATTTTGTATATCTTTTTTTTTTTACTTTTTCCGTAAAGAGAAAACCCTTAGTACAAATAAGCTGAAAGAGAACCAAATGGTTGCATTAGTCGCATGTGAGTTTCTCCTCCGGACACAGTTCGACAGATGTAAAACATAGCATTGTTAAAACTTAAACGCGGAAAATGCCGAAATATAAGCTCTGACAACAACAAGAATACAGACCAAGGAGTAAAAAGAAAACATAATTTACGGAGAATCTTCTATGGGGGTTGTGCATATAATTCATGGGTGATTGATTTCATTTTGTTTTATTTCCCTTATTGATTTCCATTTAAACGCGTGCGTACAAAGGATCGAAGGGTGAAGGGAGGTAGATGAGCGAAGAAAGCCGCACAGGCGCGGCTTGAAGCAGCCTCACCCCCCTAGGCACAATAAGCCGAGTACCACAGCCTAAGTTCAAGCAACCCAGTACCATATACACTAGACCACCGTGGCGGGGCTTAGGCACAATATGGCTGCATGGCAAGCACACGAGGCACTTTTATACAATATACTGATTAGTCAATTTTCGTCTATTTTCCAACAGACGAAAAATAATGAGAAAATATGCGCAATTAATACATAAAGGACATTGCCTCAATAAAAATAAGCAAAATTTAATGTAACATGCAAAAATACATAATGAACATTACATTGTAACGTTTACTAACATTTGCCTTCTCTGCAACAGTTCCAGATCCTGGCAGTAATGAAATTACTGTAAATAATTTAGAGTAATTAAATTAAGCCGTGCTGTAATGAACAATACAATGAATTAATTTGGTGAGTTGATAATTTAGTGATGTAATGAAATACTCCCAGCGAGTAATTTTTGAAAAATTACTCTTTACTTTCCCAATTACTTTTGAGTAAACTGCAGTGTGTCCGCTTTCCTTGTTGGATAAAAATTGACCAAATAAAGAAAGGGAAGTAACCAAGACAGGTTAATCAAAGCGTGCCGGCAAGCCCATAGAAATTCGAGAAAGCCGCGTAGTGCCCCATTTCGATAAGTTGAATAACATTGTTGGTAGCCTGGTAGGCTAGGCCACGACCCTTGAAACTCCAGGCAAAAGGGGCCGACGATGGCTCCACGATTTGCCGACTGTCGGACAGCTCAGCAACAGTATGCAGGCGTTTCCAACGCATAACCGTGTCCCACCAGGACAGAAGCCTTTTCCTGGGAAGTCACAAACCTATGATAGGTACTGCTGTCCCTGCAGGTCCTCCCGACACCCAACTAATCTTTAAACAAGAAGGTCCAGCAAGCTTTAAAACAAGGTAGTGATATGCTACAAGGGAGGCTTATATGAGTTGGTGCATGAATGATGAACTTAAATTTCGTCCAAATAATTTCAAAGCTTTTTAAGATCAATACCAATCTAATGTCATTATACTCTCGGTCAGCTCTTATTGTAATTGTTGGCCTCGCAATATAGGTGTAAACGCGTGTATTGATTGCGCTCCATTAGGAGGAGTAGCCAAAAGGTTTGTTTATATCACAGCATTCTTCATAAACAACGGAAAAAATTTGTAAGCGAGCTTGGACAAACGGAGACAACTTATGAACATCTCGGTTCGGAAATGTCGAAAACATTGCTTACACTTGTTTGTAGCAGACACGTTTCCGTGCTGGATTTCCTCCAAAAGATTTATCCCACGAACTCGCGGACAAACGTATGCTCCTCTTTTTTTTTCTTTTTGTTATGTATGAACACTCCCCTAGTCTCGGCAATTCCCTCTGATCTCATTCGCCGAACATATAACGCTTCATGAATTTCATGCAGAGGCGTTCGTAACGACGTACACCCTTTCCGAATGCTTTCGAGAATGCGAACTGCGGCACGGAGTTCGGCGCCGCTCCGACAGATGTCCCTAGGACTGCAGAAGCGGCAGAAGTAACGTCATGCCTATGACATCATCGGGAGGCGGCCGCTTGGAGAAGTGGCGCGCCGCGCGCGCGCAGCTTTCCATCGGAACGATCCTACGCGCCGCGCGGAGCGGTCATTGCCGAAGTTGGCTGGTACTCGCCCGGAACGCCGATGTGGAGCGCGCGTAGCGGTCGGCGCCTTTGAAGCCCTCTCCTGACAGCGCTGACGGGCGGCTTGGCCGTACCGGCGTAGAAGCCGAGAGCGTGTGTGTTGACGCGGCCGCTAGCGGCCAGCCATTGTTCTGACGTAAGATTACCGGCGATCGGCGACGATGACTTGAGTGCATCAGTGTCGCGTTTCGGAAGCCCTGTTTCCTCCATCCACTGGATGCTTTTTTGGTGAGAACACCGGAAGACTTGACTGTGAGGACGGTCGGCGAAACGTGCATCATCTCGGGAAAGAGTTGACCGATCGGGACGAGCTTCCAACCACTCGGACCTGCTTGTGAACGGTATGTACTGCTACCACTGCTCATCTATCGAGTTATTCGTTCTTATTTTGACTTTTCGTTTCATGCATTTCGTTTTGTCGATAATCCTGCGCCTTTCGTGCACGTGTGTAGCACCGTGGGTTTCGTCCGCACGACCCAAGAAGAAGTCACACGCGCAACTGCGCCCTTGGCCAGAGATCACTCCCGTTCTCTGTAGTTTTCGTATGCGATCTCGATGACACAGTGTACGAACTTCTCAGGCACGCATTGATCACGCGAACACTGCGTCCTTTTCGGTATAGCTCACTGAAGGCTGTTCTGTGCTTCCTCGAAGTATTTGTGAATAAGTTTCGTTCAGAAGGGTGTTACTCAGAATTCGGGCATGCTTTCGGAAGATGTGGTTAGAGTTGCACCAGCAAAGAGCTGGAAGGATATTCCAATTAAAGATCGGTACTTTCTGCAGGTAGAAGTAAGCTGTCATCGACGCTGTTTATTACGCGTCAAACGAAAACGTATGTGAATCGCCTTGCGCTTATATATTGTCCGTTTCGTTCAGCGGACGTCTGTCGGCAGGCCGTCGGGCCGTAGTTTTATGCTTCGTGCGGGAGGTTCCTGTGCTGTGCATGGAGTTTGTAGTCTTTCTTTCTTTCTTTCTTTCTTTCTTTCTTTCTTTCTTTCTTCAAGCGCGTAGGAGTCTGCAGTCGTACTCGTTTGTGCACTGGATCGCTTCACGCGTTCCCGCGTAGCGCCGCTCATTACAGGTCTACGCCGTGACGCCCATCTCCGCAAACACGAGTGACGCGACGGAAAATTAATTGGTCAACGCCGCTGCAGTTTCATTAGCGCGAGTTCCGCGCTCCCTTTTTTTCTGCTACAGTCCGTGCGCTTGAGCACCGTGCATTCGTTTGGCACTTGCCATTATGCGTTTCTCCTTACACATGATTTTATCTGTATCGTGTTCACCTAATAATGTCATACTCCATGGACCTGACAAAACGCCGAAAGCAGAAAAAAATGCGGTTTCACCGAGGGTGGCCGGTTTGTCATTCCTTCGCTGTATAAGATACCTTGCAACAGTCTATCCACACACAAAAAAAGTAAAAGACAAGCGCGGCATCTTTTCGTTTGCGCGTTTTTGTGTTATTTCACATTCTTGCTTCGCCAGCGTGCTTCGCCATCGATATCTATACCACCAAATTTACGACAATATAATTGTGGTGTGGCTGATGAAGACACTGCCATGACTTCTTTGACACGGCATCATACGTTTCACAAGAAAAAAAAAAGAAAGAAAAAGAGAAAAAGGAAGACAAGAAAATGAAACAACGCCATGTTCTAGATGCATGAGCAAATAGGTAAACGATGACATCACCACTGTCGAGTCTTCGCGCACAGCAAGCCTTTGGTAGGTCGTTTGCGCCTCTTCATTGCTGCATCCTGTTCTCGGTGCTGTCTCGTTCTTCATCATTCAGCAGCCTCGTTTAAAAATAAATAAATAAATAAAAATTGTAATACGGCAGTTGCGAACACGCTTCGAGAAGGGCCGTCTTCTCGGCCCATCCTCGGTGCACAAACCGTTGCATACACGAGCAATACGTCTCTCTGTTTACGCCCGTCCGGCGTACGCGCTATCCTTTCCTCTTCTTCATCATCCAGGTGTTTGTCGTTACGGAAGGAGCGCTCGCTTCAATTGCCGCGCGGCGCGAGTGTAAATAGAGAGAGAAGACGACGTAAGAAGGAGCCGAGACAGATGACGGGCGAGGAGGGCTGTCTGCACGAGGAAGAGGCGCCCTTCGTTCTCGCTTTTCATTCGCCTGTTCTTATTTTTTTTTTTTCCTTTTCATCTTCCTCCCCGCCTGGGCGTGAGAGCAACGGGAGCGAGCGCCCGGTGCGGAAGAGAGAGAAAGAAAGAGATCTCATAGACCGCTCGCTTCCCGTGTCGCCACCGGCACGCCTTCCTTCAAAAGGAGCAATCAGTGCGCCCGCCCGGCAATCACGGTACCTTCTGTCGTGATTGGGAAGATACAATGGAGAGGACGAAAACTGTGAGGGAGGGAGGAAAGGGGCTTCGATTCGTGCTCGCGAGAGTGGAGGAAAAGCGTGGGAAAGAAGGAAAAAAAAAATCTGCGTGATACGGCTCCGCAGCATTCGCATCCAGCGGCCGTACGTGGCTCTGGCAAGGGCACCGTCGAGCAACTTTCCGAGTAACCAAACCGGCGCACGAAGATCTTTCTCGGCATCAGGGTGGCAGTTTAGGCAAGTTGGTTGGACGTGTTGTAGTGCGCTTAATTTTACTTTTTTCTTAATTTTTTTGGAAGGTTTAACACCCAGTGGCAGGAGGATTCGGTAATGGTATGACTAAAACCGTGATTGAATGAGAAAAAAATTCTTGAGTAAGATTTGTTTGCGAATGCAGGTGCAGTGGCTGAGTTTGCAAGCATTTCCCGTCGTGTTTTTATCACTGTCCAGCACAGAAATATGTTCGGCAACAGGACTGGAAGAAATTTTCTCTTAAGAGACAACTCTGGGCCCGTATTCACGAAAAGCATCTTTCGCTAAAGAAACTGCGTAAAAGAATATCTCACATCCAATCCTGATGCTGGACATGTCACTACCAATGTCCACTGACCAACGACAAAAGGCACTCACGAAAAAGAAGTTTTGTGAATTCGGCCCCTGGAGTATGATGATGATGTGAGCACGGTCCTGCATTTCCTCGATGGCCGTCAATTTTTGAATGTCGCCGAGTAATGCGGACCCGATCATCGTGCGCACTGAACCGCATCATTAATCATTATTAATAAGACTTCAACGAACGACAACTACGCGCAAATACGAGCGACGAGGGAGCAGAAAAATCGTGTATGGGAACGGCGCATCAATGCAGAGGATTTCAAATACGACGTTGCTGAGGCCAAATACACAAAAACATCTGTTTCGTGAGCGCTCTTTCACAATGGTCAGCAGGCTGCTCTGATGATATGCCCAGCATCAGCATGGCCTCAAATATTGGTTCAGTGAAGATGAGGCACTTCTCAGCTGTGTTTGAAACTCAGTGGCAAATTCCGTGGTGCGTGCAATCCAATAATATCTGGCCCACATGTCCACAGGAGAGTGTATGACTGAACGACATCGTTTTCTGAGTAGGTCAAATGCCGCAGTACGTAACGCCGCAGTACGTAAGGGCACTCGAGGCCGCTACGAGAGGCCACGGAAATACCACTCGACGAACCTTATGTACTGAGAAAACATAAGACAGAGACATGCACGATGCCATTATAGAAAAAAAAAAAAAGCGGAAGCAAGAGTAATAAATGAGCCCATGAGTGTTCCCGTACACAGATGGCCCTCACGGCATACACGTGAACTCGCATCACCTTTTGTCATTACAACGTGTTTCCTTTTTACCGAACCAAATATGGCTGCCTACACACAATGTTTCATGGCCTTTGACGCGCAGCAATAATATTCTCAGCACGCAAACAAGGTACACATATTCCGATATCTGGTCCGCGCAATTAATCTCTAATTGTGGTGCCCTTTTGGAAGTAAACACCAATGAAACCAACGTCCTTGTTAACGCTGAAACTGTACTTGTGCTATTTATCATCGTAATAATGCATGTAACAAAATGAATAATATATAAATTGAACAACACGCTAATTAGGTACGCTAGAGATATAGATGTCCACCTTGTGCGCTTCGTTATATTTAATCACTACTTGTCACGTGTAAGCGACGTGGTGCTTAGATCGGTGTGAGTCATTTCAAAAGCAATATTGGCTTGGGAATACTGACCCGAGCATTGTCGTTTGTGCACTGTACGCACTTTTTTTTGCAAATGAGCAGATTCTATTCATGGTGCACCTGCGTCGTGTCAATTATTTACTCTTGATTTTGCGGGTATGCACTGTAATAAGATATATATTGTAATAGGACATGCATGAAGAGTATATCGTTTCCTCACATCCTGTGTAAAATTAACTTCTAACGCTATATGTCATTATGGTCCACGCACCGTCGTTGTGCACTCGAATGCAATGGGGGCAGCACCTCCTGGCAAAAATTAATTAATTTGTCGGGTGCCTAATGATCTTTCAACCGATCTCATCATCTGTATGTTGTTCCTTTTCTCGTGTCCTTTTTAATTAACACAGCTTTTTTTTGTTAATTTCTTGCCAAAGTGACTCACTGCATAGCGCAACATTTATTCAACTGATCTCTCATGTGTGTGGATTAAATGACACGTAAGCTTTGTCTTCGACAGCTGCCAATTACAGGTCCATGATTAGAGTACAAGTTAATTCGAGTGGGTATTGGAAGTACCGAAACCAGGTACTCGGCTTATAAAATGGGACAATGGGAAATAAGTGCAATCTATTCACTTTATTCAGAGCATCATCAATTTTCTAGTCATTTTACTTAAGCAGACCCTGTTGACAGTTGCTATACTCCAATCGGAATGTAGGTATTGCGAAGGGTGGCTGTGCAGACACTGAAAATTCACTGTGTTAGTTTTTCAGTGCGAACGGAGAGATAAGGCAAACAACAACAACAACAACAAACATTCCGAGGTTTTACCCATTTTTCCATTTCATCCCATCAAGGTTAAATGAGAAGCGTGGACATGACCGCGCAGTTTCTCGTCACTCGCCTCGCTCCTTGATTTCCCCACGATCACCACAGACACACTGTTACCTTTCCTTCTTCCACCACCGTATTCTCTCTCTCTCTCTCTCTTTTTCTTTTCTTGCAGTTTCATTTGCGTCCCTCAAATAATAAAACTCGGCATGTTTCAAGCCAGCGACACAAACGGTGCTGCAGCGATGGAAAAAAAGAAAAAGAAAAGAGAGAATGGCAGACAGGAAAGAAAACAAGCGAGCACTAACCCGCAAATTCGTTGCCACACAAAACGGCGACCTAGCCGTCACGGCACTCCCCCCTATTTTTTGTATATATATAACGACGCCCGCCGTCCGAAAGCGCGAGGCGACGCGCAATCTGGACAGGGTAGACGCGCGCGAGCGCGCGTCAAGTGAAGAGCGGCGCGCGCACGCAGCGCGCGATGGGCCGCGTTAGATTGGAATCGTGGCACGGGAGAAGAACGGTGCAAGTATGAGACACGAGGAGAGAGGAAACAAAGTGGGAGAAGCTTGCCAGGAAGCCGAGGACGTGTAGTTCGCAAAAAGAAAGAAAGTAAAATAAAAGCGAAGAACGGCAAGAGACGAAATCAAGGCAGGGTTCGCGCAGCGCGCGCGCGCGATGGAGGCAAGAGGATGGGGAGGCGGGAGGCTCTCCGCTGCTTCTGTCAGGGCCGAGAGCGAAGCCTGGCTATATTGCGCGGTCGGGCCAAGCGGCGTCGCCGCTGCCGCGCGGAGGAAATTGAATCAATCTCATTTCTGTCTCCCGCTGCTGGCGTGCGTGCGTTCGGCTCTCGGCGCGACGGCCGTTTTTCGCTCGTTCCCGCGGAGCGACTCGTGAGGAGCGCGGGATCCGCGCCTCCTCGTGGCAGGCAGTGCATCACAGTCCTCGATCAAACGCGTGCACACACACGAACAAAAAACACCGCAGTGACCGTATAAAACGCCTCTCATGGGCTCAAGAAAACGCAAGATGTGTGTGTGTGTGGAGGTTATTGGACTTGTCCTCCCTTCTATTATAAGTGTTATGAGCTTCTTCCTCGTATCCCATGCGGCGACACATGAAGCAGGCACTTCTCTTTTATTCATCGCTAGCAGTGCACCTATACTACGCGAGGCGCAGGAAATGAGCCGGCAGTCAATTCGGCGACCGTCGCTGCCCGGGGTGCGCGGCAATTCCGGGCTCGTTTACTCCAGTATAGCCGTTGCTTTGGGTATGCCCGCGGAAAAGACGCTTCTGTTCTTCTCTCACCCTCCTCTCACGACCTTCTTTGACGTATAGGTAGGTGAGGTAGGTAGGTGACGTATAGATAGGTGCATGACGTGTAGGTAGGTTGACGAAGGCACGTACTAAGGTCAAGAAAGGGCGGGGGAAGGGAGAGAGAGAGGACTGATGACCAATGACTAGAACGAATCGGCCATAATTTGATAGTTTGGTGCCACGCTCCCATCTAAGGTCGTTTATGCCTCAGGGCTTTAGCATCGCCCGAGTTCTGCCTCATTCTCGTGGCATGGAAATATTTCTTCGCGGTAGAAATCGTGGCAGACAAAATATTTCCTTTTTCTATCGCAAGAGATAGCACATTTCAACGTGACTAACTTCTCTCTCTCTCCCTCTCGCTTGAAAATGAAAGGCGATTGAATATTTGTCTGAAATGTTCCAAAGCGCCACATGTACAGGGTCAGGGAATACTATATATGACACAGGGACCTGGGAAGAAAGCACGAGGGTTTGCTATAATTGTTGTTGTTGTGTGGGGTTTAACGTCCCAAAACCAGCTCTGATTATGAGAGACGCCGTAGTGGAGGGCTCCGGAAATTTTGACCACCTGGGGTTCTTTAACGTGCACTGACATCGCACAGCACACGGGCCTCAACATTTCGCCTCCATCGAAATGCAGCCGCCGCGGCCGTGATTCGATCCCGCGACCCTCGGATCAGCAGCCGAGTACCATAGCCACTAGACCACCGTGGCGGGGCGGTTTGCTATAATTGTGCTATATATATATATATATATATATATATATATATATATATATATATATATATATATATATATATATATATATATATATATACGAAGGGAGGTTTGCGCGAGGAGCTTACAAGCTTGCAAGCTAACGAAAGAGGGGGAATGGGCCACACGGAGCATGACAGTTCGTAACGAGTGGACAAACGCACAAGAACAAAAATTAAAAAAATATGTAGTAATTATGCGTTGATAATACTGCTTACAATAAGGCAGTTCAGTGCCTTTAATAGTTGAAATATTTTACGGGCGTTGACTTCCGATGTCGATCAGCAGTGGAAAGGCCACGTCGCCTTTAGGAATACGTCTTTTTATTACTCCTGATGTCATAAAACTGCTTAGTCATTGATGTTTCTCCAGATCGCTAGACACCGGAGAGATGAATTGTAGAGTTCAGACAGACATTGGTGACACGGAAACAATGTTCAGATGATTAAAATAAAGAAGAAAGAAAGGCAAATGGATCAGTTTATATTAATTGACGTACAGTATATGCACATGTAGGGTAACATGAACGCAGTACTGCACCTCGTCAAACAGTGCCCTGTAGCCAAGGTTCCGCGCATATGCACGCTAATCCGGAATTGTAGCCCCGTTATGTGCTACTGACCCACCTGTAACGACATTGCTCATTCCGCGCACGGTGGCATCAACAGCGGACTGCGAACACATTTTGCTAGCCTTTTATATATAGCACGCTGTCATAATAAGGTGCCGCCAATAGCGAAGCTTTTACTGCACAGAATTCGTGCGACAGTGCACATATTGGGTGTCATCGCTAGTTTATCTGATGCGGTAAGCTACTTGAAGGCGTTAAGTGCCTATACTCGTGTTCATCACGCACCACCTTTCAAACCTTCGCAACGTTAGAAGGCGCGATATCAGTTCTCCAATTGCATTGGATGATCGTGTCAATATCATTCCTTCGTAATACCGCTATTACACGCTTCCTGTAGCAGGTGCACTTAAGCGATAGGTTCTTCTAATCGCGCATGATGAACGCTCGTTTGACAGATCAGCGAATCGCCTTTATTAATCCGCGATACGAAGCATGCGAGACTTCGATCGTGCCAATTGTTTGTTCCTCATCACTCTGCTCATCGTGCTCACGGATCACTCTTCCTTTCAGAAAAACCAATTACCCTGGAATGACAATGGCAAAATAGCAACGGACGTGCGCAAACTTGCGTGGCCGCCATAACGGCTACACACGCTGGCTAATTTTGATATATAGCTCCTCAACGTGGAAAAAAAAAAAAAAAACAGGAACTGGCGTCACTTTTAATTGAGGAGACATGATGTCTATGACGCGGATAATGATTCTTTTCTTCGGTCTCCGGTTTCCCAGCTCTAAGACAGTGCAGAAAAAAAAAAAAAAGGTAGACAAGATGACATAAATTGACTATACCGCGCCCATTATTGCGAAGTACGCTTTACTTCTCTCCCCCCAGCGATTCGACCTTTCTTCTGTAGGAGCGGCGTGTAATTCGCTGTCGCATCCATCATGCGGAGCCGTTTCACCACCACTCTAACATTGGCGAGTGAACGGCTTCGGTCACGTGAGCAGCAGGTGTTAACCGACAAAAGGGCCACGGTCGAACTCATAACGCGCATTATGCATCCACACGGAGCGCCCATCACCTCAATCATTGCTACTCTGCGTCCTTTCTTCTCAATTGCAAGAGCTAAAGTCCACGAAGGACCACGGGTCGCACCTTTGTGGGTGGTCTACAATAGCGAAGAGCGCCGATATGACGTAATAGGGCGCCATTGAAACATATTGACGCTACGGCGCAAATCATCGCTGTAGGGCCAGCGTACTCAAAACCGGCACCTTGGACACCACGCTCCTGGTTTCGGACTTCTCCCCCCATTTTCTCCACAACTTCAGAATGCTCGTCCCATGCTTTTCCGAAAGAAAGGAATGAAGGCCAGAAACTTGGAGGAAAATCGGGGGAGACGACATGCCGTGAGCAGCAAGCACCGCGCTCTTTTACATGCACTGCGTTGCCACACACAGCACTCCCTCAAAAAGGCCGTGAGCGTGAGCGTATGTGGATACGTTAGCAAGGTATTGTGCTGAGCGAGGCGCTAGGTGCCCGCTATATATTCTTCGCATATACTGCTATACGAGGAGACCGCCGCGGTTTGACGGGCGTGACTGGCAGCCAGCGTGCGCGACCACGATGGAAGAGCCGCCCCGGGCAGCCACAGCGGGCAAGGCCTTTCGGGTGGGGAGGACTGCTCTTTTCTTTTCTCTTTTGCACCAGCTCCTTCGGAGGCGGAGATGTATCTGGCTCGTCTCTCTTGACAGGCCGCCGCTAATCTGCCGTCTCGGCGCGGACTGCGGCGGCGTCTCCCCGGGGCGCGTGAGAATCGCGGGGCGTTAAGGTTCGTGCCTGGTCAACCCTCGTTTGTGTTGTACCCCCGCTCCTTGTACTGCCTGCCGCCACCCAGATGCCCGCGAGCCTCCTCATCAGCCTTGGGTGCACGCGCCCGCACGAACGAACAGCTGTAGGACGTGATCGCTTCTCACACCCCTCACTCCTTCTTTTTTTTTCTTCTTCTTTTTTCTCGCTTGAGTGGTTTACCCTGTGGCGCCGACATCGAGAAGCTTGAAGCGGAGGATCCTGGCTGAGAAGCCCTGATGAACGTCTGACAAGGCGTGGTGCCCGTATACCGTTGCGTGACGTGATGCTTTGTCAGCTCTCCGTTCCCCCTTCTTTTTTAATCCTCGAATTTCGCTCGGTGATGGTTGGAAGGCATGCCTCGTCCTTGTGTTTGACCATCTGTTGCTGGGAGGCAGCTTGATAAATGTTAGTACAAACAATAGTGCGATAAACCAATACGAGGGGACACGTCCACAGGAACGCACAGGAGGCCAACCTTGATAAGGAGTGACTAAATAAAGCACTCCCCGGGGAGTTACAACTTGGTGTTATTTACCAGCGATCCCCACTCTGATTAATATGCAGAAGTTCGCGTGGATAAGGAAAGCCAGCCCAGCGAATAGATAAATACGCATTTGTTAGTGTTTGCCATATACGCGCATACTGCGCTTGAGTTGTTTCCAGTGAGTTGCTCTTAAGTTGCTTCTTGAGTTTTCCCCACCCATGTTTATGGCAGAAACAATTATAGTCACTGAAAAACTGGCGCGGTTATCATATAATGTGGCGTTCGTATCGCATTTATATTTACTCTTTAATATCTATCTTCATCTACTCCTTTGACGTCGAAAGTGGTCAGCACGGGATGACAGGCGTGAACCAAAAGCCCGTGCCTCTCGCCAAGCCGTGTAAACTCTCCTGTAGTGGCTTCTTTTCCTCCTACGCCAGTTTTACTCGTTCATGCTCGAAATATCCTAGAAGTACAAGCGCTGCATTGTAGTGCGCCCCGCCACGGTGGTCTAGTGGTTATGGCACTCGGCTGCTGATCCGAAGGTCGCGGGATCGAATCCCGGCCGCGGCGGCTGCATTTCGATGGAGGCGAAATGTTGAGGCCCGTGTGCTGTGCGATGTCAGTGCACGTTAAAGAACCCCAGGTGGTCAAAATTTCCGGAGACCTCCTCTACGGCCTCTCTCATAATCATAGCTGGTTTTGGGAAGTTAAACCCCACAGATCAATCAATGCATTGTCGTGCATCGGGTGCAGCCCACCCTTATCAGAAGCCGTTGGCGGTTCACAACGGCTGGTCGCCCCTAACCGGACAAAAGCGACAAGAAAGGCGGGTCACCCTTACAAGCGGGGTGGCTAACTGCGATCAAGGCCGAACCGTTCTCAATGTCTCAGCTATCGTTTCCTGCACACGCTTAGCTGGCGTTCCGCAACCAGATGAGCACACAAGGGGCACAGATTGTTCATCTCCACGCCCACTTTCCTTTTCTTCGTTCACACAGGAACGAGCCAGCCCTAAGGTGATTTTCTTTATTCTCTCACCTTGGCCAATGATTAGCCCCATCTGGTATAATACGACGCCTAGCATCGGCAGTCGGCGGCAGCTCTCTCCAGAAGAAGAGGCAGCAGCAGCAGCAGCAGCAGCGCCAACGGCCATAATTCTCGGCACATAATGCCGTTCGCTGTTTGCCTGACGCAAATGGTTCCTCCCGGCGTGTTTATTTTGCGCCAGCGTTGCCGTGGTAACGAAGCAGCTCAAGCCATCCGGACAGCGCGGGAAGCACGAACGCATCATGGGCGATTGTTGTTCACTACAACGAAGTATACTGAAGGCGCCAACCTCTCCCATACATCCTTTCAACAGAAACATAAATAAAAAAAAAAGAATTAAAGGAGAGAGCTGCTCTATTCTTCTATCCATCGCCGCGGTAATTTCATGTTTGCGTCTGTGTGTGGATGGCCGTAGGCGAGAGGCGTGCAGCGCATAGGGGAGGACGGAAAAGGACGAGCGGACCGATAAGTAAGACAAATCTTTCCTTTATTTTCGTTTTTTCTTTCGAGGGTATGCTAGTTGCGGAGGGGCCTTTTTTTTTTAAAAAAAATGACAGCTAACAATGATTCTTAAACGCAGCGAAGATGTTCACTGCTGCTTGCAATCGTTCGTCGTGCAGGTCAGATCGCGGTATCAAAGGGCTGCTTTCAATAATAACCTGCGTTTATGGGCCTGTAAACGAAGTAATGGTTACGATAACAGATGCTGTGCAAATTGCACAACATCTTCATTCTCCACGCCTTTTGATACATTTTTTGTTCATTTTTGTATAGGTTGTATTGTCCGTAACCTCCGCCCGCTGCACGAAGCGGTGACATTTGGTCCAGCGATCGAAACACACTGCCAAGACCACCGTGGAGCCGCGTGACAGACCGACAGAAATATAATCGTAAAGAGGCCCATCCTCGCGCGGGGGGGGGGGCGGTTGCGCCTGTGAGTGACCACCGAAGCGACCTCCGAAACGGCGACGTTGACGACTACTCCGAGAGCAGGAGGATACGAGAACGCGACATTGTTGCGGGAAGAGGTTTCCCCCGCCGAGAAAAAAAAATAAAGGAAAAGAAAAACGTGCCCCGAGTGTCGCGCGTTAGAGGAAGAAGAGGAGGCGGAAGGAAAGGCGGCGCGCTTGCAAAGTCCATTCACTTATCTCCCCAGGGCCGCTTCGCCGCCGACAAAGGGGGTCAGTTAGCGAGCCTCCCAACCGCGATAAATCGGCGACGCGCCACTTCTTCCATCCCTCGGACTCTGTCGCGGAGGAGACGGAGTCGCGTCCTGTAGCTCTCGTGCCTGCTGCGGCTTCCCTGCCAGTTGGTCCTTGCAGCCCTCGCACTCCCCATCTAGCCCCCTTTATTATTTCTCGCGTAGCAATCTTATTTTTCTTCCCTTTCCTTTTTCTTTTCTTGTCCGCATTTATTTATTTTCTTCTCTATCTCTCTGCCACATTCTGAACGCGGAGTCGCTGTTAGTCGGTTCTCGCGCTTTTGTGAGAGAATTCCCTTCTCAGTACTTTTTTTTTTTTTTCCCTTCTTTCTGAGGGCTGCCTCATATCGGTCCCTCTTCTCCTCCCTACGGAGTGGAACATGCGTTATGGCCGGTATTCTTTTCTATATATATATATACACGTTCTCTTTCGTTCTTGTTATCGTCCCCGCGTTGTCGGCTAGCGTCCGGGCGGCTGTCTTGCAGAACGTTGGGGTCGTTCCCTCTTATGACCGCGCACATGTGCGCACTTGACACCCGGCCATTGTCTACGGTCGTCAAGCCAAGCGCCCCTCCGAGAGTCTTGTCCCTCCCCCCTATGCCCCCCCACTCCGGGGACCTCAGGCTGCCGTTCTGCAGCTTCCGTCGTTCGGCCTGCCACTGTCGCTCAGACGACGGCTGAGCGCTGTCTTCCTTTACAGCCTCCTTTCGCTCGACTCGCTTCTTATTTTGCTTCGCCTATCTTTTGTGCGTTCGTTAGGTCGCAAAAGAAAATCTCGTCCGTGGACCCCTCCTTCTTTCTTCCGCTCACTTATCTGGCCGTTTGTGGCGCACCGACCGCGAGTAAAAGGGAGGGCGAGCATCGTCGTGGGGACGAGCGTGTTCTGGTGAGGCCATCTCGTTTTCGCCGCCAGGTCGACGAGATAAGCTAAACGCTTGGGCGCTTGTAAAGCGCCTTCTGTGCGTTTTCTTCCCGGCTCCTCAGAGTGCAGTGCATGAGTGCCTGTTTCGCTATCTTCGGCAGCCCTTTACTGTACTGCTGTATCTTAAAAGTAAGCAAGTACTCTCGTTCACTTAGGTTAAGGTCAAAGAACACAGGACGGTCAAACTTCATCCTCGGACCCCTCATGGGCGTGATTTTGAATCGTATCCGGTTTCAGATAATTAGAAGGCAACAATTTAGATTTTTTTTCCTTCACTCTGAAACTGCAAAGATTTAATGAGGGCTTATGAAACGCTCTATTGGTGATTTCGCCGAACGCATGTTGCGAACACGTTTCTTACTACGAGCTCACAAATTTGATCATTTTCTCTGGATGTTTCGGTCGAGCCTTTCAAAGCAGCTTCGTGCCCGCGTGAAGTATATACAAAGGAAAGATACTGGAAGAAAGCGATGGGAAATCCACGTAACAAGGCATCCTTATGCGATTTTAAAGGTCTCCACCTGCCTGCCTACCGTGCACTGTTTTGACTAAGATTTCATGTGCATGAACACGAGACGAGTGTATTCGGTCACAGGATACCTCAGTTTCTTCTCCAACAATGCCACCGTTTTCCCGCAGCTTAACGCTAAAGCCGTCGTGTTTTGCACCATCGCTCTTTATGAAAACAAGCGCCGGCGCTAAAGCAGATGAAACAGAACTCTTCAATTACGGAAAGCGTAAACAGCCAGGAAAAGTGGCCGCAACGGCTCGCGAACCTTCCACCAAAGACCCTCTTGTTTTCTCCTTTTCTTCTTTCTTTCTTTTTACACCGCTGTATAACGTGGTTTTCTATACCTGTGAAGGCACTGGTCCTCTTTCTCCGGACGTGTAATTTCTCTACTGTAACACTCAGCACAGTGTGCTTGCATCTAAAACAAAGCAATAGATGAGGAAATAGCTTTATAAATAGGCGGTGGCACTCACTGGAAATAAAGCTTCGTCAAGAGGATCTCGCCGCCTCTTTCTTTCTTTCTTTCTTTCTTTCTTTCTTTCTTTCTTTCTTTCTTTCTTTCTTTCTTTCTTTCTTTCTTTCTTTCTTTTCCCGCCGTGTAGAGCGCTGCCGAGACCCGGAACCAGACAGGCACGTTGCTTCGAAGTGAAGTGACGTAGCTGTGTCTTTTAGTTTTTGTTTTAGATTTCTAAGGCGTCCTTTTAAAGCGACTTAAGCTCACACCGAGGACAGTCGAGGGAGCGAGGTAAGAGAAGAGGAAGAGGTGCGAAAAAGAAGTAAGAAACGAGTGGGCGAGAGCTGGAGAAAAAAGAAAGAAAGAAACAGAACATGAATTCGAAAAGCAAGGACGCAAGAGAATGTCGACTATATAGTGGCATCTGCGGACAGACTGCGATTGAGAGTGGGACGCGATGCGAAGGGGTTCCTTCTTAATGGCGAAGTTAACCAGCGTGCTTTTTTTTCAAGTGTTGCGAGCACTTCGCGGGGACCCGTCTAAAGACTGCTATAAATCAGCGACGTCAACGAGGAGACCTGTATTTAGCGCGAAAGGCGCGCGACGAAATGGGACCTCTCGCGAGTGTGCTCAAATACACGCTCTCTTTATTGGCCTCGCTAGTGGCAGCTTCCTTCAAAGATAAACTTGGTCCGCAGGACAAAGTTCTCTTCCAGTGTACACGCCTTTGAAGCTCGGATGAGGTTACGTCGCTATTTCAAGGAATAATGGTCGCTGCTTGTTTGAAGCTTTGCCATTCTCCTGTTCATTCTTTTGCCGTCAGTGACAGCAGTATGGTTTAATCAACACCTGCGGGTTGAATTAATCAACGTCCTGCTTCTTCTTTCCTCTCCCTTATTTATTTATTTATTTATTTATTTATTTATTTATTTACAAGCTCCTTATCATACAGGTATTCAGCAAAACTGAGCTGCGTTGTCATTATTCTACGAAGACAACGTTCCTGTGTGGCGCATGACCTAATTAAAATGCGTACGAAAGCACACGGGTGGGAGGCGATGTTTAACACGCGTATGTTACGACTTATCGGATAAATGGTGTACAGCAACTTTTATTGACTTTTGTTTTCAAAACTTTTGCTGACACGAACTGACTGGCTCGACAGGAAAGCTATACAGCACGGCACTACATCCTTATAGTATGCCACAAAATGTCAGCCGCGCAACGTAACGGCGCAATAAGAGTACGCTCTTCGGAATGCTCGCACCAGAAGAACGAGAGAGCTGGCCGATGAACCTTCGATCGCCGCTTCCTGTTTCATTCTCTCTTTTTATTCCGTTCTGAACAAATCTACCTCGAAAATTTGATGGCGTGCGTACGGAACGAACCACTTCGGCAGAAGCAATCGCGGATTCCCTCCAGTTTTTTTCTTTCTCGTTTGACGTTCCCAGCCTTACGGGCATGTTTGTTTCTTAGCTTTCTCTCTTGCTCTCTCTGTACACATACCGTTATTCGTTCTGCGAACGTCATTTCGACGGCACATATTTACGATTCATGTCGGCGCCACGGATCATTCCGCGCCTGCAAAAACCATTTTCGCGCGCCGAGGCAATACCGCGCAGATTCGTCAATCTATGCTAGCCGGAGAGAGAGACGAGCTGGGGAAGGGGCTTGTATCAAGCGGCTTGTGTGTCTAGCACACAAAGCTGGGACCGCGGTAAACACAATGAAAACGGGATGAAATAAATGCAAAATAATATAGAGATGTTGTAGCCGATTAGGAGACGTCCCTGGATGCAGTTGTTCTTGTTGTTGTGTTTAGCGTTTACATCCTGTTGTTGTGTTCAGTGTTTACATCCTGTTCTCACTCTCATGCTCATGCGTCTGCGCCGTCACCTCTCCGTGGAAGGACAGATATGATCGCTGGAAAATGATTCTGTCGGGAAATTAATCACTGCGTGTGAAATGAGTGTTTCGCATGTGCGGATCTTGCTCTGGCGCGAATGTTTTATACATGCCTCATCAGGGAACAACCGTGATTAACGAGGAAGAAACTGCGAGCACAATGTCTTGGAGAAGTAGTTATATATTTGTGGCAATTATACAAACAACAGCGCACTATATAAGCACGATCCCACCACACCTCCGAACTTCCAGTCCTATTTACTGGGTTAAGCATTAATTTTTAATCGCGTGATTACATCAGGAAGACGGTCAAACCAAGCGCTTTGTCACGTGTGTGTTATAAGAAACTAAAAAAAAAAGTTATATTTGGCGGAAAGTGAAGTAAGCGCGGTGATCAAGCCGATCAGGTGAACGAAATTTGTAACGGCCGAAGTGAGACCTTGCATTTAGATGACATTCTACTCTTTACCTTGAATTCGTACAAACGACCAGTTACTCTAAGCATTGAAATTTTCCATTCAGCCATTTTATTGCACCGAATATCACTTCCGTCACTACCGCAGCTTGTGCAATAGAAACCCTTTAGGAGGATATCGCGAACGAGACAAAAGGAACCGTCACACTTGGACCTTTACGTAGCACATTTTATGTATGCCTCAACCAAGGAATAGGATTGCGATGATTCCCGCAGTTCCTCGCCCATTATACCCGTGCACTGGTGCCGTCATTACCAGAGCAGGCCAATTAACGCAGTTCTGCGAGACACTTAAAGATATGGGTTAGCTCTATGTTTACCTTGAATCCGAGTTTACATTGAATCTCCTATGGTTACAGTAATCAGAGTCTGAGAGCCTATACACATTTCGTGCATCATCATCATCTTCAGGCAAGGCAAACCCGTTTGCCCCAGAAGTGTGGCAGCCCGGCTCTGCTGTGTCTGCTTTCCCTTGGTACGCTGTATCAGTTCAAGAAAGAAAAAAAAAAAAAAACTTTTTTTTCTCCCAAACTTCAACACTATAGTATACCGTGAAGCCACGTCGTGAAGTGGCGTATAGTATTGTGACCGCGGCATTTCCTCGGCATTTTATCGTCGCGGAGCTGTACCCACACCCACGGCCCTTATGCCTCGATGGAAGAGAGAAGGAAGGAAGCGCCCACCGGCCACTGTGTGCTACGGCAGCTCTCGTTCGCTCCAGCTACACATTGTCAACACTCCATCGTCTTCGTCGTCGCGTTCCCGCGTACAGTGACCCCATCGAAACGGCCGGCTAAATGACGCGAGAGGCGGCTGTGAAACGCTCGCTGGCATCGCCTCGCTCGATCTCTCATCGAGGAAGGTCGATGGATGGAGGAGATGGGCGAAGCAGCAGGCAGAAGCACCACCGGTGGTATATAGTATACTACGTGGCACTGCGCCCTGTGTGACTGCTCTCTCGCTCCTTTCCCTCCCACCCGGCTGGCACCGTCCAAATATTGACGCGCGCTCGGCTCGCCTGCGCAGCGCGATGGGCGAGTGTGCGCGCCGCTGCTTGCTGCAAGGGCGGCTGGGATGAATGGGTCGCCGCGCCGTCGGTGCGAATCTGGCGGCCCTTGTTCTGCCCACTGACTCGGGCAAACATACGCGCGGCGCGCTGGCTCTGCTCCTCGTGTATACTTCCTCCCCGCCCACATAACGTACACGCGCGTAGTGTATATGCACGTAATTCCTAGCTCTCCGTGGCTTTCTGGACGCAGCTTCACCTATATGAGCTATCGCCGTTACTCCCAGCTCCGCGCCTACACAACAGATTTGGCCTGTACGTCATGTCTGTCTTCTATAGAAGACACGCCACGTCTGTTCTTGTGAAGTCTTGGACGCTCGGTCGCTTTCTTCTGCGAGAACCGCCGCAAATTTTCACGGTGGTCAAGCTTCCCGAGTCCTATATAGGCAAAAAGCACTGAGTACAGCTATAGCTGCATGAGCATGGAGGGTCTTAAGGGCTGTAGAATCCCTTGGTAAAGGACCCTTCATTCCTTTTGTTACTGCATTAAGGAAATGCTGGTACCAACGACCTCTAGGTCGTTAGAACCAGTGTATATGTACTAACTACCTATAGATAGGTGTGTGAGTGAAATGCTCGAATTCCCTTCAATGAAGAAACAACTGAAAGGCTCATAAATACCTCAGCCATGCGTACGTTTCGGGCTCTTCGGTTGCTTAATATGAATTTGGAAATTAGTACCTCTGTCTGTGTAAGGCTGTGAAGACGTTATCGTTGCTGAGTGAGAAATTCGAATTGGGCTTCGGATACAGAAACGTGCTTCATTTCAATTGGAGCGGTCGTCATTGGATATATGAGCTCGCATCTTTGTATACCCTCATTCTCAGTGCCGTAACTCTCTCTCCTTTTCGAAATTTCTCAGCGAACACCATTGAATACTCATTTCTTCTACGTTAGAACAGCTGTGACTCCACAGGCTAGTTTTCTTTCTTTTCTCATTTCACTGTGATTCTTTATCGGTCATTACTTGTTCCGCTCGTCGGACAAACCCAAAACGGGGTTTCCCAAGAGGGCACTTCGCATTAGCTGCAGGCTTCACGCGAGGCTTCGTTGCTTACCGTCGCATGCTGTTTGAGACGAGCAAAGGTAAACATCGCGAAACGAAAGAGCGTATAGGACGCGTATACTTATATGTGGGTCCGGGTGGGGAAATCGCCCACGACGCTGGGAAAGCACGCGCGCTGTTCGAGCGTGGCTGACACTGATGGCAGAGCGACGAGGGCGTGGATCTCGAGTGACGTCGAGAGGAGAGCGCTCGAAGCTTGGCCAGAGCAGCAAATTGGGTCCCATACATGTAGGGCCCGTAAGATGCCAGACAGCTGTTGACTGAAGCCATGGCCGCGCGCCGTCGTTCCATTATTAGCGTCGCGAGGCTCTCTCTGCCCAATCCCCCGGCAAACACTCGTTCTCCCTTTGCTTCGGCGCCAATCTCGCGCCAAGTGCATCTGGAGCGTAGACGAGAACGTGGGAGCGTCGAGCGGACTTAATTATGTTTCTGTCGAGTTCAAATTGGATGCGCTTGCGTGTGATACGTGCACGGTGCGCGTTGTTCACGAAGCGGAACCGTAATAAGTATAAGGCGTTTGCAAATGGCCTCTGGAACAACCGTGAGAAACGTGTACGCTTGATTTATGCAGATGTTCTGCACGTGTTGAGCAACCACGGTGAGCAATTAAGATGAACGGACAATGTGTCATGGTTCTCGCAGCGCAGTTGTGCTGTAAACAATACTTTTTTGCTAACAGCGTGCGAATTCACGGAGAGCAGCAAACACAGAGTTATATGACTAATGTTTCACGCAAGCATCCCTTCTGGGCCACACTGTACTCACAGTCACTCACATCCTCCATAATTCGTAGAGGGCGCCTTTTCTGCTATGACTCATTATATTCCTGTATTGTGTTCATATCTGAGCATTGCCATCATGGAGGTTTAGCTTCAATAGTGAACAGGTTCCCTCTTTAAGCACACGAAGGGAACGTCGCGGAAAAGACATTTAAGTGGTCTCAACGCAATTATAATATGATTCACTGCTGGGCAAACGCAACTAACAGAATATCACAACAAAGAAGAAGAAGAGGTGTTTTATTCCACCCTTCTTCATCCTATATAGCATAGCGTGGAGTATCATCATCATGTCAAGCCGACGAATGCATTGTCAACATGGGACGATGCGTCATCGCTCGTTATTCGCCATTGTGCGTCGGGTTCTCGCTCCCTCTGCGGTATACCAATGCGTTCATCACGTAACCCGCCTTCGGACCCCGCGCTATGCCGATGTGCTTAGCGTACCCTCTACGCTTAATTCGAGCGCTTGCATGTCGCAAATAAAGAGGCCGTTCTTGCGGCAAGCCACACTCGACATAGGAGCGGCACCGGAGCGCACCCACCCTTTTTCTTCAATCAAAAACGGCCGGGCAATCAGCCGTGATCGTGGGCTTCTGTCCCACACCACAGTAGGGCCCACACTTAATGCGAGAACAAGTAGTGCCTTCATTTACGGTGGGTTAAATTTAAAAATATAGACAACAAAACCAGGGTAGGGCTTGGGTATAAGTAGGTATACGTGCATGTGTTCCCTTGCTGAGCGCTTACATAGGTGTCCTCTACGAAGCAAGAGACGGTTGTGCGGGAAGTTTGTTTTCACAGCCGTCTTCGGAGGCCTTTCTATATCTGAAGGGCCCGGCATGGCCTACAGGGGGAGAGTGCCACTGCGGCGATGACACTTGAACCAAGCAAAAGTCCCGTCACAGCTGGCGCTGTGTGCCTCAGCGGAGTATATAGGCGTATCTCTGGTACGTTGCCTAGCTCGATGGGAGAGCCTCTCCAACTCCTTGCGCGTCGTTCGTTTCACGATCCTCTATACGCATACATAAGCTTAAGGACCGCGCGCGGCATCCATATAGAGAACACCGACACACAATGGACCGCGGCGGCCAGCATCACCGAGCGCCATATGCGTGCGACAGGGGGACCGCAGGGCCGGCGAAGCAACGGCAGCGTGCAGTTACGCCTTCAGAGGTACCAAGTCCTGCATGTCTAAAAGAGCTCCCGCGCGGGTTCTATACTAGGCATCGATATTCAAAGCGCGTTGTTTGTTACTCCTCAGACTCGTGCCTTCTTTTTCTTTTCGGATTTGTTGGCCCTGTAACGCGACCATTGTCCTCCGCGTCGCACTTGGGCCGTGTGCGTTAAAAAAAAAAATGAAAGAGACGGCGCACGGATCTCTTTGTCAGCGTTGCACTTGTCTTTCAGGCCTCTGAGATGTATGGCAGTATTCATGTGCTGCATTGTTACAGTGAGGGACTCTACGCATGCGATTTCAAACTGTTTTGAGGGACTCCTTTCTGTATAGCTCTTGGAAGATGCTCCTTGTGTTGGATTCCCCCCATAGGCTCGAGCGATGTGGCGGTGTGAAGATTAAAGGATTCAATGTCCTGCGGGCCGCACTTCCGCCGGACCAATATACCGATCTCTTCGTTCGCTTTCATGTTTCTGCAATTGTGTATGGTAGTGCAGCACTACAGAAGTTAACTGGCATCTTATACTTTTTTCTTCTGTTTGCTCAGTTTACCTAGATGCAAAGAAAATGCAAAGAAAATGTTTCGAAGTGTCACGATGTGAACATGTGTCTTGAAGCCAACGTGAAAACTATAACTTTCACTTTCAGAGATTTCTCGCTGCTAGTATGGATAAAGAACGAAAGGCAAGAAATACACAATATTATTGACGAATATAAGAAACGAATGCAAGAAGACCAGACGCAAATTCTTGCTTATTCTTGCGGCAGAATTCCTATAGTTTCTGCAAAAATACTGCAAAATTTCCTGGATGCCATGACTATGACTTCGCGGGTGACTCCCGAAGTATGAAAGAAAATGCAATTGAGCCCTCATTTTACTCCAGAATATAATTACTCTTGTTTTCCCCACATAAATTACTACCGATTTCTTCTCCAGATGATCTCATTTTGATGTTTTGTTGTTGTCGTTTTTTTGTTTTTTTTTGTTTAGTGAGTAAATGTCAATGCAATTTTACAGTGCACTTGAACATTAGCTCACTTGCTTTCGTGACAAACATTGACGTAACATCAACGCTGCTATCTCGTGACCTGCTCACTCTGAAAACCTTACCCACGCACTCGTGCCAGACCGACACACGCAGGAGACAGCTCAGCGTGACTGCGTTGGGTCAAAAAAAGAAAAAAAAGAAAAAGAAAAAGAAGAATGAAATGATAGAGAACACCGGCAAAGCGAAACGAAGCACCGGCGTGCTGGTGCCGAAACTTACGACTTCAGCGCAGAACGAAGCGCATGAGTGCGTGCCTGATAAGAGGGAGAGAGCGCAAAAGTAAAAGCCAAGAGGAATGAGCGGGGGGATGCTGGGCTGGAGGACACACAATATGCACACACACGCACTTTCGTGCTCAAGCGACGTGAACCCGTTGCAAACGCGCCGCCGACTCCCTCCTGTGCCCTGCGCGGCTGCCTCGTCTCCCCGTGCATATACCAACCAACGTTTTAAACGTTCTCCACGAAGTGCTCGAACGCGCGCTTTAACAACGCCGTTACACGAACGCCCCCAAAGTGGAGAAAGAAAGAAAAAGGTACCGCCTGCTTGCCTTTATGTGTCCTCTCCTTCGCTTTACTTCTTTCTTTCTTCCACTTTTACGAGCTGCTGGCACACAGCGACCAGTTATGCAACGATGCGCGTTCTGCGGAGGCGGCGACTGTTGCTATACAGCACGTGCTCTGTTCGAGAAAAAATACGACGCTCAAGCACAGGCACAGGAAACCGTGCTCCGTCGGTGTCCCTCGCATCGCTCGCAGAGGAAACGAGCTGACACCGCCGCGGACACGACTCTTCTTCAAGCAGCGTGCATCGTGGCGAGCCTGTATTCGAGTAGACCGCTCATATGTACAGCCGTCTCGAATCGCTTGAGCGCGTCCGGCAATGTACGTGTACGTGACTCCTCGGACGAGCACTCCAGGAGCATGCAGCAGTGGTCGTCGCGGCTGCTGCTTATAATGGCTTGCGTTGGTCGCCTACATGCCCCCCCCCCCCCCTTCTCCTATCTTATTGGTTGTTGTTTATGCATTCGTGTATATTTTAAATGCCATTTTCTCTTCAGGGGTAGTAGACGGACTCGCGCTTGACTGACCACTGCGCGCACGCAGGTCAGTTTAAACAGCGAAAATTGGGAGAGCACGAGCGGGGAGTCGAGGGAGCCAGTTGGAGCACGTTGCAGCGGCATCGTTGCGTGTCAGGTTGTCGAATGAGCGCGATTAGCATAGCGCGAGAGCACGCGGCTGTGTACGAATCGGGGCTGACGCAGCGTCGGCGGCGGCTGCTGCTGTGGCCGTAATGACCGCTGTCGTTCGGCAACCGTGCGTGAAGGCACTGCTTGCGCTCAGCCGTGTTCACCTCGGCCTCCCGCCATATCCCCCCCTCGCACCCTTCGTCCACCCGTGCCCTCGCGAGCACTGCCGTAATGGATGTCTGATGAGGGGTGGGGGGACTCGGACGGTTGGCGAAACGCGTAAAGAAACGCCCAAAACGTGCGAACGAGCTTTTTTTTTTTCTTGTTTTTGTGTTAGCGTGTTCTGCAGATGCGCAGATGGACACGCCTGTTTGTGTGCGCACCTTTTTCTCCTGTCGACCGCCGATGCTCGAAATACTGAGCATCTCGATCATGCCAAGTGGCCTCGAGGCAAAGGTGAAACCGGAAGAAGCTTGCATTAGAGCGAGGAATATTAGCGATGCAAGCAAGGCACGGAAAGAGTAGGCTGAAGAAAGATACGAGAAAAAGAAAAATGCGTTCCGGAACAGAAGCATCCTTTAGTAGCCAAAACAAGGGGCATCGCTACGAAGACGGGAACAAGTGCTTGATTTTGATAAATAGTAATTCAGTGCCTGAACTGTTATCTTTAGAAGCGCAACTTACACTCGCAGTGCTCCAATGGTGCAAGCTTACAACGCCAGTTCCTCAAAAAAAAAATATGAAAAATGATTCCGCACTATGCATTACTAAACATCAGCCATACTTCCTAATACATATGTGGCTTCGAAGGAAAATAATAGAACAAGAGCTACTCCAGCATATACATTGTCAAAATTATAACAGCGCATATCTTCCACTGCACGGTGTCGACAAGGAAGCGGTGCAGATGTTTCGGGCTAGCGAATACACAAAGACGTTGGATTTCCTCAAGAGTGATAGAATTTCCTGACGAGTCATAAAGAATGTTTGTGCTACTTGGCGTTTTGATGTGTCCTACTTCGCTATGATAACAGTGCTAGTATACCTATAATTCAAGGCATCTTTCTTCTTGCGTTAATTATAATGGCTGTAAAACGTTTTTTGATAGAACAGAATAAAGAAGGGGAAGTCGACCTTCAAAATAAAACACAGCATTAAGTGATGAAGATCGATCGTCTAGGTATGTCCAAATGTACAAAACTAGAGGGAAAGAAAAAAAAAAATCGCCGAGTTAGGCATATAGTACCTTCGTATACTCGAGGTTCTTCTAATCGTCTTCACGCACCCCTGCGTCAATCCACTGATGAAGGCCCGCTGAGCTTTTCTTTCTTTTTTTTACACTTTTCGGTGAAGCAAGAATGCGGAATCTCATGTGTTTCCCCTACGATCGAAAATTCGTTTCAGAAAATGAGACTTCCTGTGCACGCTATCAAGGTTTAAAAAAAAAGTAATAAAGAAAATGTCTAAGGGCGTTAATAGGAAATTTCGAGTCGCGCCAAGCCATTTTCATCGAGCGTGATGATTCATAGCCTCCGTGTTTGGAGAAGGGAGTATGCCAGTGAGTAGAGAGACAGAGAAAGCAATAAAGAAGGAAGCAATACGGGAGATTGGGAGCCAGAAAACCTTTCCGTCGCCCTTTCGGGCTGACGCCGGCGGCGGAAGCCTACCGCTTTCCATCGACACCGGCGTTATACGGGGAAAAAAAAAAAAAAAAATAAAGGAAAGGCGCCAGGTCCGCAACGTCGTCCGGCCGTCTCCCTGACTAGCTACACAAAACTGGAACCGTGGCGCGCCGATATCGAATTGCTGTTACGCTATGCGGAGAAGCCCCGCGAGCGAGCGCGCGTCTTGCGGCGAAGCCTGACGCGTGCGCGCGCTCTTCGCGAGCGAAGCGAGACGCGGCCGTCAGCCCCGGGAACGGTATATGGGATCCAGCAGCGGCGGCGGCCGGGTATCACTCTCGTGGGGTCTTCCCGCTGTTCCATTAAAAACGGGCGCGCAAATTGAAGCCTCCCCCCCCCCCCCGCTTCCTCGCGCCAGAGTGAACCCGGGTATAATGGGTCCCGGCAGCGAAACACAGGAAAGATCCAGCGGGACCGCTGTGGGATGAACGACACGGAGCAAGGGGAAGATGGGACACGCAGGGGTCGCGCGTTCCACCGAGCTCCAGACGAGAGCTGTCTGTGCGTGCGCGCGTAGGTGGCTTCGGCGCGGGCAATAAAAATGAAACGAGATTGGTCACGTGTCACTTTTTTCTCGCGTGCGCGCGCGGTGCCTGGCCGGGCTGGACCGGCCCCCGGCCTGGAGGCCTCTGTATTGTTTTCGGCGCACCGCCGTCATCTCGCGCCGCGGAGGCGCACGCTCGAGCGCCAACGAGATTGGCATCAGTGGCGGCAGGCGCGTGCTCGGTTCGTTGCTGCTGCTACTCTCTCTCTCATCGCAATGGGAGGAAAGCCTCCTTCCTCCTCTGCTTCGTGGGCTGCTGGGGCACCGGACCGCTGGCTTTCAAGCGCGACGCGGTGCAGGGTCCACTGAAGTCTTTGAGCACCGCGCGTTCCCCCGCTCTCTGTCTTCTGTCTATGCCCAGGCCCCACGGACCTGCGAGCCGCCTGACACGCGCAAAGAGCCGTCGTGCTCTGAGGGCGGTACGCTGGGGACCATTGCGTACGCCTGTGCCTTCGCGCCTCGGAGGTTCCTGTCTCTGTGTTTTTTTATTTTTTCCTTTCTTCTCCCCGTGTTTGCTCGACCTCTTCCAGATTACGCGATTATTATCGCCCTGCCTTGCCCCGATGGCGTTGAAAGGAAAATAAAGCACGGAGTATACAGGGTGCAAGGGCATCATCAGCTCGACGAGACATCGACGGTGTGTGTACCGACCGCTCCGCACTGCTGGTCCCTGCGCTGGGCTCGGTAGCTGCCTTCTCTCGCGTCGATGACGTAAAAGCTTCTGTAGGAACCCTGCTAGTGCGCACTTCCCTTTTTCCTTTTACTCGTCGCAGCCCCGAGCTGGCATCGCGCTGGTGGCACTCTTTGTTCGAGGCCAGCGAGGCCTGCGCGCAGGACTTATGTGACGGAGAAAGGGCGTGCAGTTTTCATTGTGAGCCGGGGTTTGTGCGCCGCGCGCGACTTTCGGACTCCGAGCTTTTCCCCGCACCCTCCTCCCATCGTCGTCGTCTTTTTTTTCGACGGGTGCAAAGAGGCGGCATCTCTTGACGAGCGAATGTCAGCGTCCCCCGGAGCGTTCCCGCGGTTGTGAAGACTCCTCACGCTCGGTCGGGCTTTTAAACGCCGCTGCCACCGCGGGCTTGATCTGCTGTCGTCGTTGGCGCCGCGGCACGTCTCCGGCCTAGCGTTGACGTGGATACGGTCGGCATGAGTCAGCGAAAGCGGATTTACGACGGCAGCCGCCGAGCTGCAGTCGTGCGTGACCGGTCTTTCCTGCAGAGGGAGGGGTGTATATGCACTACGGATGAGCGACGGCTCTGATGAAATCGTATAGGCGGTTTCACGTAATATCGACTAGGACAAGAAGGACGGGAAAGGATTGGGCGCGGGCTGCGGGACCCGTTTCCTGCTTCGTGTGTGTGTACACAGCGTTTCGATTTGTCGTTTTTGTGAAAGGGTCATAGGGACACACCCACCCGGTCCTCATCAGAACAATGACAAGTTTCTTTCTGTAGATTTTCTCTGACATTGACTTGTTGGCTGCGTTCACTCAACAATTCAGCTGCACGGGGATGAATGGGTTGGCTGCGTAACGAAGGTCATTACACTTGCTTGAACTCCGAAAAAAATGGTGATACAGTAAACGATGCTGTATAGCGGTGTACCAAGCAGGACAGCTGTACTGGACACAGAGGAGCATAGTAAAATTTGCGCACCCGCCTCAAAATGAAGGCAAGGAGCAAGGATAAAGCAATGACTTGTGAATATTGCAAACAGACAAGAAATCCTCGCAAGTTGCAACACTTTCGCTCGCAGTATGCAGGGACATACTTAATTTCGTTGACTCAACAGGACGTTTTGGTATCTTCATACTGACCGCCCATGGGGACACATGCCCGAGTAATATTTTACCTTTGCTGAGGCGGCTATCAGCGCATCGCCACTAATCATGCGAATCAATTACAGACACATCCACGGCGCCACCGCTCACGTAGAGGTCTGATTCGTTGTATTCATTGCAGTCACCCTGACATGTGTGTTTTTAAGTCACGCCATCGCTATGTTCACGCGTGTGTCTGAATCAAAAGAGGAATAAAGGTTCTGACCCAGATTATCAGTATCGATCATGTCTAATCCATGTCGTTACTGTGATATGTACGCTATATATTAAATAAGGCAAAATATGTTGAGAAGGGATGTTCCTACACCGCCGACACCGCAACTGACCACACCGCGTACTGGCACATATACAAGGGGTCACTCGGGCCGTCTTCCCAAGGGCCAACAGAGAGGGACAACGTGACTAATTTCTGGTGACGCAATAGAAGTAAACATGGCCGAATCCACCCTCACTTTTCATTCGTATCTCTACGCTTGCCACAATGTACTTTTTTCCTTTATTATGTCGTATAATATGATAGCACTTGGAAGCCTCATGAAAATGCAGAAACCAACAAGCAAAAAATGAAACGGCTTGTTTGTCCCGAGACACCGGGCGGGGCGACGTTCCAGGTTAATTATACATCAAGCGTCGGAGCACTCGATAGGGCCTCCGAGGCTGCAAATGGCCGCGCAATCACCCGCGACAAACGGTGTGCAAAAGCATGGTAAAAGAAAAAAAAAAAAAGCATGCCCGCAGCGTACGCCCGCCGTCGCGCGAAATTACGACGGTCTATCAAGGAAATTAGCGTCACGAGGCGAAAGCCACCGCTGAGGAGGAGGCGTGAGGACTTCTACGAGGTCGTAATAAACGGACGAAGGAGCAAACTATCTAGGTGCCGGAAGGAGCCGACGAGAGAGAGGGAGAGAGTCGACGCTGATGACCGTTTCTCGCTAGTACTCTGCACTGCTGCAGAAGCTGTCTATACAGTTGGAGTCAGTTAACCAGACATTGGATTTAGAAAACCATTCCATTCCGTTCCTTTATTTCAGCACTCATCCTTAAATATGGAAGGCCTCGGCTCCTACAAAATTGCCCAGCAGAGTGGTTGTAAAATGTTTTATACATCAATACATAAAAAAAATTAAGTGCATCGAAAAGCGAAAGAATATATTTTGAAGAACACACTAACATGCGTTCTAAATATGTACGCTATAAACAGCATTTTTTTATACCAATACAAACCAAGAGACACCCTTCTTTTAAGCAGAAATGCATTCCTTTTAGTAATACCATCATATACTTGCGTAGCATGGTCAAACATTACGTACTTTCCAGGTACGTAAAAATATGTAAAACTACGGGACAGTGACTAGTGAATGGCCATTTGACACATCGGCTGCGTAGTTTCCCGGTACCATGTACGAGGTCGACGGTTCGAATCCCTGCCGCTCGCTGACTTATATATAGTGATTTAACTTCATGCGAGTTCGGCGAGCGCCAAAGTTCATTCAGGCTACTTAAAATACGCATAGGCTTGGTATTTTCTACATGTACTTATAGTATGATCAATATTTATGGGACATTTGTTGACAGTCACGTGACAGTTACGTCATCTGACTATCTAGATTTTTCGTTCACGTAAATTTCCTTTGTTTGTTTTCACTGCTTACCCATTATCTCATATTTAGCATATTATATCTCCTGCTTGAAAACAACAAGTACTGAAAATGTGGGCACCCATGGGCTCAGATGTCCTCTAAGTATTAGGTAACAAAAAATAACCCGTCAGTCATTCGTATAGTTGATTGCGAAGCACCCGGTCCCTGAACTGCACGGCATTGCATGCCCGTGAAGGGACTGCCAAGTTTCCAGTAAAATATATCTCACGGTAAATTCATTGCGGACACTGGTCCCACCACCGTTTGAGCGGCACAACATTCACAGCGTTCACTCCCGGTGCATGCATCTAGTTGGTCGAAGTAAAAGCGAGCATGCAAGAAGGAGAAACGAAATAGGGGGCGGAGAGGCCGCCGCCTTCCTCCAAAAGCGGGCAACGCGGAGCAATCTCTTTGGGGCGCGAAGATAAATTAGAGCGTGGTCACGGCGCGCGCTCCGCTGGCGCCCGAGGTCAGTCATTTGCGAGATGACGACGACGAGATGACCACGACACGCCCGCTGATTGACGCGCGTTTCCTGGGCGCGGTCGTCGCGCCGTTCGTATACGATTCCCAAATTGGACGTTATTGCGCGCGGCCCAGCTGCCTGCGCAGCTGTATAAATGCCGCCCGCATGCATGGCCTCAGGCAAACATGCAGGCGAAGCGTGTGCCACCGCTTGTATGTCGATACCGTAAAACGTACGTACTACGTGAGCGCGCGGTAGGCGGCGTTCATTAAAACGGGTGAAATGAGAAACGAAGTCGAACGGCGCGGTCGGGTCAGCGTGTATGAAGCGCGCAGCTGCTTCGTAATTACGTTGTAATTATTATTGTAAACAAGCGCGTGCAGTGAAGGCATGCGGGGATGAAAGGCGACATGAGAGGTAACAAGCCGAGCGCGCTTTACAAACAATTGCGGTGTTCGCGTGAACAGGAGGAGGTAGGTAGGGGGAGGGGGTGAGCATGGTACGCAGTAATGGTGGGCGGATGAATTGCCAAGTTGAGCGATTGCTGCATTTAGGTATCCCGATGAATAAGCCATTTAAAAGAGGGACTACCCGCTTGGCTTTCCACACACCAATATAACGTTTCGGCCGGTGGGCCTGCCTTCGTCAGAATCCTGACGAAGGCCGGCCCACCGGCCGAAACGTTAATAAAACAAGAATTTTGAACGTGTGTCTATATATTTTGAACGTGTATATATATATATATATATATATATATATATATATATATATATATATATATATATATATATATATATATATATATATATATTATGCTCTAATGAGAAGGAGCACAACGTTTTACTCGCATGTGCGTTCAGCGCTTGTCTATTGCAAGAAAGTCAGATGTGAGCCTTCAGAAAAAGAAAGAAAAAGGAAAAAAATGACAACTACTAAAAAGTCACAACTCTACTATTAAAGAGTTCGCGCAGATCTGCAGATCGTCGCCTCTCTGACGATAGCTGCGCTAAAGCCGCATTACCTATAGAGGCATTTGCCACATACTCTACTCTGTATTGTCCTAGAGAACAAAAAAAGTATCCACATCATGACGGCATCGAAAATGAAAGTCTAATAAAAGCAAAGGACAGTTTAGCAGCTCTCTCTGCAAAAAGAAAAGATGTCGTTTCCTCCTCGTCGAACGCTGGAGCGAACAAAGTGCAACTGGAAAAAAAGCCGGCTCCTCGGTCTTTACTGTTATTGCTATCGGCGGAAGAAAGAACGACCCAGGAATGGTGCCGTGTTCTAAAGCGGCGATGTGGCAGAGCATCCTCGCTCGCTTCCGCGCGTGCCACGCGCCTTCTTATTCCCGAGGGTGCGATCACGACGAACGCCGCCGGCGCGCGTACGCGAGCAGAGCGCGCCGGGCGAACGACAGGGTCGGTGCAGCGGCTCCCGCAGGGGTATCACACCCCTCCGAGCGCCAAAAAACACCGGTTTCACACTTCCCTCCTCCTGCTCTTACACCCTTTGCACGGTTCACTCTCCCGCATCGTGCGCCCTCTCCGCCTTCGTGGGTACCGCTCGAACTTCCGTGGTGACGCCTGCTCCGGTGAAGGAAGCGAGCGACACACACTAAACTGGGAAACGAAAATGAGTACCAAACATGCACGATTTTATGCACGGGCTTTCTTTCTTTCTTTCTACTCGCAGAGGAAGATGATGGGGTCATGGGTGACTTTTGTAATGAAAGAATAACAACATAGTTTGCATGCTGATATTACCCGAATCTCGTAGACACATCAGTGTTTTATATCAAGCTTTCCCAAGCGAGAACAAACTGCTAATAATATTTTTTTTCTCTCTCTCATATCAATGCAAAGTATCCAGTCTTAACTAAATGGCGAGACAGAAAATGCGGAAGCGTTCTAGTTAACATGAAATAATCTTGTATGAGTAGTTAACGCGGTAATATAGAATATGTCGAAGGAGAAGCAAATATATAAAACCAAACAACAGTGAATGCATGTTTAGATGATTATGTTCCTCTGCTCTGAGGCAAAACACTGTCGTTAAGGGCGTTAATAAGCACAGTATATTCGGACGTAGCGTTGAACATGCAGAGAAGACGAACGCAGTGTGCAGCCAATATTTATTAGTCCCATGTCATTTCTCCATACGAAAAGCTCACTGCTGGTAGTAATTACAACTTATTACAAACTTACCCCGTCATCGTAATTGTTGGCAATTCTGAACACCGCTGTGATTCGACTGATCAATATATTAATTGTCTGAGCGAAAAGTGGCCTTTGGTATATGAAGTGACAGCGGATGACGCATTCCAGACCAGTCGCACCATCAGCATAAAATGTAGTGCGCTTTCAAAAATATGTGGCCGTCCGAGTTAATAACAATGCTGGGTCCGTTATTGTGCTATGAATTAATTTCCGACGTTTATCGACGTCGGAAGTATATATGATTGCTCATCTCTGAATTATGCGGTCTACCAAATGATTACTCATACTAGCCTTATCCTGCGCGAGTAAGCACGGGGCCTTGTCATATATCCGTATATACCCCCCCTCCCCCCCCCCCCCCACACACACACACACACTTTTGGCTTAGGCTACTTTGTTTCTATGCGTGCAAAATGGAACGTATCCGAAATCAACGAAGCCTTCAAACTGTGAGAACGCTTTTCCGCACGGGAGCATTGCCTGGAAAGCTCAATTTTGTTTGCGTCCATTTTTTTTTCCCCGTTTATATATACCACGCCTATAGCCGAACATCACGTGACCAACTATTTCTCCGTAAATGATGTTCGCCTATTTCCCATTGACGGAAGCTTTTCTTTTGGGCATGTTAATTCACTCTGAGCCACCGAATCACAGGCGAAGAAGAGCTTTTCCGGAACAGCGAGAGAAAGAAAACAGCAGCCTTTTCTCTGTCAAGAAAATAGAGGAGAGCGAAGCTTTGGGCGTGCGGCTGCACCATAATCTAAATCAACGACTCATTCGAGCGACGAGAGGTCACTATCGACGCAGGTCTCACTACTGATGGTCTATGTGTAAACTACTCCTAACTTGCGTCGGTAAGAGCACCATACACGCGACGTATCGTCATCACGCAATGTCGACACCACGTGCGTTTGAAGGAGAGCTCCAGAGAGGTTTTATCAGTTCGTCATGCTTTAAAAAAGCGCAGCTCGCAAAGAGGCCACCTTCTCATTTTCATAGTTGTCATGTGCGGCGGCGTATACAGCTAGGTCTGGGAAGCATGCTGAGCACGATCGAGCGAAGCTCGTACTGACGCAATAGTTTGAATAATGTAAGATAGGCCAACTAGATTCAACGACATAACCAAAGCATACCTAACGCCAAAAGGATATAGCCACCGCCGAGTACCAAGTATGAACAGGATGCAGCCCGTCTCCTGTAGACTGCTTGGGATGAACCCTTTCCCAAATCCATTCAATCTGATACGAATCTACCCAGATAAGCACACGGACGACAACGGTAAACTGTGAAAGGAAGGGCAAGCAACACTCAAGTACATGCTGTGGGAGCGCAGTGTATAGTAATAGGAATGACAGCAGCTACTTCGGAGACCCTGTCATCGATGTGGGCCACCGCTCTACGCAGTTCAGACCTCGACATGGGCAGTCCGACAAGCCCGTGAGGCAGCGTTGAGCCATGGGCGTTGACTTTCCCTCGTGGGAGAACTTAGCCCGGGTAGCGTTGAACCTTGCTGGACACTTAATAAAATTGTGTGCATCCACCCATAAGTTCGCGTTGCACTCTATAGGCCTCTTCGGGCTCATTGGGCCAAATGCATGCTTTCTGCGATGCTGTTGCAGAAATTAATGAACATCCTCCTAGTCTTGAGAAGCGGGATACAGCTCTAGATCCTGCAGAACATCAGCTGCACCTACAAGCATGGGATTAGTTGCTGATAGACTTGGCGTTTTAACAGCCCCAAGTGACAAAACAACGCACTGCAATACATGGTTCTTCTCGCTCTATATATAGACCTGGGAAAGTTGCACGCGCAAGCAGCTCACGCCGCGTGGTGCGCGCGCAATCGATTGCGCTTGGCCCGCAGCCGGGATGCACATGACTGAACGCGTCATTAGGTGTCCAAAGTTCAGGGAGCACAGCGGGGCAAAAAAAAAAGAAGAGTTGGGCCACCGGAAATCGATCGAACGAAACGCGTTGCTGAACCGGAACACGCCAGCATTGCGGACCTGCACGCACAGTTTCGAAAAGCGAGGTGCGGCGAGGGCTTCGCAACATTCCGTATCACAAGCTCATGCGGCCTCTCGCCACGGCGATCAACTGCCGCACGGACGAGGATTCGTCGCAAGAGACCGATATCCTCGAGGGAGTGAAGCAATACTGGACGTGCTTATGGGCGTTAGTATGGGGGCGCTGACGAACGTATATATATATATATATATATATATATATATATATATATATATATATATATATATATATATATATATATATATATATGTAGTGAAGATATATACTCCCTACACTCCGCCACACACACACACAGTGTTCAGTGTGGCGCTTACGGCGATGGAACGACGCTCTTATTTTTGCCACCCGAGCCCCGACAGCTAGACTAACAGCAGCAGCAGCAAAGGCGCCTGTATATGCTGCCATTATTGAACGAAACGTTGCAAGCGTGGCGCGGACGTGAGAAAGAGGCCAGCGGGCGTCCGCATTAGAGGGAACGGACACATCGGCATCCCGCGCTGCTGCGAGCTCACGCTCGGGTCGGCCTGGTCGGAGTTCGAGCCGCGACGCAATATTTATGGCGCAATATCCATAGCAAGAAGCCGAAGGCGGGAGTCGCGACGCCCCGCGCGCTTACACGGCCGGCCGGTCAGCGCGCACCAACAGCTGCGAGCAGCTATACTCTCCGAACGCCCGTCGAAGTGGACGGAGGTGCAGAGGATGGGGAGCTGGGAAGGACGGCTGGCCGTTCCGGTGAACGCGCGTCGCGTTCGACCAAATAAATGGCCCTCTCGCGCGCCTCGTCCACTATAGACGCCAGTGCACCAGTAGCAACAGCAGAAGCGTCGGCGGGAACTAGATGCGGTGCAGATTTGGTGCCCAAAAAAGCCGGCTGCGAAAGGAGGAGGGTCGAAGGGGACAGGTTATGTGGATGTCGGCTGCGAGAGGTGACTCCGGAGGTGTATAGGTGATGTGAACACACGGAAGGGGAGGCGCGTCATATATATGGGAGCAGCGCCGTAATGTCTACTGCCGAAGAGCAATGTCGCCTGCACTACACCCTCCACTGCTCGTTTCACCCCTCGTCCCGCGCCATTCGCTCTCCCTTACACTAACGCGATGTACGAGCTCAATTATGCATGGACCAGAAATCTGTACGCACCGCATTCATATTTAGGAGCGCTAGTGTGCGCGCTTCCCGTCTCCCTGAAGCACCCAAAAAGAAAACCTCCCTTCCGTTCGACTCCCGCTCCGCGGCTCTCTCGGTATCCACCCTCTCCCTTTATTTTTTCTAATCTAGATGCATGAAACGCGCGCCCCGTTGTCTGCGATCACGCTCGGTCGTGATGTGCACGCGTATGAGATATATATGCGCGGCGCGAAGGGCCTCGCCGAGCCTCCTACGAAGCGTGAATGCACGGCACACGCGCGCCCACCCGCCCAGCCAGCCGTCAGGTTGCGCCGATTGCGGACGTCGGCCCAGAGAGCAAGGCTTCAACGTCGTGAGGGGGGCAGCCCTATATGCCCTCCTCCCCCCTGTTTCCATTATCCCGTCCTTTCTTTTCCTCTCACAGAACAACCCCCCCCCCCCCCCCCCCCTTTTCGCACACACACACACGCCTCCGTTGCGTGCGCCTTCATCCGCCGCCCATTCGGGCTTTTTCTCTAATGCTCGCAAAATTGGATTGCGAAGTCTCCTTCTTTCCAACTTTCTCCCCCGGTCCTGTCGTCCATGCTCTCCACTCCTGCGCTTCTAGAAGCGCACATCGCGTCGGCAGCGTTTCTGCCCTATAACGGCGGCGGTGGTCGCTTGTCCCCCCGCGCTCCCCTTTCATTTGCCGGCTCTCCTCGACGTTCGTTATGTATGAACGGCAGGTAATGGTGCGTGAGAGCATGATTTCAGCTGCGATCGACCTGCTGCTGCGTTTGGCAGGGTGGTGGTGGGGGAAGAGGCTCGTCCGGTGAATGAGAGCCGGCGGTGCTTCTACAACGCCGACCAGCATACACACACACCCCTACACTCCGGTCGCCTTCCTTTCTCTCGTATTTTCGCGCGTTCTATAAGCTGGTTTTGCCTTCATCTCGTGTCCTACAGTACTTCTATCTTTTCTTTATTATTATCCTCGCTTTAACGGCGGGCTGGACCGGTGGGCAAATTGCGAATCGAGCTCGGGAAAGGCGCTCTTCGCCATGCACAATGAATGAATGGGAAAGAACATTGCGCGTATACGTGATGATTCCTTCTGGAAGAGAAAAATGAAAGGAAGAACAGCTCGCGCGTTGGTTTGAATGGGCGCGCCGAGTCCTCGTTTTCACATTTAATTTTCTCTCTCAGTCGACCGTGCAACGTCCCACTCGTATGTGCGGCATGTGGGACGCAGTCGGAAGAGGAGCGGCCGGCCGCACGTAATTGCATTTTGACCGGTGAGGCAAATGCGTGTAACGCCTGCTGCCCGCCTCCCGAGTTGTACTGGGATCCGCGGTTGAGCACTCGTCAAACAGAAGCATCGCTGCTGACCGGCCTATGGGCAACGTATAGCGCTTCGCGAGTGGTGTGCACTGGCGCGGCAAGTTAGACGGTGGTATTCATTGAGTTATCGGTTACTATACATCTCTATTAATCGGAACTATATAGTAACGCGCATCTGGTGGTGTCTGCACCGAGGCTGATCGAAGTTCTAGCGCGTTATCGAATTATCGCATAAAATGGTGTCATTCCAGCTACTGGCGTCCGGTTGTGCGATACCTTTGTCCCGGATCTTTGCCAGCTAGCGCCTTTAAAGTTTAAAGGATATCACACCGGCCTTTACATGAGAACGAACTGTCGCGTATAGTTTGACAGGGCTGCCTTGAACGCTTTGATTCCTTTCCGCTCTCGGTTCGTCTTGCGCAGAAACAGAGCGGCAATTGCCAGTTGTCGACTTGAAAACTCTATATAGCGGAGGTCATTTTTTGTCGTACAGAGGAAGCATATGCGAAGAAATGTCCGCCACTAGACTTGGCCTCGTAGGTTTTTATGGTGAACTACATGGTTCTTGCTTGGTCGGAGGACAAAGAAAAGAGGAAGCGTTTTCCTCTTCTTTTTCTTTTGTTTTGTTACAACCAGTGAATAATTCCATACTCTCGCGTGTCTCTGTGCATCCGCTCTCTCCGCCTGCTTATTCTTACCACGAAGTAATATTAAGCTGTAAGGGACCGCTTGGGACGAACAAGTCCGTCCGAGTCGCCGAGGCATGCCGTCGTCGAAAAGCGCATATGCGATAGAGAAAAAAGCGAGATGGGTGCATTAGGTGAACGCACAAGTTCACACATAGAAACCGAACGGGGACACCAAAAGCTTATAATGCGAGTGCGCTAGCAAGAATAACATTTTGCATCGGTTTGAGCGAATCAATTTAAAGTCCACATAGAAGAATAGTGAAAAACTAAAAAAAAAGTGGAAGTGGGGCTGCGAGAAGAGGAAAAAAAAAGCACGAGGAACGCCGCCGGGTGTCCCGCGACGAAATGGAAGCGTTGTGCTGCAAATACGACAGGAAGAAAGAACCCAAGCTGAGGAGATTGTAGAAGAGGAAAACGAAATGCGGGAATATAACCCTCGTCCCGCGGGCGATGTAGGATCTATCGACGACACGAACAACCACTCTCTCGAAATTGAGGCCGCCCGTGGAAGGCCAATAAGCGGTGAGCCCCGCGCTGCTACAGCGGCACGAGCGAGCAAGCTTTGGGCGAGTCGCGAAAGCAAATAAAGAAAGATCCGCGCGCTCAGCTGCTTTGGTCACGCGAAATGGAGCCTGCAGGAACGGACACCTCCGGCATCCGAGCAATTCGGTTGCCAGAGGCGGGCCGCTTCCGTACAACGGGGTCAAGCCGGCTGACATCGGGTCGTGAGCTTCTGGCGCTGTCATCGAGAAAGCGGCGCTACGGTGGAAAGCCCCAGGCTACTGTGATGCCAAAGGGGGGAGGCAATTGAAGGCGGGAGGGAGTTGCTTCAGGGGTCGAAGGCGATTGCTGGCAGCGGTGTTGGCGAGGTTATTGAGCAGTGCCTGGTGAAAGTAACGCTGGCAGAGGAGGCGAATAAGAGTAGAGGACGGTTCTGGCTGGCACCTCCCCGTGCCACGCGAATTGACACGCGTATTGGCAGCAATAAGGCTCCCGCCGCGCCGATGCTGATGGCCGAGAGAGAAATAAGGATCTGGGCAGCGTATACGCATGCTGCGCTCTGCTGACTGTTGCGGCAGTGGCGACGCGCGGCGGCCTTCGTAGTGCGTGCCGAACCGTCGTCCTCCTTCCTTGCACGATGATCACGTCTTTTCCCGTCGACGCCACGATGACGACGACGTCCCGCCGCTAGAATTGCGAATGGGACAGACAGTGCAGGAGGGATCCAATAACAGCGGCTATATATATGTCGTCTCCTACGTCGGCTTGCATGATCGTGCGGTGAGCGAGCGAGCATGCAATGGCGCACGCTTGCGCATTGCGCGTCGCGTTTGTCCCGTATGTCACTGCCGGCCGTGCTGATGCTGCCAGAAGCGCGTGTATACGCGGGTGCGCTTCGAGAATGGGACCGCGATCGCCTGCAGTGCTTCTGTGAGCAGCTCGCTTCGCTTCTTGCATGTCATATGCAGTTGTGTATTGCCGTCGTCACAGCTGCTGCTCTTTGGTCACCACGGACTATTGACAGTTAAGCCCTGCTTTATTACTCGCTACATCTACGGATGGAACAGTGTAGTTGTTATCCCCCCACATATATATATATATATATATATATATATATATATATATATATATATATATATAGAGAGAGAGAGAGAGAGAGAGAGAGAGAGAGAGAGAAACGCAAAACGTTAGTGTGGAAGACGAAAGCCTGAATGTACAGGGATGCAGGAGAGGGCAGCGTCACTGCATAAGCGTATATAGCATATGAGTGCGAATAAGCCTCGCTTGATTGAGGTGGCACACAGCTCCAATTTCGAAGACTCGTCCCGCCATGGGGCCTCTCATACCACGGCGGCAGCAGTTCGACAGCAACCATCGAGGGTGTCACGGACGCGGCGGTGGCGGCGGCGAGCTTTTTCTCATTTCCTCGTTGGGAGCTCGATCCTTTTTCAGACGGATCAGCCCCCACGTTCCATCTTTCATCTTTTTTCCCCTTCTTACCACGGATACGTCGCGTTATTGCGAAGAGGTGCCGCATCGCGCCCCTATATAAGGGGAAGGGGGTGGAAGGGAGGGATCGAATTGTGCATGCGACATCATCTACGAATACCGTATGTGTCCTCCTATATATCTCGTCCCTTCGATATACACCCCTGCATGCAGGCAGCGTCACGTGAAGCCCATGCGAAAAAATCCCCACCGCTCGACAATGAATCACGCGGTGAAAGTGAGCCGTGCATCATTGATGTCTCACGCCGAACCGCGTGTGGTTAGCCGTGGCCGAGGGAATTGTACTCTGAATATTGAAACGGCAGCTGGGGCTTCGTGCGACAACGCATTGCCATTTGCGCACCGCGGCGCAGGTGCGACAGACCATACATTCGTTCGTTAGGGGCCCTGCATAGTTGAGAGTGTCGTGCGGCGGGATTGTGAATGAATATAGCATCTAACTATATATAACGTCAACGATCGCAGTGTATTATAATTGCGTTTCTCGCGAGCCAGTCCGCACAAGGAAATATGTATAGTCGTTCGGAGGGCTATGAATACAGGAAGCCAGCGACTATATAGCAATACAGGGAGGCAAGTGTCCGTGTCACTTGCACTGCGCCTAACCAAACAGCGGTACTCAAGAAATACCTTGATGATAGCGAAAATGAGGCATCCATATTCATGCAGGTGCCGTTTGCTTTCTTTCATTTTCTTCAATCCTATGTAACGTGGGGATATTTCGGTAATACCGTCGGCACAAAGCGCATACCTGCCAGCTGTGCCTGTTTCGAGTGCAGAAGCGAAAAGTTACAGAGGAATTCGCACCGCCGTTAGCTCTCGGCCCGTGATCAGAAGATATAGTCCTACTGATGTAGCCAGTTACGGCAACATTTCAGGCATAGCCACAACATACCATACAACAAGAAAGGTGAGTTATTCAACCAAAAAATGTGTTTCCAGTGTTATACGTAATGTAGGAAGCGAATGTAGGCCGTCCGCGAACTCGCGAATACCCGGAAAAAGAGAGAGAGAGAGAGAAAAAAAAGATAAAGGGGGGAAGGGAGGTAAGAAGAGGGTAAAAACGACCAGAAGCAAAACAAGAGAGTATCCCGACCAGCGTTCCTTAACCGGCGTCCCGCACACACACACACACAGCGCAGGCGAATCAGCCACAGCACTGCGCCGCTCGATTGGCGTCGCGGGAGGCGTCAGGGGAGAAGCGTGCACCGATGAGTTTCTTATCCCGAGGCGGGCCGGAATGGGGCGCGGGCAACCGCCGAATTGCCCATAACCGCGATCTAATTCGAGCTCCTCGCCGCTGGCGGGAATGCATGCGGATGGGACGGGGGAGGGATGACAGCGTTTTGTCGATGAGACCGGGACGGCGAATAAACCAAAAGGGCAAGCGGCGAGAAATGGGAAAAGAAGGTATAGGAGGCAGCGAAAAAAAAATAAATAAAAGGTCCAGGAAGGCAGATTGGCGAGAATACTCGGGAAGAGGAGGAGCGGGTGTTAGGGAACGTATAGGGATATACGAGGAATGGGTTCGCCTTTTCAGGAATGGGCGATGAACGAGCTTCCCCATCTCTCACGGTCGCCCCTGCTCGTGCCGCGACGCAACAAGGGAACGAGATTAGGCTAGTTTGCTTCCACTGCCAGCGCTATATACCAACCTCATCCTCGTGCTGCTGCTCATTTTGTTTTTTTCATACTCGGGAGATGATGCGGAGAGTAGGGCGCGCTGCGCCGTGCAGGGGGTCAAAATAATGGCACCCGGGAGCGGTTGTCCCGCCCAAACGTAATAATATCCGGCACCCGCGAGGCGGCGCGCGCATCGCTCGCCATCCGGGTGCTTCAGCATGGCTTCCCTATTTTCTGCCCATTTCGTACGCTTGCTTGGTAGGTTTTAAACACTGTACGCTCTTGTTTTACCGCGATAGATTAAGGAGCTCGCGTCGAAGAAAACTCGGTGTCGGTGTAGCCGCCCATGGCGGAAATAATCTTCGCGAGTTACCGCCGTGTTTCTTGAAGCACTTGGCCACGAAAGCCCTACGCTATAGCACGCGTGCGTATAGTGAACAAAATTCAATTTCTCAGAGTAAAAATCCGTCGGAAAAATCGTAGACTACGACTTAATTAATGCGCACACACGCATGATAGCTCGGACTGTCATCTTAATGTACCAGAAATCATAGTTGTGCTACGATGAGGCGATGCGAATGGAGCCCAATGGCGCTATAGCGTTCAATCTTAAAGGGGAGGCTAAAGCGACATCCACCCTTCTTATTTTTATTAGTGTGTGTCTTCAGTCGAATAAAACGTCGCCGACTTAGTAATACAGAACTATCGGTAATACTATCGATATCGATACTATCGATAGTTCAGTCGCTATCAAAATATTGATGATGTAAAAGTGATCGATGACACAACCGATAGCAACATCGACAGTATTATCGATTGTGTCAATATGCCGGCGGTATATAGTATATAGTATATATAGTTTCGGACATACTCGATCCACCCACGGATCTAGAAAAGCAAGTGAATGAAGGAAGAAATCGCGAACCAATTAGTATATCCGTCTGCGAATTCGCGAACGAAGCCACATGCGCCCGAAGACGTACAAAACAAGCAGGGAAAGCAATATCGGCGGTGCAAAGTTGAACAGTTCACCAGTAGCGGAAAGGAACCGTTACATGCGCGAAACAGAGCGTCTTCAAATTTATATTGCATTTTTGTGATTTAAGAATAAAAACTTCAACAACAAATTTTGTCGGTAAGGTGTAACCGGTTACTTTTGAGTACGAATTTATTGGTGGACGTGGCCAGGCACTTTCAGTGCGGATATAATTTCTTCCGTTCGCCAAAGACTACTCCTAAATTAAGTGAACTGAGTTTTACAGACAATAGGGTATCGCAAATATTTTGGCGATATGGCCGGCCAACAACGCTTATTCATAAACTGATCTATAGTACCACCGATTGCACTCCCGATGGTGTAACTATCGAGTGTACTATCCGTATTTTATCGATAGTAATACTATCGATAGTACTAGCGATGGTCTTTCTACACTGTCGATCATTTAATAACTGATGCTATCGATAGTCAATTTACCGATAGTTTTGCATCATTAGTACTCGCGCAACGGAACCCTATACGCTTCGACAGCTTGCGCAGATGCACATGTATATTTGTGCATTAAAGAACGAGCGAAAGTATGTACTTTCTATTCTAAGCACTACGTCCCGCTGGTATTCGCGTAGGTGACACTTTCGTTTAATAGATTCCAGGTGTGTCACGCTAAGCCGACGTCTTCTGTGTGCGTTGAGGTTCATGTAATTAAAAAAAAATTACGAAAAGACCCGTGCGAAAGGTTATGCGAGTAAAAAGAGAAGAGGACAAGAGGGGAGAAAGCGAAAAGCACTACTCGCAAATTAATGTTCCGGACCTGCTGTTCTGTGCATAGCAGCCTTGGTGCCGCCGCTGAAGTCAGGTACATGCACTTGTAATTAAAGTAATGATAGAGAGAGGAATAATGGAATGCACCCGTTTCAATGATCGTGACAGTTCATTAAAGTCTGACGTGTTGTTGTCAGAGTACCGAGTTCGTTCTCTAATGGAACTCAGCGAAATCGCGTGTTGCTATGCAATATATACAATAAATGATTTCTAGGAACTTGAACCGGAAAGCTATTGATCAAGGCGAGTCACTATTTTTTTTTTGTGCATTTTGATTCCGTGAACCTTTCATTCATTTGCGCAGGAAGAAATATTAGATGCAGTACTTAGCCTGCATGGTAGACTAATCAGCTTCCAATGCTTTTTTTTTTTTTATATCCCTTGTAGCAATCTCTTTTCATTCTCGTGATACAAGATTAGGAAGGTCACTTTTCGTCATCGACGTGTCGACGTCGTTTTGTCTCGCTTATCGCTCGTGTCACGAGAATCCGGTGGAAGTGAAGCATTGTATGAATGCGCCTATACACAGCCTGGTCACTTTCGCTAGTCCGGTATCACTGCTACAAGCGGCTTGATGATTGGTGATTGGTTTCCGGGTTTTTCTGTCGCAAAATCATGATATGATTCCGAGAGACGCCCGTAGTGTATACAACTCCTGCAATTTCAACCTCCTGGGATTCTTTGACGTGCACCGACATCGCACTGTACACGGGCCTCAACATTACGACTCCATCGAAATGCAGCCGCCACCGCCGGGATTCGATACCTCGATCTTTGGATCAGCATCCGAATGCGATAGCGACTAGACCACCATGACGAACCCATGGTGGCCTAGGAGTTATCGAGAGCTGACAGGCCTTAACGGGAAATAAAAAAAAATAAATAAAATCCAGGGTTTGACGTGTCAAAACAACGATGGGATTATGAAGACACGCCGTATTGGTGGACTCTAAATTAAATTTAGACCACCTAACGCGAACATTAATCTAAGTATGACTATACATAACCGTACTTCGATGGTGTAGGGGTGCGCTTGCCTTCCTTCTTCGCTAAAACGAGGGCGCCGTGGCCGGGAGTCGAATCCGGTTCCTCGAGACTTTATTTATTAAGAAAGAAAATGTTTAATGTTAACATGGAAGTATTAGCCTAAAGAGACATGCCCATGTTTCGATTTAGAGAATCCAAGAAAGCTGGTGCAATCAAAGAAAAGAGACCTAAAAACGCACTAACACATACGCTGATTCATGTGCTTTAACAGGATGTCGTTGAGGTCTATGTTTGGCCCCGCCACGGTGGTCTAGTGGCTATGGCACTCGGCTGCTGATCCGAGTGTCGCGGGATCGAATCTATGGCCGCGGCAGCTGCATTTCGATGGAGTCGAAGTGTTGAGGCCCGTGTACTGTGCGATGTAAGTGCACGTTAAAGAACACCAGGTGGTCGAAATTCCCGTAGACCTCCACTACGGCGTCTCTCATAATCATAGCTAGTTTTGGGACGTTAAACTCCACAAATCGAGGTCTATGTTTGGCAGGGTTGCTCTGAGTACATTAGTATTTCGCAGTTGCGAGTGCTGACTTTCAAACGGCCCTATAGGTCGTGCTGCAGCTCAAGTCACTTTCATTGCACACTTAAACCGCTTTTCGAAACAGCGTTCGAGGTTTCAAAGCGACTTCAAGTGCATAAGTTATCGACGTTCAAGCTCATCATCGCAGGTAGGACGATATATGGTGCGCTACATATGTTTAAATATTTCTAATAGCTTGTCTAAGCACGTGAATATGCGTGTCCAGTGCTGTTTATATGTTGTTTTGATTGCCCTGCCACGGTGATCTAGTGGCTACGACACTCGGCTGGTGATCAGAAGGTCGCGGGCCGCGGCGGCTGTAGAGGAGTAGACGTTCGTGTTGTCTAGACCTCAGGCTACTCTCGCGTGCGTGTTTTGCACGCTTTTCCTTTTCATAATAAACGCAAAACGTAATGCATACACTGTGGGAGTGCTCGGATCAGAGTATGCACTGCCGCCTTCCCTTATACCTGAAGCGAGTCGCGTTAATGTACTTCGCCCATCTCATTGCAGGTTGACGTCGGCTGCACCGCGCTGGGGGATCACGGGACAAGTGGACAGCGATGCATCTCGGAGTGGAACAATGATGGGCACGAAATAGCGGAATAAGGTGAGCGGTTCAGGATCGTGTAGTACTTCCGCGCATGCATCTGCGATTCCGTGAGTCATAGCTGCAAAGTTTGATAACATCCTTCGCGCAGTCATTACCGGAAGCTTGATGCGAATGTGAGAGAAGGCCCTGTAATGAGCCGCCGTGGTATATGCCATGGCTTAACGGCTATAGGTGTCGGCTTCAGAAGATCGAGGTCGCTGGAACAAATCCCGGCCAGGCGGCCGGATTTCGATGAAGGCAAAATAAAAAATAAAATAAGAGAGAGCGAGAGAGAGAGAGAGAGAAGAGAGAGAGAGAACATGTATGTACCATGTACTTAGATTTAGAAGCACGTTAAGGAACCCCATGTGGTTGATATTACTCCTGAGCCCTCTCCAGTATACGGGGCACACCTTGAAATCATAGCTGGTTTTGGCACGTAAAACATCATCAATTATTATAAGAAAACGCCATACGGACTAGATTAGAGCTGAACGAGGCGGACGCTACGACACAGAGTGACATCCTCAATACCCTTTGGGCCGAGAAACTACGTCTAGTTTAGCTTCGTTGCAAACACCTGCAGTTCTAAGCACTTGGTGGCGGATTACACTGCAATATACGGGCGGGATAACGCTGTTAACTGTGAACGAATGCGCTGCTGTTACAAAGCCACAAATACAAGGGGACAGGTGAGTTACCCGGATGTAGTAATATGAAACATCGCTCTATAGTCGAAGACTTAAAGTGAAATTGGGAAATAGAGTTATGACTACATATCCAAGCTAACTCGCCACAGTGACCAAACCGCCACGTCACTTCAAGGAGCCGTATGGTATAAATTCTCGCAAAGCTGATTTAAGTGTACTGTACATGACCCAATTCCGCACCTACTGTACAAAAATTACACGCAGCAGAGGACGGTGCCTGTTATTAAATGTACCGAAAAGAAAAGAAATAGGAAATACGCTTTTGCTTTTTATTTATTCACACTGAAAACTGATTTCCTCAGACATATTTTGTAACTGTATAGTATATAGTGTCCTAGGAGATGAATTCAGCTTGCTCACGTATATGAGGTACATAGTATCAAGGGATTATTCAACCTACACCCCGCCCCTCCCCCCCTTTCTCCGCATTTTTCTGGGTACACTATACCTACCACCTTTGCCGCCACTAGCACGTGCCCTTCTGCTCCCTATACTCGTTTCTCGTTTAATTATGGCGCGCTGCAATAAAGCGGCGACAATATCCCGAAGCAATTTCTCTTTTTCCAAACCAGGTCACGTCCAAAAAAAAAATTTTTTTTTTCAGATATCTGACCCTAATGAGAAGGCAGGTATATATGGCCGTCGTCCTGTCCCATATGGCGGACGGTTTCCTATTACCAGAACCAATTTCCTTGCTGATAAACAGAGAATCTAATTAAGTGCCTTGAGTGTCCGCGGCATGCGTATACGAATTCCGACGCGTAATTGACCTGTCAGAAATTTTCGGACCCAATCTTTTAATGAGAGCCATACAGGCCATCTTCCCAAGGCCATGCTCACCCCCCTACGTCTTTTCAAACCTCTACACGAAGTCAATATAATACCAAATTCTTCGGGCGCACACGCTAGCCTCTCCCCCCATTTATGGGCTTTCCTTCGTGTTCGCGCTCCGCGACGCTACAACTCTACAATCGCACACAACGTCAACTTCAATTCACAGGCGTCAAGACTGTAAGCGTCGAAGGTTCACGACGATATCAGCTGCTGTCCAACATGAAACGCGGTTGTTTTCGAGCGCGTGCGCTTCAACATACTTGTGTAGTGTCGTAGGGCAAAACCCCGAACACCGCGTTTCAACTGCGGCTTATCAGATAGGTATGCGTTTCATTTCGCTGCGCCAGCAATATACGTACGTATATCTAAGCCCACAATTTCTCTCCTTATCTCCGTGTCCGAACGAGCACTACGCTTTAATCAAAACAAGCGTGCCGTGGTTCTTTTTTTCTTCTTCTTCTTGTCTATCTCTCTTTCGGTTTGTCGTCGTTCTTTCCTTAACGAAGTTTCCGGCATCCGTCAGTGAACACACACATTTGTGCGACGTGGCATTCGCGACGCGTGACGCACAGTATTGGTTTCATACCGCCGTAATTACGTGTCCTCATCGTCAAGTGTACTCTGTAGAACTAAGCTCATTTCGGCGTGACACACACACACACACACAACACGATATTGAATCGAGGCCTGGAGGCCCGGCGCCGCGTCTGTATGTCAAGTGAATAGCCTTACTGATATGGTGGTGGGATCGCTCGCGTATATGAATGCTGTACACGTCCAGAATCAAATGTCTACTCAACCTTTATATTGCTCGTTACTCCGTTGCAGGCTGTATACCATATTAAACGAGAATGCTGGCCACAAAAATCTACCACGGTTAAGACGTGTGGCAACGAATGATTGGCGATGCGAGGCTGAATCGTTGATTTCTGGGGTTTTACGTCCCAAAGCCACGATATGAGAGACGCCGCAGAGGAGGCCTTCGCAAATTTCGACCACCTGGAGTTCTTTAACGTGCACTGCCATCGCAGAGTACATGGGCCTCCACATTTCATTTCCATCGAAATGCAGCCGCCAAGGCCGGGATTCGATCCCGGGACCCTCGGATCGGCAGCCGAGTGCCATAGCCACTAGACCACCGTGGCGGGGCGGGGCTGAGTCGCCGTCGGAACGCGTGCGTTTGTGCGTGTGTATAATATACGGCTGAGCTAGCCATACGGATGATCATGATCGTGGTTCGCTTAAGGAAAGGACGCTAATTTCTGCAGCCCATGTCAGGTGGCACGGTTAAGCGTCCATTGGGGTACGGGAGAGGGAGTGAAAGAGATATAAAGGAGAGAAAAGCCGTGGTGGAGGGCTCCGAAAATTTTGACCACCTGGGGTTCTTTGACGTGCACTGACAACGCACAGTACACGGGCCTGTGGAACTTTCGCCTCCATCGAAAGTGCGACCTTCGCGGCCGGGATCGAACGAGCGTTGTTTGGGTGGCAGCCGAGCACCGTAACCACTACACCACGGCGGCGGCCAACTGGGCATACGGGTGAGCTATTCGTACAGGTACCTTGCGTCGTGGGATAGAGGGGGAGGGAGGACGCGGGGTGTTCAGCGCCGTGTCCGGGGGTTGTTCCTTCTTTAACCTGCAGGAGATAATAGTGAATGAGAACAATGGGAAGGCGAGCGGACTGGTGAAACAACGCGAACACGCCCGCCAGCGAGCAAAGAAAACGATGGCTCTACATAGCTGGGCCTGTGCCTTCGTGACGACGACGACGACGAGCTCGAGATATGGGTTCCCGTGGAGCCGTAGATATATATACTCTATACTGTGTCTATATAGGGGCTTCTTGCCCACGCTGACACACGCTGACTTGCCTCGCGCTCCCGCTGCGGGGACAGAGTAAGATCAATACCCGTTATATGACTGCTGCATGACTGTCAGAAACAGGTGCGTCGCGAAGCGAGATTATGTCTCGCCCGCCTCAACGAAAAGAAGCTCGAAAAGAAAGCGACGTGCGGGCCTCCATGGATGTGGCCGTGTGGTGAAGTTAGGAGCAATATACGTAGGAGCACGTTTGTAGTGCGCATGTAGCGGAGGGGAGCGCGTTTCTATTCTTGCTTGTTTACGTTTGTTACCGCGCTACGCAAACGCATGAACGGGCGTTGCATTTTGTGTAACCAGTAAGAGACGATTGAAAAGAGGAGCGGTGCGCGCTGACTGCTGAAATGAACAAACTGTCGTCGCTAATAAAAGATGCAGATCGATCATATTATAAGCGCGCGGTCGCGGAGCGGCATCCCGCAGGAGCCGTGGGATGGTGCGAACGATTGCGTAACTTCGAGGGTGACGAGCTGGCAGGAAATATAGACAGTTCTTTTTATCTTTGAAATGAAAAAAAAGAGAATATGAAAGAGAACAATACGAGGCGAAATAATAACTGGGCGGGAAAAAGGTCGAATACAGATCGCGAAATAAGCGCGATCGCAAACAAAAAAAATATTGCTGTGGAAAGGAAGGAAATTGCGGATGCAGGGTGCCGAAAAAGAAAATAAGGGGGTCACGACGACGCCACCGCTTGAAGCGAGAGAGAGGGGGGGAGAGATAGAACGCTTAACGACTGGAACGGGAAGAGGAGGAAGGAGAGAGTAAAAGAAGAGTAACACGGGGTGGAGGGGAGTTCGCCGTTGCGCGAGATCGGAAGCTGCGGAGGAGGAGGACGAGAGGTTATAGCGTGGCGGCCGTGGAGCCAATCTCTAACCGAAATAACGCAGCCGCCGCCGCGGAGCGAGCGACCGTTCTTTTGCCGCTGCCGACGAAGCAGGCGCACGCACGCACACACTCCTTCGCGCTACGGAGCCAGAACAGCAGCAGCATCAGCGTCGGCGGCGGCAGTTCCACACGGATGACCTCCCGCTGGTTCCAATCATAACTCCTCTCGGCGCCCGGCTTGCTTGCTCGCCTCACCTCCCCCTTCCTCGCCGCCACCCTGCACGCGAAGAGGGGGGGCAAGGCAGGCAGGCGATTCGAGGATGCAATTCCTCTTTTATATCTCCTCCCGGCGGCGCAGCAGCACCAGTGGTTCCTCCGTGCAGTCGCGGCCAGAGACGCAATATAGGAGACCCCCCTCTCTCCTCCTCCGGCTCCCATCCCGCCACCAGCGCTCCTCTTCGAATGAAGTCGAGAAAATGAGCTGGGGGAAATAAAACCTTCCGCCGAGGGGCGAAAGCCCGAAGGGCGGGGAACGGCAAGAACTGCGCCCCCCCCTCACCCTTTATTTTATTTTCTTTTTTATTTTGTTCACTAGAGGAGCACACAGCGACGGCAGCTCGCATTCGATCGGGCATTTTAATTTAGGAAGGCAGCAGCCAGCGGCGTGCTTCCATCTCCTCTGTTTGTTGCTGGTCGCGGCTTGCGGCCCAGGCGGAGGCGGGTGGCCCATTGTTGCGCGGTACGGAATTGCGCCGCCGCCGCCACTATAGCCCACCGTCGCAACGAATTTCCTTTCCGCCCCCCCTTTCTTGCACCGTCGTCGCGGACGGCAAGATTCGATACCCCAGCTCGTTACAGGCACACCCCGCGCTCATCTCTCTCCTCGTCTGTGCTACACGGCGCCAACCGCGGTCCCTCCAGTATCCGTGGCGAGGAAGAGGCCCGTACATGCGGAACGAGCCCGCGACGTCGAGCGCGGGCTCGGAGCGCTTTCTCATCATCGGCCGCTAGCGAGATGAATCCCGCGTCCAGTGAGCCGAGGAATCGAACAGGCGAGGATCGAGGGGGTCTTTTTTTCATCATCTTCTTCATCTCCCTATTCCGCTGCAGTCATTGCGGATGCAGAACGCTGCCGAGGCCCGCTGTTGTTGATGGAGTGTTCTAATATGACGCTCAGCCGAGTATCGTGTAGACGTAGTATCACGGGGCGCAGAGAAACAACACAACAACTATATATATATATATATATATATATATATATATATATATATATATATATATATATATATATATATATATATATTATACGGCGGTGACAGAAAGAACAACGGTGGCCTGATGAGATATGACCAGCATGCTTATACGGGTGCCAGTTTCGCTTATAGCGCGCAATATGCGTGTCGATTGTTGCGAGGTCGAATGGATGACGCTTCGATAACGCTGGAATCCGACGGACTTCGATATTGCCCCCCCCCCCCCCCCCTCGCTACCGTCAACCTAATTAAGGACGCTGCCTCTCTGCGTGATTTGCGACATTGAGGAGGAGCGGGAGGTTGGCTTGGCAAAATTAGTTAGCGATAACGCGAATTGGATCGAAGGGTTCAGTAATAGCTGAATATGACGAGGCCGGGGTTTCGTGCATTGCGAAACTCCGGAAATACCGGAAACGCTGTTGAGAGCAAACTGGCCGCGCGCGCACTCCGTTAATTGTTATTCGTATTAGGCATATTTTGACCCTGTTAACGTACACTGCATCATCATAGACGGCAGAATCACGTTGTTGGCCATCCATTTCAGTCTGTTTGATTTCGATATGTGCAACCTTTGTATCTATTCTCCCTTATTGCCTTACGGTGTTGCAGTCTGTTGAAACGAACAAGCAGACAAGGACATAAATAAATAAATAAATAAATAAATAAATAAATAAATAAATAAATAAATAAATAAATAAATAAATATGCGTATGTGCCATTTATTGTATAAATGCATGAAGGATCTCATTACAGTGCTTGTATGGAAAGCTAAGGTATTTTGCGTGACTGCGAAAGAAAAATTTATCTTTTTTCTTTGGAGTTCACAGAACGCTGGTGAAGAGCGCGAAGCTAATTCCATATTTGGAGCTATGTGCACACTGCCCTGTGGTCACAGCTGCACGTAATTACGGCGCGGCTTATCGAACCAAACCAGTCTCATGCAACCTAACGAGTATTATATATGAGAAAATCGCCTGCTCTTATTCTTCAATAGCATCAACCGAGTATTAGGTAAAACAGGCGGTTGCATGGAGACAGTAAGGCACTTTCGTAAGAGATAGCAGAGATGTAGCTTACCTAAAACAAGAACAAATATAGCAACGTTAATGGAAAGAGGATGACAACGCAGAATGCAGGGCCGCTGAGAATCAATCAGCCCTTCAACTTGGTCAAGTAAGAACGTAGAACATAAAAAAAAAAGAAAGAAGGAAGCGACGCTATCAAACACGAAACTCTATTGCGCGGAGAGCAGATTATGAAGGCGGCCTTGCGACGCCAAATCGGGCCTTCCCTAATCCGGCCAAATGAAACTCGGATTAGCCAATCCGGCCGTCCGGATTGACGCGGAAGGCGATGAAGGGAAACCACTTTGCTTCTCGCCACGAATCTCGTCGCTTTACATGGAAGCGTTCACTCGTCGCGGCCTTGAGGATCCGGCGAATTCGAGCTTGCAAAATCGATCTCGGTGTTTTGTGTTCCCTGAGAACGGCGCGCGACAGTTTGCTTCTCGGGAATAACATTTTATGGCCGAGTATACAGCGTCAGCAATTGATATAAGAAAGGGAATTCTGTTAGCGCTTGATGACTGACATGTTTGTTTTGTGCGAACCGTTGTTGCGTATATACGGAAGCAGTCTGGTAACTGAAATGCGTCAGCGACGAGTTTGTTGCCAGGTGTCACACGGTAAATATAGATATGCTTAGAGTCGATAAAACGAGACTGCACGCTCTCTATGCAGTGCTGGGCGTCGTGTGGTTGCATTTTCCAGCTTGTATGCTAACAGGAAATACAGATGGTCATTAGGTTGCTTTGGCATATTGTGGGCTCGTATTTCAAGTAAGACGAAACAACTTGCTTCTAGCGCTCAAGTTCTGTGCACGAGTCTCAACAGCAGTCGCCTTCAAGGCCAGGTGTTGCTTCGACTTCGACGAATAAACCGCATTTGAATTTATTCCTTATTTCCGTTCGCCTGCTGCTGTTTCGGATATTTGCGGATAAGTCCGATTGGCTATTTGCGGTTCGCTATTTGCGGATAAGTCCTCTCCCACCCTCCCTCTCATCCTTTTTTCCTCTCTATAGGGGTGTTTTTTAACAAGAGTGAGAAAGAGAGATAATAACTGATAAGGAACCACAAGTTAACCAAGATGAGCTCCGTTGGCTAACCTATGATGATAAATGGGGAGAAGTGACTAGAGAATGACTATAGTGCAGTCGATAAGGTAACTACGCGCCACGTACGCTCACGCCGAAATGCCAATGGTTACGTCACAAGTGGTCAAACGGTGGACTTTAAGACAGCCAAGCCGGAGGAAGACGTCGTTAAACGGTGCCCGGGGCAGAAAGCTGACCAAATATTTCATTTTTTCTTCCGATGTAAAGTGAAACGAAATCACCATCCGAGCGCACTCTCATGCAGGAAGCATGATCTCCACTATGTGCCATACGGGCTGCTGAAGGCATGAATGCGTCCTTTGTAGTGTGACCCCATCTTTATCTTCATGTCGGTGTATATGGCCTATCATGAATCAAAGCGCGTATCCACAGAATATGCTTGATTGATTTCTGGCGTTTGACTCCCGTAACCACGATATGAATATGAGAGGCGCCCTAGTGGAGGGCTCCGGAAATTCCCACCACCTGGGTTTCTTTAACGTGTGGTAACGTATCGCGCATCCGCGAAAGAATTCTTATCCGGTGGTATTGTTTGAGAAAACATGTGTGAGAAAGCATCTGGGCGAGAAAGAGCCGCATGCCGGCCAACAGCAATACTAATGGCAAGCAACCTTTGCAGTCAAAAACGCTATCTGAAACTCTGGCATTTGTAACTTCAGCACTTCTTGTGCACCTTTAGTGGGACATTTCTACTAATTTTACGTGCTCATCAGTCATCATGCCACGGGATGTTTACTATACGAAACGGTGCAACGCTCTATTATCTAATACGCGTTAATCAACACGTCAAGTCATCATTGGGATTTATCATGTTGCGTTTCGTGCTGAACGCGTTCGAGGTCTCCGTATGCCCCTTCTATGAGAGAGAGGGACAGATAGAGAGAAAGAAAGAGTGGCAAAGATTGAGAAGTCAGGCGCACTGATTGAGCAATCAGTGCATGGTATTCATCTATCACGTCCTTTCTTCCTTCTTTTTCTGTTAATGCGACGTCGGCATTTTAAGGCGAGCGTAATATCCGAAAGCAAGTTTGCGATTTCTCGGGCAGGTTCTTAAGTAAAAAAACATATAAAACTGGCTTCGGGAAAGAAGAATTAGGGAGGAGAATGGGTGAACAACGACTAAATAGAGCCCGAAAGGGCGCGCGGGGCAATACGGACAGGCGTGATTCATGCGTCCTGATTTCGAACGGCGCCCGCTGCGCCCGCGAAAAAGTTAACCCTATACTCAGCAACTCCATAGGATACGCGTTACACTTACTTCTCTCGGCACCGATTCTTTCTTGCTTGTTTTTTCCATTTTGTTGCTCACACACGAAGTCATACAGAGGATAGAAAACAAAATAAAAACAAAAACAAAAACAAGATCTTTCGACAACGCGGAGAGAGCTTCCAGGCATTGACGTCAGATTTCTTCTTGCTTTCTTACAATCTTCCGGGATTTTCCTTTTTTTTTGTTGCTGGCATACCCGCTCTGTTTCGCCCCCCCCCCCCCCCCTCAGTTCTGGCCCATTCCTTTAGTAACCTCTCCCCCCTCTGCACACACACACACACACACACACAGACACCACCACCCGTACACGAGCCCACACACCTCGGCCTGCGTGTGTGCGTGCGTGTGTAGAGCGCTTCTCGCTTGAGCTCCCAACTTTTGCCGTGGCCGCACCGCGCCGACAGCAGCCCGCGCCAAAGAGAGCACTCGCGGCTCCAAAGCACTCGCGGCTCGCTGGCCGTCGCGGCTCGAAAAGCAGCGAACCGACCAGCGAGGCACGTTATAACGTATAGCTGCACAAGCCGAATCCCAGATTACGCCATAATTTATAGCCAGGAGAACCCAGGGACGGCCCTATTCTCCGCTCCTCTCTTCAACTCCTTGCCCTTTCCTTCTACTCTCTTTCGCTATAATCTTTTTCTCTTTCTTACTCTATTTATTTGTCGTATATTTACCGCGGCGCGCGTCTCTTACAGCAGTGCCGTTTCTTTGACTTGCGTGCTTCTGCTGGGGAACGCCGTCTCGTTTTCCCTTTTAATCCACACTGCCACAACAGTCTGTGCTCCCGTTTCCGGCCAGGCGCCGCTGATGGTGCAACCCCTCTGCCTCCTATCTTTCCTCTCCCGACCCTCTTCCTTTGGGCGTTATATTCTGTGTCAAATGGAGCCAGACAGTCCTAAGGGGGCGCACACGCAGTGGTATCTGGACTGGTGATTGCGTAATCGGCGACGGAATGGACCTGAGGATACAGCAATTTTCTCAAAAGAAGACAAGGAGGTATTATATGACTTCAGTAACAAGAACGATACAGAAGAAGACACAGTTGTAGTCACGATAATTCTATACGGAACACATTTCCGGACCACTTTCAGCGCAGCTCTAAGGGAGTTTTAGCAGCGGCGGCTTACCGTACGGTAAGTACGGTAATGCCGTAACGCCGTGGTTGGCACGTAGAAAATTGAGCTTCTGAGGGCTTTACCAGCAAGTTTTATCATTCGACGACGGTTTCCGTACTCACCGAGCAACTAGTGCATGTCTTTCCGACTAATATAGCCGCGTGCCGACTATGACGTACGGTATTACCGTCACTGCCGTAAGGTAAATCGGCGCTGCTAAAACTCTCTATAGTTTCTGCGTATACGTTTTGTTGGTACGTCACTTTCACGCTTCACGGTAGCCACTGTATGGATTGGTTTGCCGATATGGCCAGAATGTGTCTGAAGCAGTGTTGTACGGAACGTCGTTCCAAGGAACGACGTTCCTGGAACTAGTTCCTTTTTGGAGGAACGAAGGAACGCTATCGTTCCTTTAAGAGTTGGTGGAACTGTAACGGTAACGTGTTACATTTATGAAGTAACGGCAAAGGGAACAACGTTCCTTTTATAAGCGTTCCACAAGTCCAGATGCAGGACGGATTGTGAGACCTAAGCAAAATAATATATTCAGAACTGTCAATTGGACTACTAAACGACTAAAAAGACTGCTAATACTACTAATACTGAGGGAAGAAATTTAGGGCAGCAAATGATGACGACATATCGGGAAATCTTGTTCCAGTATTTTTAGGCGCGGGTGAATCACGAGCTATTATATGCCAATGTAAATCGACAGGTCTACAGTATACATATCTTTTAGTGTTAAATGTAGGCTTGCTACTCACAATGTCTCATGCGTTGGTGAATGTGAGTGACTTTCTATTTGCACACCTGAGGTGCACTGTTCTGACCGCTCATTGGAACGCCCATTATGTGTTTCACTTGTAATACACTAGAGTCAAAGTCGCTGTGAACAATTCCGGACTACGTTCGGTGCTACCTGAAAGTATAGAAGCATTTATTTTCATATTTTCTATCTCCAGATAATCTGCTGCCGGTAAGGTTCAAGTTCACGAAATGTACGTAGCTCGAATTGAATTTAAAGCGTTGAAGTCACTTGATTTCAGCTCACAGTTTTCCGAGACTATTTTGAATCTTAAAGATCAAATGTAACGTAAATGTAACGACACATTCCAATTTCCAAAATGTAACTGGAACGCGTTCCTTTCTGATTGAAGGAACTTGTAACGGGAACTCGTTACAAAATCGGGAAGGAACGAGGAACGAGCTTTCGTTCCTGTTTTGGAGGAACGTGTACAACACTGGTCTGAAGCCGCGGCCGCTGGATGCAATGGTCAAGCACGCATAGTTTACTTTTCGCCTTCGTGAAAAAATCAAAGCCACATTTTTAAGCGGAATGAAGAGGCAGCGCCATCGGATTATGGGAAATAAATGTTGCGTACGTTACAAGGAGTTTAATAATAATAATAATAATAATAATAATAATAATAATAATAATAATAATAATAATAATAATAATAATAATAATAATAATAACCACGAATTTAAGCGTAACGATTACACGCAAGTGGTAAAATCTTCTGAAAAATTATAAAATGGAAGTCTGGAGACTTATGCAGCCAAAAGGACGAAAAAGGGATGAAGCCCTTTTGGGAGAGCGTTGGATGAAGCTTGATTAGCTAGGACCCATGAACGAGTGTTTAAATTAATAATCGCGCAAGCATTACTAGCATTCGCCCGATTAAAATGCGGCAACCATGGGTGGGGCCAGTCCACAGGAGACGCTATAGAGCTCAGCAGCGCAACGCACCATGGTGACATAGGTGTACCGCGGACGGCGGGAAAATATACTGGATTACGTGACATGAGTTGTGCTGTCTTCAAGAACGCAATGAGTGCGCTGATGCAGATACCATCGAGCAACTAAATATGAATCTAGAGCGATATCAATGTCGCAGCGGACGTTCTTTCAACTTGCACGTTTGAGGACACGGGGCTTGAGAATAAAACGACTGGTTTGCTAACGATTCATCGTTGTGTGACCGTTCATTACGTAGTGAAGCGGCAATTCGTAAAGTGCTTATAATTGCGCTTACGCCGACATTCGTTTTTTTTTTTTTCAACAGGAAACGCCATAGCCTCCAGAGCTGATTGCTGCAATGTTACCTAAAACGCGATCACAACCATGCACGATTACATCGATAGCAACGCCCAAACAGCTCTTTGTTTTCAGTCATTTCATTGCTTCGTGTGTGACCATTCCATTAGCGTGAGATGGCCCGAAGCGTTCGATACCTAACGCGCTTAATGCATAACCGGAACGAACGTTAGGTTGCTGTCATCAAGATCGCAAAGGAACGTTTAGATACGCCGATATGGGTTACAGCGTGCAGCATGCCACAGGCAACCGCCATCGTTAGCTTTGGGGCAAACGTGATTTAAGCGCAAAAGAAAAATGGTTAATCACGGACAAGCGCGCAATAACTACACAGCAGTAAATGTGTAAACAGTGACACTGCTTATACAGTGAGCGAGAACAGATCCATCTCGTCGAAGCTTGAGGTGCACCGGAGTCGTGAGTAGCGCACCAACAAAGATGACGGCCGTCTGCCGTCGAGCAGCGTTGCAAGCGCTGAAAGCGTAACGGCATTGATTGAACACCGCAAACAAACAGCGTCTGTTATAGTAAGCCTGCACACGGAACTGTTTCCGTTGTTCGCGCGTTCGTATGTATACATACGTTTGAGACGGACCGTGTTCGTGACATGCAGACCTCCCGTTTCTGCGATCTTCCGTGTGCGTAGTAGCGCCCTGTTTCCTTTTAACGGAGCGTGCATGCGGGTTCTCCTTCTGTCTTGACAGGTTAAATCTCAGAACTCTCTAATGTCGTGCGCTTTGCCACGTGTTTCAAACTCTATGCAGAATCGGAATGAGCCCGGTGCGAGCGTGATTTCCTTAGTTTGCTTGCTGTTATGCCCTGTAGCAACCGACTGGGGTATAACGGCCTACGTTGAAAGAAATTCCTCGACATCCACTGCACTTCCGCTTTGCTTTCGCTGTTGACAGTATGGCTGTGTCAGAATCGATCTGCTTATTGGTTACTGATTGAGAAATTTAGGTGATGCTATCAGTGCCGCAGTCCATACTGTTCCTGTTTTAAAGCCGCAGCAGTTAAGAACGTGACAGTGCGAGATCTTATTCCTGCATACGCGCGTCCGTCTGAAACGTTACACTTCGACGCGTGCCTTGGCTTTGGTCGTCACATGTTCTACCTTCTCGTTCTGTCGTGATATTTACAAGTCGTGCAGCCGCTGTCACTGTTGTTCGGGTATCGTGGTCGTGCAGTAAATGTCTTTATTCCGCCTGGTCATCGCCGTTGTGGTTGTGTTACCGTTTGATATGGAGTTGGTCAGTTTGCATAGGGTTGCAGAAGCTTCGCACTAAGCTATACATAGCTTGCACGTGACGTCACGACTGCCCCGCTGTCGGCGCGACGGGCATGCTGGAGGACCATGGGGACCACTTCTTGGTTCGTTCCCTGCAGCGCCGTTCATACATTCGTTGATTAGACCGCGTTTTGGTTCGCTTTCTCTAACTTTCTAGGCGCAATGTCGCCGCCGTCCCTTGCGTAAAGATTTTTTTTTTATTGATATGAGATTAGGAGATGTTGGCGCACAAATAAGGCGCCGGCTACTCCTTGGCTCCTGGGGTCCGTACAACAAGCATGGTGCTAAGCAGTATGCGAAGCGATCTGGCATAATCACAAGAATAGTGGTTTCGTCAGAAGATTAACAAAGAAACACAACGTATAGAAATATAAGTTCAAACACATGGCAGTACTTTCGAGTAAAAGTCTCTAATATACATAAGAATGCCACTGGCACAAAAACGTCCATAGTCAGTCAGAGGCACAAAAACGTCCATAGTCAGTCACAGGCACGTGGTCGTGTAAAGCAATCACCAGATATTGAATAACATATCCATATAGTACTCTTTGAAATTGCGCTAATAAAGTCCAGCAATGCCGCTTTCTTCTAAAAACGTTTTCAGTGCTTTTAACGCGTTTTTTTGCAAGGCCATCGTCGGCCATGGACCCAGAAGTTTCTTTAAACTGAATGGCCGACGGTCCAGTGTCATCAGGGCTGCTTTTAGTCGATGCCTTGGTTCGTCGTGATTTGGGCAATCTAGGAGCAGGTGACTTATGTCTTCGTCTTGAAACCCACAATCACAGTCGGGAGTTCTAGCACGGCCAATTTTGTGTAGGAAATGCTTTGTGTAGGCAGTACCTAATCTTAACCGATGAATGAGGGTTTCCATACTTCTCTCTAAAGATAATGATATTCTGAGTTCAATAAACGGATCGATATGATACAAGTCACAACTTTTGGAATTTTGATCAAACCATGTACTTCTGCTCATTTTGAAAGATGTTGTCTTTAAAACGCAGCGCAATTCATTTTTCGACAACGGGAGGGAAACCGTGGCCTCCTTGTGATGTGCTTGTCGTGCTGCATCATCGGCTGCTGTGTTACCAGGAATGTTGCAGTGGCCTGGTATCCACTGAAATACTACGTCGTGTTTCGCTTGGTTTGCTCTTGAGAGTTCTTTAAGTATCTCATATATTATACTCTCGCTGGTCATTTGTGCTTTTGTGCTGCGCAGGGATGTTAGAGCTGCCTGTGAATCACTAAATATTACCCATCTTTGCGAATCTCTCACAGATGTTATAAATTTGATGGCACACAGGATAGCAAATAGTTCGGCCGTTGTAGATGATGTAGCACGACACAGTTTATAGGACTCTTGCGTATGGAATTGCGGAACAACGAATGCCGAAGTAGAGGAGGTTGCTACACAAGAGCCGTCCGTATAAACGTGCACGTATCCTGGATACAGCATATATATCTGATACAGCGCCAGTTGTTGAGCGGCCGGTATAAACATGTCTCTTTTTCGTATTATTCCCTCTACCGACAATTCAATTTTTGGTAGTGCAAGCTTCCATGGAGGATAATCAACGTCACAATGCCAATATGTGTTGCTTGGTAATATATGAATATTTGCTTGAACTGCCTTATGCATATAACTTCTGTCTCTTTTCCAAATGTCTAGTACTAGTGGGTTATTCTTATGTTGTGTTTGAAGACGAAAGAAATGCCGGCATGCTTCTATTGTTCTCATAACTGGAAACGGAGTTTGGCGGGACTCAGCTATTACAAGCCGGCTAGACGTCGCTTTTGGAACTCCTAGACATATGCGCAGTCCTCTTGCTATAAGTCTTTGAAGCCGCTCTTCTGACGTGCGAGAAATGTTATGTAAGATAGCCGCAGAGTACGCAATTTTTTGTCTTATTAAAGCATTGTGAACAGTGAGCATGGACGACACCGATCCACCCCATGATGTGCCAGCAAGTCTGCGAAGTATATTTACTATAGTGTTGACGTCACTTTCCAGCTTCCTAATGTGAGGTGCCCAGGATATTTGCCGATCTAGTATTATTCCAAGGAATCTATGCTGTGTGACTATCGCCAGCGGTTGTCCCTCAAGATTAAGGCTAAAATTTTTTAACTTCCTGCGAGTGAAGGGCATTACGGCTGTCTTTTCGTGTGACAAAACCATGCCTCTTTCACGTAAGAAGTTATTGATGATGTCTATTCCTTCTTGTAGTAATTTCTGAAGTAAATGGACATTACTACCAGATGCCCAAATGCACACATCATCTGCGTAAATTGAGAATTTTAACTCAGCTGGTAGCATTTTTGTTAGAACAGCCATGACACAATTAAAGAGAAATGGGCTGAGTACACTCCCTTGTGGCACACCCTGCGTGACATCATGTTCACTACTGTTTCCTTCGTTCGTCTGTACAAATACCTTGCGACCTGACAAAAACTTGGAGATCCATCTCAATGTTCTGCCGGAGATTCCAAGTTCTAACATACTTAAGATAACATGAACGTGACTGACGGTGTCAAATGCCCTCTTGATGTCTAAGAATACCGATATGGTCAAGTTACCACAAGCTCGTTCATGTTCCACAGATGAGACGATATCTATTACGGCGTCCATTGTACATCTGTGTTTTCTAAAACCTACTAAGTGGTTAGACAGCACATCTGTTTCGTTACACCACCACTGAAGCCGTGCGTCGATCATCTTTTCCATGACTTTGCATAAACAACTTGTCAAACTGACTGGGCGGAAGGATTCAAGGCACAGAGGCGTCTTGCCCGGTTTTAAAATAGGGATTACTCGAGCGACTTTCCAAGAATCGGGTACAGTTTCTTCAATCCAGAGATTATTGAATATGTCTAGGAGAGCATTTGTGGTTGTTGGCCCGAGGTTTCTAAGCATATTATACGTAATGCCGTCCGGTCCAGCAGCAGACTTCTGACGACATGACGCTATCGCACATTGCAGTTCTCTTAATGTAAATGCTGGGTCTAAGTGAGAATGTTCTGCCCAATAGCAAGCATTAATCTTCTGCTTAGCAAATGCAACTGAGTTTTCAAAATCTATGCACTGTGATGAAAAACCAGGCCTGCAGATATGGGCACAAAATTCGTCGGCTATTGCTAGCTCCTCTGTGTTCCGAGCAACAGCGAGAGCGCGGAATGGGAAGCTCTGGGTCACAGGGCCGCTAAATGCACGGGCTACGAGCCAAATTCTTGGGACAGGTGTGTGAGGAGACAGCGTGCCGCAGAAATTGCGCCAACGCCGTTTGCCTAAATTTTCTAAACGTCTGCGCATAACATTGTGAATTTTTTGAGCATCTTTGTATGCCTCTAAACTTCCGCTCCTTCGGTACGCTCTTTCGGCCCGGCGTCGGATGGCTCTTAGGTGTTCGTACTCCCCGTCAACTGCAGCATAATCTTTTGGTATGGGGACATTCTTTGTACATATGTTAATATTATCCAACAAACATTCCGCAAATTGTGCAACAGTCACACGTTCACTAATTTGATTTGTTAGACGGTACCTAAAGGCTTTCCAGTTCGTTAGTCTGCTATAACGCAATGTGTCATTATTGTGCATACGAGGGTGACTTACAAGAATAGGAAAATGATCGCTTCCGCGCGTTTCTACATCCGTTGTCCAGCCCACACCATTCACTATGTCTTCAGAGCATAGGGTGACATCTATGCAGCTCGAGTAAGTGTGTCCACGAAGAAATGTTGGCGATCCATCATTTAAAACTGTCAAGTTGCACGTGTCAATGGCGTTCTCAATAACGTTACCGCGCGCATCACAGCGATCACTTCCCCAGATTACGTTGTGGGCATTGAAGTCTCCACATATGAATGCGTTAGAACTAGCTATTTTGAAAATATCTACTAGCCCTTCACCTGATATGCGGCCTGAAGGTTGTAAATAGACATTAAGTACTGTTATACACAGTTTGCCAAAGGATACTTTACAGGCGATGAATTCCGGAAAGTCTGAATCACTTGACTGGACTTGACAAGATGGTAAGTCCTTTCTGACGCACAGGAGCACTCTACTAAGTCCACCTTGACGGGAAGACTTGTATATGACGTAATTGGAGAGGCGGAAATCGTCTCTGATCCCTGACTCTTGAATGCACAGTATCGGAAAATTATGCTCTGCAACCAGTTTCCGAAAGTCAGCACACTTGTTGCGAAGACTGTTCGCATTCCACTGTAAAATGGAGACATTTTTGTAGCGACTATTCATGTACCGATTGTCGTGTGCTTGGCCTGGATTGATGACACAGCAGTGCTTCCAGAGGCAACAGGGCCCGAACTTCTGGCAAGTTTTTAGCCTCTGGCAGAGCTGACAGGATTGCTTTAAGTGCTGCAAATAGCATTGGCAAGATTAGTTCAGTCACTGATGCAGTAGTGTGGTCGCCATTAACTGGTGCTGCTTCTGGATGGAACACGTGGGGTCGCTGGGGCTGACGTGACGTTTCTTCTGTCTGTTGTCTCTTGGGTATTTGAACCTTCGCCACATAAGTCTGGATGACTGACTGAGATCCTCTTGATTGTGTTCTTGGCTGTACTCCTGTTGGTTCCCTTGGTGGGTCTCGTGATGGTTCTCTTGGCTTTTGTGATTCCGGTGTCCTCTGATGTTGCTGTCCTTGCGCCGGATGAACGATGTCAAGATTTGGTGAGGCTTCATTGCGTCTCGGCTGTCTTCCATGGATAAGTTCATGTCGACGCAATTGCGCAGCAGCCTTGTTCTGGGGGCAGCCTGAATAGGAGGCAGCGTGATTGCCAGCGCAGTTCGCACATTTTGGCTGAAGGATTGACTTACACTCTTTGTGGTGATGGTCCTCTGAGCAGATCTTACATCGACGTGTGCTTCGGCAGCTTTTCGCCATATGTCCAAATCGCTGACAATTATAGCAGCGAAGTGCTGGTCCTAGATATTCTTCAACAGGATGGCTGGTGAAACCCAAGTAAATTCTTCCTGGAATCGGGCGATCATCTCTAAAAGTCAAGATTACCGTATGGAGGGGACGCGACATCACTGCTCCATCTTCTTGACGGTAATACTTCACCTGCCTGCGTGCCGATATAACCCCAGAATCTTTCAAATAGTCTAAAAGTTGACCATCTGTGTACTGCAAAGGCACATGTCTTACTTTCCCAACGTTTCGAGTGTACGACTCCGGGATGAAGGGCTTCACTTCTAGGCCGCCAACATTAGTAAGCATAAGAAGGCGCTTTGCTGACGCTAGTGAAGCGACGCTAACACTGAAGCTGCCATCCCTGGTCGTTCGGAATGACTGCACCTTTTCTTTGGCAGCGGAAACTATTTCGGTCGACACTCGGTTGGGGTTCACTTGCCAGAAGCTAGTACCCTCCTCTGTTGGGCGAAACACTACTGGGATGCCTTCGGCTCTTTTTTTCTTGTACGTGACCACGGTAAAGGGTGCGTCATCACCCATGTCTTCATCATCGCTTACGTCGTATGTCGATGTTTTGTCATCGTCTTTGTCGTCATCTAAATGGGCCTTCTTGTTTTCGGGCTCCCCGTTCTGCATTGCTCCTGAAGTCTGTGAAGTTGTCTCCGTATTCTCGAGGACTAACCGCGGCGGTTTCAGGATACCTTGTGACGTCGGTAAGCTTCCGGGCTTTTCATTGCTGCCTAGACTGTCACTCATACGGCTCGATGCCTTTGGACGAGCATAGGGCTCGTGGCGATGTTCTCGGCTGCCGACCACCGTGGTGGCTGGTAGAGGCTAAGTCGTTGAGAAAAGAAATTTCGTACCTGTGGGGCTTCCGGCCCGCTCAGGCGACGCCCGACGTCTCCTTGGTCAATTCAGGAAGTCAGTCTTGGCTGTGCGTGCATTAACCAAAAGAAGGCGAGAAACTTCGAGCGCAGCAGAAAAACAGCGACCGAACAGACACACTTCGTATGGACACGATGTTTATGTGAGCAAATGCGCGAACGTGCGACGATGTCGATCCCTACACGAAGCTGCAGGACGCCGACGGGCACCAACGCTGTGTACTTGAAGTGACGCGCGGGGACATCGTCAACTACTTCGTTTTTCTCCGTGCGGCTTTCATCTTTATCTTCCGGCAACGACTGGCACACACGCAGTACCGATCGAGTCCGCGACTGCCGCTGCACCAGCCTCGCCTTTCAGGAGGCGCCGTCCTTTCAGCGCGCTGTTCATGATCTGCGCTGCATCAGTGTAGAGACGTCGGTGTCCCATCGATATGTGTCCTCCAAGATCTTACATGGAATGTCTACGAATGCAGTTTGTGCTGTTCTTTTCGACGTGTCCCCAAATTTCAGTCATAAAAAAAAAAGCAATTCCTGACGAATGCCATACTTCCTAATGCGAGATGTGAGCGCAGCCGTGCGCGCGTGTGTTAATGATGCGATATGCTGAGCAAAAGAATTAGATATCTCTACCAGCAAATCTAGCTTGCTGCGCCGACGGAGCACTTCCACCGAGTACGTCACTCACTGTTAACAGAAGCTCGATCGTGCTTTTAAGTACGATGAGCTTCTGTTTCGGCGGCGCGAAACAGAAGCTCATCGAAACGGAAGCTGTTCCCCTGACTCGTCGAAAGTTGTTTTTAGAATACTTCCACGCAAAACATTTGTAGGCCCTCGTGCACACTTCAATGTATCAACGTGTTCGGTGTCGCGATCGACGCGCTTGATACGTGTCAGCCACAAACTGCGCTGCCTCGGGCTTTTAGCTTCTTCGTGCGGCCGCATTGATGTGTATGTCTATTGGCACGTGAAAAAGGTTTGTGTTCTTTCACACTCGTCTCTTCATTGCTTTCCTGCGATTCGGGAACTCAAATACTGCGGCTAACGAGAGCGAGTACAGAAGCGTGTACGCGTTCGCACTTTCACTGCCGCGGCTGGTCCTCCACGATGGCGAAACGGTATCCCGCAGCGCCTGGTCGTGACGTAGGTGCAAAGCATGTATAGGGGCATTGCTGTTAGGGGAGGTGGCTGTTGTCACAGAAAACGACCGTAGAGTCAGAAGAATAGGTGAAATATGTCGATTGCTCTATGCCTATAGCAGTTTAAAATCTGTGATGTGACGCTCGATCAAGAAATGTCAACACAGGGTGAAGAGCAATGTAGGAAAGACATAAACAAAACGAAAATACCGTAGCGTAATAAATATTTCTGGAGTTTTACGTCCCAAAACCACGACATGGTTTAAAGAGAAATCGTAGTGGTGGGCTCCGGAAATTTCTACATCGCGCAGTACGCGGCTCTCTTGCATTTCGCGTCCATCGAAGTGCGGCCGCTGCGGGTGGAATTCGATCCCGCGACTGTCGGATCAGCAGCCGATTGTCATAGCTACTATAGACCACCGCGGTGGGTGCGTACTGTAGCGTGAGGCTTTGTGTGAGCACGCAGTATCGTCATGCCGCCGAGACCTGTCCGATACGGACCTCGTGGCCGACGGTTCACGTTGTGTTGCGGCTCAGTGCTTGAAAAAAACTTCCGAAGAACATCCCGACTGTCGAGTGTTTGTTTTTGTGCGTGCCTCTTGCGCCATGGTTGCACTTATCTCAGAAGTTCGAGTGAACTTCTGAGAGGTGCGTGTACTCTGTGGCTGAATTCGCGCAGCACGTGTGCCTCTTCGTATGGATAGATTGTTTTGTAAAGGTTGCTCCACCTTTTGCTGATAGCTTGTTTGCTGTGTCGTTCTTAATTTCGGCGGAGCATATTGAGTTTCTTCGATGACGTCCAAGCGACTGACGTCATATCTGTCCCTGAAGCATTCTATGTATAGACGCAAACAGTGGGAAAGTATAATGCCCGTTCTATAAATATAACGCAGGAAGCTTTGTAAAGGAGGACAATCAATACAAATTCGCGATGTGCCCAGCAGACACCTGGCCAATCTTACATAAACAGAAATTAACGTTTGAAGTTTGAGAGCTATGGACATCCGTACGCCGCATTTCTGCCACATTACGTGCATCGTTATGCAGGCCAATGTCGTAAAGTGTTTCTGTAAAAGCCACACACTGATTTGAATTTGGTAAGGCTTACGCTATAAGTCGCGCACTTCGGCGACCTTCACGTAACTAGATTCCCAAGAAATGCACTGAAGCGAGCATCCTGATAAAATTGGAGCGCATAAGAAAAGAAGAGAATACGGAACTCTGTGTACTGTGAAATACGTATACAGAAATAGGCTCCTCATTAAAAATGCAGCCACACGGATCCCCACACCGCTGCTATGAGATCGTAAAGGTAGATAGATATACGACTTCGAGCTCTCTCAGTAACACTGGACGCACGTGGATTAGGTCAGAAAGTAGCCACGCTAACGAAAGCACTTAAAATTCTGCAGAATAGGAGAACGTTGTCAGTACGTACCGTGGTTGCACTTGCACAGGGGGTATCTGTATAAGCAGTTGTCACGCACACGTGCATAGACCTCCCAGTTAATGACGCGAACGGACGTTGATTTGCACATAGGGATAGCACAGTGTTGTACAGAACGTCGTTCCAAGGAACGAAGTTCCTGGAACGAGTTCCTTTTGGGAGGAACGAAGGGACGCCATTGTTCCATTTAGGATTAGTGGAACTGCAACGGGAACGCGTTACATTTACGAAGGAACGATAAAGGGAACGGCGTTCCTTCTATCCACGTTCCACTCCACGACGATCGCACGTACACAGCAGATCGTTCAGGGCGGATAGGCTGGGCTACAACAAGCCCTCCCTGGAGGCTCGATTTTCCTGCCACCACTATCGCTCCCTTATAGAATATCACGCACGAAAACGCCATTGTATTGCGGTTTCGATGATTCGACGAGGGCGACGCTTCCCCACCACTGGGGCAGCACGACGTCAGGGTATCCCTCTACTTTTTGGCGGTCGCCGCTTACTATGGCCGCTGGACAAGTAGTTTCCCGCTGTCAGACAGCCACGTATGGGTTTACGGAACGCGGGAGGAACTGCGTGGAACAGCGAAGTTCCTTTGGTCCCTTAAGATCCCGCCGCCAGGGCTCCCTCCCGACTAAAACACTGTCAACGCGTGCTTTAGTATATCGCCTCTCCGCACATTGCATGGTTCTGAGAAGGCGGTTACGATCATGGTTGTCAATACTTGTAACACACTCTGTACGTCAATCTCTTCGAGTTATTTTAGTTGAACTGAACGGGCCGCGCCTCAATTTATCGTCAACAGCCTTATGCCCTCGGCAAAACGCAGGAACGAAAGGCTTTTCGAAAGGATATACGCACGTTCTAACGCGAACGTGTGCTGAACATGCTTACGTGCGTGCGGGCGTGTTTGTAATGCTTAGCGAAGTTAACATCGCTCTAACCCGGACATGGTTAATTATGTTCGGCGATGCCCAGTTTGTTTCTAATAAAAACTATAGTTTCATTGCTCTCATTACTACGCGACCAAAGGATTAGCTACACTGGTATAAACAAACATTTTAACGCACCGCACCCCGTCCACTTTATTGTACAGCCTCATTTGCTGTATGCCAATGACCTGTTAATTATGCTTGTGTGGTGTGCGTCATTTTTTGGTTGGTGTCCGGTCAAATTATGCATGCGAGGCTATTTATTTTCTTATTTATTTCCTGCACCACAACAGCAGTTCACCCTTGCCTCAGTGTCGGTGTGCCTGCGAATGGAAGGGGCAAATAACGCTTATTCCTAATGCCCCGAAAGAAAGAACAAAACAGTCCCGCGTTATTTAGTTCGGCGGTAAACGCAAAGGATAGGAATATTGAAATTCCTTACACCGACCACATTCAGCGCAGCTATAATTAGCAACAAAAGTACAGTATTATGATATCACAAACACTTTAAAGTGATGAGAACTAAGTAAAATCAAAATATCCAGAACTGACAATTAGTTTGTTAAAATGCTACGAGGGCCACCGATCTTGAGCAAAATTTTTTAGGATCGGGAATGCTGATGACATCGGGAAATCTTGTTCCAGTATTATCGTGCAATGCCATAGGGGTCCGGCACGAACCTTTCTATATACTACCCTCAATCAGAAAGGTCTATGACTAGCGCTTAGTGTCAGACGCACTGCTGTTACATGCATTCGGGCGTGTGAGTGACTACATATATTTGCTCATTGGAGACGCAGTATCCTGTCTGTAAATCTGAAGACTGAATTGGAAAGTGCCCTATGTGTCGCACTTGTAAAAGACTAGCGCCAAAGCTGCAGTGGTGTTGTCCGTAGGATGTTCGGTGCTTCTTGAATATATTTAGCCTTTCCTTGGACATTTCTTTGTCTCCAGATAATATGCCGCCGATGACATTGAAATTCCTGAAATATACATAGGTCCCGAGAAAAGTTCAACTTACGCGAATTGCACAGGGACACAAGAAGAAACGAAACAGACAGGACGGGCGCTGTTTATTGTGACGTTCACCCACCGACGTATATATTGTCTTAACGCATGCGCAACACACACTTCCAGGAGGAGCCGATGAACCCATAGACAAACAAGCATAAATCAGGCAACGGTCTGCATGAGACGAAATTCAGATGAATGCAAACTTATCGAAGCCGCGCTAATACAGGTAGCCTCGTTGTTCTTATTGTGGAAGGCGTCCAACGCAGGCCGAGCTGTGCAGCTCCTACTTTTGCCTAGGATTCTTGTCTCCTTGAATCTAGGCTCGCATGCGTGAAGACAAATATATACGTCGGTGGGTGAACGTCACAATAAACAGTTGTTAGTAGCGCCCGTCCTGTCTGTTTCGTTTCTCCTTGTGTCCCTGTGTAATTCGCGCTAAGTTGAACTTTTCACGATGCATAACCAACCAGCCCTGCAGTTTGTCCTACCAAAATACATAGGCCGATGCGGGATTTAATACGCTCACTTTATTTTGCCTCGCGATTAATCTTAAATTTTAGAAATCAAATGTAACGTTAATGTACCGACACGTGCCGATTTTCGAAAGGTAACTGGAACGCGTTCCTTTTCTATTAAAGGAACTTGTAACGGGAGCTCGTTACAAAATTGTGAAGGAACGAGGAACGATGTTTCGTTCCTGTTTTGGAGGAACGTGTACAACACTGGGATAGCATCACCGGCTCACATGGTTTGGAATATTGCGTAATCGCTTCTGTCACAGCCGGTGCTGGTCAACAATGATGAGTTGTCTAACGCCGGATGGAGAAGCTTCGATTACCTGCGCCTTATTGTTGAGAGCACGATTGCTACTAAGGGCGCTCTAATTGATATTTCCTTTTTCTTCATCCATATCGCAAATGCGCTCGCGGACGGAAAGCTCAACGATGGTTTATCACGCCGAATATTAAAAAAAAAATTGTCGTCTGTAATGCGTACATCCCTGATTCACGACTAATTTAAAACTGACAAGTTTATATGGTCCTCCGAAAATATCGTACCGTTGGATGCAGTCCATCGAGAAAGATATCTCTTTCAATCAAACTTGATGTGCTGTGCAACTGTAATTTAATCATGACACATCACTGTCGTCTTACCGCAGGCGTAGGTCTCAACACGCCGTCTCGGCGACTCAGTGATGTGAAAGCAACAAATTCTCAAACTGTGTCTCATTATTTCAGTTCTGAAAGTATTTTGCGATGATGATTGATAAGTCGAAGACCTGACTCACCAGGCGTGGTACGAAGAGAGAAAAACGGAGGGAAAAAGGCAGGTTGGCACAAGGGGCACTGGAAACGCCAATGCATGTACTGAAAGTTTTGGTGCCCCTGAAACGCGTGAAGATGCGGCATTCACCGTTCTCTTGATGCTGTGCACGTTGACGACCCCGGTCGGGGCTTGCACGAGCTTGAACTTTGCCCTTTGAGATCACCCGCAGAGGATCGACTTCGCCGGTTGTGTGTCCCCGCCGCGTTTTCTGAAGAACTTGACGGGTTCTTTCGGAATAGCTGCATGTACGGGCCGGTGCCGAAGCTATATAATGCGCGCACCCACGGGAAAGTTGCCAACTCGAAAGAGACGCGGGGAGGCCAAAACAGAGATCTTACAGGCAGATTGACCGAGCGCATACATTTTATGTAGTGACCACGTAGGCTCAAAGCTGTGTACAGGCATATACCACCTGTCGCTGCTTTCAAAACGAAGCGCACTAAAAGAAAACTCACCAGAGGATGTGTATATACCCATAGGCTAGCCTCGTGAATTTACATACCCGATGCCTGTCGCTTTGCATTCGCGCTCTAGAGGTGCTTCGTTATATGGGAGGGGAAAGAAAAGCAACTCGCCAATAAGACACCGTCCGAGATACTTCCATGAGACAGGTGCATACGTGGTCACGCAACCCTTTCGTTTTCATGTTTTGCGTACATCTTTGTTGGCTTGTTTGGAGCGACTTCGGAGGAAATGAACTTAGACGTGTCCTTGCACGAGTGTTAGTTTATTTATTTTTTTTCTTCTAGATGGCCACGTATACGGCGAACTAACGATTACTTCACACGCACGCATTGGCGTCAGTAGCGCCTGTTCCCAACACTGACGCCGTGTGTTTCTGATCTTTTTATTCCTCTCAACGTGCCAGCTACAATTAAGTCTGGGAAACCGAGCAGGCAAAAGTTTGAGGCAGCAAGAAAAGAAGCCCGTCGGGGGAATAGGCAGCACGCAATACCTCATGTCTCATCCCTCGAACGCCGGTTGTATATATATATGGTATGTACATAAATTTTCGAAGAGCAAGTTTGATGTCAGGGTATAGCGATGCGTGAGACTGGGAACTAAGCCGTGCCCTTTGCCAAGAAAGGCAACTTTGCCAGATCGTCCCGCTCCCACGACTTTCGGCTCTTCGTTCGTATAAGTCTTGCTCTTAGCCCACACAACCACCGCCTCTGTTTCTTTTTGCTCTCACCGCTGTCGATGAGGGTTGCACCTTATACTCGCCCGGCCACGGCACACGGAGTAGACCTCCTGCATCGCTGGCCAGACAGCGACTATAGCTGAGCTCGAACGCGGTGAATAATGGCTTGCCGTTCTTCGAAGTCCCAAACGTTGCTCTCCCATGCCTCGCGTTGTCCGCGCCGTTTGCCCACCGCAGTGCTGTATACAACAGCGCTGGATCTTCTTCTTTAGCCCCAGGAACGGCGATTCGCCTCTTGCTGCTGCGATCTTCCTTTTCTTCAGTCACACGAACGGAGGTCCGCAGGGTATGCGCCTGGCTTGACTCGGCCTAACGCCAGAGGGGTCCAAGGCACGCTATATACCTTTACACCAGGAGGAGAGACACCTTATACTATGGGGCCTCGCTCGCGTACTTTCTGCTTTCTTTTTCTCTGTTCCACTATTCTTTCTTCGTTTGATTTTCCGTTCGCGTGATACACTTTCTTGTCGTCTTTCTAGCGAAAGTGTGGCAGCGGCGCACGGAATCGCCGCATGCGGCATCGTGATGAGGGGAGCGTGTGCATGGGCCACGAATTCGCCGTGCGCCGTTGCAGATGACGATGGCTTTGGCGCCGCCGTGCTATTTGTGAGACGGCGCTACGGCGGTGACGGGGCGAAGATGCAAGAGAGGTAGGTAGTATAGTGGTGGGGCCTAGGAACGCATGACGCCGCACGCTGCATGCCTGCGCCGTGGCGTGATCGCGGATCGTTTGAGTGCAGCGGCGCGCATCATCGGCTGGCTTGCTTGCGCGCCCCCAGCTAGAGCTGACTGCTGCCATGCTCTTCGGCGCGATGCGCACGGGCGCATTGCTTCTTCCGTGCCTCCGGGGGAGGTGAGGCGACGACGCAAAGCGCCAAAGTGCCGCCTTTCTCGGCTGACCGTAAAAGGAAACAACAGAGAGCACGCGTTGTTTCTCTTCAGGCGTGCAGTATAATACAGAGAACTCTATGCTAGGCTCGAACAACGGGCAGCCGGCCGGGGAAAACAAAAATGAGAATTGGAAAAGAGAGAAGAAACCATCGACCCCTCGCGAGAGCGTCAGAAGTGTTGGCGCTGCGTGAGTTGTTCACTGTTGGCACGGGGAGCAGCTGCATCCAAGCGTGGTGCCTTGCCTGCCGTGGCTTTCTTCCTGCCCGTTTCTGTCGGTGAGACGCAATTGTGCGTGCGTGCGAATCGGCACTAACGCGAGCACCCGCTTCCTCGCGTGTGAGTGTAGAAGCCAAGGGGAGAAGTGTATTGCAAAAGCGAGCATCGAACCGCCATCGGCGCCAGCGGAGGGACCACGAGCTTAGCATTGCCGATTACCGCTTCAAGCTCGAGCTATTGACAAACGCCCGGGATTTGCAACGAGGAACGACGGAGGATTGCGGCACCTGGGTCTCTCTTTTCTCGCCTAGAGCCTCCTTCCTGCCTTACCACCAGCAACCCGTCGCGGACTGGAGCACCGGCATCCTTCGCCTGATGCAACGAGCCTCCCGTGCTCTGAGCGTGTGTGCAGTTGTTGTCGTGGTTGTTCGGGTGGTTGTTGTAAGCGGTGGTCCCCTCATATATATATATCCCCTGCCGCAAAGACTGCATCGCGTGCCTTAGTTGCGTCTTCGTTTTCCCATATAAATGCACGAGAAGGGGGGAGGGGGGCGGGAGGTTGGATACAATTGGGTGCGGAGGTTCCTAGGAAGAGGGGGATGGGCGACGAGTTGGGGTTGCCGCAGCTCCCTCCTTTTTTTCCTTATTCCTCGTGGCGCCCGCATTTCTCGCTAAGCTTCACGGATCACGACGCAGTTTGGTTTCGCTGAGGAGAACGCATAATGCCTTTCGCGTCGCTTGCCTCTCTGCGTTCTGTCTTCCCATCTATCGCGCTGTCTTAATTCTTTTCTCGTTTTTTCTTCATCGAAGGGCTCTTATCGGTGTGGGTGATGGTGAAAGCTTCCACGTTGTATCGTTTTTCTCCGACTCTCCTCTGGCATTGGCTTCTCTGTTGGATGCATTCGCGCAATTCCGGTGATCCCTGCCAGAGTTTCGTATATACCCAATGGCTTCCCTTCTGCGTGGCTTAGGGGCACGGATTGACGACTCCTGGGATGGAATTGGCGAGGAAGCCAGGCCGGTAGACTGAATGGCGTGTATGTAGTTGGACGTTGCGTGCTGGTTCTTGGACGGATATAACGCCAGGTGGCGTTTGAGGTGCTTTCGGATATTAGAGCTTCGGGCGTCGTGCTCGTTGCGACACCTCGACCAGAGGTGGTGTCACTGTGCTGTCCGTGTTGCCGGGGTCTCGAAAACTAAAGGCGGAGTAAAGGAAGAGCGCCCCGTGCAAGTATACGGCGTTTGGCTGTTGTATACGTTTGTAGAATTGTCCGCATACCTCAAGTGTTCAAGTTATATATCAGCGTACGTGTCTACAGCAATTAACAAATATCATCATGCATAGCTTGTAGATCACGCTCTGTTACCGTGATTTCAAAGGACAAAGAGAAATTTTCATTACTTCTGAAAGTTGTTGCGTACAGCCTGTACAATCCTCAGCTTCTCGACTCATTCTTGTTAAAACGTAAGCATAGGGACGGAGACTTCTGAACGAGTCCAACCAGTGTGATGAACTATATCATCCGTTATCTCCTGCCCACTTCCCTTATTGTGTGCAAAGGACATGCAGAATTGAGCCTTGCTTGTAAAGATAATTAACGATTATACGGCGTTCTTTGTTAGTTAAGAAAAAGGAACAAGACTGACAGAAATGGAATATAAGAGAAAAAAGTATCTTTGTGCTCCAAAACACTATAATCAAAGACCAGTTACTTCTTTTTTTGTTGACTCAAAGAGATGAGTGCTGTACTTAACTGAATATTTTCGTTATAGCACACAGCGACGCACATCGGAAGAATAGACGACACACAACGTAATAGACGTGCGCAGTGCGTTCCGTATCGCCCCATGTGTCTGATCTGTGCTGCCATATGCCATCGTGAGCTACCAACTAGACCACTAATATGTCTGAAGCGACTTTTCGTAATACCCAGCCTATATGTACGACGCGGCGTCAGCACATAAATCGGCAGCTATATATCCAGCACATAACCATCCTAAAAGCATCGGCAACATCTCTGCTGTTTACGTGTGCCTTTACGTTCAGGAATTCGTGTGTAGGAGGAGCAACACCAACCTATCTCGATTCGAACCGCGCCCACAATCACGATACCGACTCTCCGCTCAAGATTTGTAGTGCTCGCGCTTGTTTCCACCTTGGCGCCGCAGCGCGGTGCCAATACCCGCCACGATGTTTGTTGTTGCCGGCATCCAATCGCAGCGGCGTATAGGCGGCGGTATATATACGCGTGTCTGATCATCGATTCGCACCTTCGCCTTTCTCGAGGCGCGATTTTCCAGGAAACCGCAGGCGCCTCGCAACCAAACTGCCGAGCGCCCAATCTACCCCTCTTTTTTTCTTTTTTTTTTCCAATCTTCTCTTTTTCATCCGCCTTCACCACTAAAACCACTTCGTTTGCGTGCTTTTGTTACTTGACTTTCCCCGCTTATTGTTTGCCCGGTTGTTTGTTGGCATGTTGCTTCGTTCGTAATGTTCCAGGAGAAAACCGCAATCTATCGACTCATTTCCTATCTGCCAGACGCTTTCTCGCGGCGTTGCCGATGCCTATGTATTTTGTTCTTTTGTATCTCTCTCCAATAATAGAAAGGGAAATAGGCGCGAGATATTGGTTGGCGGAAGAGCAGCTGCTGTGATACGGAAACTTTAATATCGTTTTGAATAATATGAAACTGCTAGTGGGCGGGAATAAGGGGGAGGGTGGTAGGTGTGCGGAAAAGATAGCTTTCGTTTGCTCAATAATGCATAAAGGCAAAATAGAGAGAGCAGATGGAGAGAAAGAGAGAAAAGGAAGAGAGGGTGGAGATGTAGATTTCGCGCAACAACCCCACAGGGCACACAAGAAGATAGGAAACAGAACTCCGAGAGCATCGCTCTCTCTCTCAGCTATGGAACCTGTATAGCTGTGGCCTCTCACGACGACGTCGACGGACTTCGAATTTACAATCGATACAAAATTGCCTCGGCGCGCGCACAGCCTGCAGCTAGATGCAACAATTGCCGGCCCTTGGGCCCCGCGGCGGCGAACATTTCGTCGCTGCGCCAGCGGCGAGAACTCCCCCCCCCCCCCCCCTTCCGCCCCCTCGTGTGAGCGAGCGTCGGCAACGGCGCCTCGAAATCTATAGCACCTGCCGATAAATCACGCCGGCGCGAGCGCGCCGGCAATTGCGCTCTATCGCCGTGCACCCTTCGGCCTTCCATTCCACTTCAATCTGCAATCACTGTCGGACCGCTGCTGCTGCTGCAACCTCTGCAGCCGCTGTGCTTGCTCTCTCTCGCTTCTCGTTATTTCGTTGCTTTCGCAGAGCGCCGTGCGTTTTCGCTCGATCGCAGTCCGAGTGATGGGGCGGGGGGCCTGAGAGGTTGCGGCAAGCGATATAAGAAAGCGCGTGCGTAGATATTGGAAGAGGGCAGCTAAAAAAAAAAAAAATTGCTACCGTGTATACGGGTGTGTGGTGAGAAATTTATTGGACTGGTATATTCGCCGGAAAACAACAGCGAGCCGGAACGATTGAGGGCACAAAGTATTGCGGCGCGCTAGGAACGGGAAACGGGGTTATACGTGTATATATGTATACGTATACGGTTTTGCAAAGCGTTGCGTTTCTTTGTGGTGGTTAGTGTCAAATTTCAGTGCATCAGCTGGAAGATATAGGATACCGAACATCTGCGCTCCGCATAGAATGTCGCTTTTATACCTGGCTGCTTACCACGATTCATACGGCAATAAAATCGCATTGTATTCCTTGATAAAGCAAATGGAGATCCAACCAGGCATGGACAATGAGCTCGCGTTTAATGAACAGCGGTATTGAAAAGAAAGAAAGAAAAAAGAAGAACGTGAAGGATGGTCTGACTCCGCCAAACAACGTAGTATCGCACGACGCCAGGGCTGCGCACAATTAAGTACAAACGGGGTTGGAACCTCCAAGGAAGCAGACGCATGGCAGGCGCGCTGCCGTAACGGAATAGGAGCGCAAACCCTACTGGCCTATAAGCCCAACCGCCGCAGAACCGAGGGACGCCTAGCTAACACACAGGCCGCGACCAATTTCTCAACTGAGTCGCGCCGAACTTAGGAATCTACTCTGAAGTTCGAATAGCAGCGTTACTTTTATATCTATTCATTCATTCATTCATTCATTCATTCATTCATTCATTCATTCATTCATTTAACCTCGAAGATTCCAGTGGGGGTTTTACTCCAGAGAACACATGGCAGAATTGCTTCTGAAAAGTAATTGCATTACATTACAAATTACAGATGGCCAAAAGTAACGATAGTGAACTACTATTACTTCTGAAAAGTAATGAAACTTTTTACAGTTGTTTAACAAAAGTTCATCATTCACGCAGAAACTCATGTACACTTTATATAGAGCACATGTATACATTGAAATTAGAAGCTAGGCAGTTGTTGCGACAACTTGTCCCTTCGTTAACAAATGACGCGTCCCCCTAACATGTCTCGAAGCTTGCGCGACCGTGCTTGTCTAAGGAATAGCTGGATTTCAAGGGGCTTGGGGAGGGGCGGGGGGCATGGGACAAGATAAGCTATGGTAGCTTGAGACTTCTGCATCTTGTTGCTGAACTGTCCGACAGTCTACAAAAGCGTGCAGTCGTTGTCGGCCCCTCTTCTACGGGGTTTCGAAGGTCGTGACTTTCCAAGCTCCAGCAACGTCATTGCAGAGTTGTTAGAGTTGGTGTGCTGCAGAGATTTGTGAACTTCTGTTGGCCTGCCACTCAGATTAACAATTGTCTGCGCTATTTTTATGGGCTTCTTCTGCACACTTTTTTATGCCAAAGGGGAAGTGGGCATGCTATGCTTTAGTCAGAAGTAATTCGGAATGTAATGAGTAACTCACTGCCATAAAGTAATCATTACATTACTAAATTACCAGGCAATTCATTACATAGCTCATTACAGCGAAAAGTAATTCATAATTGTATTACATTAATTTCATTAATGACAAGTCTGCTCCAGAGATGGGCTTTAATAACCGCTAAACAGTGCTTTAAGAAGAGGCTTGAATTATTGGGCATCGGAATAGTGCACTGCAGCATGGACAATATGGTTCACTCCGGCAGAGGGAAAACGGCCGCTTGGCGATGGTCTGTGTGACTGAACAAGCAAGATAGCTGGAACTTCAAAAAGGCGCTTTATAGAATTGTTGAAGGTGGTACACTCTACATATACGACGGCGTAATTCTAGGTTGATAAGATGACCACGGGTTTCAAGCCTGGGAAACGCCGGAATGATAAGAATGTCCAGAGTGCGTTAACCGAGCTTCGTGGTTTTGAAATAATTTGAGTATGTTAGGTTGGATTGATGAGGATCCCAAACGTAGCATGATACGTGATCTAACTTAGGGAGAAAAAAATGTCACGTATGATGTTAATTTCACTAACGGGGACGCACTTCTTAGCTGTATACGCGAAGAAAACCCTCAAACACGATTAGCAGGTGTAGCTACGTCACATTGCCGTATGTGGCTCCGTATGTGGCTGACGAAGACAAGTCCGCTTGTCGAAACGTTGGCTCCCGCGACATTCCCTGTTTTAAATCGTACCTTGCGATTTGTTCATCGATCCGTAACGGATTGGGAAGACATGGCCATACACGGAAACACGCCATCCGGTATGCCTAAATCCTGATACGGCAACATAGGGCATTTTTTGTAAGGCGAGATGACTGGCTATTAATATAAGGAAAATACTGGCGCAGAAATAAGTCGCCGTTTACTACAGGATCCTACCCAGAATTTTGATAGTGGTGCTACCAGATCGAGGGGGTGTTTTGCTTGTTTAGATACGGACTTATTCGTTAGCTATAGAATAATCTTACGATGAAGGTGTGGGGGAGGGGGGGAGAAAGGGTGTTAGGGTGTGCTGGCTGGGGCTGTGCTTATAAATCCCTAGTCTACTACTCGGTTCATAAGTGGATATGAAACGTTCAGTATGCTACAGAGCAACTCACAATTGGTTCCCACGCAAACAACCTGATGAAACGTCATTCATAATTTTCCATCGTTTTCGCGCGGCACAGCCAGCTATCGATGGACGCGGTGAGGAATTAGATTGGCTGCGCCGTTTCTAAATAGCGAAGTCAATATAGTTAATATCGAATGAAAATAATAAAATGTCGTGCGTGCAGTTTAGATATATAAAACAAAATCTAATTTGGGTCACGTTCCCCAGGAAACGAATATCATCTATCGCTGCTATGAATACTTTCCATTTGCTCGAGCTGAAGGATTGATTAGGTGTTTTATAATCCGGTGGAAGGTGACAGACAGACGGAGAGGCATGCAGTGCTTATTTTTCCAAGTGCGCTATGTATTGCCTAGCAGTGAGACACGCAACAGATTAAACGTCTCTCAGGTTTGGGCGCCAAAAAAATTGGTAATTGTTTTCGGTCGCCGACGAAGACCTGTGGAAGAATGAAAAAAAGAAGCCTACACAATTCTCGACGTAGCCTTCTAGCGAAAGGGGCTATTAAATTACCCAATTACTATTGTACCTAAATCAACAATAGACATATTGTTTGCAAATAAGTGGAAATAAATACGATTAACGATATCTTCATGGAATGATACCACTTGGTGCGCTTTGAAGCTGAATATCTACTGTATTAAAAAATAAATTACTTACGAAACTAACCGTCACTCTGTGCTTTTAGCCCTCCCTTAACGTATGCAGCTAAGATGTACTGCAATATGTCGCGACGTCTAAAATTGCGCGGAAGCTCTAGTCGGATTCGGAGGTCAACAACAACAACGACGACGACGACATATTTGCCATGGTAAATTATGCAAAGGTGATATTACAGATTGTAGTTGTGAACTTTTCGGGAGCCGTATACGTAGGCATTTGCGAGTAGAACACGACGCTCTTCAGAGAACTTATCCTGGGTACACGCACATCAGACATAGTGGAAAAAAAAAAATTAAGCAGCCTACGAGCACATTCGTATGTGTCAGCTGCTATACGACAACCATTGCAGGGCATTTTTTTTTTAAATTTAGAAATTTGAAAACACGAAGCATGACATTTATTTGAGGAATTATAGTATACAGAGGCCTGAAATGTATGAACGTGGGTCATGTCCTACGTTTAAGGAACGCTGAACAGAGCTGAAATTTAGGAGAGCGTAACTCAATTTATGCTTACAAACCCATCGCGAAGAAGTCGACACGGCTGCGATGATTAATCCGGTCACTGTGGCATATCTTAATACTTCTTTCGTCGTTTCTTTCTCGGCGTGACGTTTCGTTAGGCTGAAGACACGTTGTCTGCGAACGCGCGTAAAACTCCAACCATCTAAAGAAAAGAAATGCCAAACATGTTGCGAATGCGTGAACCAGCGCACGACACGATTAAATCGTGTTATACAATCTCCCCCCACCCCCTCCCCAAATTAAAATAAAATAAATAAATACTAACTAAAGTCAGTCCACGAGGCTGCATTTGCCCCGCATGAAAATCACGCTTCGAGGCCTGCTGCGACTTGGAAAACGCTCGCATTAATCCATCTTCGTGCATTGACCCTGTCCGCGGGTGGCATAGAATACGGGCCGGCCTTTTGAGCGGACGTCTTCACAACCGGCGCATATCAAAGGCACTCGTCGGTTCGGCCCCAAGATGAGGCATGGAGACGATGAAGAGAGGATCAGGCTAACGGCAACCAGCTGCGAACGAGCCCATGAAAAGGGGTTATTTCTCGGTCTCGTCGTGCCCCTCATGCACGGCCCATCCTACCAAGTATAACCCCCCCCCCCCCCCCACCCCCAGTACTTTTTTTTTTCTTTTTTCACGCTCCTCTAAGTTCGCGTCTTCTTCCGGCCCCACGGCTCTTCGCAGCACGCTGACGCGCGCCCGTCCCATCAACGCACGGCTCCCTTCAAGACGCCCACGTCGCGGTTTGTGGCGATGAAGGAAGCGCACGGACGGACAGGCCCGCTCACGTCACCCCAAAATGGCCCGGCTACTCTCTCTCTCGCTCTCGATCGAGCACCGCTTCTCTGTACAGCCGCACAGCTTGCACCTCGGCTGCCTTTTAACTCGTCGTGGAGGGTCCTCCCGCCGCGAGAACGAACGCACGCCTCCGTTTGCCGCTTCTTCTTTTGCTCGCGTCCAAGAAGTAGCGCGGCACGCCAGCGCCGAGCGAGGCGGCCCGCGGCTCTGGCTGGCGCGCACAAGTGACCGGGTCTCTCCCACGACCGAAGGGGAAGAAAAGAGCGAGCTTTATTGCCGCCGCAGCCGTTGCTCTTGCGCCGTTTGCCACGCTGATGTGTTTTCGGCGCGGCGACGTTCGGCGTGGACCACGTGGAACGAAAGAAACAAAACGTAGTGCCGCTCTCTTTCGGCCCGCCGCCACACTCGATCGGCGCTCGTCATTAGGGGAGCCAAGAAGAAGAGTGGCGCGGCTCTCTTCGCAGGCACCCATCGGCGCCGCGCTAACGTCGCCGGCCGGCTGAGAATCGCCCCATCCGTCGGAGCGTTGCCGCCGTGCACGGTCGTCGTCGTCCATTGAGCCGCGCGCAAACAAAGAAGGGCAGTCTTTTTATACAGCAGCAGGCAAACGCAAGAAAGACAAGCGGGTGTAAGGAAGGGGCGGGGGTGTGTGTTGGGGAGGGGGCGGGGTGCTTTGAGCGCCCGCTGCTCCTGCTGTCAGCAACAGCAGCAGCAGTATACCGTCATCTAGAAAGAGCACTGGGCCTCAGACTCCTAGTGGGCGCGCTGCTTAACGAAGCATTCTCCGGGGAGGAAGAAGCGTGAGGATGAGGGACGCTCGGTGTTGAGCTGGTGGCGCGGCACAATCGGCACCCTATTCCTCTGGCCACGCAAGCGACGCGTCGCAGCGTCCGCAAACGAGCTCGCCCTTGCCGCGAGCCCTCGGCGCCGTTCTGCGCCAAGCAGCAGCGTGGGGGAGGGGCGCAGGGGAAGGAAGCTTGGAGAAATGCGCCCTCCGCCCCGACCCTAACGACGAACGGTTCGCAGAGTAGTGTCGGCGCGAGGCGTGATGGCCCGGCAAGCGAGCGAGCGGGCCATCGGATGGCCATCATCATCGCGGTAGGGGTTGGTAGAAGAGCGCGCGCCCGGGCGCGCGCGTGTGTGGCGAAGAAGGCGCAGGTTTGCTCGAAGCCAGGGTAGTGGAGGGCGGAGTAATGTGCGTGGCCGGCCGCCACCGCCGGCACTCTGGTGCGAAATGCAGCGCTGATGATGCGCGCCCTGGCCAGCCCGGCAGTAGACGCTTTCCCATTGATTTCCCGCAAGGCCGGCTGCAGCTGCTGGCAGGGCCAGCGCTGTCCCAGGAAGCGCGCGCGCGGGAGGAGAGCGCACCGCACGACGTGATGCCCGCCTTCCGTACCGCGCCATTTGAACAGCGGGAGCACTCGGCTGCAGGAACTGCTGCGCACCATCCGTGCGACACGGCTGTCTCGAAATGGGAGGCAGCTGGAAGCAAGAGGGGGGGGGGGGGGTGTAGTGAATGGGGGCCATGGGCTTACGGTCGAGCTGGAAGGAAGAATGAAACGACGTCTTAGAGCGCGCACTGGTGCGCTAAGAATCGAGTGCCGGGACGCGTCCAGTGCCGGATTCGCCATGTGTGACGCTCAGGCTCGCGACGCTCCCTGCAGTGCTGTATATATGTGAGCTTGCCCGCACGTTCGTACGCGGCGCGCGTTCAACCGTGCTTGTGCTCCTCCTAACAGTATAGCGGCAGCATTTTTCTCGCGAGCTCCATCGAAGAGGAGAAAGGAACGGCGGCCCGTCGGCAACACTCGATTTTGGGGATGCGTCGAGCATCGCTCGCAATTGCAGGGAAGGCCTTGCCGCTGCTGGCGCCGGGAGGAGGCGGTTGAGCGCATTACGATGACGACGAGACAACGGCGCGAATGGAGAAGGCGCGGCGAACGTCAATTGCAGTTTCGCCTAAGAGGAACGGAGAAAAAAAAAAAATTCGTTGTGCACGCCGGGCACCCGTTCCTGCAGAGCGGCTCTCTTTCTTCGATTGTGCGGGCTCGCGCAAAAGAGCGGCAGTGGAGGAAGCGGCGGGCCACGGCGGGGATCCTTCGACAATGGGGTTACGCGCAATCAGAGCAAGGGGACTGTGAGCCGCCGCTCTAAGCTTTCTTTTGACACGTCTTTCCCGCTCTCTTGTGTTGCCTGGCGTGTTTTTTTTTTTCGTTTTTTTTTTTTCGAATAGAAGGCGTTGTTGGCGCGCGTCTTCGCTTCGACGCGCGCAGTCTGCTGGCTGCGCGTCCGAGCGATTCGCCAGATCACCGTGTTGTGCGAGTGCAGCAGTGGTGGTTGTTCTCCTCTCGCCTCGACATCTCCTCCTCATGCTCGTTCCCTCGGGACCCGATGCAGAACGCACCGTTAAAGGCTCCGGCTTGTTCCTACAGGGAGCATCTGTTCTCGCCTGCGAATTGGGACGCGCGTATGGAGTTTCGCTTGTCGTCGAGACCAACGGTGATTTCTTACTGGCATGTACTGGCGTGGCGCTGATGCCGTGAAGCACAACCGTGCGCTGTCCGCTCCGTATTTACCGCCGCCTCGTGTTTTCTTTTTCTTTTTCTTTTTTTGCTGCGATGGCAATTGAACGCACACCCGAGGCGCGTTCGCGTGGCTAACCGCTGGCGCCAGTGTAGGGCGATTACAACATCGACGCGCGCCAGGCTTGAGCTTACACGGTTAGGTGTCCAGAAAAGCGCTGTTGGTTTGCCCGCGCAAACCACAAAGACAGGTCGTCGTGCCATCACAATCTGCTCGTCAAAGCGAAGATCTCTCTTCAGCTGTGACCACGCGCACACCACATCGGGGCGCGTATTTTCTTAGGGTTCGTGTTCTGTATACATCTGAGAGATCGGGGATCATATAGAGGATCATGTACATATATGTATAGCGATATTCGTAATGTGGGAAGCTAGAGAGAAGACGGGAGTTTTTGTTATGCGGCGGCGTAAAGTTCAACGTTTCGCTCCGCAACCTTTACAGACAATTACTGCACTCAATGGCCTCCTCCTTTTGAACGCCCAATGATACATTTCGAACAAACGCATTCACTCACGGGAACATGCGACGACAAAGGGAGCAGCGCCATGATTCATTATTTCGGGTCTTGGGGCTTCACACTTATTTTGAAAATAGCCGAGCCTTATTTGATTATATAGGTAATGTTTAGAAGTGTCCTTAACAAACAATTCAAGAAAACGGGAGTGGATGGCGAGGGTTTATAATAGTTAAAAACGAAGAAATAGGGCCAGGTTCAGCTATACTATCAAGGTTAAGACCAGCTCGTTCATTCTTTCATTGTCTCGCGGGTGGTCATTCATTTCCTGAGTGGCTTCAAAAATAGCAGCAGCGCTTTGCTGCTGCTGGATGCGAGGATACACATTGTCTGTATATTTCTCACATTGAGAGGTGTTCTGTTTAGCTGGCCAACAGATGGTGCACAGTACATCGTGCTCATTTGAAGAGGCATTCACTCTGATAACTATAGGTATTCCAGCGTTCCTTTTCGAACACAACCGTTCCAATCTCGATTATTCGTGCGGGCCATTTTCTGACGGGCACAAAGCGGCGGAAGTCAATTTCTGTTCCATTCTCCTCAACTGCCCCACTCCACCCGCGCGCACACACAAAATGAACATGCGTGGACATACACCCGTGTCTTATTCTTTTTACATGCGAATCCATTAGGCAGGCATGTGCTCAAGCTTTAAGAATTGCGGCTTCCTCAAACTCACAATGGCTTTCCACTTTCTGTTTACGTTCTCTTAATATTCTTTTTTCAGCTGTCAGTTCATTTCCATGCTATCGAGCGCTATACGGGAGAGCTAAACGCTTTCAATTTTCGGGAACCGAAATCTTTGGTCTGCCTACTCGACAATCAAGGCAGAATAGAGCGGCACACTCTGTGCGTGTGTCTATGTAGGAGTGATAGCGACTGTTCCGGATGAAAATAATCAAGCCCGCATTGTGCGAACAGGACTGCCAAAAGACGAGCGCCATTCGGGAAGAGATGAAAAAAGAAAGAATAAAAGAGCTTGCGTAAAGGAGCATTCCCGATAGAGAAACCGAGAGGGAACGTTCGCCGCATGGCAGCCGCCTTCGGTTCGCCGCAATAAAACGCCACATAACGAATCTCCTTTGTCGAGTTCGTGAATCGCGACTGCTTTTCGCTCGCTCCTCCCTTCTGTCTGGGACGGTCGCGAAGGTGCGTGCTATGAGGTTCGCGGAGCGGAGGTTCGCGCTTTACACGTTCGGGAGTAGAACTGCTGTAATGTGATGCCAGGTAATGTTTACCTATGGCGCTTTACTTCGACGTTTATCCTTAACAGTCATGGGTAGAAGGCTTTTCCAAAAACACGCAGAGAGACACAGTCGCCGAAACAACCTCGAGCTATGGAATGGACGTCGCAAAAAATATATTTGAGGTGAAGCTGAGCGAACAATACTGGATACCGAGGGCTTGTAAGCGTTGGGTAAATTGTTAACGTAAGGACAGAAAGGAAGAAAAGGTGGAAGATGGGAGCGCGAACACACACACACACACACACACACACACACACACACACACACACACACACACACACACACACACACGCGCGCGCGCGCGCGGTTAGACGGAGAGCTGGACAGATGGACGGCAGACAGGTGGTTACGCACAGTACTACCTTCCACACACTACCGGAGAGTACGAATGTTGGAGAGGGAAGCAGATGTATCACACGTACTTTACATGTGGCGTTCACATTTCTGCGATTCGTACGATCTCGCTTGTGTTGTTCTTTTTAAAGGACGTGCGTCACGCCTACCTTCATTTTTTGTTGTTCTTTCCCTCCATCAACTTGAAAATTAAACCTCCTCGGCGTGCCTTGTTAGAGCGGTAGAGCAGGCGCACCGCTACTGACTCGACGCCGCTCCTGTTCTCGCGAAGCTCCCGGACCGAGCTCTCCTCCCGTCCGCGCCGGGCCAAATTGCGGGCGATCAAGGGAGAATATCTTCGTTTGGATTCCCGTTTGTATAAATATTCGGGGAAACGAGCGGGTCGGGTTCGCCGAGCGAGTGTGCTTCTTCCCCTCTCCACTCTCGCCCTTTTACGCTCGCTTTCAGCGAGAGCTCACTCGTCGTGCCTTCGCTCGAGGGCGCAACGCGCGCCGAAGCTCGGCGGCGCGATTTCTCAAAGCGGCACGCGCTGAGCGCGCCGCGCCGCTGCGCCTGAAACCTTCAGCTCGGCTAGTTGCGAGCAGTGCAGTGAATTGCTAGAGCAACCTTTGTTAGGGCACCAAAATACCAGAATGCCCCGCCTTGGTGGTGTAGTAGTTATGACACTCTGCTGTTGATCCGAGGATCGCGGGATCGAATCCCGTCCGCGGCGGCTGCATTTTGATGGAGGCGAAATGTTGAGGCCCGTGTACTGTACGCATGTCAGTGTAAATTAAAGAAACCGAGGTGGTCGAGTTTCCGGAGCCTTCCCACTACGGCGTCTCTCATAATCATATTGTGGGTTTGGGACGTAAAACACCATTAATCAATCAACCAGAATAACGGAATGAAACCACACAACTACGTTTTCTTACCTTTCTGCGTGTACCACATGCAGTCGAGTCGTCGCTACGTATTGCTGCCTATTCTTCTAAGCCTCTCTTTCGTCGATGCGCGGGTTAAGAGGAGCACGGACACCCAAATAAAGGATAGCGCCACAAAATTTAGCAAAGTGCTTAAGAGGAGTCTAAAAACAAAGGGAAAGCTCTGTGCTTCGCACTCACTGTGAAGTGCAGTATCCATGCTCGTAATCAGCTTATAGTCTTGAATATTACGTAACGTTTTCTTTGTTTGTCGTGCTGTCCTTTAACTATGCAACCGTAACAACTTGTCCGCCTTTTCAACCTAGTGACGGCGCCCGTACATAACCTCTCGCAGTAGGTTCTCTTATTTACCTTGTAGTGCAATGGTATAACTGGAGTTCGCGTACGAATTGGCGCAAAAGAATAAATAAATAACACGAACACTATTGTGTTTTTGAAAACAGACTCAGTAGCTTTTCATACACTCCTTGCAATTATTATAGTCCATGTCGGAAGCGGTAAGTTGGTCGACGCGCAGAAGGTGGTTCAGATAACTTCATCGTTCCATGTGCTTAGTATACACACGTATAAAAAAATATCAGCCATGCTTTTCTGTTACTTTTCTATAGAATAACATTTCCCGCCCAGTAACATGCCACCAGTGACCGAGAACAGACGTTGCAAAGCGGTCCTTTAAGGTAGGGTAAGGTCTCATAATGGAGTATAGAATTACGCTAACTTGAGGAAGTGGCAATAGCGAAGAAAGTGACCATGTTATACGAGCACATGATAAAGGAAAGACGCAACATTAATAACTTACTGATCATGCTAGCGAAGGAATATTTGTTAACTAACGGGCTGGGTGCGCAGGGAGAGCGTACTGTGCTTGGAATGGTGCAGTAGCTTCCCTACGCCTTGCACCGTACTGTACAAAAACTGAGGACGTGCGATGCATACGAGTTGCCGCAATGGTGGCGAGGCGTTGCACTGTTCCGGCACGTCATATTTCCCCTCGTTTAGGCCTTTAGCTCGTTAAATCGTTATGAGAGGATTCTCCAGTTCGCACTCGTGAACGGAATACGTTGCTGTGTGCGGTCAATGTTTCGTAACGCGAATTCAAATGAGTCAATTTGTTATAGTCTCCACGCACAGCTCAAAATGTACAACAGTCGGAGGGGACTGAGCATATATGAGACAGACCGTGCGCCCAAAGCTCATTCTAATTTCATTATCGCGGCTAATCGGTCGACATTAACCATCACTGCTTCGAAGCGTTGTTTGAGCACGAAGTAGGTGGAAAGCAGTATGATGTAGCTTAATTCTGAGTGTGGGGATCGATCGCTTGAAGTTTGTAACGTAGATATTGCTCTGCCGGCTTCAGAATTAACAAAGAATTGATTTCGTGAAACATTCATCGACGATATAAAAATCAGAGGCGCGGAGAACTATCACGTCGGAGCAAACTAATAGTATTTGTTCATTTTCTTGCCGTCGGCTATCGTGAAAATTATCAGTGGTTCACGTCTTTAAATCTGTGTCGTCCGATATGATGAATAATGCCCGTTAAGCTTCTTTCAAATATTGTGAATTAAAGTGAACATTGAGAAAATCGCAAAACTATTTCAACGTGATACATGACCTAACACGTTCGCCTCTGTGCAGAATCGAACAGATATGTTGCGTTGTGTGGAGAAAATGCGGAGACGATTATTTTTGTCTACGTGAAGGTGATAAATTTCTCGAGTATACGTTATCGTGCATGGTTTTTAAACGAAATATCGGTGGCTGACGTTCTCTGCACATTTGGTAATGACAACCGACTGCACAAGCGCTTATGACCAGAAGTTATCCTCTAAGCTTATGCGAATATGTTTATGAACATACACTCTGCTCTGCGCTCCTATATGTTAATGACACATATTTTCGTTTCCATTCACTTCCAGGTACACCAAGTCAGATATTCGCAGTCCTGTGGAGAGAAGAGAGGGCTGCGGCCCGAAAGAACAGCGCCATGCTTTTCGGCGCAGGTGAGTCGTCCTCTGACAATCTTAGCACCGGCGAAATCGCCACTCGAGCATTTTAAATCCGTCGTTGGACGAATATCACTCGCGCCGACCACCTAGCACAACGGCAGATGAGCAGAAGTTGTGTCTATACAATGCGGCCGCAGATTGAACACACATTTATTAATAAACAACGCTCTCATCGCGTCACTTTAATGAGGTGAAAGCAATGTAGGGTATTTATTCGGATACAAAGGTGACGGCGACACCTATTTACCCAACGCTATGTTATGAAAAGTATTTTAAAAAAATAAGAAACTTCAATACCTGCCCGGAAACCTGACGAAGGAGTTAGACAAGAGAGCAAATTAGAATGACATATGGTCCTAGAAATATTGGAATATTCGGCGACAAAAGGCGAGAGCAGGTTGTCGGCACTCGGGTACTCTGAGAAACCTCCGGACATCTATTTCCAAAGTAACACACGCCAGTGAAATCTAATTATGCTTTTTAAACTCAAACCCATATTTGTGCTTTAACTGGCAGGGCCGCTCCTATTATTTTAAGATTTTGTGCATAAAGCTTGTGATTTCGAGATGAAGTGTCACAATGCAAAGAAACTCATCAGAAAGGGGGAGCCAGGGGGCAAGTGAAGCTACGAGTTTAGTATAATATGCCACGCAGTAGACACAATAACCGCGTCTAAAACGTCGTAGATTTGTCGAACCGCAGTTTCGAATGTTCAGACGTACAGCAACGCTTTTGCTTACCTAATAATAATAGTACTAATTTTTTAGAGTCTTACGTACCTAAACCACAATATGACTATGAGATGTCAGTGCACGTTAAAGTGCACTGACTTCGCACAGTACACGACCCTCATCATTTCACCTCCATCAAAATGCAGCCGCCGCTGCCGGGATTCGATCCTGCGACCCTCGGATCAGCAGTCGAGTGCCATAGCCACTAGACCACTGTGGCAGGACGCGTCTGTATTCTTGTCCTGCAAGTATAATAGCGCACACAGACCCCCCCCCCCCCCCCTACTTACTGTCACTCTCTCTCTCTCTGTCACCACACACACACACACACACACGCACACACACACACACACACACACACACCAAACGTTGCCTTTCGTGACTGACTGGATGTTTCTCCTGATAAAGCCTCCTAGTGTGGAGAAGCCACCTTTGCAAAACGCAGTGACCAACGCACGCGCAAAGTGAGAGAGAACCGCTACCGCTGTGTGGGCGCGTGGGGGGCACCATATGAATGAAATGCGCGGAACAGAATGTGCATACGGGCCCCGCAACGGTGGTCTAATGGCTATGTCACTCGGCTGCTGATACGAAGGTCGCAGGATCGAATCCCGGACGCGGCGTCTGCATTTCGATGGAGGCGAAACGTTAACGCCCGTGTACTGTGCGGTGTCAGTGCACGTTAAAGAACCACAGGTAGTCGAAATTTCTGGAGCTTTCTACTACGGCGTCTATCATATTCATATCGTGGTTTTGTGGCGTAACACTCCGGAAATCAATCGAATGAAAAATTTGACATACGCCATTACGAAACTGTGAGTTTGCTCTTTTCACTAAACCCCTTCGTTCGTCCCCGTAACATCGTGAATAGTTGTAATGTTGACTGTCTGCAGTTCCGGCCTCTTTAAGCTTGCAGTTTTATTTTACCTGCAAATTAAGGGTGGACGGCACCACTAAGGAGATGAACCTCTCCTTTAATCTCTTTTCAAGAAACGTAAACATACCTCTCAAGTGTATCAGCTTTAGCTGCCTAAATATATGGATCAATGTGGTTTTATCTGCGACGCACGACGAATGTGTGGTGCCATGCTTTTATTGTTGTTTTCTTTTTATTTTAGTATAGTTAAATCGTGGCTGTATATTTGGAAAATACTAAAGAGCAACGCCAAAGAACTAAACGATCACTAGAACGCATTGCTTAAGAAGTTACTCACTCTTAAACGTTGTTCTTCTTTGAAGAAGTACAAGCTATATAGACTATCTCTCTGTTAAAACCCTTAACAGAACGTGACGGCATTTTCACTCTTGCACACACTGATGGCACTCCATCTCGGCAGTAGATTGAGCTTCACATCAACGGAGAGGCGCTTCCGGCATATAGAAATACGACCCCCTAACTGGCATTAATAACTTTTCGTGACTTGTCGTTTTATTCGTCATAGGAGCTCATATCTCCAAATGACTGTACCACGGTCCTTCGGAAGCAATATCAGGAGGTCAGACCGGACCCTTTTTTTGCCCCCATCTCTGTAGCTCCAATCAGCTTGGCAGACGGGACATGCCCGCGAGGCCTCAAAGACGTCCCATCGTAAGGAGAGGAACAAACCGTTGGCTTCAATGCAGTCAGCCGCACACGGCCTCTTTTACGGGACAAGATGCCTTGTCATGGCGCCTTTCCATTTCCTTTCTCGTCATCTTGCCAGAGGGCGTCTACCGTGCCTTGCAGCCGACAAAATAGCGGGGGGGAAGGGGGGGGGGGTGTGCGCTGACGACCCAATCCGATGACGAGGGAGAAATGAAAATCCCGAACGCGAAATCAGAGTTTGATTGCCGATTACGGTTTATATATATGTCTTCCTCGAGGTTCCAGGTTCCAAGAAGAAGAAAATATGAGACACGTACTTGCCTGGCTTCTGACGCAATCAGTCTTTGAAGCGGCGCTGCAAACTCCTCCAAATCATCCCGTATTTTTTTTCCATCAAGGGGTGGTCACTACAGCTTCCTCCCTTGCAATCTTCTTTATTTTTCTTTTTTTTTTTGCCGGCTACGATGAGGAAACTGGAACTGGACGCTTGGACGATGGGGGGCAGGGGGTTTGGGTCCGAGGGCGGGTTGGGGTATTGGAGGTGGAAACGCTTGGTCTACTGCCGAAGGAGGGGGCGGGTGAGCTGCCGGCAGTTCGCTGGAGCGCCTGAGGGACGCACAAATCTCATTTCCTGTCTAGCGGCAGCGAAATTTCCGCCTCGCCCGCTGCATTCAGCTTGTTCATTGCCTCCTTTTTTATCCCGTGTGTATACGCTTCTTTTGCTGCTCATTGATCGCGCGCATCCGGGCCCCGAAGACAGGACACCGGCCGTCTCCCGCAGCATCTACTGGCCCCTTTCTCGTTTTCGCACCCTTTCTATAGCCCCTCGAAATGCCCTTTCATTTTCCCATAATACGAACTCTGAAAAGTTGCGGGAAAAGTAATCGCGTACGACAAGCAGCAGGAAAAAAAAACAACGTAAAATGCGATAAATGTGTAACAACAAAGACAACAGGCAAAAAACAAAAGAAAAGGAAGCTGCTGAAACACACGCATCGGGAGGACGAGGATGGGCAGAGGGAAAAAGAAAGGGGGAGGTGGGAAGCGACTTCCGCATGCATTGTCCGCTCGCGATGTCCGCTCGGTCGTTACCGGACATTGGAGAGACACAAGTGCAGCTGGCCATCGTATTTCGTATACGAAGTCGGCGGCTCTGAGCGTCGGGCCTTGTATGTACATATATAGTGCACGCAAGGACGGACCGGCACAAGTAAGACCTGCAAGAATCCAGCGCGAATTTTTTCGAGGGCTGCGCTTCCACTTCCCGTCGACATTATTTAGCATTTTATTTTCTGCCTTTCCCGAAAGTGCTCGAGATAGCATTTCAGTACGCGCGGTGTCAGTCGAATTTGGACTCGCATTCGTATCGCGGGCAATATTTTCTGACAGCCGCAGCCTCCGGGCGTTTTCCTTGGGCAATGCGCTGCATCCGTAGTAGCTGGCGGAAGCTAGCGGCAACGCTAGAGGGATATAAACGAGAAGGAGAAAGGAGCGAAAGGAGGATGGGAATCGGGAAGAGAAAAAAAGGAAGTGACTATACTTCCAGTTCCTTTCTCTCTCGCCGTCAACAAGCAAGTGTACAGTCGTGAATGGCTCAAAATTGCCGCCACTCGGTTGTTTGAAAGAGCGGCGCCCACATAGAGCCCCGGCGAAGACGCTCCAGTCGCTGTATCCGCTGGCAGTTCGTTAGACCGTTCTCCTAGAGCCACTAGAGTGATGTGGAGAGTCCATCACCTCGCCCCGCCCCTTTGCCATTCTGCAAGGGCTCTTCATGCTTTCTGGACAATCCTGCTTGAGCTTTATGGCCTGTCCCGCACGAAGGTCTTCTTTCTTTCGATCTGTCAGTGAGGCGAATAGCGGTTGTTGTCAGTAGCAAAATCCGGCATTGCCACACAGGTCTGTCGGAAAAGTGAGAGTGAGCTGGTGTCTGCGGTCCCCCAAGCTCCCTCCCACCAGCGTCTTCGCCATCTTTTTTGTATGTTGACGTTTAATGGTGGCCGCTATGCATGGCGGGGCTTCTGGACGTTCTCCTCCACTAACTGCGGGACGTGTCCGTGCTTTGCCCGCGGACCGAAAGGAATGCGAACTGTGAATGCGTCGTGGGAGTCATTTTGCTGTTTCTCTTCGTCCTGGCATTTTTTTTTTTTTTCATTTCGGGGACCCGTCGAGACGCCACAACCTCTCAGACGCACGTTGTGTTCGCTCTTGTGGAAGTTAAATTAGACTCCCGCGTCGGCATGTTGTCGAAGCGTTTGTGACAGCCCCTCCGCGATTCGCACGCTTGTGCCTGGACCGATGGTATATGCACATCGCTTTTGCGCTTCCTATCTCTCTCTTGTGTTTCTCTTCACTGAGGTCCTTTTCTTCATTCCGCTGTCCGCGACCGAGCGACGATTACAGGAAAGTCTTTCGGACACATCGGCCTGTCAGCGTCCATGCCGCCTGATTGCGAACACCGAAAGAGACAAGCTGTACTCCAGTACCCTAGGAAGGAAGCACTTTATTGTTCCGCTATTTCATGAAAAATATTTTATGCCTTGTTTGGGATGCGTGCAGTGTGAAAACTGCGCCCACTGCAGTCTACAGAACGCAGGACGGACGGCCCCTGTCGCGACTGGTTACGGGTGCACGAAGAAGCGCTTTGTTAGGCGGAGACAGCGTCCTTATGCTCGATCTCAAGGGGAGATGTTTTCGCGTGTCGCACCAATTTAGAACTTCAAAGTAACAGTTCCTGCGCGGCTTCTTCTTCCAAATCTTCTTCTTTTGGCAGCGTCGGAGCCGGCAGAACAACTACTGTGTTGACTGGTGCACTTTTGCTAGTGTAACCAGGAAGTTGTGTCAAGAGCCTTCACGTGTCGTATTCGCTTCTCACGCCTCATTCTCTGTTACAGTAAGCAGGCGCTGCATCTTTGCTGCCCCGCTAAATTTTTGCGTCTTGTTTTCTAAGGTAGCGCCGTTCGTAGGTAGCGCTAGGCGTTTTCACAGCTTGAGCCTCAGCCTCACGTTGCCGTGCACTGGTGTTGACATACTGCCAGAATTTAAGGTGCGTGCTCCACGGTAGTGTCGCTAGTTCGGAGTAGCTGTAAGAACAGCTGATCTGCGCCTGTTGTTATAACGACTGCTATTAGAGTAGCTGCGGTGCCCTCTAGTGTAAAAGCGTAACTTAACTGCACGCTTCGTAGCAGTTTGCAAGACATTCTGAGCCGCCAGGACGCTTGCGCTTACGCAGATGTCTTCGCCTAATTAGCGTATAACGAGTACTGCTGTATATGACGGGCCGGACACCCCTGGAATGTAAATAACGTTTGTAAAATTAAGGCGCGTTCACGATCCGTTGCAAGTCATTCGGCTTTCTCGTATTTTCTTTCTTTTTTCTTTTTTTAAGCACAATGTTCGAGTCAGAAAAGGTGCTCTGAATTGAAAACTTTACTCAAAAAGCGCTCGGGCATCATTTGGTGAGGCGGAATACAAATAAAGCACTCTACTGTAGTCACTGGATATTAGCTAGTATTATCGTCATTGCGGTTCCTGAACTAATTTCTGAATCCTGAAGCTATATTGTCCCTGAGAACAATTCTTCAATTTCTTTCTGCTATAGAGAAATAGTTTTCGATGTCAAACAGGGAAGCGAGTGGTAGAGTCAACTCAGTGCTGCTTGTTTTGGGATAGAAAGCAGATGAAGTGGCGGTGATGAGGATTTAAAAAGAAAGCTAACTTGCATTGAGATAGTTGGGATGATGCAGCAAAAGCGTAATGGGAACGGTTTCGGCAATGTTCAGCTTCGCTACACGATGTATTACTAAGGACTAATCTAATATGCTATCCACCGGAAATTAATCAAGTTAAAGGCTACAATCCCACGATATAGACCTCAGGCAGATTCGCTACGTTCACGTCACACGCGAATGCTGGTTTTAGAGAGGAATATGCGCACCGTAATTTCTTAATCTATGGCGGCATCATGCACATCGTGACGACACCCGTTCGTGACGGGCCGCCATGACGCTAGAGCCGAACGGTGTCCGTAATGGCATGGGTGAAGACGAGGAGAGTGCCACCACCAGACTGGCCTCTGGAACAGAGCGTGCCCCTCACCACCCCCTTTGCCATCGTGGGGCTTCAATGCCCCTCATCCCCCCCTTTTGCCGACGTCGTCGTCGCCTCCGGTTTCGCTGTCGTAATGCCGCGGGGTCCCAAAACACCGCCGTCAGCTGGCGCCCCACTTAGCGCGCGTCGCACTGCTGCCCTCCCATGCCAGCGGGATCCACTCAATTTCCTCTCGGGGCGCAACTAATAGTGGTGGTCCTTTCCCTCCCTTCCTTCACTGCTGTACGATGGCGCGCAATTCTCACTTCTCCCATCGCATCCTGCCGCGAAACGGCTCGCGTTGTACACGGTTGCACGAAACGCCGCCGGAGCACCGCCGCTCTGAGCCTTTCCTTAATGCCGCCTCTCGCTATACGCTTCCATTTAATGCGCTCGCCGCGAATGAGTCACGCAAGAGCCCGCGCCAGGAGCAGCGGACTTATATACACACACACTCTGCGGCGCGGCTGCTCTGCCGTTTCGGCTAACACGATCCGCCCGCAGGCAAGCTCTTCTCTCCCGCGCGCCGCGTGCATTTTCCCGTCGGGCAGCAGCAGCAGCAGCAGCCTTTCTTCGCGGGGGAAAAAGGCCCTGCGCTGTAATCGACCAGGCCTGGCCCGATAATGGGCTGCGAAGATAGTTGGGGTTGACGGAGTCGGTACACCTAAGAGCATCATCCGGCGCGTTTCGTGGCGCCAATCTGCTTGCCGGGGCACCGCTGCATTAGGCCGCCTCCTTCTCCCCGACGTCTCACATCCATTGAGCTTCCCTTTCGCCGCATGTTCAGCGGCATGTACTCTCGCCTTCACCCTTATTTCGATCCCGGAGGGAGCGCGCGTGTGGTGTTTCCGAGGCAATCTTCTTCGGCTTCCCGCTGATGGCTCAACGGCGGGTTCAACGCCGACGTCGGAAGCGTGAGCGCCGTGCAGCAGTGCGCACGTGCGCTACTGGAGTAAGCTAAAGTAGTAGTAATAACAGTAATAAAAGATCTGCAGTGAGGCGTTGAACTGATGACTCTCTCTGCTGTTCGGCTAAAGGACAGCTCGCTATATAGCCGGATTCTGCCCTCTCTCGCGTGGCTGTCGCAGCCTGCATCGCTGGACGCTCTTACGTGGGTTTAGTGTAATAATTACTCTTTCCCACACGCGTGATAGGTGTCAGTGGTAATCGTTCCACCAAAAGGTACGCATGAACAGAGGTTGGCGCAGCTATCAAGTGCTAGCAGTCCACATATTTGTCACTTGGAACAAATACCTCCTCTGCTAAGCAGGGCATGATAAAGTTCCTTGTGTGGACAGGGACCTATGCAAACACCGATGATTCGTTGGGACGTGTGCACTTTATCTCGAAGCTACGCACATAACCAAGTGAACAAATAACTTGAACAGTCAACTTTGACCACCTTAGGATCGTTGACTGGCTTAACTTTGACTGGGACCTCGATGGGAGTAAAAGTGCTTTGGGATACCGTCCACACCCGGCTCGCTTACAACTATGTTCATAAGTATACCGACGAAATGCTGAGCACGCTACAGACCAAGCTCACTTTGAAGTACACAATTTTAATTAAGCGGTCATTTAATGAGAGCCGCTGCTCAGAAGGAACGCTGAATATCATTTAGTCCATCTCATTTATTCAAGAGAATACAGTCGAATACGTGTTTTCGTAAGAATCGTGCTGCGCAAGTACGAAAAAAGAAGGAAAGCAACCACAGACACGACAGATCACAGCTGTGCTCATCACACTAAATTATGAGTACAGCAGTGATCACCATCATCGTTGTCGTCGTCAACAACAACCACAGCAACAGCAACAACCACACCAACAACGACAACAAGAGAAAATAAAATGAGGAAAACCAAAAATAAAGCGACGCTTTACGGCAAGATTCCCGCAGCGCAATGCGCGATCGCTAACCGCCCGTTTACGGGCGAATGCGAAGGTTCACGAGAGGACATCGCCAATACACACGAGGACCTGTCATTGGCAACAATAGCTCAGTGTTCGTCGAGACGCAGCGTGGGCGCCGCAACGACAATAAGGTGGGCTTCCTGACCAAGCGCACTCGGTGGTCAGAAAGAACAGCACCTTCCTCCTTACGCGATGATGAAACAGGAAAGACAAGGAGTGGGTTACAAGGGAAACGGTAGCCTCCAAAGGAGTAACAGACGTCTCGCAAACAAGCCCTAGCACCGACAACGCGAGCCTGGAGCGTGCGCGTCATTGCCATATTCATGCATTACGGCCTGTCCTATTCGAGTCACGGGGAAGTATAGCAAAATGAGGGCAGCATCACACCGTTCGTCCTTTTCATTCAGAGCGCTATAGCGCGCCTGCGGCGCGCAATGCGTAATGCCGGCGGCATCGGCGCGTTGGGGGGAGGAGGGTTCTCGATTGCAGCGTCCGCATCAGCGCGGCAGCGGGTGCCACTGGGAGACAGGCGCGACGACGCTAGACGACGCGCACGCGAAGCAAATGTGTCGTCGCAAATATTCTAGTCAGGCAGGCCAGCGGGCAGCGAGCGAGGATGCGAAGAACGAGGCGAGAGTGAAAGAAAAACACGATGCTTGAGCGCAGCAGCAGCAGGAAAGACGAAGCTTCGCATGCCAGGATCCCGTCTTGAGCAGAGTAGCATATAGGGTCGCTGGATGGACAAGAGAAAGGAGAAGGGACGGGGGCTAGACGGAGCGGAACTTAAATCCGAACGAGCCCCGCTTCCAATAAGAACGGCAAGAATGATAGGAGAAGGACATTTCGGCCTACGCCAGCACTGCGTGCGAGCGACCGTGGCGAGCTAGGGAGCCGCTTCTATAGTGGAGCTCGATCCTGTGTGGAATACGTTGCGGAGGTGCCGCGCAGACCTTTTACGTATATGTACATTACGCGTGACCGTGCGTGTGTGTGTGTGCTACGTGCGTATCCCTCTCGCTGGATGGCCGGCCGGATGTTCTTTTTGTGCTGTTACGCGATGATGACGCGCACAGAGCAGAGAAAATAAAGCAGGCATATAGCTATAGAAGGGCAGCGTCGCGCCGGCGTGTGGGGGCGTCCCAGAATGGAAAGAAAACAAGCGGTTGCGAGACGGTCCTGGAGTAGGCAGGAACAAAAACACGACGAGAAAAACCCGCCGGTGAATCTTCCTAGGAGAGCGGAAAAAAAAAAAGGCATAGCCACTATAGCGAGCTTTCTTTTTTTGCAAGTGCAACGAGAAGTGGCAGCAGAGGGACACAGAGAACAGAAAAAAAAGAGAGAGATGCTGCCAAGAGGACATCGGAGACGAAGGGACGATCGCGGTGTCGGAATTGGAATGGACCGCGCGCGAGAGTCAAGCTGCTCACCATGCAGGTAGCGTCCGCGCAGCCATCAAACAATACCACGGGGACACACCGCGCTCGCTGCTGGGAGGGGGTTAGTTCCCGCAGGTTTCCCCCGAAATGCAACGAACGGTCTCGGAAACGCGTAGGACGAGAGTGGGGAAGGGACAGAGGAGACGCCTGTCCTCGGAAAAAAAAAAAAGAAAAGCAGGAACGCAAGGGGAACGAAGTGCGACACGGGAACAAGACCACGGGCGCGACCGTCGCGAGGATGCTCTTGTTCGCGCAGAGACGAACCGGAGAAGGCGCCGTCGCACTTGTTCGTGAGTGGATTGATGCGCGCGGGGGTGTCGAAAAGAAAATAAGTGACTGCAAAAAGTGAAGATATCGCGAAATTCTCTTCGGTGCTGTGGGGCGTCATGAATTGGGAGTTCAGGGCAACGCGACGAAAACAACCAAGAACGCCCGGCGGAAGGCACTACCAGGCTACAGCTTCGGAATGAAATCTTCCCCGGGAACGACTAAGATGGAACGCGTTGAAGGGAGAAGAGGGCCAGCAGGAGGAGACCGCCATGGGGAGAGGGAAGGTGCGCGATCGCGCTGTTCGTGGAAGGTTCGGCAGATTGCTCGCTGCACTCCGCGAGCGCCGCAGATGAAAACGGGCACGTGGACGACGGGGACGGAGTAAATTTTAAAGTGGCTCACGTACCGGGCTGAAATCGTAAAACAAGGGAAGTGTCGATGCGCCTCGTCTCCGTGAGGCCCGGGGACGCAATATCGTCGCTTATATGCGCCTCCCATACCACGCGGGCCCCTGCCGGCCCTTTCGAGTCTTTTTCTTTTCTCTTGTTTTTTCGTACGGTCTGCGATTGCTCTTCGGTTATTTCTATACGAGACTTCCTTCCAGAAATCTCCGGCACGACACCACTTCAGTCGTTTCTTGTTTGCCGGCCACGCCGGCATACACACGGCCGCGCCTGTCCCAACTTGATTCTCCGAAGTAGTCGTGACTCCCATTTTAATCTCGCGAGCTTTCGTGACATTATATGCAATATCTCAGCTCGGCCCGTCCTGCCCATTCTTTGTTCTCCTCTTCTTTTTTTTTCCCCGCTGCCTTTCTGCGAAGCTTTTGCCGGTGCACAGATAAAAGGTATAGGCGAACCTCTTGTATACGGATAGTGCACGTCGTATATATGTATCGCAGAGGCGAACATGCTCTTTACACTCTCGACGCAACCTTTTTTTTTTTTTCCTCTCTCTGGCTTCCTCAAGAGACGCACTTGGCCGTTGTCGCCGTCACGAATCTGGGCCCGATATTGCTAGATTTTATTTCCTAACACGACGGGTATACGGCATCGCCGTGTACTGCATGACAGCCAGCAAGAAGAGACCTGCTGCAAGAAGAGACCTGCAAGAAGAGACCTGCAGAGACCAGCAACGAAATGAAGGGAGCTTGTTCTTCGTGCACTTACGGCACATCTCTGTCGCTTGAGAACAGGCTATAGGCGTAGCGCCGCGCCGAGGGGGGGCAGCTCTGCTCCATTTAAAAGTTTGATAGCTATCGCTCGCTGCTACACTCTACGCAGCATCGTTTGCTTCCGTTCGTCGTTGCGGAGGTTGTAAATGATGGTTCTCACCGTGTACAGACAGCTTAACACGCTCACAGCGACTGCTATGCTAAGCTTCAATGGCTGGCTTATGTGTGTATGTGAGAGAGAGATATAGAAAGAGAACTCGTGGTTGTTTTCATGTGCCGTTCTACTGCATTGACGTTTTCTTTCCTTCTTTCTTTTGCAAAGAATGTGTGTTTATCACGGGTATGTGCGATGGAGTAAGCAAGACATGGACAAGGCTATAAACGACTCTTACGACGGTGCGCTCGCCTTGTTTTGCGATCGCTATCGTACCATGGTTTCGCTTGGTATAGCAAACTGCGCGAAGGCCATGAAACCGAAAAAAAAAAAGATAGAAAGAACGTACGTCAAGAAACGCAACAAGATATCTTTGCCGTTGTGGTTCTTTAAGAAGTGACAGTTTAAGTTCTGCCTTCCGTATCTGTACTGCTTGTGCAGAGCACGCGAGGCTTTTGTATTTGTTTCGTTCCCTCCCTCTCCTAGAAGTAAATCTGTATTGATGCCTACATGATTAAAGAATTGGCGACAGGAATTAATGGGTGTTTCCTAATGCTTCGCAATGCATTCACTAATGCCAGCTGATAAACTAGAAAGTGCTGGCATGAACCGGCGCACATACTTCAACGATGAGGTGAATTGCTGCGCTAGGTCTTTCCTTTTCCTTCTTTTTGACCACGAATTTAACCCACGAGTGGCTACATGTGCCGCGGAACGAGGATTAACCTAGGAAGCTGCCGTAGGACAGAAAGAGGCACAGTTGAAACTTACGCTTGATTGTCATGCTAAACAGGCATAATGCAAAATGTACACAGCGTGGTCGTCTCATCGCGCGGATGGCGAATTGCCCGCAGCAGACGCCTGAGTGCGATGGCTCGACTCACTGCGCCGTACTTTACATAATGAGTTTGTTGATATCCGTTGCTGATTGATGGGCTCGGAATCCTGGGACATCTATACGCGTAAGAGCATAACGGTAGGCGTATGAGGGCAGCAAGCTAAGAGGTAGGCACTGAGGACGGTTCGCGAGGCACGGCCCTAGCTCCTTGCCGAAGGCTCTCGACGACGTCCCCGGAATTTCCATTTCTTACGGCAAGAATCGGTAGCACAACGCTCGCTCGTTGACGGCCGAGACAAACACAAAATAATGCTCGGCGTAACAGCGGGAGGCGGGTATAGCGTTGAGGGCCGGCCGTGCCGCAACGCAGCAGCGTCGCGCGGCTGTTTCCATCGTATGCTTTCGGCTCGCCCTCTTCTACGCGAGACAGGGCGGGCACAAATCAGAGCGGACACGGGGGACTCGCATTAGTATGGGCTTCTCGGCACGGCGGCCGGCGAAGATATGGGGGCGGCTGTGCCAGCGAGCGCTTTTTTTTTTTTACCCGATCTCGTCCGACGATGCTGCTGAACGGGAATCGATCCAGGACGCGAAGGAACGAAGGCACGATGAGACCCCCCTCCCGCGCCACCGTCGTTGGCGTCGTCGTCGTCGTTTCACCGCCACGCCGTGGCAGCGCCCAGACGGTCAGGACATGACCCGCATCGTAAGGAGCCACGGAAGGCTCGGCCCGAGCTCTCCGTGCGGGCCAAGCGCCTCAAATTGCGGGGCTTTGCGCGGGCGAACGAGTGGGGGGAGGTGATGGGGAAGGCCGGGGCGCGACGTTATAGTGCTTTATACTGGTAGGAGCCACCGCGTGCGCGCGATGGGCACCGCAGATTGCCTATACGGAGCGCCACTACGCTTTCCTGCAGCGCTTGTGCGCTGGCTCGCGGAGGGGGCGCATGGTGAGTCGTCGTATTTCCACCGAAGCTCCGATGGCCGCGTGTCCGACCCCCTTATTGTTGGAAGCATAGCGAGAGAAAGGCACTCGTGAACGAGGGTGCAAGGCATGGGGTGAAGCGGAACCGAAGTAACAAGCTCGATCAGTCGAGTGGGAGAAGTGCAAGGTAGACAGAAAACGGATAAAAACGAAGGAGCGTCTGTGCGAGCGACGCGACGTCGTGTTTGTGCGGTGCTGAAGACCCTTATCGAACATCCTCGACGAAGATAACGCCGGTAAAGGCGGCAAAGCTTTTCGATTGCCGCCCGCGGCCGCCGTCGCCGCCGCCACTCTCATCTTTTTGAGAAGGGTGCGCTGTAGCGGTACTTAAAGATCAACCTTTTCGAGAGCTGGCACTGAATTACAAGATCGGACCGAAAGAGAAGGAGGAGACGGTGGTATAGACGCCGACGAAGCTTCCTGGATCGCCGACACTCGCGAAAGCTGGTTGACGGCTGCCGCTGATGGTCGCTGTGTTCGGGCTTTCCAACAGGAGCGCATGAGGTAAACGCAGCAGGAGAAGAAGAAAAAAAAGAGCCATAATGTGATCTCCGGCTTATAAGTGCCGGTCTTCGAAGGGACGCAGGGAGCATTTTGCCAATGTTAGAGATGAAACGGCCGTTTCTTCTCATCCCGAGGCTGCCTGCTAAGCCATCGTGCCCGCTGACGCCACTATCACCCTCCCGTTTGCATCTTTGCAATCGCCGAAGCTTGTACGACTGCCCCGTATGTACTCTACTTGTGTCTATCCGCTTTTTTTTTCTTGTTCCATTTCTGGCAAGGCCTCAATCGAGAGCGAAGCGCAGGAATCCCTTGCGATGCCAGCGCCGGGGGCACTTGGCAGGCCCCGCGCGTCGGAACGGTGCGGAAATAAAGGCCTCGAAGGACAGGAAATTTGTTCGAACCACATCAGCAGTCCATTCTCGTTGCTGGCATGAACGACGGCAACAGTGGCGGCATCGAAAAGAGACGAAGACGATGTCTTCGAATCTACAAAGGACGAAAAAAAAAGAAAAAATGAAAAGCGATCAGGGGAGGCTTATATAGAGTCGCCTCCTACCTCTCCCCCCTTTTTTTTTTTCGAAAGAGGCATTTAAACGGCGGTCCGATAGGAAATGGCTGTCTCGTCTTTATCGAGCTGCTCGCTCACGCGCGCCCTCTCACGAACATACGCATTCGGCTTGTTCAGTGTGCTCGCTGAATGTCCTCTTTCGTGTGGTACCCGCCAGCACACATCCGCTCAACTTAGATACGATCACCTGTCGTCCATTCGGGCGAGGGGTCGCCTCTTTCACCTGACACCCCTTTTTTCTTTTCTTTCCCGCTTCCGCGGCGGTGTCCGCCACGTATATATCTGTCCATATACGTTTGTTGCTCGAGTGGCCGGGAGGCCATCTCTTTCCATTTCTCTATCGGATCATGTATTCGCTGAACACAGGCACGAACGTCCAGAGCCAGAAGAAAGCGAGATAAAGAGGAAGAACGGATGCAGGAGTTGCGCACATTGCGGGGTCTGAATACCGAACATCCTCAAGCTTAGCGCTTCTCACTGTCTATTCTTTCCTGTTCTGCGCCTCCGAGTGGTCGAATCAGCTTTCTGCGATGTTGAAAGGGGAAATAAAAGAAGAAGACGCCTTATTCGGCACATTATCCGGACTTCGCTGGAAGAGGAAAGGTCACATCCAAATGGTGGCAAGCATGTCGAAGGCACGGGAGCCTAAAGTCAGGCACTTATGCTCCCTGTGCACGGCTTGCAGGTCCGCTTGGACATATCGCTTCAACGTACAAAGTTGCTGACCGTATAGATTTGAGCTAACGGTGTGTCGCTTTGCATTCATCCGATGCGTCGTATATTAAAGCGGCGTTGTCTGCAATGTAATTGCGCAAGGCAAAGGAAGGCACCTGCGGGGACTTTTGATTCAGCCGTAGGAAATCTGCACTGTAACAAATATATAGAACAGTTATTTGAATATACATCAATACGCCAAAGAAACAGCGATGCATCGGGCTATTAGGGGAGCTAGCATATATTACATTGCCGACACGAAAAAAAAAATAAAGCTTTTCATTCCAGAGCCACCTTTTGTTAAGGAATGCAATGTAGAGTTAAAGCCCGCTGTGTTGTCTTGTTTTCTCGGACATGACATTTCAAAGCATCTCATTCGGCGCTGCCACAACGGCGTACACTAGACACCCGAAGTTATAGGATAGAGTACATAATGGGAGCCTCGTGCAGTGCTTTGTGCACGCGTCCGATATTCGTATATTGGTAGCAGTGAAAAATGAGTTCGAAAATATAGAAGTGCGATCTTCAATCACCGCTAGTGTGCTTATATTACTCATCATATTTCATTTATTGTATAACGATGGCCACCATTTCTTTTTAACAAAGATTACCATTTCTAGATGGCAATCCTGCAAAATTTCTCGTAGTGCATGACGCCTGTAATAAGGTAATTTTTGAAGTGGGCTTCTCCTCATCAGCTATCCTACCTAGGAGAAGCCACATTTCAAGGCAGTGCTACAATCGTGCAGACGGATGGCGGAGGTAAAGTAGGCAAATTAATCTAACTCAACGTGGGCGAATTTACATTCCGAGATCCGCACTGGCCTATCGCCGCCTCCTGTTGAATGCGGTTCTTACGAAGCAACAACATTGTATGAATGATCTTTTACAGCGGAGCTGTTACGCCCTCGCTATACAATGGCCATTCTGTCGTGCGCGGGAGGGAAAAGCACATCCACGCTTGACCTCGACCCACTAAAAGAAAGAAAGAAAGAAAGAAAGAAAGAAAGAAAGAAAGAAAGAAAGAAAGAAAGAAAGAAAGAAAGAAAGAAAGGTCTCGGGTTGCGCAGGAGGGAAACGCGGACCCTACCAAGGTTACCCTTGTCCCAGTAACCACAACCTTGACGTCAGCACACATGCTACATAACAGTGATAGCGATAATGATAGTGCTAACATGATAGACATGATAGTGACATCATGATATAGTGGTATCATGAGTGATAGTAATCGTACAGATAGAGTACGAAGGAGAGAGTAAAGAATGTGAAGATGACTCGGAGACACGATACACTGCAACGCACGCCGTTCCGTGTATGCGCAATACGTTATGAGTGAGGGAAACAGAAGCTTAGACAGAGAGAGAGAAGAGAGAGAGAGTTACAGAGAGCGGGCTTATACAGTGCAAGAAAAGTTGGTGTGGTTCTCTTAAAATGTCCCTTCTCCTTTGCTTAACTTTGGAATTCTTTGCTCAGCCCCCACAGCTCCGCTGGTCATTGGTGTTTGAGACAGCAGGGCCACACCTAAGTTTTCTGTTGCGCGCAGAAACACTTTACAACGAAGCTCTGATTTTCTATTTTAACTTCTTTTTCCTCTTTGGCGTCATCGCAGATTCCATGGACATGAAGTCCGGCCCCGGGAGGCGCGTAGTCCAGGCAGGTACACTTAGCATGACACCAGGCGGCAACGGGCTTGGCGCCCTGGGCATGGCCGGTCTTCTACCGGGTCCCGAGTGCGCGGGCTGCCAGAAGCCCATACGCGAACGGTTCCTGCTCAAGGCGCTGGACCAGCTGTGGCACGAGGATTGTCTCAAGTGCGCGTGCTGCGACTGCCGCCTCGGCGAGGTCGGCTCCACTCTCTTCACCAAGGCCAACCTTATACTCTGCAAGAGGGACTACCTCAGGTAAGTGTGTGGTCCAGACGTTATCGAGACTGTGAGCTGGTAGCGCGTTGCTGCGTAAACGAGACAACAAAGACATATTATTTTAATTTCAGTTTTGGGGCCATCTGGTACTGACACTCTCTCGGTGGAGCTGAAAAGCATAAACGCCCCTCTCTGAATACTTTGCTACATGTAAAAGAATCTCAGACTGCTGAACGGCACGTGACTTGTAAACTAAGACTATCTCATTGTCCCGTCTGGCTTTGGGATCTTAATGCTGCTTCAATCATGCTGCTTCTGTGCTCGAATGATACGTGAAACACAGACGGTAATGACAAAACAATAAAGAAGTTTATAAAAAGCTCGTGCTGTCATAAGCACGTGATGTGCTAGAAGAGCGATTAGTAACCGGACACGGTAAAGAGCACGACCATTTCTCTCGGGCGCATATGTATGGCGATGCTTATATTGAATTTACGTTATTCGCACCAAGACAGCCATTTAGTTGTGCACTGATTTACATTCGCAGAAGAGTATCGCTGAAACAACTTGCCTCTCTAACTCTCTGCAGGCTTTTCGGCACTACTGGTCTCTGCTCGGCGTGCAACAAAACAATACCGGCCTTTGAAATGGTCATGAGGGCCCGTGGCAACGTATACCATCTGGAGTGCTTCGCCTGCCAGCATTGCAACCACAGGTGCGTTTTTCACGGCAGGGGAGTCGCACGACGCTGCGTACACGAAGAAAGTTGTGTAATCGAAGCGAAAGTAACAGAATAGAAGCAGGGGAATGACACGCTAACTGTGGCTTCTTCGCAAGCTCACACGAGTCTAGTTTGGCAGCTCTTAGCTCTCCATCACGCCCTAACTCCTTTCTTCTCTGTGCAGGTTTTGCGTGGGCGACCGCTTCTACCTGTTCGACAACAAGATCTTGTGCGAGTACGACTACGAGGAGCGGCTGTCCTTCCAGAACGTGCCCTTCCCGGGACACAACCCCAGCAACCAACAGCAGCAGCAACAGCAGCAAAACAGCAACAATGCGTCGACGCCAGGTGCAGGTGGTGGCGGTGGCAACGGTAGCATCAGCAACCACCAGTCGAACAACCAGGGCAGCAACACCAACAACGGCCCAGCCACCGGCGCGACGGCGACGAACAACGCCGGGCACCCGCCCATCGGTTCGCCGCCTGGTAGCGCCAGTGGCCCTAATGCCAACAACGGCAACAGCAATAGCCTCCAGCGGCTCAAGAGACACACGCTAGACAGCCTGCCCGTACAGGACGACGCGTCCAGTGGATACGGCAGCCCCGACTCTATGATGAGTGACGGCAAGTGACCCAGGGACAAAGGCGGCCGCGGTCGGCACCACGCCGGACCCGCCGCCCTCGCCTGCAAGCAAGACCTGAGCTAATGCGCCTTCTCGGCCTGGACTATATGCTGAGGCCACGCGTACGCCCGCGCACACTTTGTGTCACCGTAGCCTTACGCTCGCGCAATGTGCGGTTTTATGGTGCGCGAATCGACGTTGGGACAATGGAGAGTTGGACTGACCATCTGGTTGACCAGAAGAAGAAAGTTGCACCATTTTGACCCGTAAATGTACGAAGACCCGTGCGTGACCACGAAAACCAAGAAGCCGAAGTCATCGCCGAAACACTGAGAACGTTTTACTCTGTGACGTTGGGTCGGAGCGCGTGACTTCACTTGCGAATGTGCGTGTGTGTGTGTGTGAACGCGTGTGTAAACTGACTCGGAGTGACATGGGTCGTGCTTGTGGGACGTGCGTGACATACAACTTGCCGCGCGAGGCTGCTCGTCTTCTTTTCCGTCGTGATTTTGGCGGGGGTCTCCCCTGCAACTGCGATGCCGGACCAAACCGTCCCCCGACATCGGGGCGTCATCGTTACGTTTCCTCAACTTAAGCTTACCAGAAGCGCGGGCGAAGCCAAGTCAAGGACTGGTGGAATCCGGACTGAATAGAGAATTAGTGCGTCTTCTCCTCCGTGGGACGTGAGGTCGGCTACTGTTCTTCCAACGTGAATGGTCAGTTCCTTTGAGACTTCACCTATTTGTTACATAGTACAATCCTTAGTACTTTCGCTGAACGGTGTAGCTCTCGTAATAACGACGCGAACACACAGACCAGAAAGGAGCGTGCTTGTATCCCTCGAAGGCTCTGTACTAGTCTGCAAAACTTCCAGTAAATGAGCGTCGTTTAGAGATTACTTTCAGGAAGGCCTGTGGACGATGGAGATGCACAGTGAGCATGCATGTTGGTGCCTGTCTGCTGCGGCTATATGCATATACTGTTAAGCCGAGCCCTGACAGCAAAGATAACAATTCGTAAGAGAATAAAATAAGGCTAAGCTTCGAAGATGGTATATATTTTTAGATTTTCGAGTGTAAGTAGCTCTTGTCCCGTATTACCGAGTTACAAGCACGGTATCGACCGCTCCCCTGGAGTGTTTCCAGAGCTGTGAGAACTAGCCGAACGAAGCGACATAGAAGCTAAGAGAAGTGTGTTTTGAAGAAACGCAGTCACAACACAGGCACGGTGAGAGAAATATATGTAAAAAAAAAAGAACTGAAACAGATGCCAGTGACACTCTGTATGCGCGTTGCTGCGAAGAAATGAAATGCGATGTGCTCGGGCGGGAGAGCGGGCGGTGTGTATAGGGAAATAAAAGGTCCTGCGAGGAAAGGGCGGCGGCGATCGAGGGAAAGAGCTCGCGCGCCTCGCGGTCGTGCAAATCCCAAGGCAACCGATCCTTCCATTTGCGCCCTGGCGCGCGCGCGCTCGCTCGCTCCGAGAACGCTTCTCGGCTCGCCCGTCCATTAGCCGGCCGTTCCGTGCGCACTACTCGACTCTCCCTTATTTACCTAAGTGGCACGACGCCGAGCACTCGGGAACATCCAGGAGGAGAAAGAAGATCAAGTAATGGCAAGTAATGGTGGGGCAATGGAAAAATAGAAGAAACATAAAATCAGCCGGGATCGAAAGCAACGTTTTCTTTACCCTCTGTCTCCCCATCTCTTCTGTCTCTCTCTGAGCGCACATCCCATTCGTTTCACGTGTTTTTTCGCGGGTGGCGCTCTGCAGTCGGGTCGTCGTCGGTGGCAGTGCGGTGCCCGCTGCGTGGCTGCTGCTGCGTCCCACCACTGTCCGCGCTATATTGCTGGTGCGCGCGCTATGGGAAAGGGGGGAAAAAGAGCAAGCCCGCGGCAGGCTCTCTCTCTCTCTCTCTCTCTCTCTATCTGGAACAAACAACTCGACGATGGTTTTTAGTGGACTTAAAAGGCTTTTTAGCCTCTCCCCGCGGGGTACGTCGCCGGAAGAGCCGCCGTTGCCTCCATTAGGAGCTCGCGCGCGCGAGCGCGCGCTCTGTGTGGCGGCCGGTGCAACAGAGCGCCGCCGCATTAAGTGCTCCGAAAAGGAAAGCATCTCTTCTTTTTCCGCAGCGGCTGCTTTCTCCCACACACTCTCTCTTCTTCCTTCTGTAGCTGCTTGCCGCGCAGCTAGCTGCTCGATAAAAGCAAAGCGCAGCGACGTCCCTTATGGCTGCCGTTCCTCTCGATATGTGTGTGTGCGCACGTATTCGTGCGCCTTGTCCGGCCCCCTTCTCTAGTTTCCTCTGCTTTTCCTTTTCCTTTCCAGAATGCTCCTTTCATCTCGTAGGGAGATGGTGAGAGAGTGGCAGGGAAGGAGGGAAGGGTCACACTTGTTCCTCCTTCACTCCCTTTTACGTCTTCCCCCCTTTCAAGATCCCATTTCCCCTTGGAAGCCTCTCTTCTCTTGCAGTCCGCATTGGAAACGTACTTTCGCTATTCCCCTTAGGCCTTTCTTTCTTTACTTCTTTCGGGTCTCTCTTCTTTTGCGTCATTACAAGTTTGCCCGTCGACGACTAATCCTCCGGTGGAAGTGTCGCGGCACTTCGGTGGGCTTCGACGGTCACTTAAAACCGAGCCCAGCGGCGCCGCGAACCACTGGAGTGTATGGAGGAGGCGGTGGAGGGCCATGCGTATGTGGCACAACGTATACCTGGCGTTATAGGACGTTCGGCAAAGAAAGAAAAAGGGAAAAAGAAAGGCGTGGTGGCACTCAGGAGCGCGTGAATGAGAGAGATCGGAAATGGATTCGGAAAGCGCGCGCGCGCGCGCGCCGGAGAGTGGCGCCGCGAAGCTAACAGCCGCGCTGTGTGTGTATGTGTGTGGCCGGTGCATTAGTCCCGTTTCGGGAGGCTCGCTCTCGGCCACCTCGCTTTTTTTCCCGTGCACCGGCGGTTTCGCGTAAGTGACGAAGCTGTCAGCAGTTTCTGTTGCGATGGCCCTGGATCGCGTGTGAATGAAAGTAAGGACTGTAAGAGGACGAAACGAAGGAGAGAGTGAAAAGAAGCGGTCATTCGTTACCGTATACATCTTCGTTGAAGTGCACTGAGTGCTTCCTTTTCGGTAACGGATAACCGAGGACCGCGAGAGGCCGTACCGCAGCTGCCGCGCCTTGTTCGAAAGTGGAGCAAATGTTGGCCAGCTCACTTCGTGCGTAGCATTTTTGCATTCACTTTGTGATGCAACAAACACGCACGCTCTCTCTCTCTCTCTCTCTCTCACACACACACACGTTGTGTGTGTGTGTGTGTGTGTGTGTGTTGTGTTCCTAAGCTCCAGGGCTACAAGACAACCCAAACTAATAGATTTATGTGGAGTAAAGTGCGCAATAAACTGAGCCAGTCCGCACACACTTTGATAGTGTTTAATGAAGCCATTAAGCTGTATACAAAGGACCATTTTATGCCTGCATTTCGACGTAAATAAAATGAAAGTAGTATCGTCAAGGCTGTTGTCGTTCTCTGCGTGAGCTCGGCTTTCAGCTGCGCGCTCGAGTATATAGGCAACGAGACTCGCGCAGGCTTAAGTGGCGTTCCTCTCCCATTTCGATTATAGCGTTGGACTGGAACCGAGCCATCCGGTTTGTTTGCATCCGATAACGCGCAACGCATATATTTGCTACCATGTAACCGACGCATCCCTGCTTTTTATGAGGACGCACGCGAAAGAAAATAAAAGAAAATCCGCGAACGCATTAGCACTTGGCGATGCGCGCCATGTGTACTCGTCCCGGGAACCCGCACGAAAAGGAGCCATTAATGCTAATCTAAAATTCACGCAGCGCACAGCGCGTACGCGGGCTCGTCGGCAACGGCGGGACGCACGCGGCCTGTACGATCGTTCTGCGAAAACGTGCAACCGTTTCCCGCAGCGAGCGAGGGGCCTATACACAGCCACGGCAATGTATCAGGCTCCGCGCTTGCGGAACGAAATCGGTGGCAGTATAACTGCTGCCGCAGCAACGGTGAAGCTGCAAAAGAATAAAACTAGAAGGGCCCCCACTCTGTCGCGCGTTAGGCAGATATATTCAACGGGACGCACATAGCATACTGACGTGCGTAGTAGAAACGTATTTCGCAGTCCCCTATTACTCGGTTCCCATGCGCAAGAGAGTCTTCGTGGTATAAAGTTGGTGGCTGGAAAGAGGTTCTAAAGAAAAAAAAAAAAAGGAGAATGGAAGCGAGTGCATCCTAACGAAGGGAGACGCGCGCCGACTACCAAAGCAGTTCGATTCCACATCCCACGTATGACGTGATTGGGAGAACCGAAAAGCCGAGCCAGACGCTATCGGCCATTGCAGGATGAAGCACCAACCCGCGTGGCTCTCTCACGCAGTCGCACGCGGAGTCGCCTTTTCGTTATGTCCTAGCGCGGCCTCCTCTCATATTACTGTTGTGTGCCGCGCACCCCCTGCTAGCAGCACGTCGCCGTCTGCCACGTCGTCGGTGGCTGCTGCGTGAAGGCCTCTGAGTTGCAATCGGGAATGACCATCACGGACGGTGGCGAGCTATAGCACATCCGCTGCCGTGGAGGCACGCATGCAAGCGTTGCTCCTCGAACAACGCGACGTGTATCCTGCTGCGCGAATACGCACTAGGCGGTCGCGAGGTCTCGCGATACATGTTTGGCGAGCAGCGAAAATTGAAAGACCCGGGGGTGAAAACGAGGGCCTTACCCGGCCAGTCCGGTGTTGTGCTAGGACTGTAGCTGATTAGGATCATAAGGCGTTGGGTTTTTGAAGCGAAGGTTCTTTAGGATAGCCCGCGTCGTGGTGGTCGACACGGAAAAGCTCAAACTGTGCGAAAATGGAAATTGGTTGTCGTGCTGCGGATTATAAGCACCGACTTTCAAGTTGCGAGAATAGCACGCTAGCAGCAAGACCAGTTAGACTACCACGCCTTAAAGCAGGCTTTAAATCGAGGGTTTATGTGCATTAAAAGGTAGACGCGCTGCAAGGCGTGCGCCTGAAGCACGTGCGCGTACGGTCCTTCAGTGCAAGCTCGGCAAACAATGATTTGAATATATATGAGCCATGTGAATCCCTTAAATTTACTACCAACGAAAGAAGGGAAGAAAGAGGACACGAAATAAAAAAATGAAAGTTAGGAAGGTGCGGAGAGAGAGAGAGAGAGAGAGAGAGAGAGGTAAGGAAAGGCAGGGAGGTTAACCAAACGCGCGTGCGGTTTGCTACCCTGAGCTGGGGAAAGGGATAAAGGGGTGAAACAGCATGAAATATACAGGAAAAGAGAGACAAGAGCCCAATCGCGCGCACACTTGCACAAATACAGTCTCTAGAGTCGGTCTCAGAGACCTTTCGACTTCAGGTACGTCAGCAACGGCTTCGTCACCTTCTGAGCCATCGAAGCATATGGCCAGGGCCCAAGGACCATGGCTGCTGTAAATGACCTCGAGACCAGCCTGTCGTGTACCAATTGAAGTTGGTAGCGCGGGCGTCGTAATTACTGCACATACATAGCACGTGTTTAATAGTTTAGTCAAGTCCGCAGAAATCGCAGATAGGGGTGTCAGCCATCCCGATCCGACATGAGTATGCCTTTGTGAATGCCACCCCTAACCAGGAGCGGGAAATCATTGATGGCAGGTGTAGATTTAAGTTAGGGTCCAGTTTATATGTAGCATATTGGCTAAGGCACTTGCCCTCGGAGGGCGGATACCTGGGTTCTAACCCCAGCCCTGGTAACAAATGTTTTGCACGTCAACGAATTAGTTTCTTCCGCCGCTTCATAGACGGTGCCAGGGGTTGTACTTTTCTGGGAGCAACTGCTTTTGACGTGACTACGCCGATTACTACTACTACTCCGACGACACAGGCTAGGTAATAGAAGCTTCGCTTGAAAAGAAAATAAACGTTTCAGGTGAAATTATTCATTTTCTTTGTCGACGTTCCTTATGATCTCACCCAACTTCACACGCGGAATGAACCCAGAGCACATGCATGCATTTTGCCCTATTCACCATTCAATCTACCAAAGAACCTTCGATGCCTCCTTCAACAAATTTGATTATGACGCCATCACTGGGCGCCTCGAAGAGTTTCCAAACGAGACGAAGGCTGATATATTTCGTGGATGCTAGCGCCTTGTAGCTCTATATGTGCGGCGTCGCGAGGAAGTCGTAAGCAAGCGAAGCTGCCCGAAGAGAGAGAGAGAGTTTGTTAGAAAAGGCCAGACAGACTGGTCAGCCTGAGCTCGTACACTCTGGCCTGCCACTTAAGCATCCGCGACTCCTCAGGGGAATCTGCACGAGTGCGGCGACGGGAAGGCTTTACTCCTGGATAACATAGGGAGCATAGCTCAGCCTCTGTGGTGAACAGGAAGAAGGGAGTTAAAGAATACAAAATGGTGCAGGCCTCCTCAACTCGGATATACCATATCTGAGTAAGGAAAACGGAAATGTAGCCGCGGATGCCCGACCGCAACGACGCCACGCCGGTTCTTCTTTCTCTGGTCCAGCCGAGTCAAGAGCGCAGCGCTCATCGCTCAAGCCCCAGATCCGAAAAGGAGCTCGGAGACGCAAAGAGCGGCGCCAAAGAGCAGCAGTACGCGCAATGGGCGTGCTTCATGCCGGCGGCGGGTCCCAGGAAATGCCGGCAGCAGCCGCTGAAAGCTTTGTTTCCTGCGCCCGAAGCATCGCGCCGCCGAGCGGAGAGGAAGTTGTCCTCGCCCGGCGCCCTTAGCGGGACACCGCTGTACACGCGCGCGCACCCATTAACTTGAAAGGTATAGCGTCGGCCGCCACCGCCTGTATATCTCTTTATACATTAGGAGAAGGCGAAGAGTGGCGTCGGGGGGAGGGGGTGGAGAGGGTCGGAGAGCTAGCCGTGAGGGGCCCAGTATATAGTAGTGGAACGCGTCGCCTTCTTGCCTTCCCGCCTTGTTTTGGTCCATTTTCATTTTTTTTTTCGTTCTTCAAGTTGCCTAGCGTGAAGCAGCAGGCTGGCAGGCAGCGCGGACCGGAAAGGCTTCTAATGGAATCCATTATGGGAGCTCAAACAGGAGCGTCTATATGCTGCTGCTGCCAGGCGTCTCTCTCTCTTTTTTTTCTCCTCGCTCTCTCACATGCACAACACGCCTCCGTATTTTTTATACTTCTGTGTTTTTTGTTTTCTTTTTATTCCTTTCCGTACTTCGCAAAGAGTACATTACGGGAGGACATGGCAAAGACACAGGCAAGCACGGCCAGGCACCGGCAAGCAGCCAGCCCCGCCGCGATGCTACATACCTCTATACGACTCGTACAGTTCTGCGTCGCGATGGCAGAAGCGGCAGGCATCTTCTCCGCATGCCGCCCGCCGCCGCATCCCGAGCAAAAGAAGCAGCGCGCCTTGTCACTCCCGAGTCTCTCCGCTCTCCCAACTTCTTTGTTTTACTCTGTGCTCTTCTTGCCCTTCGAGATGCGAGGACCCCTGCGAGCGGGCTTATCGGTGGCAGCACTCACCGGCCGCCCGCCATCATCAGTATGCGAGTCGCGTCTCTTCCTGCGTGGTGTGTATACCTTGTCGAGGGTGGCCCGAGATGCTTGCACCCTGATAGCCTAATTGCGGTACCTACGTCGTTCCCGTTCGCCTGCCTGCTGTTACGCGCGCTAACGAGGGCTTGCAGAGAGCTCGGCCCACGGATGAAGCGAGCCAGGAGAGATGCTTCTTAGAGCAGTCCGTGACAGCGATGGAACGACCAGAATATTCCTGATGACGGTGCTCGATGGGCTCCGGTGTGCACCCTTGCAGGCGAGCCTTTGAGCGCCGAGGGGGATTATGTGTGCTCTTAGAGGCGGTGTTCAAACTTCCTGTGCCGACGGCAATGCCATAGAGCTATCCGTGCCGCGCACCGTCGAAGTTAAGGAGCTTTCTGTACGCATCACGGAAGCTTCTCAAAGCAAGGCCGCGACCGCTGGACTTATCAAGATGCGCATGTCCGGGTCCTCCCAAATTTTGCTGATAAGGAACGGCTCGTGAGCTTGGACATTGCTTGCCCTCTGGGTTTCATGGACCAGTGCTTACGGAAATCTTTGATCCTAGTCGTTGAAAAAGTGCGCGGTTCAAAAACCGCATGGACCCCTTTCGAAACTCCATCCGCATTTGACGAGTTTGTTAATGCCGACAAGAACCTTGGCACTGTCAGACCAGCTTTCGTTTCGGCTATCTGTCCGTTTGTTCTAAACGACCAGGAACCGCTAAAACCCAAATAAAGCTATAAATTCGGACGCAGGCCTTAATGGGCCATTTCAAGAACAGATCCCCCGACCTCGGCCGCGGTGGCTGCATTTCAATGGAAGCGAAATGTTGTGGCCCATGTACTGTGCGATGTGAGTGCACGTTAAAGAACCCCAGGTGGTCGAAATTTCCGGAGAGCCCTTCACTACGGCGTCTCTCATAATCATATCGTGGTTGTGGGACGTAAAACGCCAGAAATAAATCAATAAAGAATTGATCCTCAGTGTCAAAAAAGAAAAAAGAACATGCAGATTAAGGACCTCGAATTCACTGGGTAGTCGCTTCCCGGAGTGATTGAGGCCCGGCTTGCCTCTTAGAACATCAGCTGTAGTTGGGACTTTTGCACATTTCTTGCCTCACCACGGCGACATTGCGAGACACTCATATTGTCAGTGCTCTGATGTGCTTCCGGTATAAACGCACGAGCGCCCGAATGCCATCACTCATAACACGAATTTTATCCGTGATAATGCCCCTAGTATTAAGTATCAGATGCAACTGAATTGACCTGAAAGTGAGTGAGGCTTATGTTTCATCTTCCAGACTCCATTAGGAGAGCTCTCTAGGGACGCTTTGAATCAACATTTGAAAGCGATAACGCATGCATACGCATTATTGCATTAAGAGCGACATACACAATAGTGATGGCAACATGCGTTATTTTGTATGTCACCATCAGCATTACATTAAACATATACATATATCTTCAGTCGGGAGCATATATATCGGGCTGTTCCATAACAACAACAACAACAAAAGAAAAATTGGAATAAGAAATCCTGTGTTTATGACTTGAGAGTATTTCCTTCGCCAGCATTGCCTATCACATCTGCTAGGCAATGAGAAATGACCGAAAGATGAATAAAACTAGAGCTCTTTCTTGTTTACGCAGTACACGCTGCTTTTTCATTATGCTTCCTCAAACTATAACGAGGCTGTTATTTACTATGTTTTTGCAGTCACCGCCTACGCTGGCAAACATACAGACCTCATCTTCTCTGACTGCACTCTTATACAACCTTTTCAGAAGGGAATCACATACTACATCACCGCACGGCGAAGCCCTACAGACGACCCAGTATCCCGTCGCAGGCATCGTATACACCACGCACGCAATTACCCGGGCGGATCGAGCGCGCGGTTCGTTCCTACGCCGCGTCAGCAGTAAACAGGCAAACCCGCCATTTCATCTTCGGGGTTTTGCCTCCGCATGAAGCCGCTCCTTATGGAGTCTCTCGCTATGGAGCTTCCGGCGCGTCCCTTACTGCCTGCGGAATGACCCGAGTGAGTCAGCGCGATCCGCTCGCTTCAGGAAACCGGCGATTCCCGAAAGAGACGCAGGGCTACCAGCAATAATACCTTCGGCGCGAAAGTGGCCGCGGGAAGAACGGGTTCGTTAGAGGCGCGCGCACCGATCGCCCAGTACCTCGCACTGCGGGTAGTAGAGCGGGGTGGCCAGGCAGGCCGGTAAGGTGAGGCCGATCGTCCTCCGCGCTAACAGCTTGGGAGGCCGCAATAAATTACGGTCACCGCCGCCACTCGACGCCAGCGCGTGAAGGGCGAGCAATGCTGCCGGCACTCGACGTGACCACCGCACCGCCCAGGAAGCCTCTGCTCTCGCCCACACCGCGGGTCGTTGCAGGCAGTGTACGATATGCTCCCCTCTTTCCTCAGCTCCCTCCCATCCAAATCCCCGGTCTGAGAGGCGAGCAATAGCAATCTCTCCGCGAGAGCTGTAATCCTGGTCGCCAAAGCTCATATATCCGCCGGAGCGGCCAAATTAATATGTATCGCGCCCATAAATCGTCGCTTGTCGTTGGAAACGAGGTCCGCGGACGGCGCGCCACCGTCGAGCTGATGCTCGCTTTTCCCGTGATACTACGGGTGCTGCGGGTGCGCCAACGGCAGCAGCAGCATTTCTCGCACCCTTTCCCTTTAACTCCATCCCTCATACCCGTATATGTCCTCTGTCATTCTATTTCGCGTCCATTTCCTACCAACGCGCCGCCAGCTATAGCAGACGCGTGGACTTCGTTAAGGCGTGAGACGGAAATGCATGTCGCACCCAACCGAGGAAAAAGCTTACACTCAGAAAAGAGAGGTAGAGAGATTCGTAATGCAGTACAGCAGTTCCACTTATACCGAAGGCTTTTCTGGCGATATTACGTGTGCCTTCTGAGGCAAACGAGCTTGCTTCCCCACGCCAGCCGGACGCCAGATTCGTCTATACGGTAGGTGCCTTTCCGTTCTAGTCGACGAGTGAAGGCAGAACCACTGGTCTCGCTGCCTGTGGCGGGGTTCTCCACCGTCCGTTCACGGTGTTGATTTTTCGACGACAGGACGACGCATAGTTGTAATAGCGCCGGGAACGGCGCGGCATCAGCGCTGAGAGCATGGACCGCGGGCGCATGGGGCCAGCGCGTGTGAAGCGGCGCAAAGGAGATAGAGAGTGTGGGGGCGGTGTGCGCAAGCTGTTTAATTAGCGCCGCTGCGCGACGAGAGAAGAATGGCCTCTCCCGGGGAAAACGGCGGGCGCTTGCGCGCGCGCTCTGCTGACGGTGTTGCCGCGCCAGGAATCCAATCAGCGGGTGCGGGCGCGTCTTTGGTCGGTCGCTCAGACGTGAAATAGAAGGACGCACTGGAATGCCTCTCCCGTCGTCCCTTCGCCGCCGCCGCAGGGGTCTGCTCCGCTTAATCCGGATGATTCCGTTCGGCACAGCCGCGGGGGCTCTGCGCAATCCCCCCCCTCCCCCGATCTCTCTGCGCAATCCATGTGCGTATATACTCGAGAGCTAGTGAACGCACGGACGCTTCCGATCGGACCGTGAACGCGAGGTCCTGCTTCCACGACTATCTCTTTCACTCGCCTTCGCCGTGCCGGAAAAGCAGCAGCCGCCTCGTGCCGCTCCGGGCATGCCCGGGCAGTCAGCTCGTCTTCGGCGCCAAACAGCGCGGCAAAGTTTGGCGTATTTTCCTTGCTAGTTCCGAATCCGTCCCATCACATTCATTCCTATCCGAGCCGCCACCTCATCGTTTCCTCCCTCTTTCTCTCTTGTAGTCCCTTTGTAGATTTCGCTCTCGCGAGATCTCGAGCGCTAACAAAGAGAGCAATTATCGGGCTCTTCTATACTCGCACGCCGTCCGGTAATGAGGTAGGCTGGAAACTGTTAGCGGCTGCCGCGTGCGATGACGAAACGAGCTGCAGAGGGGACGACGTGGTTCTATTTCTCGTCGTTTTTTTTTTTTTTTTGCTTCTTTGGCCGTCGTGTTCGCGTCGGCTTTTTCTCCTACTGACCTCCTCATCATCTGTAGTGTGCGTGTTCTGTTCGGTTCGCTCCCCACCCCGCTTCCGCGCTCAATATTTCTTTCATTCCCGGGAAAACGGGAAATTGCGTGAGATGTTTTTGGCGTTGAAGAAATGTGGCAGAGATGGCATGATTTAGCTCATTTATGGGGGCGAATAAGCGTTACGTAACGGTTCAATAAAAAAAAATTAATGGTAGTCCGTCCTTTCCCTCCAGGTGCACAATTGACCAGCACAGCTCCCTTGTAAAAAAAAAAAAAAATGATGATGTAGAAATTATAGCGGCTGTCGATGCTCCTGTAGATTACGAAAGTAAGTAGATGAGACTCATTGTACTTATTCTATTAACTCGAATTTCAGAGGTAAGTGTACGAAGACAGGCTGTACATTCGCCTTCCACACTGGTAACTGCCAGCAACCAGTCGACGTAACGGCGTTACGCGCTCACTTAAACTGGCACTGAGGCAAGTGTGCTAATCAGCTTCCTTTCGCTAAAGAAAAACAATCACCAACGAAGGAAAAAAAGACTAATAATACTGAAGTCGAAGTTCAGTTTCAGCATGGTGCTCGTACAGCCCTGAAGAAGACGAATGAAGTGTTGAGAAAATGTGTGTAAGTGGCCCTACAGGGCCTACGAAACGTGGTTCACCACCAATTGAACGGGGGCCTATAGGGCACTATGAATTTCATGCGAAAAACAACAAAAATAAACGCAGAAACAGCCACGCAATACACCCATGGACGTAAGGAGACGAGTAGAAAGGGACACGGAGGAGACGAGAGAAAGGGACGAAGGAAATAGGGGACTGTTTGGGGGTGGCAGGAAATGGAGGGACCGGGTTGGCAACAGAGGCGGGGGTAGGATAGGGGGGGGGAGTCAACGGGAGCGGCAGCAAGTCCAATCTGCGATGCAATTCCCCGGTCCGTCCAAAAAAGTTCCCAGTCCAATTTGCTCGCGCCCCGACGAGCTCGTTTTCTTCCCCTTCCTCTGCAGCGCCGGGCCGGCTTCGCGGCGCTAGCATTGCTCCGGCTTTTCTTTTTTTGTGCTTCCTTTTTCCCGCGACTGAACTTTAATTAGCGGCGTTTGATTGGCGTTCCGCGGTCTCGGCAGCCAATCCAATCAAGCGGCGGCTGCGTTCCCTCTCTCGCCCGTTCCACCGTCCGCCGCCGTGGGGCTCGCTCGCACGTGAAATAAGATAGAGGCCCAGTTAATCTGCGGTCGCTCCAGGCGAGGCCCTGGTCACTCGGCGACTGATTGCCACTTGCCGCGCCTCCATTGGACGCCGGCCAGCCAGCGCGCCGGGCTCACGCAGCTTCGGAGGCGAAGCTCGAACGTTCTTGCTACTGCTGCTTCTTCTCGCTATATATACGCTGCCAGGTTTGCGTGATTGCTTGCCGCCGATGCTGCAGCTGTCGAGACCAGAACGCGCGGGGATCTCCCATTTTTTGCGTCTGTCCTCCTTGTGTTCTAGCTGTTCTGCCACCGGAACCATTCATGATTGCGAGAACTCAGTCGCGCCAAAACTAAACTGTCACTGTGGAGAAGTGAAATCTTGGGGGAAAGGGGAGGGGCGAAAAACTGCTCTAATAATCCCCTTACGGCAACAACATTGATGGCGAGTTACGGCGTCACCGAGAGCATGTATACAATATACTATAGTGGGCCTATCACGGCCCTGTATACGTAAAGGTGACGTTTACAAAACGTGCCACTGGCTGGTCTCTTCGTGGTCGTTCGGTTCGACTATGTGCGTAATTTTGCTGCTCCCCTGTTGCGAATGGCGAAGTGTCGGGGAAAGCCTTCAATTATGAAACGCGAAATGAGTTTTCGATCGCCGGTGGGGCACGAGCGCATTTCTCGAAGCGACGGGAAGGGGGGAATGGGGGGAGGGTTGACGCCATGAAAGCACGTGCGCGACCCGCGGTTCCCCCAACTCAATTATACGTCCTGTTATTGGCTTCACGCGTGGCGTGAGCGATTGGCGAAAATGGCCCGCGTCTGATCTAATTTGAACCCGTCACTCAGAGCAGCTTTCGCGAGACTGCGACCGTGTTGTTATACCTCCTTCGTGTTTATACTCAACGAAATTTCTCATCCGGGAAACAAGGAGCAGCAAAGATTTCACTGCGACGTAGTGGTCTTCGAACCTCCTTATGTCAAACTTTAGAGGAGCCTTTTCTTTTCTAAGGACGCGTTGCGATTTGCGCCTGAATTTCGTTATGGTACCAGCGAGAATCTCATCAAAAATGAATGTCAGTATTATGGATAGGTGGACCTCTCGGTGCTTCATGAGGTGCAACGCCACCAACACTATAGACGTAGAAGAATTAATGCGACCTTGTACGTGTCTACCGAATGAGTCAACATCTGTCACGTGCGCGTACATTTGAGTAAGAAAACGACAGGAAGAGAAGGCTGGGTCGACGACTTCCTGTTTTGCATCTCGTCTTCACTTCTTACAGCTCATTCTAAGTGCTTAAATATCGTGTGCCCTCACTTTCTAAACCTGTATACATCTACAGTTTCTACAAGCTCGCAAGTTTTAATGAATCGATGTACGGAGAATCCAAGAAGGAAATAGCATTCATGAATGAGCTCCAGCACTCTCACCGCTAAATAGGTTCAGGTCCTACGCTCTATTACGTGCAGTGATCGGGGCGCGCCTTTGCTGCCACACTTTTTCTCGCAACCGTGAATGAACCATCTGTTCCCAGCGACGCAGCGCGGTTACTAACAAGGACTGCTATTGAGTGAGGCATTTTTGCACGAAGAGCACGTAATAAGTATAGCTCAGGGTGCGGCAGGAAATATGCTCGACGAAGTTCCGGACAGCATGCAGCGACTCTCGCGTGCGTGGATACCTGAAAAGGGGCAAGCTTCCCAGTTTCTTCGTATTAAATTATTATATTTGTTTAAAAGGCGAAGTCATGAAGCCTTTCGTTCATGAATAATCGTTGCAATTGACTGGCCGCCTTCGCTATGTACTCTCTACCATCAGGAATGACGGTGTACTCTTACAAGCAGTTCTGTATAATGCAGAGCGTTGTTGTACGGGACTGTGCGAAAGTTCGAATGTTTCGAATATTCGTATAATGTTACATTTCTACTTATATGGGTGTTTGAATTGAAAATGAGGCATTAAAAAATTTTGGATGTTCCGAGTGATCCGAATCACTTCGAAGAGATAGTTATGTCAGAATCTCCACGGCATGCATTGCAGCGGCCTGACCACGTCGCACAAATAATATACTTTCATGACCTTCAGTATTTGTTGGCACTTGCTTTGTACCGTGCTATTTTATCAATGCAATTACGATCTGACAAGTTAATCTATACATAACTTTTTGGCATAATGAAGTAACACATCTTGCGTTGACGGTTACTAGCGTATTTTCTTAGCGTAATTATGGGGTAGATAAAATATTATTCCTGGAGGCGAATTTTTATTTAGATGTTCGATATTCGGTTAGACATTCGAAGCTGGTTATTCGTATTCGAATAAAAAATAAACATCATATTAGCCCAGCCTTGGCTTTTTGTGAAAGAATAGTTCCAGTTCGCAGAACATGCCACAGAACATGCTCTAAAAATAGTCCACAGAAAATAGTCCACAGAACATGCTCTAAAAAACAAGAATGACTATTTACTACAGTGTTCCAAGGATTTCAACTCATTCGTATATACAGGCTTCAGACAATCGAAGCATGTAACGACATATAACGTTTGAACATAGGCTGGCCCATGTCGAACAGCCCTTAAAAAACAAAGACCCTCATAACCTCACCGCTAAATAGGCTCAGGTCCTACGTTCCATTACCTGCAGTGATCGAGGCGCGCCTTTGCTGCCACACTTTTTCTCGCAACCATGAATGAACCATCTGTTCCCAGCGACGCAGCGCAGTTACTAACAAGGACTGCTATTGAGTGAGACATTTTTGCACGAAGAGCACGTAATGTGTATAGCTGAGGGTGCGGCAGGAAATATGCTTGACGAAGTTCCGGACATGCAGCGACTCTCACGTGCGTGGATACCTGACAGGGGGAAAGCTTCCCAGTTTCTTCGTATTAAATTATTCTATTTGTTCAAAAGGCGAAGTCATGAAGCCTTTCGTTCATAAATAATCGTTGCAGTTTACTGGCCGCCTTCGCTACGTACTCTCTATCATCCGGAATGGCGGTGTACTCTTACAAGCTGTTCTATAATGCAGAGCTTTGTTGTACGGGACTGTGCGAAAGTTCGAATGTTTCGAATATTCGTAGAATATTACATTTCTACTTATATGGGTGTTTGAATTGGAAATGAGGCATTAGAAATTTTTGGATATTCCGAGTGATCCGAATCACTTCGAAGAGATAGTTGTGCAGAATCTCCACGGCATGCATTGCAGCGGGCTGACCACGTCGAACAAATAATATACTACTTTCATGACCTTCAGGATTTGTTGTCACTTGCTTTGTGCTGTGCTATTTTATCAATGCAATTACGATCTGACAAGTTAATATATACAATAACTTTTTGGCATAATGAAGTAACACATCTTGCGTTGACGGTTATTAGCGTATTTTCTTAGCATATTTATGGGGTAGATAAAATATTATTCCTGAAGGTGAATTCTCGCTTAGATATTCGATTAGACATTCGAAGTTGGGTATTCGTATTCGTATAAAAAATAAACATCATATTAGCCCACCCTTGCCTTTTTGTGAAAGAATAGTACCAGTTCGTAAAAAATGCCACAGAACATGCTCTAAAAATAGTCCACAAAAAATAGTCCACGGATCATGCTCTAAAAAACACGAATGACTATTTACTATAGTGTTCCTAGGACACAACACATTCGTATATACAGGCTTCAGATAATCGAAGCATGGGACATATAACGTTTGAACTTAGGCTGTCCCATGTCGAACAGCCCTTAAACACACACACACACACGCGCGCGCACGCACGGACGCACGCACGCACACACACACACACGTAACTTCAGTAAAGCACACTTATTTCACGTTAATGTATGAGGCCGCAGTTGTTATGTGAGAATAATATCGCGCTATCACAAACCTGGCGGACCATTAGCACTGAAACACTTGTGTTATCTTGCGCTCTTGACATTAGCATGAATTAATGGCTCACGCCAACATAACATACTGCGGTGCATTTAAGTTTCCGTGGCCATCGCAACACGAATATTGTACTACTTTCTTACACAAAAGACAAACGACCGAGGCGCAACCATCGGCCAACTTTATGCAGGCATGTGCTGAAGGCGTACGTTCAATCGGTCATTGCAAGCGTCAAAGTACTGTTGGATGCGTGAATTCACTCCTTCGTTCAGTGCCACAACTTCAAAGCTTTTGGTGCACGGGCGAGCTCACCGCATGATATACAGGGTTTTCGTAATAGTATGAGTGCATAATCACGAGAGCGTTGTCGTTTTACACAGTCTAGATGATCGTACATATACGTCCAGCGTTCAGCACTTGTGCATGCATGCCACGATCTGTGCCGCCCCTTCATCTGATGTTCCCTGGCATATGTTATCGCGATTAGCCAACTAGCCCACCAATACGCCTTGCCCAAGCAAGAAATCAGGTGAGCGCTAAACGCAAGCAATATTGCAGCCCCCGGGACTCAATTCTTGGTTTGGCAGCGGTGATAGCAGCATTCTAAAAGTTGACGCGTGTACCGCAGACAAGGGGGAACAGATGATCATGTCATTGTCTTTGGCATTAAAGAGAAGTTGCACCATTTTGGGGGACTTTCTGCACCGCCACAACAATCGGCATCTGGCTTGCTGCCGTCAGACCTGAACGACTGGACGAGCCCGAGGTCTTGTTCTTAAGCTTAAGCGTCTTCCAACTTTCTTTTCTATTTTCTTCCTTCTTTGTCTTCTTCTTCTTCTTTCTTTCTATCTCTCTCTCTCTCTTTTTAATGGTGCCAGCACATAGTGACATTGTGTTTCACATAAGGAGAACGCTGGAATTCGTGCCGGGCCATCCGGAAGTTGAGGTTGGAAGAATTTTGGGATGACCGTTATGCAAAAATAAAAGAAAAATATGCCATTATGAGCCACACGTGCTTGAATTCATCTAATGTCTACCGAAGCCAGCAGAGAGTGCAGCAAACTTTGATGGTCATTGAAGACGCACAAATTCAACATAAAAGCCACCTAAAGTATACTTTTTCCTTTTCGTTTCGTTGCCCTAATCGAAGCTGAACTCTTCACGTCTCGAGTATCGGGCAGAGTTCACAACACCGCGCCCGACCCAGTTTTCATTCCGAAAAGCACTCAGGCAGCAAGCACGTTGCAAAAGGACCAAAGCTACACATCGACGGTCGCGCCACACGGAGAGATCGCAGTACATACTTGAGGCAGCACCTACGCCACACTCGGTTCTGGCTTGCTCGGTGTATACTCGCCACTCAATATATCTTTCGTTTTTTTCCCCGTTCATCCTAGTCGCCCGGGACCATTAATGGCTTCCTCATTACGTGACGCTCGGTCAAGCCGCTTATCGGCAAGAAACAATTATCGGGGACCCCGTCGCTGAAAGCATCGATCGGCATCATCCTCTCGCGCAGGTTCGCGCAGGAGTGCCGGTGTCACACGTGCGTGGGCTCCGTTCCCAGGAGATGGGGTGCCGATAGCTCGTTGCACACACGGCCTCTGCACACAGCGTGCGAAAGGCTCACGCATGGGCCGGATCGTCAAGCCGAGCAAGAATGCGACGAGGGCAGATGGGGAACCTCGATTGTGTACGAAGTGTTTATTCACTTGCCAAAGTGCTGCGTCCATGGCAGTCGAAAAGTCCAACATCGCGATGTAAGGGGAGCACTTCGACGCTTCTTTGAAGTTTCTGGCATTCGCGTTGAATACTGAACGGACTATGTTGTGAGTGCGGCTCGTGCTTCTGTGCGCCCGTAGTTCACGGACTTCGCTATAACGAGAACTCCTGGAGAACAAGTTTTACCCACCAAACGCAAAAATTTATTCTTTTATTGGAAAATTATGCTATTAAGTTGGTAACGAGGGTAGCCACCGCCAGCAGGAGGTTACAACTTATTTATTTTCATGTAAATAAATAAATAAATAAATAAATAAATAAATAAATAAATAAATAAATAAATACAGTACGCAAAGATAAAGCGTCCCACTCTGGTTCAACGCCATTTATGATTAAGAAGACCAAGCACAGGCCATGTGCAAGGCTTCACTAAACATTCTGTGTGAACATATTCTTTAGCGGAAGTTTAGGACATCAGCATAAACTAAAGCATGAATGAGCACCATCGAACGTGCAGTTCTAGTGCACGAGCACATACTGTGTATTCATCATACATGCCGGTAAAGCTGCTCATGTTTTTCTTTACTGACAAATTAATGTGTTGTGGGAGCTCTGATTGCGTGTCATTTACCATAGGCTTAAATTTTAAGCTCAAGTGTAAATGATTAAAGAGCTAGGATTTTGACTATACAACTAGTAATCAAAAAAAAAAAAGAAAAGAAAAACATGCTGGTTAAACAATAAGCATGTCAACCGACAAGAACTTGCCTAACGAACACGTGGACCTCGCCAAATTTTTTTGTAGGGGTGGTTTCATCTTTTCCAGAATGTATGTATACGGCTACGGGGACTGCCTTTTACCGCATAAAAGCAACACATGTGACATGGCAGAGTCATTCTTTTACCGATATTACGGTAAAAGAATGACTCTGCCATGTCACATGTGTTGCTTTTATGCGGTAAAAGGCAGTCCCCGTCACCGGAAGGAGGAAAAACAGTGCTTGCAGAGAGTTTCATGGCCAAACCAGCGCATGCGTGGAATATCTCACATTATTCTTCGTCGTCTCTGTCGAGATATTAAAGTTCATTGTCTGTCTGTTTGTCTCTGTCGAGCCAACTGCAATGTTCCCCCAATCCATGCAACGCAGACAGCGAATCGGTGCGAGCGTTTAGTAGTCGCCAGTTTTGCACATTTCTATAACACTCAATCATACACCCATATCACTCGCTCATCTGCATGTGTATTGCGCCTTTCATTTTCCTTTATTCACAGAAGGTAGAAATGCTGTTGTGCACAGGTCTGCCCTTATGCGAGGCATTTTCCGCTCACATACGCTTCAGTCCATTTGCGGTGTCGTCCACTGCCGAAATGCTGGCGCGATGTGGCCTCGCTCGCAACGGCGCGAAGGAAGGAAAAAAAAAAGGGAAGAAAGAAAGCTGACGTAGGGCGCGCGCTATACATACATCGGAGGCTCTGGCTAAGCGATTCGCGATGAAAGTTCGACGGCAATAGCCACGCTACCTGGAATAACCCGTCGATTGCTCACTTTCTTCTAGTTGGTTTTTCTCTGCACTCCACTTGTCCACGCCTCGTCGATATATGGACGGAAGCACGCACCACCGCTTTCTCGGTCTCACGTCAAAGTGCCGCGCAAAAACTTTAAAAAGAAAAAAGCTCCTAAAGTGGTCATGGAGCGAGGATACGAATGGAATGGGAGAGGGGATAGCAGCGCGAAAAGGAGCCGTGGCGAGAGACGCAAAGAGCAAGAGAGGGAGCCAGCAAGCTTCTAAACGTAGTACCTTTGCGTCTTTCTTCTCCTCATCGACGGTCAGGTCTGAATCGATTTCGCAGAAATTCTTGATGGAACGCATTAGTGGCTTTTTAATGGAGCCTCCAAGCGGCGGACAGACAAGTGTTTTCCATTAGGAACACGGACTGGGTTGTATAAAAATTTAATGGGTCCTCTCCATTGGTCGTGGTAGGGTGCTGGAAACGCAAAGCCTGTATATGTGTGTGCGTGCTTGTGTGCGAGCGCGTAGCCGGGCCCGCCCGCCAAGTGTACATAGGAGAGAGAATTCGGTGAGTGCCAAGCGATCGGCAGCACAACGGAGCTGTAACAGTCGTTTTGTGACTGCGCGAGGTACGGAATGCCACAAAGGCCAGAAAAGAAACGGGGGGTATATAGAACATATAGGTAAAGGAAAAAATAAAGAGGAGGTGGGGAGGGAGGATGATGCGAAAGCGCAACTGGAGAACGAGGCGGCGCTGAGGCGACGACACGAGCGATGGAGTAAATGCAGTAGCCGTGAATCGGCGAGGTGATGCGATGTAGTACACCCAGAGAGAAAACGAGAAGAAAAAGAAAAAAAAAGTAAGAGAGAAGAGATGTAGAGAGACGTGCGGGTCTTCTCTTCGGCGTGTGTATATATATATATATATATATATATATATATATATATATATATATATATATATATATATATATATATATATATATATATATATATACGAACGCAGCGAGGCGAGACAAAGTGCCCTTTGGTTTTGTCTGAGAGCGGCAGCGGCGGCACGAGGGGGGGTTGAGTGCGAGCTTTTTGTACGAGGCCCAAGAGCACTTAGCGGAGATAAAATATTGCGTATTTGCGACCCACCGAAAGCTGAAAGCGAATGAAATGTACGACGGGCAGGCGAGCCATTCGCCAGAGCGAGCTCGTCGCGAGCGTGCGGGAAAGCGGCTTGAAACCTCGTGTCCCCCTTCCCTCCACATACACACACACACGCAAGCCTCTCTCTCTATCTATTTGTATAAATTCTTTTCGCCCTTACCGAGCCTTGAGAAAAAAAGAAAGAAAGAAGAGGCGACAATATTGTGTTCTTCGTTTCTTGACGTTGTTGTTTCGGCTGACGCGTTTTCGCCGGTGATGCTCCCGTAGCTGCTCGTTCAGTCAACATTGAATGTTTTAGCGCGCGCATATATACTATCCGCTCTGGATGGTCTGTTTGCCCGCCAAGCATAGGTGCGAGGTGGCGACAGTAAATGGCTCGGCGGATGGGTGCTTGCGACGCTGAGAGATCGAAGCATCCAGGCGACGACGGGGCGAACCCGTCGCATGTTTGCATCGGCGATAGGACTGCGCGTGAACGGCGTCGATAAACATGAGTTCTTCCCACTACTCCGATTCCCATTGCCTCCACCCATGTTGTGTAGTAACTCGTCTTGTGGAAACCGTTTACGTACTGCGTGGGAAGCAAGATAGCAACGGTAGAGTGGGCTCAAATTATGGCATGGCTGTTAGTACGTGACTTGACAACCTTGATTGACTGTACGTCGCGATATGTTCCCTGCGCTCGAGAACAGCGGTATGGAGTTTAGTGCTGCCACGGCTTTCCAAGGCACTTTATGAGATCGCACGCGACTCAGCAGCTTGACGAGAACCGTTGCGCTGACAGCCCGTCCTACACTCCACTTGGCGCTCGCACGTACATAGTAATGGCTTTACACTAATTACCCGGATGTTCACATATGAGGACCCGGATGATCTCATTTGGACGACCGTATGTTCCCGTTTTAGTGCCCGGATGATCTCGCTTAGGTGCCCGTATGTTGGCATTTGAGTACCTGAATGATCTAGTTTGAATGCCCGTACGTTCTCGTTTGAAAGTCCGGATAACGGCTCTGGCTTTTGAATGAAGGTCACTTGAAGGTTGCCGACAACAGCAGTTAAAAGCGCTTCATGCTTTAACAAAAGAATAATGCAGGATACAGGCATACATTATTTGTCTAACGCCATTCTCACGAAAATGTGTTAAAGTAGTATTAATTTCTACGACTTTATACCTATTATATCTTCTATATAAGTTTGGTTAATACATAGCGCTTAACATGGGTATATAACGCCGTTATATTCTTTTTCTTTTTGTAACGATAGAACACGGGAATGGAACCTACAGACCACTTTCTGCAGGTCAAGAGTAAATGCACGAGTACACGTCCTATAAACCAAGTCCTATAAAGTGCTATACACGTATCCTTGCTTATTAACAGAGCATTATCCACAGTGTCAATCTTAATTACACCAATATGAGCGTACTGCCCACAGCTCCAGACACGCGTCTAAATGCTTCAGCCGCTATTAGTTCCAGATTGCGACGAAACGGTGTGGAGCACAGGATATGAGAGTAACGATCCCTACAGTGGTGCATCCCTGGGGATTGTTACTATCGAGAGGTCCTGTAAGGAGATGGCTGCTGGAGGCTCCAGCTCCACTTCACCCTCGTCGAATGCGGCCACCGTGGCAGGGATCCGATCCCGTGACCTTGAGCTTAAGATGTCTATGCTCTAGCCTCTATGCCACCGCTGCGGGTCTACAGAAATATACTGTCTTCATTGTTCGAAGGTATACGTTTGCCGTTCGCAGCAGCCAATGCAAACATCGGGGCGCAATAAGTAGGCGGGCACGGATTAAACAATACCACCATTATTGGAAAAGAAATAGCCAGTGGCAGCAAACGCATAGTACCAATGAGCCACGGTGCTCAGGTTTGTCTTCCCAATAAATGTGCTGTTGCTACTTTTGTGTTCGAGTTGGTTCTTTCATGTATGTTCATTTTGCAGGTGTTGGTCTAAGCCGAGCCTGTTCGACTTCCTTTTCGAACGTTTTGTCTATAAAAGTGCATTGTTGACATATGACAGCGGTGGTAATACTGACTCGCCACTTTCTCTCTCTCTCTCTCTTTGTACGCAGGTGTACACGGCTAGTCTCCTCCCCCTCCTCCCCCGGTGAAAAAATGAAAACGCCAGCGGCCTCGAGTCAAAAAACCCTGGGCGCCCGCAAGTTCCTCAGCTGTTCTGGTCTTCGTGTCGATCCAGCTCCCTATACATACCTGTGTACATAGAGCCACACCCCCCCACCCCTTGTAAAGTGCGCTTCACCCGCTGCCGTGTGATGTGTAAATACGCCTGCCCGCGCCCAGTCATGGAACGGCGCTGCCGCCTATTGGAATCATTAAAAAAATGTGTACAGTCATTACTCCGATATCGTCGTTGTCGTCTTTTCTTACTCTACGTCTTCGAAAAACCCAACGGTTGTGTGTGTTTGTGTTGTCGGCAAACCTTAGTCATGATAACCATAGTCATTATCATCATTACTTATCTGATTGCTGCTTACAGATAAAACTGTTCGTCAGTGAATAGCAATAAAGGATAAATTACGTCCGAATATTAGCCCATCCCAGAGGTAACGAGGGATGGGTTATCCTTAGTGAGATGCGTTATCCTTAGTATTTAGTAATGCTAATGTGTCGACTCACACGTGGACTGTTTGCGCACAGCAAGACCTAAAAACGACGAAGTGTTCTTAAACGCTCTGTACAACTTTGCGACACCTACTGTTACAGAAAGCACTTAAAACGTGCCATTCGAAACTGCGTTGAACATCGTAATGCACAGATCTGCTTGTAGCAGATAACAAATAAACCACAGCTACATGGCTATGCACAGAGAAATTAACGCTCCCAAAATGTTCGCAAGATGCTGATAATGAAATTCCAGCTTGCTCAGACGTTTCGGAGCAATGCGTAAATATGATGACCGGAATACTTTCCGGTAGAGAAATGTACCTATAGTTTCATCAGCACACTTTGATGCTCGTCAGGACGTCGTATACTCGACAGTGAATGAACCTGATTTGTTTTTATGGGGCTTTCACATGCGCCTGTAGCAAGCTTGCGAAAGAAAAGAAACAAGAACAAAGTAACAAGGTATATCTGATGGCAACAACTGACATTCAACAACTGACGAGAGGTAAATATTGTTCTGACACTTTCGTTTCATACTTTCCTTTTCTGCTTCTAACGCATGAACGGATGCCATTAGTTATTTGTATAACATGCAACGTGGGAGTGACATTACGGAACAAACAAGACAAGTGCGCGGCAGTGCCACATCTAAGTATGTCATCATTTCATTCCTGCTTTTCGTAGCACATAAAAGAATTGTTGGAATTGTCACCGATGAGCCAATTTGGTAAGAAGATAAAAGTCACAGCAGCCTGCGACATCAGCATGCGCGTTCGGAGTGATTGTGTCCATTGTGGCGCGTCGTTTTTTCGTTTGTCAGCGGGACGCTACCGGTAGTCTGTCACATATAATGACACCTGAACTGGCTGTTAAAATCGTACCTGGGATAATGTCACTGACACGCTGTCATGTATTCGTCTCCTATCTTCACATGAAACATTTCCCTAGATTTCAAGCACCGAAGCCAGTGACATTTGAAAAATGAAATGAATGAAAATGAAACTGCATTGTGCTTCGCGGCGTGCGAAACCTAAATGCGAAACAAACTTAGATCAGTTACACGAAGAAGTAAGTATTACACTGACACCGTGTGAGATGCAAAAAAAAAAAAAAAACTAGATAGATAACTTGAAATCGAGCTTTTCAAAAGAAAAGCACTGGGTAGTTTTGAAGTTCTTCATAGGAAGTGATTGTTACAGAAAAAAAGGACTAGTGACATCTCGTTATTGCTGAAGGGCCAACATTAAAGGCCAACTCCGACGATTTTTTGAGCATGTCAAGGTAATAGCGATAATTTTTTATTAATGTAAAAATAAATGTAGGAGCTGTCGCCATTTTCTGGCGACGGCTAGCCCTTTTCGCTAAAGTTCTGTACAACATCACAGTAAAAAGAATAATAAAAAATAAAAATAAAACAATAAACTGGTTCGTGCTGTTTTAAAGGAGTTCGCTCGTGTTTCACATACACCAACACTCTACACACAGTAATGGCGATTCAATGTTCCTCAGACGTTCTTGTCACACTCCTGATAGTAGAAATCCTCTGCAAACGTGAAAATAATTTTTAATGAGCAAGGGAAAAAAGCGCAAAATCAAAACCAAAATCCAATCCAGGAGTGACGTCAAATCCGTCAATCTGCATGGCTCACTCAACAGTGCATGCGCCCTTCCCATGGCGGTAATGTCGCGAAGGTTGGCCGGCGCGCCCAGATCTCGTAAGCCATAGTGCACGTCAACACACAGTGCGGCCAATAATTGTACGAAGCCAGGTGGGCGGTTAGGAGCAATCAGTAAGAGGTGATTTGTAGACAATCTGGCGATCTATCAAGCATGTAGCCTCGCACAAATGAAGGAAAAAGGAACGCAGCCAGCGAATTCATTGAGATTTATTGACCTTGAAAAATCGCCGGAGTTGGCGTTTGATGCGCAATGGACAAACACACTTGTGTGTATCGCTTGCTGTTTTCAGCGCTCGTATACAACACAAAGCAGCCCACACCGATTTAATGATGGAATAACGCGTCGTTTTACGACTGCTCTTCCTAAGTAAAATAACGACAACAGATTAGAGAAAGGGAGAGAGAGGAAAGGTGTATACTTAGTCGAATTGGTGCGTGGTGGACTTTTCTTTTTAGAAGCTGTACATGATAGATGCAAGCAGTGGCTCGTGTGAATGGCGTCGTCAGGACTCTCATTAGTCTTGCAGCCGCTATGCTCGTGTGTGGAGCAACGATAATTGGAAGGCCTCTATTGTATACGAGCCACCTGGTATACGAACGTTACGTCGGACATGAAACTTTGGAGCATATGCGGCCTCCCCACGGACAAGTATTCACTAGAAGAACTTCTAGCACTGCTGCTGTCGCTAAAATATACAAGTTTTTTTTCATTCAGCAAGGAAGAAAGCTAAAGCAAAAATGAGCAAGCAACAGCAAGGTCGTGTCTAAACGACGTGTCAGAAATAGGAGGAGGACGACGATGACGAGAACGAGGAGGAGCAGACAGACAGAGAACTTTTAATTAGGTCGTGAGAAGCGCCGCCCTTAGAGCAGCACTGCGGGCCGCTTCCACGTGGCGACAGAGTTTTTATAAATAGGGAGCCCTCAGTATACTTGACAAACACCTGTAGCACAGTTTGTGGGAAGGGAACGGGGAATGAAATTGATTGATTTTTGGTGTTGTACGTCCCAAAACCAGGTATGATTATGAGAGACGCCGTAGTGGAGGGCTCCGGAAATTTCGATCACCTGGGGTTCTTTAACGTGCACTGACATTGCACAGTACACGAGCCTCAGCATTTCGCTTCCATCGAAATGCAGCCGCCACGGCAGGGATTCGAACCCGTGACGTTCGGACCAGCAGCCGAGTGCCGTAACCGCTAAACCACCAGGGAGGGGCGGGGAATGAAAGATAGAGGCAGCAGAGGTAGTAGTAGAAAGCAGTGTATGACGCTGGTGGTGATACTGTTCATGGCGATAAGGGTAACCGTGATGATTATAGATAAGGAGAGAGAGAAGGTCAACATGGGCTGCTCTATGCGGAAATGTGTGTTTATGGAGAGCATGTTGCATGACCGGTTTGCAGAATTCGTTATAATGCATCAGCTTCTAATTATTCCATATATAGCAAGCAATCGGCGACCAAATGGGCCCTTAGACAACTCGAGGCAAATTTGATTCGGAGGAGGCCGCACTCGGATACGACGCTAATAGCAACGCATTGGGCACATTCAGCACCCGTCTCTAGCTAGCAGCGGCGCGGCAGCTCCGCGATAAAGTATTTCTGCAACGCCACACATCCTACAGCTACAGCTACAGTGATGCTGCCCAAAGTGAGCGCGTAGCGTAAATGCAGGGGTCCGCACACATGACCGGGGAGGCATTAAGAAGCCGGAATGACGGACGGGAAGGCTTCGGGAAGCAAAACTAATCACACAAACGATAAAAACGGAGCGAATCTCATTATACCTACACGAGCATAAACGCAAATTACAGCCGAGCAGCCCGGTACGCGGCGGTAGGCACGCAGCACGAGAAAACGAGACGACCGTATAACAGCGACCCGCGGCGCGTTACGCCAAATTAACCGAGAAGCGGTGGCGGCATCAGCAAGGGGTGGGCTGCTGCATGGAGTGCGCGCGGCCCCTGCTGAGTCACGTCATCAGTACACACACACACGTCGAGTCGGCGGCACGCATAGCTCGTGCGCGCGCGTATTATGCAGCGAGCTTATAACAGAAGCGGCCGCCGCACGACAGCACGCGCGCACTGGCTGCCAGCTGAATCAGCAACAAAAAGATAGCCAATAAAGCAAAGCCAATCTACATTCGCATGACCCCCGCGCACGCGGTATACACTCGGTGGCTCCATCTAACCGAGAGTCACCCACTGGGCGCCGGCAATTACAAACCCGCGGCGGCCCCACGCCGCGCGCGCACCGACGACGCTACGTGCGCGAGCTTTCTATATGAGTTGGCCCGCGTTCCCGCATCACCGGCCGACGAACGAGCGATGCGCGATATAACAGGCAGGGGTCTGTAATACGCGTGCGCTTGGAGCGAAGGCAGTTAATTTTTAGCCGAGTACGGCGGTCGAGCCATTCAACCGAAGTGCCATGGGTCCTCCGAGCACCAACGTGCACGCCAATTAAAGCAATAGAGAGAAAGAGAGAAGAAAAAAAAGGACACACTGGGCCGGTGAGTGACACGCAATGTCTATTGCGCCTCTGTGCTCGTAGCCTCCCACTGCGATACAGGAAATGCAATCAACGTGCTGTGGGTATAAGGTATACATCGACGCTACTTTGATAGCAGGCTGCCCAGGGCGAGATGACCCTGTTTCGTGCGACATAAACCCTTCAACCGACTGACGCCCACAGCCTTTATGCAGGAAACATATCGCGTTACCTCGTCCACGACCGTCTATAATAGCTTGTGATGAGTACGCGGGACTGCTATAAAAAAACGAAGAACACGTCGTTCCAAAGCTAGGGCCTGCCACGGGAGCCAGCTAGGAGCTATAGTTCACGATTCTTACCGCACAATAATGAAACGACAACGTGCGACCAGCTGTTGGATCGTTGATTACACTTCCGCGTTTAGACCGATGTACCGTGAGCATGCCAACATGCCTATATGCTAGCGGCCAGTGCTAGCGCAACTCCAAGAAAGAGAGAGAGAGAACAGCGAGGGAAGAAGTAACTAATATTGCAAGGAGATAAGATGGCCCGCACAGGTGAGGGGAGGGAGACTGCATAATAGTATTCGATGCTGGGGATGGGAGAAACGCGTGGTTGACCTCCTTCCATAAAGCCGTCAAGATGAACACCGGCGCCGGTCACTTAAAAAGCACTCATCGGGGACCCAGACGGCTGCACCGCACGCAGCAGATGCGCAGGGGGGAAGGGAGGGCGGAGTGCGATGGAGATTCGTATTGTGGGCAGCCACGGGAGCCCGAAAGCCCTCGTGCGTAGAGGGCCGCATTGTAGATGGCGCAGTAGCCACAGTGCTGTACAGACTCAAGCAGCGAGGAGGCACGTGGTGAGGAGAAAAAGAGGGAGGGGGCACGGCTAAGCAACCCCGCTGAACGAAGCCCACGTACGTACATCACGAGAAAGCCGTTACTGGGCCCATAGTATGCACGAACGACATCGCATAAGATGCGTGCTCACCGCGGGGTTATCGCAATGAGCAGGGAAAAAAGAAATCGCGACGAAATTTTGACAGTGCCCGATAAACCAAAGGCGGCGTCGAAGGTACAGTACACGGACAAGAGCCGCTGTGTGCTGGCCTCGCCGTACAAGACGGGCGGGCGGCCAGGCGTGCAAAAGATGAGCGGTGCACGAGGAGGAACACGCGGCCGCTGCAGCGGCCGAATGGGATATTGGCCACCTGTCCCGGGCAGCAAAGGAGCGCGTGAGTTGTGGTTGGCAGGAAGGAAATGAGATTTATACGCTCGCCCTGCCGGGGCGTCGGTGGCCGGCTCCGCGGCGTCGATGTGCGCGCGGCGAGTCAGCGTTTCGTGATCTGCCTCGAGCAGGCATGCTGCGTCGTCGCCGCCAAGGGACCCCCGACTCGGCACCGTTCTCTGCTTTCCTTCCTCGCACGTCGTGCTGCGCGCAATGCATTCTCCTCCCCCTCCTGACAAACCCCCCCGTCCGGCGTGCTTCTCATTGGGCGTGTCGTGATAACAGTTCGCATGACGGCGCCCGTAATGTGGCCCCTATTAGGAGTATAGGCAATATAACCGCGCTCCGGCGTTCGTGTATTGCGTGAGTCCAGCTGGCCGGACCCCGCTGCGCGTGCCTCCGAAGCCGGCAGAGGCGGGCTGCTGCTGCTTGCAGCAGCAGCAGTAGCAGCCGCTCGGCGCAATATGTGGTGGTGGCCGAGCGAGACGACGTGCCTGAATATAATACCGTATACAGGAATGGAAGGGGACGCGTCGACAGTGTGCAGTTCCCGCTGGGTTTATGCGTTGTGGGATGTCCGCGTGCGCCTGCCCGCTCCTGAAGCAACGAGCATCGAAGCGGAATGCAGGACGCGCCTGCAAATATGCCACCGGTAAACTGTAACGGATCGTGCGATGATTTCGTAACGAAGGATGTGCGGTCGGCCTTGAAGAGTTGCAGAGTGGCCTAGCTGTGTGCCGTTTGCAACGGTGCCCGATAGGCCATCATTAGATTCCTCGGATTAATTCTGTCACAACTTGGGAGGCCTTGATGACCAGTCTGTTTGCTCTTGCTTACTGACTCTCAGTGTGGCAAACCAAGCGCGGAATACTAATGGAGGCTACGAACATGCTATAATTTATCAGAAGTGGACCAGATTTTCCTGATCCGTTTTTTTTAATCGACAGTTGCTCAGGCCACAGGTAATCAAGGTACGCCTTGATGCCCAAAATAAACGGGCTATGTAACAATTAAACCCCTCCGTTCCTAGAAGTCCCCGAAAAGCGATCAAATTTTTGTAAAGAATTAATTTCCTGCTGAAACCTGCGATGTGATTGTAAGAGAGTAGTGCTACTGAATTGTTTTGCTTCACCGCGGAAATTGACAGCAGCCTACATTTGAAGGATGTTTGTTTTCGGGCATGGTTATGCTTAGCTTACGAAATACGTAAGCACAGCTTACATAATGTTACAAAAGCTCGGTATTTTATGCAATCATCCTTTTCATGCGGTCGAATACAGGCAAGGTTAGTGTTCCATAAGAGTCCTGAGAAGTCGTGGTGGGAGTTCTATTACTGCGTTGGTCCTGCATTGGAGTCCTTCCTATTACCTATCGTATACAAAGGACCGTTGCTTAACCGACCCCTCCGAATCCACTGGCGCTGGGTAAATTAAAGAGCTCCTTGCGGAGCAGTGTAGGGTGTAGTCGCATCTCGGCATTCATCCCGTCTCGAATTGATTACAACTATATATAGCTCCCTAGCATTCACGTAGTTGTGGTTAATGCTAATCTCCGCGACTCAATACGGATTACTCGGGCGACCTTGCCCTCAAAGTTCTCCTGCCGCTTTTCTGGCACTGAAAATGTCGCTCATTTCTGCTCTGAAAGCGTGACGCCAAATCTCTTTCATTACACGATTGATAACGCGATCTTCCCCAGATGCGGTAAACATTATAAAGAGGGCCGACATTCTCTGAGAGGATAGAAACCGGACAGGCGGCTCTTGTACGCCACAAGAACACGCACGGAAGGACAGCGATCTGGCAGCGTCGCATGCGGTATACAGCGGCAGCATATCGTATACGATTACTGACTCCGTAAGTATGGAGAGAAGCTTACGGGGAAGCTGTTTTTCGAAAGCGTGACCAAACGGTCGGTACACCATACGGTAAGGAGCTAGATTCACCGACGATGCAACGTCGATAAAGCGTCATCCACCCGCTGCTGGCCGGCCGTTTTCGTTCGCTTGAACTTGATTCCAAGACAAGATTGGAGGGCTTGCATCCCCGCCAGCGTTGATCTAGAATGCGACCCTCAGCATGGTGCAGAACATTAGGCCTTCGCCTGCCTCATCTTTCTTTAAGCTCTCTGCGCCCACGTATCTTCGGAGCTGGCATGGGCATCGAAGAGAGAGGGAGGAGAGAGCGAATGGTCAGCAGCTTCGGTCACCGAGCCATGCGAAAGTAAAGCTTGCGTCCAGCTTCATTTATCAAGCGTGCGCACGCCGTGCACGCTAATCCATAAGCGCCACATCTATTCTACAACACAGAGCCGGCCGCATCTCGCTTCGTTCACTCCATACGTGTACAAGGCTTCCCGTCGATTTGGAGACAGTGCCGGTGTCCCGTTCGTCTGCAGGGATCGCGAAGGGCCTTTGCTTCGCCGGATGCCGTGTGTCCGCCTGCCTGCCTGCCTGCCTGCCTGCAGGACGTCCTGCGGAAAGCCCGAACACGAAATAAAGCCGGAGAGAGAACACGGGGAGCGGAGGCCACCGTGCCACCCGCAGCGCGCGTGTGGCTCCGGCGTCGTGAGTGTCGCGCGCATTAGCATCTCGCTTTCGGAGCCGCATAACGACGTGGACGAGAAAGACATTTGCGCACGCTGGGAAGATGAAGAAGGGCGCATAAAGAAGAAAGAAAGGCTCGAAAAAGAAATAAGAAAATACGATGTTACGTAGAAGATGGTGAGCAAGCGAGGTATGCCGGCCTGTCCGGCGGCGATGGCCTTTCTCGTATTGCTGCTTCCACCGCGGGGTGGCAGAAAGAGACGTCGTAGCTTGGGCAGACGAAAAATAGAAAAGAAAAAGAGGCAAATGAAACGAGACGGAATCTCGAGACCCACCGCACGAGGCCATGATTTGTTGGGGCCGCGAAGTCCCGCGTGTGAAACGAAGTTGCTGCAAATTATGTCCTGTTGTGGCGTCGGCTGTTGGGTTGGCGCTTGGCGATCTTGCGCGCCTGTGGCCTGACGTACCGTCTTCGCGCGTAGAATGGAATGGGAGATTTTGCGGAGGACGGATGTTTTTGAGAATGTGCAGCACGAGCGCGTTAGTTGCCCCTGGGAAGGGACGTCGATCTTCAAAGACTAAGCAACAAATTTTGCAGACCACACGGGGTGACCATTATTTTGTGTGTCCCTCGCTTGCTCTGGTGCTTCGGAGACATGGTTGAAAAGCTCGGTAGGCAGGTGTTATTGTCAGCAAAAGATAGGAATGTCTAATGCGAGAACTTAAGACACTAAAAGAAGAAAGGAGGTTGCACAAAGTTCTTTTAAAATCCACAAAACAAATCAGCTGTCAGAAATTTGTTCGAATTAGGCTACCCCTTGATTCTGAGAGAATTGAGATTGTTAGAAGAAGGTTGGAACAAGCTGGCTCATCCATAGCAGAGAAAGTTTTCCGCGCGAACAGACCAAGACCTAAGAAGAAACACACACACACACACACACACACACACACACACACACACACACACACACACACACACACACACACACACACACACACACACACACACACACACACACACGCACACACACACGCACTGCTTTTATGAACACAACTAAGATGGTGTGCGCCTCAATCTAAATTGCGCCTACATTACAGGACAACATGGTCGTAAAATGCCCGTTTTCTCGCATCCATTTCTAGCCAGGTGTGCCTTTCGGTCACATGCCATAGCCTTTTCTTATACGTATAAGGATGAAAGTCGTACCTGTCTCTGCATGAAAGTCGCGAAAGCGCATCGCCGCGAAAACCCGCCTTCGCAAAGCAGTTCAAGTAATCCAGATCTCATACTGCCTGTAGAGTAGGCGACTTCGCATCAAACGTTCCAGGACACATTATGTGGATTATTTTTACATAGCATCAAAGCCTTGCACAGCTACGTAAGCGAGAATTCTCGCTCTGCAGGGTCGCGAACGCCAGCGGGAAGAAATCAATGTAAGAATCGATGTGGGGGTCAATATAATGCACGACTAGCGCAAATGATAACTCTCGTTGGACACAGTGCCTGTATACTAAATGTTTGCGATACGCTGAGCAGGCACAGACAGATTCGTGGCCGCACGCAGTCGGAATCCCGATGACCTGACGGTGGCATCTCAGGGGCCGCCATAAAACAGCACGACCATGACCATTGACAGAGAACGCGGAAACGGCGCTACCGAGCAAGCGGGTGAAATGGCAGTGGTATACGTGACGTGATGCTGAACACAGCACGATATAATCTATATACAAACCTCATGCAGACCCACTACCTCAACGAAGGTAGACTTGGGACAAGACGGGTTGTGCCTTGAAGCTGCAGTGAGAATATAAGAGTGCGTTGCTGCGCACCTGGCATGTTTAGAAAACCAGGAGAAAGCGAATTATAAAAGAAAGAGCGACGAGGGCACGTCTGACAGAAATCTAAGTTCTCTGAAGAAAAACGAAGCTTGCATATCTTATATGCACGTATTCGTTCGTACAAGGACAGAACGGAGGCATAAACGGTCGACACAGGAATATTAAAGCGCATTAGGGAACCAAAACTGTGTTCCCGATTTCTTTAATCTTGACGTCAACGCAAGGATATGCTAAATTTATGCTCCGTGTAGGGAGTTCGGTTAAGCTGACAGCGAGTTTTTAGGGACCCGAGATTGAACTCACAACGCGTTTCTATAGTAGCACTTCTACGCTGCCGCCATCATTAATAATATGTCCCTCATAAACAGTGCCTGACATTTGCTTACATGGACAGCTCGAGCGTATAAACCTCTTATTATTTTTTAAGAGCTAGTGGACGCACTGTAATGGGAACGGGTTTATCACCCGATCCTCGCTTGAATTGCATGTTTTAGTATGGATGAACAAATCGCAAGGTACGATTTAAAACAGGGAATGTCGCGGGAGCCAACGTTCGACAAGCGGACTTGTCTTCGTCAGTTGCCGCCCTGACGAAGACAAGTCCGCTTGTCGAAACGTTGGCTCCCGCGACATTCCCTGTTTTAAATCGTACCTTGCGATTTGTTCATCGATTCAAGCATCCATCTTCCCCTGAGCTTCTCTTCTAGTTTGGATGTTTTAGTATGAGCACATCTGTGTGTTTAAAGTAGTTCTCCTTCCTCCCAGCTCTCGCCTATTTCCCTGAATATTTTTTTCTGACCGCCAACGGCCTGAGTAAAGCACGAAGAGAGATTTAAAGATTTAGCAGACGCGCTGCATATATGATGCTTAACTTCGGATTGAATCCGAATCCATCTGATCTACTCAGTTCACGCAGCGTGGAGAGGAACTCCAGTTAACGTATCAAGCACTTTGTGTAGCGACGATATCTAATGATCTTGTATGGCAGATATGGTACATATATAATAATCTTATTCGACCGAATAAGAGCTGATGCACGTGACGTATGTGTTTATTTCAGATCCCTGAATATGCGGCGTATGCACTGTACCACTCTTTTCATAGAAAAGTTACATATTATCACTGGTGTTACACTGCTGTTGTTTCATTAACAAGGGGCTCGCTTCATTTTCGCTTATCTGTGATCTATTTTCAAGCCTGCCTTTTAATATTTAACGAACCACCGGTCTGATAAAGCATTACAAGGTTTACAGTTATGCGGAAGGAATCACTGCTGACGGTAAGCACACCGTGTGGGTACATTAAGCACGAAGCATCGTTTATCATATAGATGCATTTAGGACGCAGTTAAGCAGTAGCCGATTCTAGCTATAGCTCGTGAGATGAATAGGCAATAAGGCACCTGGGCTAAGAATACAAAGTGCATTAGGTTATGGCAGCCGCGAAACGCACGCTCACGCTGAAGCCGTGAGTCAGGGCTCGCTTCGCAGAGGGCAGAGCAAGTGAAAGCAGCCGTAGCATTCACCGCGTAAAACGGCTGCTGAACGCGCACCTAAATATGAGTGCATGAGCGTTTTCTGCATTTTGTCCCATCGAAATAAGGCCGCCACGTCCGCGTTTCGATCCCGTGTCTTCCCGCTAAGTTATACCGTGGTGGGTCTTTGGAGAAAGTAAACAGCACGAACGACAAGGGAGAGTGAAAGAAGATGACATGACAAGTGTTCTTTGTCACAGCACAATGGAGGTCAATGCTTAAGAAATAAACTGCCTTGAGATACCTACCTGTGCATGCTGGCGCATATCTTAAGAAAACAAAAAGCGCGCATGGTGAAAGAAGATGACACCAGACACGATAAGTGCGGTATTATTGTGCAAGATAGCCCCATATAAGTCCTAATAAGCTGTCGATACCGATTCATGGTCAGTCCCCCAGCGTGGGTACGAGGATCATCATCCTCATCATCATCAAGTGCGGTATTTCCGTTCGTGCTAAGCCAACCATCTCTTACATGCCAGGTCGTACTCAGTGTTGTACACGTTCCTCCAAAAACAGGAACGAAAACTCGTTCCTCGTTCCTTCACAATTTTGTAACGAGTTCCCGTTACAAGTTCCTTTAATAGAAAAGGAACGCGTTCCAGTTCCATTTCGAAAATTGCAACGAGTCGTTACATTAACGTTACATTTGATTTCTAAAATCGGAAATTAATCTTGAGGCAAATCAAAGTGAACATATTAAATCTCGCATCGACCTATGTATAAGTGGATAAGTTCAACGTCACGGGCGGCATATTATCTAAAGACAAAGAAACATCCAAATAAACATCAAAACATCCAAATATTTTCAAGGAGCATCGAACGTACTACGGACAACTCTACTGCGACTTTGGCGCTAGTCTATTACAAGTGCAACACTTTTCACTTCAGTCTTCAGATGCGTAGCCAGGATACTGCGCCTCCAATGTGCTAATAGGTAGTTACTCACATGCACCAGTGCATCTAACAGCGGTGCACCTGATACTAAAAGCTAGTAATAGACCTTTCGATTTAGGATAGCATATAAAGGTTTGTGCCTGACCCATGCCATTGCGCGCAGATACTGGAACAAGATTCCCCGAAGTCGTCAGCATTCCCGATCCTAAACGATTTTGCTCAAAATTGGTACAAGTCCCTTGTAGCATTTTAATAAACTATTTGGAAATTCTGGATATATTGGTTTTATTTAGTTCTCATCACTTCAAAGTATTTGTGATATAGTGAACTTTGCTTGTTAATTATAGCTGCGTCGAATGTATGCCGGTGTGAGGAATTTTAATAATGCTATCTTGTGCGTTTACCACCGAATTAAATAACACGGGACTGTTTTCTTATTTTCTTCGTGGCATTAGAAATAAGCATTATTTCCCTGTTCAATTTGTAGGCACAACGACATTAAGGCAAGGCTGAAATGCTGTTGTGGTTCAGGAAATAAATAAGAGAATAAATAACCTCCCATGCATAATTTGACGGGACGCCAACCGAAAATGACCACCACACATGCATAATTGACTAATTAACAGGGCATTCCTGTGTAGGTAACCGTTTGGTCACGTGCTAATGATAGCAATGAAACCATAGTTTTTATTAGAAACAAACTGGGAATCTCCGAACATAATTAACCAAATCCGAGTTAGAGCGATGTTAACTTCGCTCAGCATTACAAACACGCACGCACGCACGTAAGCATGTTCAGCACACGTTCGCGTTAGCACGAGTATATATTGTTTCAAAAAGCCTTTCGTTTCTGCTTTTTGCCGAGGGCACAGGGCTGTTCACGCTAGATTAAGGTGCAGCCCGTTCAGTTCAACTAAAATACCTTGATGAGATTGACGCACAGAGTGTCTTACAAGTATGGACAACCGTGGCCGTAACCACGTTCTCAGAACCAATGTGGGGAGACACGATATAGTAAAGCACGCGTTGACAGTGTTTTAGTTCGGAGGGTGCCCTGGCGGCGGGATCATAAGGGACGAAAGGAACTTTGCTGCTGCATGCAGTTCCTCCCGCGTTGCCGTACACCCATACAGGGCTGGCTGATATAGCCGCATACTACTTGTACAGCGGCCATTGTAAGCGGCCACCGCCAATGAGTAGCGGGATACCCTGATGTCGTGCGGCCGCAGTGAAGGGGAAGCGTCATCCTCGTCGAATATTCGAAGCCGCAATAGAATGGCGTTTTCGCGCGTGATTTTCCTTGAGGGAGCGATAGTGGCGGCAGGAAAACGGGGACTCGAGGTTCGCCTTGTTGCAGCCCTGCCTATCCGCCCTGCATGATGTGCTGCGTACGTGCGATGGTCGTGGAGTGGAACGGGTATAGAAGGAACGCCGTTCCCTTTGCCGTTCCTTCGTAAATGTAACGCGTTCCCGTTACAGTTCCACCAATCCCAAATGGAACGCTGGCGTTCCTTCGTTCCTCCTAAAAGGAACTCGTTCCAGGAACGTCGTTCCTTGGAACGACGTTCCGTACAACACTGGTCGTACTTCTCCGAAACTAGAACACTGCCGCTCCGCGGGACCTCCGAGCAGATAGCACCTCGCGGCAACCGAACTCAATCGTGCGACAGCCGCTTAGCGGCTGCACCGGCCTCCCCTCAGCTGGCGTCCGGCCGTGAAGCCGGCGGGACCACAAGCGAAAGGCAATTCAGGAAGCACAGCCCGACGATGTAGTCGCTGCCGGGAGCGCCATAAACGTGAGACAAGGACATCGGCGCAGCGTCGCGCTATATAGCTTGGCCTGCCGTCATAAACACAACTCCTTGATATCCGACGCACACTTGGACGGGCCGTCGTCTCGAGCTTTCTCGTGTAGCGAGCTTTTTACTTTTTCTTTCTTTATAGTTGCTTTAATTTCAGCGCGACGGTCGCCTATTAAAATGCTAGAGGTCCGCCGAATCGTTCGACGGCCGACTGTCACGACCGTCGTTTCTGAAGAGAGCTTGTTGCGCTGTCGAGTTCGGAGCTATCTTTGTCCCACGGCATAATTTTGCCTTCATCTCGCTCTGGTCGTCTCTTAGAGTGCTCGTTTCGCGGTGCTATTTTATGCAGCGATTGGGTTGGGAGATACAGTAAAAGCACGCAGTAATCTGAAAGAGCGCGCGGCGCCAGTGGTGCGCCGATGCAATCTGGGAAATACGGTTTAATTCGCCGCGAAGTTCCTATACAATTTAGCTAAGTGCAGCAAGCCATTTTCCATTTTGTCCTTATCTTTTCTTTTTTTCGTGTATTGCGCCTGCAGACGACCTAGGCGAACCAGCAATTTCAAAGATTGCAATAAGTGATCGGTTTACGGTCGAATATATGCCACTTAGTAAAAGACACTTAACAAGCACTCAGTTTGCTTATTTATCATTCTTACTTTTTCCTCTAGGGGTGAATAAGCAGCAGTTAGTGGACGCTAGTTTCGATCAAGGTACGTCGCTTACGACGGCACTGACGTACACCTCGTATTTGCGCTACTTTTATGACGTATGGTGTCTCTTAAAACAAAAACAAAAAAAGAGAGAGAGAGAGAAAGAGAAAAGAAAGGAAATGAAAACATGCACCTACGCGCTTGTTCGGAGAACCGCTGGTCCAATTACTACCGCGAGAATAAACGGCCGAATCGGCGAAGCTTTCACTCATAAAAGCGGTTCACAATTGGCTGGCTGGCTTTGCTGGTAACCGAGTGGATGATTTTTGCCCTGACAAATGTGAAGTCAGCTGAGGTTGTCGCACTCGTGCTCACTTAATGAACGGTGCAGCTGAATTACGAAAACAGCATTAAGCGGGACGCATAATAAGAATACCGCACATTTCATGTACGCCCCATCGTCTTCGTTTGTTATATTTACTGCACAAGGCGCGTTACAGTATCACGAAAACTCGCTTGTTCGTTCGGCCTGTCAATCGCACATTGCTCATTTCTATGTGTGTTTAAGTTACCCCACCGTTTCCATATACACACAATTAAAGGCCTGTCAACTCTCCAAATACAAAATTTTCTCTTTTGCCATAATGCGTGCGAGTTATCATGACTGGGGATTAGTCGGCGTGGGTTATTCCACAACATATGCCATAAATGACGAAAGATAAAAAGATAAAATAAACTTCGGAGGTATTCCGTGCAAAACCCAAGGTATAAGTATGAAGTGCGCTTTGCCTGGAGACTGTGGACTAATGTTGTCCAGGTGTGGTGTAATCAACATTATTCCAGAGACAAATCCACAAATTTGCCCCTGGAAACGTACCTCTACGTTTAGCGCCATAGAAATGGGCCACCGTTGGCGGGAGTCGAACCCGCATCCTCCAGCTGAACGCTACCCTACACATTAGCCACTGTGCTCCCAAGACCAAAACATAATTTCCAAGTCCAAAACATAATTCAAGTCCAAAACATAATTTCAGTTCGCCTAACAACTGATGCCTTTATTCTGTGGGTTCATACCTGGTGACGTGGTAGCTGTAACTAAAGCAAATCGCCAATATAATAAAAGAAAATCTTCATCAAAACAAGCCTGCAGATGATATACGGTATTCTCCCCTGCGCACTCAGGCGCGCCCAGAGGAGCCCACACATGGACTAGCCCCTTGACCGGCATGGCGTTTAGCGAACACCCATCATATGCTTCCAGTATACATTGAAACTTGTGGACCGCATCCGATACCCCCGCCCATTCCTGTATAAGCACCTTTATGCTTCCCGTAGAAGCAAGCGCACACATGCTCCTTACTAAGGTGCTTGTAATCGGCGCATCGGCGTCCTCCACTCGAGAGAGCGCTTATCCGACTCATATACTCCTCTCGAGTCTTGATGCGCCAGAAAGCGTTTACTCCGTTTCCGAAGTGTGCGTATATACGGACGAGCCATCGGACGCCATTTAGTAGCTTTGTGGCTGAGATAAGGCCGCTCGATCCGTGCTTCCATAAGTTGAAGGGTTGTACGGTGCTCGTGTACAGCTATATAGCTGCGGCCGTCGTTACACAACTTCTACAGACCGAGAAGAGGCTGGGAGGAAATAAAGAACCGTATGCGTCTGAAAAAGAAGTCTTAATCTCAAGTGCGCGGCGGCGCCAGCCATGCGAGTACCATCAGCGTCAGTGCGCATTTCAAGCGCTGAGACGCGCGTCTCTCTGCATTTTTTTTTTCTTTTCCTGCGTGCATCATTGAGAGTCCGGCGCCGGATGTATAGGCATTTCGTGCAGTGAACGAAGAAGAGGCTAAAAGTGCTGCAGCAGATTGAACGCAACTGCGGGACGCTGCAGGCAGCTCCTTTTAAGTGGCCCTGCATTAACGTGTCGCCGGGCGCATTGAGTGAATAATGCACCGGGCGCACACAAGAAGCATCCTTTCCATATGAGGGGCGAGATTCGAAACGTGTACACATCGATACACGGTGCACGTAGCCGGAACGATACATCCCCCCTCCTTGCAGCACGGGAGTGAAGGGAGGGAACGCCTTTTTTAAAACGGTGCGAGATAGCGACGATGAAGCAACGATGCCGATGGGAGTTTTCCAGATTGCTCCCCTTCCCCCCCACCTTCTTTATTTTTTTCGAAGCCACGTCCACTTAACAGGGGGAATTTTTCTATGAGCCGTATGGTGTCTCGAAGATGTACGGAAAGATTGGCGGTATATAGAATGGCGCAAACAGCTGAAGGGGAGTATAAGACGCGTACTATGGCGAAAACGTCCCCGCGGCCGCGATGTGTTGCTGTATAACGCCTGTGCTCTTGTAGCTAGCTAATGTACACGTGCTCATACATCTACACGTAAACGTGCGCGCACATTGATGATGTAAGTGGTAACGCGCTAAGTGCACGGGTACTAACACCGGCTTCTCGACGCTGTGCTTATAAACTGTTCGTCGCGCACACACGACGATCAGTTGGGCATGGAAAGAACCCAGGGGTGCAAACACGGTTTGGAAGCAAAAACAGAGAAAAGGGTACTCAGCTTAAAGCGACGTAACTCTGGATGGAAACTAATAGAGCGAATGGAGTGGTTTTGTTGTTGTTGCAGATGAAGCAAATTCGCAGGAGCGTGCAGAAAGCGCACGCTTATGCAAGACAATATATTGTTTTAAGCTAATAGACGAAATTTCACGTGTCTACACGATCGGTGCAGCCTAAAATTATTAGTGAGACCGTAGCAGGGTGCAAGGAGTGGTTAATTTTGATCACATGGGTTTCTAAATCATATCTCAGCACACTCAGGTTATTGCATCCGTAATTGTTATACTACATCGTGAAGCAGCTGGACACCACGCATGAAGAACTATTACAGTTACTTTCGCTTTTTAATGTCTTGTTTGTTTATATTTACGAGTGACCATGTAAACACGGTCAATATGAGATCAGCACTTCCTATCACTTTTAGCTATCGATAATACTGTGCACGCTCTTTTTTTTTATCGAAAGTATATCAGTAGCTTAAGATCCCTTTGTATAACCTCCTTCCGTTAAGTGTTGTTTTTCAGTCTTAGACTTGCGAAACCAGGCCGCTCGAGTGCGCATGACTCGGCTGATACCAAACGTACGAAGTTGCGCCTAAGTATAACGCCACAGCCAATCAGCCACCGCATAATGATGGAATTATTTCACCCTTTCTGTTTTCCCATACTCTCAGCCGCTGTTGGCCATTCCGTTCATCATTCTTATCTTGTGCTATCTGGTTTCAATACCGTATTTTAAAGAGAGGAGGACCACCATGTTTTTTTCCCATCCCGTAAGGAACAGCACGCAGGCGTTCGTAATCTCGCAATCGAAAAGCATGTTTGAAATTAAAAGCCATCGGGACTTTTCGGATGTAACAGTCCCATGAGTAAGTATCGGACAAATAAGCACCTGACAAAGTTGGCACTGAAATAGCGTCTCGCACTTTCCTCGAGTTAAACGTTGGGAAACTGCTGCATAGTGCTGGCATAGGAGAAGGGATAGCGTAGCAGCAAAATTATTTTTCTCGACACGTAGGTTTTACTAATGTGAATGTATTCAGATCCCACGTACAACTGGAAACTGATAGCTCTAAGTGGAAGCCACCTACGTGAAACTTCAGCTTAAATCGATGGGAAAACGACGTACACAACATCTCAATTAATCCCAAATCAAAGCACTTAGATTTCATTTTGCCGATTTTTTTTTCATGTCGTTCAAGGCTTGCGTTTTTGTTTCCTTTTAGCGATATAAAGCGTTCTGTTGACAGGGAGAAATGACTAACTTAACAAGCTGATGAGCAACGCCATTCGCTCGAAGCTGGTCGTCAGCCTGCGTCGAAACTGGCGCAAATCATGCATTGTCAGGCCTGCCTGCTTTGACTTTCTATGAAAAATCTGCGAGACCATATCCAAGCGAATGCACTGCATACTAGAGAAACATAAGGAGTGAAAGGAGAGAGTCAAACAAAGGGGATGACTGGAGTTGCATCTACCAGTCTGCAAGGTCGCATGCACCACCACCCAGCCTTTTTAGCGAAGCCACATACAAGTCATCTATTTATTCTTAGCACGGAAATGCAAATTCGTATACGATCCAAGGATGTGCCGGTATAAGCCACACGTGATTGTCTGAATGCCACCTTTTACAGCCCATACAAAAACACGTTCAAGAAAGAAAGAAAGAAAGAAAGAAAGAAAGAAAGAAAGAAAGAAAGAAAGAAAGAAAGAAAGAAAGAAAGAAAGAAAGAAAGAAAGAAATACGCAAACAGCGCACGCTCTGTCGTACATATAACCACATCTATACAGCTCTTCGCTGAAAAACTACGCCAACAGGATGAAATGGCTCGCGATTTTTTTTTCACATGGATAGTTTAGCCTGTTCTGTTAATCTAGCAATAGCAGGATACCTGAAACCACAGCACGTGACATTTTTGTATGTCTTACGTATTTTCAAATGTTTGAAGAATACCTGCAATCACTATGAACTTGCATGTGCTAAGATGCCTGTACCCTTTTCATGTATACTGTTATGAAATGGGGGGGGGGGGGGGCCTAGCGGAAGACGCGGGGGCCGTTGGCATCTAACCGCTGCCACCACTGTTGCGAAGGACGGGTGGGGTACGGGGACTTTGGTAGCCCCACCGCTTCGAAGAGGCGCTGGAGTGAGGAGCCAGGAAAGACGGCCGATCGAAGAAGACTGACAAAAGACTTTATACAATATTGTACATAACCCACGGCCGTGTCTCCGTGAAGAGCTCTTGACACGGCTGGGTCTCCATGAGCAGTCGCCAGTGCACCCCGATGCACCAGCTTTTCTACTCTCGTTCGGTCGCTTCCTCCTTGCGCTTTTCCACGAAGCGGCTGGAGTGCGGTGCAGGTCCGTGCCTGCAGTCATGCCGGGGGGATCCTCTCAACGTCCCTTGTTTGTTCTCGCCGACCGGCGACCGGTGAGTAGCTTCCGAAAGATGTCGACGGATGACGCACGAGCGCCTTCCGGGAATGCCCGCTGTGGGGTCGGTCGCTGGTGGAACTGCACGTGCTGGCAGGGGAATTTGAGGCACAACAGCACCCCCGCCACCAAACAATGCATCAGGAGGACGAGCGGCTCAACGTGGCTCGTCTGAAGTGATGCGACGTACGGGCCAGCAGGCTCATCCATGGACCGGTGGCCAAGCCCTCAGGTGCACAGGTTCCTCTCCTGGCATTCCACTCGAACACACAGCTCAAAGGGGTTCACGGATCCTGGAGGAAAGACATACTCGACACGACAGCCATTGTCGAACCACGCCCAACGCTGCAAGTGCCCTCTGCACACCCCTCGAACTGCCAGACCACCACAAGTCAAAACCAACTTGAGAACTAAAATTAACTCTTTAAGTTAAACGCAACGAAGTGCAATATCTCATGGCAACAAGTCAGAATTCAGACCTCAATTTCAGGCGTTGTCAATCACAACAGCGTCCACAGAATACAAAAATTGCCATCATAACAAAGGTAACTCTACCGTAGCCGCGTAGGCAGGTAAGGCAAACAATCGAAGAGGCGAACAGAAACTCAAAGGCTCCACTTTAAGCTCGTGTTCCGCTATTGATTCAGCAAAACACTCTGATAGAATCATTTCACTCGCGATTCTCAAAAACCCGACGGACGCTCCAAGAAAGCTTTGGAGATCCTTAGAGAACAACAATGTCTACCCCAGGACCATAAGTCCGCGTTAACCTCCAATGCTAAACAAACGCTTCCAGAAACAGAGAGAAAAGTGGCGATGTCCTCACCTGTCCTGAAAACTCGAAGCTTACGTCGCTCTTGGCACCATTTAAACTACGTTCGGTGTAGCGACAAAGAAAAAAGCAGGCGCAGTCTTCCTAGTTTGAATTGCCTTGAAATTCTGTACCTCACGACGCGCGTCACGCGTATTTCTGACCTTAGAGACAGCCTGTGCTTAGGACTTTTCCTAGAAGATCTGTTCGGGATCTTACGCCTAAATCTGGGCTTAGTGCCTCGGCTGACGATGTCATGACGCTTAGCTGCTTTCTCTCGCTTGACGGTACTCGTCTTTTTCGGGCCCTCTTTCCGATGATTTCTACGGAATCTCTTGCCCTCGTAGCGGCTTGCAAGGTTCGGGGTCTCAGCATCTGTACACGCTTGTACTTGCCCCTCTATTTGCTTAGGTAAATCCCCACACGGCTGCGCTAGCATATCATGACAGTCACCTCGTGCTTCTGTTAGAACGACAGATTCGGCGCTGTCTAAGCTATCCAGCTGGCCCACTGATTTAACATCGATTAGTGGGACTCCTTCATAATGGGGCATTGACCCTTCTCGCTGGCCTTCGCCGTCGGCCTCTGAAAATACAGTAAAGGTACTGTTCTCCTCACTCTGTGGGTACTCCACAGATACAGCACCGTGACCAACAGTCACCAAGCTATCCGCTTCCAAATCAGCGGTACTGTCGATAAGTTCGACTCTTTCATTACTGTCCCGACCTTCGCAGTCGGCCGGACTCCCTTCTACATGACCTTCAAAGTCGGTCTCTAAATCACATGCATAAAACGTGATGCTTTGCTCATTTTGTGCCTCAACACACAGGGCGCTAGCCATTTCAACACTGGCTTTACTGTCGATAATTTCGACTTTTCCATTACCGTCTCGGCTTTCGAAGTCAGCCGGACTTACAGCACACAAGTGGCTGGACTCCTCTACATGGCCTTCGAAGTCGGCCTCTAAATCGCATGCAGAAAACTTGCTGCATTCTTCATTTTGCGCCTCAACACACAGGGTGCTAGCCATCTCAAGCACCTCTTTCTTTGTCTCAATCTTAGCGGAGACACCAAAACGCCTGTACAAGGCTTCCCGCACAACTTCATAGTTGTTAAACTCATCATCCGAGAGGCGAGCTAGAATTTCAGAGATGTGTAAGGGAAGCACACCCACTAAGGCAATCGACCAATAGCCGCGGTCGAGCCCTACCTCTACACAAACCTGCTCATAAGCGGAAAGAAAAGATTGGATATCTTCGCCATTCCTGAATACGTGCATCTTGGAACGTACTTCTTTCCATCTACTGATCTGAATTTCTTTGTCCATGCTTTCAATCCGCACTTTACTTTCCTTACGCTTTCTTTCTTCGCGCTCCTCTGCTGCGGCTTTCCTAGCCTGCACAGCTTCCCGAGCTTCCTGGGCCTCTTCGACCGTTACCTCCTCTGCCTCCATAAGCGCGAGAATTTGCTGTTTCCGCTTTGTGGAGCCAACCACGACACCTAGCTCCTTACAAATTTCTAGGAGGTCCTGAACCTTGAACTTGTCCATCTCGACTCTGCACCACGCCTCGTCTAAAAACTGTAGCCAAGTAGTCAGAGGATCCTTGGCTGACTCAAAAGTTAGCGTTCCCAAGACAAAACGTCCAACCCTATTTCTAACAACAACGTGGGTTAGCTATAGGTCTGGCAATACGATTGGAAAGCATCGAGCACTCACCACACCAAGGTAGCTGACGCTGGTTGATCCCATCTAGCTGCCATCCACTGTTATGAAATGGGGGCCTAGCGGAAGACGCGGGGTCCGTTGGCATCTAACCGCTGCCACCACTGTTGCGAAGGACGGGTGGGGTACGGGGACTTTGGTAGCCCCACCGCTTCGAAGAGGCGCTGGAGTGAGGAGCCAGGAAAGACGGCCGATCGAAGAAGACTGACAAAAGACTTTATACAATATTGTACATAACCCACGGCCGTGTCTCCGTGAAGAGCTCTTGACACGGCTGGGTCTCCATGAGCAGTCGCCAGTGCACCCCGATGCACCAGCTTTTCTACTCTCGTTCGGTCGCTTCCTCCTTGCGCTTTTCCACGAAGCGGCTGGAGTGCGGTGCAGGTCCGTGCCTGCAGTCATGCCGGGGGGATCCTCTCAACGTCCCTTGTTTGTTCTCGCCGACCGGCGACCGGTGAGTAGCTTCCGAAAGATGTCGACGGATGACGCACGAGCGCCTTCCGGGAATGCCCGCTGTGGGGTCGGTCGCTGGTGGAACTGCACGTGCTGGCAGGGGAATTTGAGGCACAACAATACCCACCTGCCGAGATCTGGTAACAGATCGCAGTGCCTATAGATAGATAGATAGATAAATAAATAAATAAATAGATAGATAGATAGATAGATAGATAGATAGATAGATAGATAGATAGATAGATAGATAGATAGATAGATAAGTAAATAAATAAAAGAAAACGACATCTGGCAGATCTCCTTCGCCGGCAGGGGCGGGCCCTGAAACTGGTTGTGTTTGCCTCCTTAAGGGCTTTCCGGAAAGAACAATGCCACAGCGAAATATTTTGGAATCTCTGCATCCTATGTCATCGCACCTGAGGACGACGTCGCAGTTTTTCAAGCACCACAAACAGGCACAAGCGACTGCAGTCTGTATTAACGCTCGTTGTCGTCAACAAGCGACATCGCGAGGGGACATTACGCTGCCACGTAGTATGGCGGCAAAAATGACAGTCTGAAATAGTGCGCCTGCGTACCCTGTGCCATTCCCTTCCGTCAATTATCGTTCAACTTCTCCCGCCACAGTTTCCGGAGCAGAGCACAATACCGAATTTTTCATTCTGAGAAACTTGCTAGTCTTTGCCCTCTAATCAGTTGCTATCTTTTTTCTTAGGGCTGTAATCACAACAAGGTCGCACAAACAGAAGCGTTTGTGGCCCCATATCTATTAAGGCGGTAGCCTTGTGTGTCTCATGCGAATGTGTCCTTGAAAGAATGGCGACAGAAGAATATTGAAAATGTGAATTTATTCTATTCTTTTTTATTTACAAGATTCCTCCTTGCCCCCCCCCCCCCCTTTTTTTTTTACTATTACCGCTACCACGATTCATGGCCTATGCGTCTTATATATATATAATGGTTTAACATGTAATACCCCAGGTATTAACCAAACGAAAGTCATGTTTGTAGGAAAAAAATAAGCTCCGCGTTTATCTTCCAAACTTCTCCAAAGGAGATTAATTGTGTACAGCGTATAGCAAACGTCTTAATATGGACATCACTTATTTTCCGGAAATTGTTGGCCCCTTCAATCTGGAGGAGCCCTTGCCTTGATAAATTGAATTTGGATACTTATTCGCGCAAACGTGAAAACGTTCCTTTTTATCGCTAGCCATTACTTGAGGACGTCGGTGGACTTAGGTTTCTATAAACGACAAATTGAGCATAAAAATTTGAAACACCCAACCTAGCCAAAACGCTTTCATGTGCGCGCGCGCTTGCGTGTGTGTGTGTGTCTGTGTGTGTGTGTCTGTGTGTGTTCAGGGGAAGTAATGAGACAGCAAAGAAGTACTGACAGAAGCGGACAGCAGAGATGATTATCGCGCATAGAATCCGCCGTGATCGAACACTCTTCCAGCTCCCACGAACTCGGGGACCTTTTCACTGACTTGCGGCATGCAGGCGCACAACGCAGGCAACGGCAGCAGCGGCCAGGCCAGCGCGTGGACGCGTATAATAATGAGGAGGTGGCCGTTGATGCCGCCGCCGCCGCCGACCGACGGCATCGTGCTCTGGGAGAATAATTGTTTTATAAATAACGCGCCTGTCAGTGCTCATTAACGAAACGGGCGGCCGAAGGTCGACACTGTGCCCTCTACACTCTCACCCTCCTTCTCCACGTCTCTTCCTCGGCCGTGCCTCCTTCTCTGTTCGCTCTATCTGCACCGATGAGCGTGGCACAAGCGGTCCGAGCAAACGCCGAAGCTCTCGTACGGAGATTGGTGCCGCTGTCGATTCCCATGCCTCGTGGAACACATCGACATGCTAAAGAAAAATTAAAATAAAAAGGAATGTAAGGTGGACTAACACACCTCATTAACAGTCGTATACCGTCCTTTGTTCATTATGTAAAAGTGTTTATTAGCTTGAATTGTGAGCAGCGCTGCTGCGACGAAGAAGGGCACAGCTTCCAAGAACGAGTGCCGCTGCCGAGTAAACGGGCTGGATCCACTAGAGTCGGCACCCACTAGCGTTCCTCCTTCACCACAATTATTAGGGTGCATGACTTTAGTTAGTATTGAGTCCAAATGAAGAATGCCTCCACGTTATCGTTGTAAGCGGCCACCAAAAAACATCTCGGTGCGAACGCAGTTAGCGCAAGAAGTATTTTTACCTCCACAGCGTTGCAGTCTATGCAAGAAATTGAGCATCAGCATACAGTTTCTAGGATATATTACCCGTGGAAGCTGTTTCTCCAGCGTCTGCTAAGATATGCAAGTTGAAACTTCAATACACACAAGTATGAGAGCGATGGGCAGCTCACGTATGCACCTAAACCACGTCCTTCTAGCTTCAAATTGTTTTGTAAATAAGCAAACCCATTACGCTTAGCCAAGTATTATTGCTACCAAAATTCACTACCTGAATTTATTAAAGAACACTCATGACTTGCTGTCATGTGTCGCTGTGAATGTGTCGACGCAGGAATCCATGGAATTCGCTGCTCGTGCGTATTATGTATTTGTATACCGGGACGTCTACTTTTAGGTGAAATGACTGAGTGCGAAGGTTACCATAATCATTATCATGCACCAGGGTGCATGCGAAGTATGAGAGCAATGATTTCCTAATGA